>JANRMT010062835.1:36486430-36539834 GCA_026402145.1 Polypterus bichir lapradei
ATAGATAGATAGATAGATAGATAGATAGATAGATAGATAGATAGATAGATAGATAGTACTTTATTTGTCATTGGGAAATGTAGTGTTTTACAGAAGCTCCATAAATAAATAAATATTGTTACAGTTTAACAAGCAACAAGCCCCTCATTAAATACACAGCAGAATAACTTAAAAGAAAGTAAAACTTCTGACTTGGCTAAGGATAATTTGATTAAACAGTTAATGAAGGAATGATATTACACTTTGTACTGATATTTTATTAGCCTGATATGTTCACTGTACATGTTACTGTTTTTTGTTTTTATTTATATAATATGCTCATGTTTTTCTTCTCTCTCAATTTTTAACATTATGTATTCAGAATTTAATGGCCAGTTTCTGTATTTTTGCAGGTACTTGCTAACTACTATGGATTAAATGAAAGCTTTGAACTTCAACCCAGAGCAATAACTGGGCGCTTCTTTCAAAGGCTACCTTCAGTGGAGATATATCCTGGAGAATCGGCCATCCCTTGTAAATCATGTAATTTGTTTCTTTTAGTACAATTTAGAACAATTATATTTACATGTTCATTTTAAAAGAGTATGTGTTATATAAGAAAATATATACATAATATATACATATATACATAAAATACTTTTATGCATTTTAGCCTTTTAACTATTTTCCTAAAAACAAACTTTAATCAAGAATAGACCATTCATGTTTCATATAGAGCTTTATATACAGCTCTATCCCAAGAGCATTGGGCACAGAGTAAGGTGCAACCTTGGAATGGGGCATCACTCCACCACTGCCCACTCACCTGTACTAAGTCATTTGGGGTCACCAGTTAATTAACCATGCATATTTTTGAACTGTGAATGGAACTCTGAACAATTAGTGGAAAATGAGAATGATGCAAGTCAGTGTGCCATCGTCATTATGAATATTCCTAATGAAAACTGCTGAATATATTTCAGAGTTGTGAAAGTTAAAGTCCAACTCTGCAGCACTGGGCACAAAGGACCAGCCAACCTGCAAAAGAATGGTCATCCATCACAAGGCAAATTCAGTATTACCAGACCAGTTTAGAGTCCCCAGTTAACATAATATACCTGCACTTTTGGTATAAGACACAAAATCTCAGACATAGGGAAAACAAGCACATGCCATGTAGATAGTGCCCAGCCTACAATTTGAGCTCGGGGCTGTGTATCTGTGAGGCGTCACCACTTACCACTGTGCTACCATAATCAAGAATAGTAATCCACAAAATATACAGAATACCTGGCATAATATAAATCTTTGCTATGTATTCTCAGTGAAAGATTATTGAATTTATATCTGATGTTTCTGGTATTACAAAAGCATTGTGTTTTATTTTAATATTATATTTTTCTTTTGTGATTCATGCTGGTCACCACAAAAACATCACTAAGCAGTCTGCAGTTTTAGAGGCTGAGCATTGTTCTCACTACAGTGGCTGAAGTAATTTATACTGTGTGAATCACTGGACAAACAGCAGCCATATCAAGAATCTTTAATTTTAATTATAGCTAACAAATATGAGTTTTTTTGTTTTCTTGTATCCTTTTTATGAATACTCAAGAGAGCCTGTTTGGGAATTTACTTTCTTCTTTTTGCCAAATTCTGGTACAGAATGAATATTTGTTTACAGTAGGTTTATGAGTATAGACCTAAGCCTGAAAAAGTCAATGAAATAAAAAAAGCTAAGTGTGTATAGCTAATGTGTGCTGGGAAAAAGAAGCACGTCAAAAGCTCAGCCAATAAACTGTTTATGGTAATATTTGGAATTCTTCAGATTCTTTGTAGGAAGTCGTCAGAGGGCATACATGAAACTGAATGTATTAGGAGGATATTAATAAAAAGCAGTCTTTCTAACTGTAGTGAAGATAATTACTTATGCCTGATCTGTTTTTTACAAGCAGGTGGTCTTGGAGAATCAGCTGTTACTGGCATTGTTGTAGGAGCTCTACTTGGGACTGCATTACTTATGGCTTTCTACTTTTTCAGGTCAGTTTTTCCACAATTTTAAATGTTTCATTTTGTAATATTCCTCAGAAGTCTTATTGATTTGTTTAAACATGAATCTAAATGCTGCTTATATGCTCACATTCCAGTTACTTAATGTGATTTTAAATGTGGATGCCATGTCATTATAACTACATTAATCTCAAGAAAACCTTTATATGCTAAAATAAAATCTCATGTGTAAAGCACATGACACTCCCTACATAAACTGTGATTTTTACAAGAAAATAATGGAAGTCAGTGTGTGCAAGAAAAGCAAAATCATCAGCTCTGTAGAGTAAAATCTTCTGGATGAATTTTGTTGAAAAGTAATGAGTTTCTAACATTTTTTTTAATGCTAATAACTGTGCCTAGTTTCAGATTGGGTGATTCTAGTAATTATATTAACCAGGGTTTGATGTGAGTGAGAATGATCGGGAATGCCATTCTGCTAATTGTAAAATTTTAATTTAAGTGTTCCCTCATTTATAATACCATCCATTTACTTTGTAATCCCCAGTTTGGTTACCTTGAAAAAACAGCTTGAACCTTTTTTTCTTGAGGTTGAATGATCACAAATCGTCTTTTAATTGCAATATTAGAACGATATAGATGAGAGCAAGCCATTAAGCCCAACAAAGCTTGCCAGGCCTATCTACTTAATTCTTACAAAAAAGCATCAAGTCGAGTTTTGAAAGTCCCTACTGTCAACCACACTACTTGCCAACTTATTCCATGTGTCATGGTTCTCTGTGTAAAGAAAAAAGTACTAATCTTTGGGTGAAATTTATCATTAACAAGTTTCCAACTGTGTCCCCGTGTTCTTGATGAACTCATTTTAAAATAACATTCTTGATCCACTGTACTAATTCCCTTCATAATTTTAAACACTTCAGTTATGTCACCTCTAAATCAAAGCCCCTAAATAAAAGGCTCAGCTCTCTTAATCTTTCTTCATAATTCATCCCCTGTAGCCCTGGAGTCAGCCCAGTTGCTCTTCTCTGGAGTTTTTCTAACACTGATATGTCTTTTTTTTGTAACCTGGAGACCAAAACTGCACACAGTACTCCAGATGTGATCTAACCAGTGAGCTATAAAGCTTGAGCATAAAACCAGTTTGAGTCTGTTGAGAATGCTTTTCCAGGTCGGAGATGTACAATTTCATAACAATTATTATTAGTATTATTTCTGTATTGTCTGTAAATGTAAAAAAACAGACTTACAACTTTTTTTTAATTTGTAATATTTTTGGAGAATACAATGACAGTTTGAAGAAACTGCAAAGGATTTTCTATCACCTTATTTGATGACAGCTGCCATAATCTCTTGCAGTGTAATTGTATGCTTAGTGTCTTTGCTATGGAATAAATTGAGATTTGTGCCTGGGTAATGCATCTCGTAGGCATGAGAAATCTTTCTGATGGATTTAGTTGAAATTGAAATATACTAACTATTAAATCCTATGTACAATAAGGTGTTTTCTGATAAATTAATGACCTGACACACCCATGCACCACAGTATTTGAGTGACCCCATTGTAATTTTGGATCAGATCCTAGAAAGTAATCCACCTGTGTATAAATAATAACCCCACTTCTCCAAACAAAGGAGCTGATTTAATGTGTTTAGCACAGTGGGTCCTGGTGAGTCAGTTATTACATGTCAAATATCAGATATTATACAAATCAAATCAAGTCGAAGTTATGATTTAACATTTGATTTGGATGAAGTTTTCTGCCAAAATAATTAACTTATTATTTTTAATATTCATTTCAGACTTTAATTGTTTTTCTTTAATATATTATGCCACCAATCCCATCATCAAGAGAGCACGAATGTTTAAGACCAAGATGCCCTTTCTGATTCCAACCTCCTTTAGTTGCCCTTTACAATAGGCAAGAGAGTCAGTGAGTAGCGATAAGTGAAGCGATTCATTTAAAATTGAATTCACAGTGAAACCTTAGACTTTTGTTTTGTGATCGTGATTGTGTTTTGACAGCTGTGAAATTCATTCCATTATCATAAATGTTTTCATCTAATTTTTCATAATTACTCTTCATGTGCAAAAGCATAAAACAGTTTGTTATGCTGCAGAGCATGGAGAGAGGTGGTAGGGCTCTAGAGCAGGGGTCGCCAACTCCGGTCCTGAAGGACCACCATGAGTGCAGGCTTTCATACTAACCCTCTTTTTTAATAAGTGCCCTGTTTGTGCTGCTAATTAACTTCTTGTGAATTCATTTTAATTGAATTGCTTTTTAAAGATTTGTTCCCCTGATCATTCCTCTGAATTGCTTCATTTCTTTCCTTAAATGGCACCCAAACAGAAATGAAATGTGAAGTGAGGGAGCCAACAGAAGACCAGCTAAGTCAGGGCCTCAAACTCCAGCCAATTTCTCTCCAACCAGCTGCTTAATGAGGTTCCAATTCTTGTTAATTAAACCAGTTTTTTAACTCCATGGCTTGCAGCTGCTTGTGCAATAGGATACATTTCTGAAACTGTTGATTTTCTCTTTCTAAGAGCTCTGTTAAAATGCTTTGGGGACCTGAGCAGACCAACATTCCGGAGACCTTCACCTTTCTATATTTTAAGATATTGTGTGATGGACACCAGTTGTTTTGGCTCATTTTGTATCTCATTATTGTTTGGCAGCTAATTAAGGAAAAAGAAACAATTAAGGGGTCTGAGTCTTCAAGAGCAAGTCAATTAAAATTAGTTCAAAAGAAGTTAATTAGCATCAAAAACAGGTCACTGTTTAAGAAAAGGGTTAGAATGAAAACCTGCAGCCACGGTGGTCCTCCAGGACCAGAGTTGGCGACTCCTGCTCTAGAGAGCACTTACCTATAAGAAGTTCTCTACAGCTAAAGCCTATTGGCCTTGGGTATGTGGTCTGTGGATGGAACCAGGCTTGGTTTGGCTTATGAAGTTGGTGAAAGTGAGCAAAGATGGTGTTACCTCTTTCCCCAAATGAGAAGTATGAGGCAGAGTTGGCAGTGTGTAGGAAGAAGGCAGATGGGTACACTGAGGCTGACTGAGAAAAGCAGCAGCAGCTTCGCTACAGAATATCCTTAAGGAGCAATACTTCATGATTTCCACCCCAAAACCTATAAACAACCCTAAATCTCATTTTAGTATATTTTGCAATTACGAAATCACTTACAAAACTAAATTTATGGGCAATGTCACAAAACTGTATGCAAAATGAAACTTGGCTGTTTCGCTCATCACTATTGGTGAGCTTAGAATGAGGTCAACAGTCACAGGTCACAGGTAACAGCCTGTTGCTTTTCATGATAAGTGATGGAGATTGTGACCAGAGAGGTGTCGCTCTTGCATGCTCATGATCTTATATTGACAGCAAAAAGTCAAGTGAAACAGTAGAAGAAGATACTGAAATAGTAAACCAGTTTGGGATCAAAACACCTCAAAGTAAATGTGGAAATGGTGGGTGCATGGCCTTCTATGGGCTTTCAGAAGTGGGCGCATAAAAGATGTGACCTCAAAAGATATGACCTTTCTATATGGTGTGAGAAAGAGGTGCAGAATGGTCATATATTAAGTGTAAATGGACATTTTTGGAAGAAGTAAAGAAGCACTGCTACTTAGGTGACATGTTGAGTGCAGACAAAGATGTGGGCAGAGAAGTGTTAGCCAGGAGGAGAGGTGAATGGAAGAAATTCCAGGAGCTGCCCACAATTATGACTTCTAAAGGAGCCACTCTGGCATTGAAAGAAAAACCTTATTAAAGCAGTGTAAGGAGAGGTATGCTCTGTGAGACATGGACAACGAAAGAGAAAAATGAAGCAAAGCTGGAAAGAACAGAGATGGGAATAATCAGGTGGATGTATGGAGTGTCACGGAGTGAGAGGATGGTGTTGATAAATTAAAAGAAAGGTGTGGTGGTGAGGAGTTTGTTTGAGCAAATGTAGCAAAAGGCTGAAAATGACTGGTTGAAGAGCCACACCAAGACAGAAGTGGAAGGAATGCCAAAGAAGACATGGTTAGAAACCATGTCACATGATAGGAAAAGAATGTGACTCATGGCAACGGAGGAAAATGATTTGGGGGGGACAACTGTCTAACCTGTGGAAACCTGGAAACTGGTGATGGCGATAATGATGATGATGACACCATCAATAACCGTCTACTTTTCAACCCAGCTAATCTATTGATTGGGTCTTAGAATTTTGAAGTATTTAAAGTATATATTTAGACTTTTTTGAGAAAATCTCAGTTGGTTGTCTGCTTCCTATCAGAAATTGTATCCTGTGCCCAGTGCCAGTGATAGGTTAATTTGCTCCCTAGGCCAAGCTTATTAGTGTGCCAGCTGACTGTTCGGTAGCTAACTCGTGCGACTGGGCCCCCCTGCTTATGATCTAAGCCCTAGGCGAATGCCTAATTCACCTTAATGGTGGCACTGGTCTGTCTGTGCCATCGTTATGCACAGTCTTCTCTACTGCATAATGTTTTTTAATGTGCAGATTTTTTTAACTTCTGATCCTTGAATTGTGATAACAGATGGTTATCCGTGAACTGAGATACTTTGTGCTGTAAGTTCACAGCAATACACATGGGTAGCAGTACTCAAACCCTGGCACCATCACTAAGTCTATTAATTTTATTTTGTTTAATTGAAGCAACTGATCGGAGTCATGCTGGCAACCTAAAAGAGAAGCGTGTGATCAGAAGGGAAGTACAAATACTGTCTTAATTCTGTCCACATTTGTGTCATGACCCACATTTGACATGAGGGTAAAATTTAGCAGGAAATAATGTAACAGAGGTCACGTAATAATCCCATTACAAAGACGAAAAAATCAACTAAAAACATGTTCTCTTAGTTCAATTGGCTAAGAGGTTTGTTGATCACATTTTGCAAGAAGGGCAAAGCAAATGCTGTGTTCTAAGGGAAGTAATAATCAGGTCTTAACTTGGTCCCGTGGACAAGTGGCATTGTGTAGTAATACTTTATCAGTGTGTGAAATGCCCTTGTAGTATTCAGGGTTAGTTAGTTAGTACTGTAGTGATTGCTGGACACTACGGTCTTACTTTGGCATGGTGGAATATTCGATATTCATCCTTGGATATGTTATTGTGTTAGGGATCGTGGAGCTAACCCGGACTGTCACATTGGGCTGACTCCATGTGTTATCAGGGGGTTTCACTTCGTTTCCAACTATGAGAAAGACATTAGTTGGCAGAGTAGTTTCTACTTTTTCAGTGAGTAGTCTTTTCTAGAGCTGGGTAATTGCAGTTTTATGATGTCAGTTTTGAATGATTCCATTTTCACATTGGTGCTGAATGACATAATGTTTCATTTCTCCAGTTGAAGGCGTAGGAGAGCCTTTAGTGCTGAATATCACGAATGCTGCCTGCATACTATAGAGAATTACAGGTAATTTGGAATAAATGAAGCACACTTGTACTAAACATACTGGCTAGCGTATGATTATCTGAATTCACTTCAAAAGTGGAAATTCACTGCTCAAAAATGGAAATGCATACTTGAACAGCTTGTATTTCAAAGTCACACTGTAAGTCATTTTTAGCATTTTGCATTGGTTATGCATTTTTAATTCAATATGTGTTTTTTTCAGTTTTTTTCTTACTGATACGATAAAAATAGTCCATGCTGTATTCTAATTTATAATTCAGTAAAAGTTTTATATTCCTTATGAGGAATTTGGGTCAAATGACAAAAAGATCCAACTTACTTTAGAGTGCTAATTCATTATCTTGTCCTGAAATGTAGAAATACATTAATGTATTTATACATTATTTTTTTTATTGATTGCATTCAGATTAGTGTGCTTGGTAAAGTTACATGTGTTTACAAAATCAATAATACAAAGTGGCCAGTATGTGATTTTATTTTAAGGGCAACAGAAATCACAAAAGTACACTTTTAAATGTGTTAAATTATTCATCAAAGTAAGTTCATGCTGATAAAGAAACATAGAAGACAAGAAGAACTATAAAGAAAAATATTATCTTGCACAGCTTGCAATTCACCCAAAAAATTTGATCCTATCAGTGTCACAGATTTCACCCACATTCAGTCGTTGGTCCAGCAGACCTCCTACACTGCTGTGTTTTTAACATGTGCCCATTAACTGGGTATGATGAAAACTGTTTTGAGAAAACTTCATGTAGTCCTACGCATATGATTACACATCAAATCATTGCTTTAACTTCTTTATATGATTAAAGTAAGGTAAAACATTATGTAGAAAATGCATCACACCTAACAGAGACAGAGAGCAAGAAAGAGACACTGCGATGAAGATATTTGAAAATTTAGTTGTAATGATCCGGTGGTGCTAAGATTCACACCGTCAAAGAGACGGTGATTTATTTATTTTTCTGGTGGAGATTCCAGGGTCGCACCCAACCTAGGCCTGACCTGCACACACTCACAAGCAGTGACACAAAACCAGCGAATTAATAAATCTATCTAGTATATAAAAAAAATCTTGGGTCGAGACGTGATCATCTCAGAGAGACACTTTGAAGTCCCGCGAGACTACTTCATGTCACGCCCTACAATTTCTCAGACACACTTTAACGTCCCACGAGACAAGGAAGTGAGACAAAAGGACAGCTGCTCTACAGGCTTTTAAACGATCGACGCGCAGCGCGACATGCAGTTCACACACCACGGCACAAGCAGCTGCTGTACAGGCTTTTAAATGATCATCACGCAGCGCGACATGCAGATCATGTGGCGTGGCAGCAGCAGCTTCTGTACAGGCTTTTAAATGATTGACGCGCATCGCGACATGCAGCTCACACACCACAGCACAAGCAGCTGCTGTACAGGCTTTTAAATGCAGAACACATAGCTCAGTAGCAGCAGCTGCAAGCCAGCAGATGATCCGTCTGCATCTCCTTAGCATGCGTTCAGCACCCCCTTCACAACGCGAGCGGCAGAGACGCGAAGTGGCAAGTGTGAAGCGCGCCTCCCATGGGTTGGGGGGTGGGCAAGCAAAGCAAGTAGGGGGCAAAGCCCCCTAGTAATTTATTGAGTTAAAACTTAATACACAACAACAACAACCAGACAAACACACCCCTTTCCCCTACGGCAATACAGTTGTAACATAACAATGAACCACAACAGTAAACACTCACAACAACGTCCTTATACAGTCCAATACACCAAAAGCAGGTGAAATGGTATGGTGTGAAGATGAGAAGCCTGAGAACAGCTTTTGTAAAAAATGATTGAAACGGTCCTACCAGTAGTCCTGACAGCAAGGGGTGAGATTTCCAGGAGTGCTTCTTTTGAAGACACACAACGATAAATCCACCACTATACACATGACAGGTAGGCACGAGACAGTCTATTGATCCTAACAGGAAACGATCCAGGGCACAATTGACTTTTTAGACGACACGTTGGACAGGATACATAAAAACACCTATCTCCTGTTGCTCCAACAGGACCCCCTTTTAAACTTTCTTGCTGGCCTCTTTCATCCCCAGCAGCCCCTACTTCTGTTCCAGTCACCCTATGCGGGTAATTCCCCCTTGAGCTGCTGGGAAATGGAGTTCTTCCCATGGTAGCACTGCTACATAGTTATCTGAAAGCTTCACTTTAAACGTTAATGGTGTCAGATTAATTAATTTGTTCATTATCATAGTATTTAAAGCAGAGCCAGTCAATCCATTAGGTGACATGGGCGGGCACTCTCTGAGGGGCACCATTTATGAAAGTTAATGGGTGCACACTCCAGACATTGAGAATGACCCCACTGGTTGTTGAACTCTGATGACGCTGAGTGGGCTCTGTTATCTGCTGTGTGCTACTTATGAAAGTAAAAGTGTGTGCGCTCCATGTAAAAAGGGCATGCGCTTCTTAAAGTCTTCAGTATGTACACAAAGGGGCATTGTTTGTGGTACTGAAAGGACACTGAGGAGGACAAATTAACCCCCCCCCCCCCAAGGTCATTGATGTCTAATAATACCAACAACCTGCTTTGGACAATGAGGGGCAATGTCCATCCAACCCGCCTAGAGCTCCAAATGAGCTTTGACCACCACAGATCTAAAGGCCCTGTCACATTAGCCTATTTTTCCAGCTATTTTCTGTCATGGCCTTTATTTTCATAATTTTAGTGAGTCAGAGTCAATAGGCAGCATGTCCCATGTGAAGGGCAGTCATATAGTTTGACATACCCAGCAACTAACACCAACTAGTCCTAGACTTGCTTTGGATTTGATTTCATTTTTAGTCATATGAGCGGGCTCTATGAACGTGAGAGCTGACAACCAAAGAATGCTCATCTGAAAGTACAATGCATATAATGCGATGGAATAAGGAATGTGGGTGTTTTGAACCTCACAAATTGAAGAGAGGCTTATCTGTTTGATGCCTTGCACTTTACATACCAGAACAGAATGTACATAAGAATTAGGGGATAAGATTGTAGATGAACTCAACATGTCAGTTAACTCTTCATACAGCACCAGCTTGATCAGACAGCATGCTATTGGATGTCAGAAAAAGGGGCGAGCGCGAGTGTGCTGGAAAGTCGGCATGCTAAGTGATTTTCATTCATATAAAATGACATGATCAGCAACTTCTGTTGGCAAGTCTGACATTCCCCACAACTAAAAGTCAAATAATGTGACTAATCTAATCATGGCAGCTTCAGGTGCAAGGCAGGAAACAATCTTAGACTGAGCTCCAGTCAATCACAGGAAACACTTGTGAGTACAATCACTAGCCTATATGGGAACATGTCTTTTCCTGAAGTTTGTGTTGTTCCTTAGAAAAGTATAGAGACTCTGTGTTACATTTCTTATGGTTGATTGAATAGTAACTAAGAATCTGCATGCCAAACATTTTACCTACAATCGATAAAGCAACAAGTGTTATAGTTCTTCCTTCACTTGTGAAAGAAAAACTTTTCAAAAAAAATAACACTAGTTTCTTTCTTATACCAATTGTACCATTGACTCTTAATACAATGACCTCATGTTGTTTCTTAGTCTTGACATTATACAGTCAGTGTCCCTAAGATAACCCCAGTGTCACAATGTCTTCATTTAGAAAAACATCTGTAAAGTTTCTTTTTGTCTGTTGAATTCAGCTATCTGGCAGAATTCTTTGAAAATAAATTGCAATGGTATGAGTATTCATTCACTTTTAATGGCATACGTTTTGTGTAATAGGAGCAACAAAACTACACAGGGACACAGGTGGAACTAGGGATAAATTTCACCCCAACATTAGAATTTTCCTTCACATAAAGAACCCCAGATACTTGGAATAAGCTACCAAGCAGTGTGGTGACTTTAGAGACCTGCAAAACTCGACTTGATGTTA
This sequence comes from Polypterus bichir lapradei, assembly GCA_026402145.1. NCBI lineage: Eukaryota > Metazoa > Chordata > Cladistia > Polypteriformes > Polypteridae > Polypterus > Polypterus bichir. The sequence continues at coordinate 36,497,770 of JANRMT010062835.1, forward strand.
TTTTGGAAAAATTAAGTAGATAGGAGCTTTGTTGAGCTGAATGACGTGTTCTCGTCTAGATTGTTGTAATTGTCTAAAAAAAGTCAAAATAAAATTTAAAGCACTGGATCATAAATGAAAAAAAAAATCAGTAACACTTTCGTTTTAACAAAACCTTTACAATACATATTTTTGGGTCTTCATAACACTTAAAAAGCATCTGCAATGTGACCTACTAGCACAGTGGTCTGTTGTGGCCAAACTGAGATACATTTCTCTAGATATTCCATATTTAGTATACGAGCTGTAAATTATTCATATTAACAAGTAGTTTTACCATTATGTCAACATGCCAGCACTGCACAGAGATGAATAACCTGTCTACTGATCTTTTATAAGTGTTATGAAGGCCAAAAGGAGCCTTTGTTAAGATCATGTTACAGAACAGTAAACGAGTAATAGATACATTTTTGCAGCACCTAAACTAAAGTGTTACCAAGAATTCTAATATTCCAGTGCTTATAAGAATGATGCTTGTATTAGAATAAGTAAGCTCAAACATTTCTTGTCTCTGACTTCTTGTGAAAAATGTAAAGGAAAGCTCTTTTAAAAAGTAGAAGCCATCACACAATGCAACATTGTACAATCTGATTATTGTCTGATTGTTTAATGAAGCCTTTTTTGAAGAGGCTCTAAGTCAGTCAGGCCTTGTGTGGTACGTGACAGAACAGAGCACAGAGTATATTATTGTGAATCTGAGCAGGCTGCTGATGGGTGTGATAACCCACAGTGCAGTCTTTTGACATCTGCTAAGTGCGTGAGGTGAACACATTGAACACCCATGGTATACATTAACTACATCACCATTCCACCAAGTAACCATGGAAAGGACAGTATTTTCTTGGCTAGTGAATGATTAAATATTAACGAAATGCATTTGCTTATTTTGTTATCCAGCAGTGTGAATCTCTAATTACTACTAATCTGACTAACTTCATTTTCTGAACTGAGTTTTACATAGACTAACTGCTGGGGCAAGGTTTTTTTTTTTTATTATTAAAACATTCAAACTTTTTTCTATAAATAAGTCCAAAATCTAGACTGAAAGGTGGCCCCCCTGTAAACGGCTTGAAACCTGCTCTACCAGTCTTTAGAAAGATTGATGTCACATCTTTGAGAACAGTGAAGTATTTTTATCATAACTTTTAACTGTTTAATTTCAGAAAAAACTACAGAATTACAATTGAGAGGCGAATCCAGCGAGAAGAATGCGACATTGGGAAGCATCGCCAGCTGAGAGAAGACTCAATTAGATCTAATTTCTCAACAGCATAGAAATGACAAAGGAAATGCTTGTTATCCCACCAAGCGTCTGAAGGGATGTGACCAAAGACTTTGTAGGCTGTTGAAGAAGTCCTGTTATTTAAGAAGTTTAAAAAAAAAAAAAGTTGTTTTTTAATCTTAATTTCTTTGACATTCACACACTCAGGAAAGTTGTATTGATTATATGGTGTAACTTAATGGCATATCATCTCTGTAGAGACAAGGGTATAATTTAACTGTCTAAAGCTTTTTAAAAGGTAATTTTGAGTTTTGGGTAGTAACATTTCCTGTCATTGCAAGTATACATTCCATACGATTATGCGCTCTTGAGTACATAATTGTGTCATTTGAAGTACAGTACCAAGAATTAAACTTGTAGTCAGTTACAAATGCGAGGGATATATTTTTATATATAAAAATGAATTTTAGAAAGCTGAAGGCAATGTTTTCTTGTTTTGTTAGCAAGGCATCCTTTACCCAGATAATCAATAGCATGTCTTGTACACAAGCGAATGTAATGTTTATAGATTAACATTTCTGACAAAAGAATGTAGACTTATGGTAAATCATATTTACATAAATTTAAAGCATAGCAGGGACTAATACATGTCACATGCTCACCAATGAAGAATTCAAAGGAGGAGCATTTTTGTTTTTGTGAAAAAAAAATTGATAATGGAATGCAAAATAATTTGTTCTACCATTGTCTGAGAAATCCATGCTAAATACTGTATCTTAGTCCAAGATAAAAGTTTTATGTTTAAAGGGCATTCTTTGTCTGTGGCAAAAAAAATGTATGCTTAATCACAATTGCTTTTCTCTTTTATTGTTTTTAACTTATTTATTTTTCCTGTATACAGAAGTAGTTACCTTTTTAACCAAACCAATATGATTTTCGGCCAGAATCACATAAAATTGAGTTTCCTTTGGCATTCTTTATGAGTATACTTAGACCATCTTTGAATATGCCTGGAAAATTAAATTAGGAGTTCATTGGTACTTAACTTTATTGGGAGCATAGTATGACACTTGGTTTAGCTAGCTTCTTTTTCATTATTTTCAGAAAAAGCAGGCAGTTTTGTAGGCCTCACCTTGTCAAATCCACATTTTGCATGCACCTTGGATCGACATTTGTTATAGTGAATTCATTTTATTTGAAGCGCTTTGAAAAGAAATTGTATCTGTAAACTGACACATGCATTTAATCTTTCTATGTACGTGGTGAGTTTGTTGATTGTTTCAGTTTCTTCTTAAATATATGCTTTGTTGGTGGAAATTTAACAGTACCGTCCCTATTAACAGGATTCATATTTTTAATTTGTTTTAAATTTTCTGCTTTGCAGTTTACTTGCTGCTTCGATTTCTTTTACTATTTGCAGCTTTTCCATAAAACAATCTGTATCACAGATTTCACAGATTTTATGCTCCATGAACAAATTTTAAACCAATTAAAACAAAAGGTTCCTGTGGTATTTCAAAGTTACCAGTTTAAAGAAAGAATTAATTATATAAAATATTACGGTGCACCGTATACATAGAAGTCTCCATGCGTTTTTGCTTCACATCACAATTCAGCTTCTTCATGACTGATTAAGAAAAAAGTGACAATTATTAACACTTTTTCAAAGATGTTTGAGGTGCATAGGAAGAATAAATAAGTACACCTAAGTTTATTTCTTATTTGACATAGAAATTTCAGTGTTTGAACATGAGAAATTTGATGAAAATGCTAAGGGACTTGTGGCAAACAAATGAGAAAAAGGGAAACAAATCCCTGTATAATAAAAAAATTTGGTTGAAATTGAAAATACACGTTCTTATTAACTGCGGTGGGCTGGCTGGCGCCCTACCCAGGGATTTGTTCCTGCCTTTCACCCTGTGTTGGCTGGGATTGGCTCTAGCAGACCCCCGTGACCCTGTGTTAGGATATAGCGGGATGGAAAATGACTGATGACTGAGTTCTTATTAAAAGCAAATCAATAGCAGACCTACAACCTTATACCGTGATATTAATGTAATCTGCTTGATTCTGTATTAAGCATGAGATGACATGATGTGAAAGTCTGGATGGCGCTCCAGCACTAGGGTTACACTGCAAAATCGTCAGTGTTAAATGAGCTCATGCAGTATTAGAAAGTCTTCAAAAAAAAATAATGCACACATCCTAAGTGTACATATACAAGTAGTGTTTCCATGTATACACTTTAAGCATTAATTTAATAGTCATGATTTTGCCGAAAAGAAGCTATTAACAGTATCTGCTCTTAGGTTTTGTCCAGCGACTAAGTGATGTTGTTTGGCCAAAAATGAATGCAATGCCAAAATGATAAAGACATTTTAAAGAGAACTGGATTTTGATAAAATGTCATCATTTGGTAGATGCTTTAGTAGTCAGAATGGCAAATGGATCTGAAGAGGGAATATTAACACTAGGGCCTCAAATTAAAAGTCTCTTTAATTTAGACCACCGTGGCATACCCTCACTGTATATCGGTAGGCTCCTCCAAGACTTAGTGGCCTTTGTAGTGAACTAAAAGGTAACCATCCACCCTGTTTTTCGAAAAGTTAGTGCACTTAGAATCTAAACCGATGTCACATTACGTGACTTGTCGTCAATGGGTGCATTAGATCTGCTGACTGCAGTTGCCAGTCCTGTCGGCAGACCAATTTACATGACAGAAAAATGCTGGACAAGTGTCACATTTAGTATCTAGGTATCAACCTTCCAGCATTGTCGTGCTCATCTTTTTATCTGAAAGACAATAACACACTGTACAAAGAGTTAAAAGGTATGGCCGACTTCACTCATAATTTCTACCCTTTTTTGTTTTTTATTTTTTCCATTCTGTCATGGTACATAAAACACGAGACACCGGACAGACAGACACAGCTTCTCTTCTGTTTGTGAGCTCCAAAACATATACATTTCTTTTTCCTCATCACTGCATTATATGCAGTGTAATTCCACTGGTTGTCAGCTCTCATGCACACACAAAGTCCCCCTATAATTATGATTTTGACAGAGAGAATTGTGGACTATTGGGGGTGATTCGCTGGGCATGTCACATTATGAGTCTGGCCATCACAGGAGTGTACCGTTGACTGCCACCGACTCGCTAAAATTATGCAAATGAAGGCTACGCTCGAAAATCACTGCAAAAGTTCTCATTGTGTCTGCCATTATTGTGCAGGTTCCAGCATTTGAGATGACAAAGTGATTTTTCTGCGACAAGTAAGTTCAGAAAACAGATATAAGGATGGTTGAAAATGAACTGCTATATAAGAAAAAATGCTGTTTGGTTAGTCTAAAACATGCAATTCAGGGATCAATTGGAACATGTCCCATTAAAGTAAAAATAATAAAATTGAAAAGAAAGAAAGAAGATAATAAACTAAATAAAAAATGTCTTTTTTAAGAGATTGCCCAAATAGAAACTAAAGATAATATTGCTTCTGTCTCTCCACTGAACATTTACCTAAATACAGTAAACACAGAGTAGAGATAGAAGAACAAAGCTTATTTTGTAATATTTAAGGTGAACAATGCAAGAAAAAATTAATTAAGAATTTGCAGATATCATATCATACAGGAAAATCATTTATCTTGTAAAGCAACCACATTAAAATATAATAATAAAAATAATAATAAAACAAACCTACTGAAAGATCTGCTTGTAGGTGAATGATATTTGTTTTCAATTTAGATTTTTATTAATACAATGCTAGCTTTTAAAATTATTTTAGTGAAATGATGCTTACATATGAAAATATATACCTTTAAATATAATTGCATAAGTTACTCAAAAAAAGAGCTCAGAATTATTTGAACACATTTTACCTTGTGATTTATTCAGAAAAAAAATATCCTTTGTCTTCTCTGTGTTCATTAGTTTTATATAACTGCCCCTTTGTAGGTTTACTGGGAAATCTAAACACTTCAGATGAAATACTTCATTAAGATTTTAACAATCATGTTATCTTAAAACTACATATGAAGTAAGCATTACTTTGTGTCCTAAAATCCTGGACAGTGTTCTACAAAGTATGTTTGCTTTGTGTATAGTAGACTATTTATAGTATATTATTTTCATTTACTATGCATTTTTAATTAATTTGTCAACAGTTATTTTTTACTGCACCTTGTTAAAAAGCTTTGGAGGCAGCATAGAACATAAAAGCCAAAAACATTTGGAGTTTGTCTTTTCAATGTTGCATTTTTATATGCCACTTTTTCAGATTATGTATAAGGTTGTCAAGACAACAAAATTCAATTTTATTGATTTTTTTTGGAAGTAAAGTTCATTCTTTATAATATTTCACTGTATAAATTAGAATTAAACATTTCTATGGATGCATTTTTAGTAACAAAACTTAAGTCCATAAGTAAAGCATTCAGAATGTTGGAGCACAAGGGTCTATAACTTAACTCAGTCACTCCTCCAGCTCATGTAGTTTTATGCCTACATTAAAAAAAAAGAAAACTTGTTCTTATTAAACTATCGTTACAGACGTTTCCTGACAAAGCGGACATTGCCATGTCCAAAGCTGTGCAAAATAGAAAATAAACTATGTATGCTCTTTATTTCACTGTAGTGCAAGATACAAGGTTTTTAATGACTCATTAGTGTTTTTTTATTATTAATTAATTTATGGGTGTATATATAAATATAGTACTCATAAGACCAGTTTTGTAAAAGTTCAAATGATTACATTCACTTTTGATAATATCGATGTAAACTTTCAAGGCACATACTCTTTATTTCACCATGCAGTGTTATAAAGTGTGACACGTAATAATGTGATTAATGATTACCTTGTTGCTAACTTGTTGTCACCCAACAGCCTTTATGTAAGATATAAATGGCCAGTTTTTTCTTTAAGTATTTTCTAGACACTATATAACTTTCTCTTCATGAATTACTAAAATGTGAATTACAATGTTAATCCGTATTTTAACACATACGGTGCTATCAAATTAAAGACCATTTCATCATGACTTAAGATGTGCAATGCAGAAAATGTGCATTCCTGTAACAAGCAAAATCTGTAAACATGTTTTGTTTGCTGTTGTGCTCTGTCTTTGTGATGCCATCTGCACTGGCATACAAAAAATTGTTTACTACATCAAAAGTGTAATTCCTTATTTAATCATGACTCACATTTATTGCCTTTGTAACAGTGATATATGGCATCTTGTGGATTATCAGTCTTTAAACAAATCCTAGCGGGCCCTCTTGCATGATCTTGGATATGTATCCATTCTTTTAAGATGCAGTAGACAGTTTTACCACAAATATATATACATATATACACACGCACACACACACACACATACACACATATATATATGTATGTATGTATACATTATATAAATATATATGTGTCTGTGTGTTTATATATACATACACACACGCACACATATACATATATATATATATATATATATATATATATACATACACACATCACAGTTAAAATAAGCTGTTTTTGTACAGAATTAAACTTTCTATTTGGTCTTACAGTGTGGTTGTATTAGTGGCAAATTCATAGGGACTTATAAGCAGTTTTTTAAAACAATTTACTGGGTTGGGGAAATTAATACTGCACAAGCTATAGAAAAATTGGACTGATGTAAGTAGAACTATCTGCATATAATGTGATGTTATTTATTGATACTGTTTTTGTAGAATTTTAATATTCTTTCTCTGTAGATATAAACTCTTGGTTTTCTTGTGTAATATATTTTATTGAAAAAAAGGTTTGTCATATTAAAAAATTGCCTTTTCAGAACTTCTCTCAGATAATACATTTGTACACACTGCTTTGTAAACATTTCCTGCAAAAAAGAGTGAAATGTGAGATATCACAAATATTATGGTATATTGACAATAAAAGACGGAAAAAAAGTATGTAGTATCTCTTTGCCGTGACAAGGATTTCCTGTGTATAAGATCTGTTCTTGTCCATGTCTTTTCTTTTGAAGTATCTATAATGCAAACAGTATGTGGTATTTGACCTTAAAACCACACTGAATTAGAAGCACACCCAAATATTCTTTCAAGTTTTCCGTAACAGCACTCTGGTTGATGCCTGAGATGTTTTCAAATCTAAAAAGAATAATAAAAGAAAGATTAAATTTCATCCAAGGTTGTGACCTCTTTAGTCTGCTTTGTTTAACTGATTACATTATCCAAGAGCTCTCTGAGGTTGTTAAGCATTCATTTATATTGGGAAATAAGTTAAAGAAGCATTGATAAAATTCCTGAACTCTCTGATTAGTCTCCATTCACTAAGATTAAAGTACAAGTATAACAATTTGTCACATTCATAGAATATTTGAGTAGATTAAGTATTTTCATATTATTAACATTGTGAATCACATACAGAAAGAAATATATGATAATTGGAGACTGTCCATACCCAGATGGCCAAAAGGATGGTACAACTATTTTAAAAGAAAGCATTACAGGCAGGATAAAAGAGGGAGAATACAAACTACAAATAAACAGATGAAAGCAACATTATCCGACCACTGCAGGGAGGCCTGAGCCTATCGGGCGTATGGCTCCCTCACTTTCCCACCTTTGTGACAGCCTTAAACATTTTTTTTGTTTGCCAAGTGAACAACTGCCTCAACTTTCTTTCCAGCTTCATACTCAATGATACCTTTGGCCTAAGACCATTTTAAACTCTGTGTTGGACAACTTCTGGTGTCAATCTGGAACCACTTCCAGAGTCACGGGCAGCCATACTTTGCTGCAGAGCTGCCTGTTCATGGAACTCTTAAAATGACGGTCTCCCAAGCAGCCTCCCAGCTGCCCATTCTTTTAATGGAACACCTTTATGGATGGGAGACTACTGGCCTCCTGCCGGTCATTACAGGACAAACCCCTGAATAAGCAACCTGACCCTAACTTTAACATGTAGTGACCAACTGCTAATATCTGAGGTACTGCAATCTCTTGGGTTCCTTCTCTGGGCCGTATCTCACTGTCCCTAAATAGTCTAGCGTCTCTGACAGCAGATGCGTTGCCTGCAGTCTGTTGACCTGATGAAAAATTGGATGTTTTCACTAAGGGGTCAAGCTCAGTTTTTTTCTTATCAATTGCCCTCCTGGGGCACCCAACACACATGCAGCCCATACTGCACATTTACCACCCTACTTCTGCTACTATCGGTCTTTCTCTTTCTCAGGTTTTTATTGGGACTTTACCCTGACCTGCACCAACCTGGGGTGTCCTCGCCTCTGGCAGCTTCCTTTGTATGAGTATACTGTATTTCTAAAATATAAGGGAACTGGACTTAACAGATACACATTCACTGGAAAGCCTGCACATTTATAAACAAAACAAAGACTTAGTCAATTTATTTTGTTCTCACAATCTCCAAACTTAACCAGGAATTTGTTTTACCATGATACTAAGGCATCTATCACCTAGAAGAAATCAGTGCTGAGGTTCTGCAGTCAGAATGTTTCAGCATTCTGTGTGCCGTCTTCAGTCACAAACCACTGGAAGTCACTTAGTTCAATGTCTAGGGTCCAAAAGGACCAAACCCCTCTACCAGTGGGCAATTCATTTCAGCTGACATGTGTCACGTAGAAATCAGATTATACTACTACCTCTACAACTGACCATGTTTAGAGATGTCCTGTTGTCTTCAAAGTGGTGTATGTGTCACACTCTCTGATGGCACACCATTCATTTGCCTGTTCAGACAAGTCACACATACACTGTGTTCACCTTCCTTGATAAAATACACTTGAGTATGCAGTTCCAAAATTTTTAAGTCAGCTCAGCTATTCTTCGAGCTAAAGGTGTTTAGAAATTTGCATATATAAATATTTATTTAGTCAATGGTTTATAAGTCTACCGGTCAGAAAACTCAGTAGTTTGGTATAGAGTACCATTATTATTTGCTTTCATCTTCTTCCTTATTACAATACTCATTTTTATTGTTATGCTGATGATATGCAGTTCTACATGTCCACTAAACGTGCTTCCATCCCACCCCACTAACCTTAGTGCATGCCTTGATAACATTAATACATGGATAACAAACAATTTTTTCAAAGTTAATAGTAATAAAACTGAGCTACTATTTATTGTTTCCTAAATCAACACTGGTAAAGTCTTGCAACTTCAGTCTTTCCTTTGCTGAATGCATGGCCAAGAGCCTTGGTGTTCTGGAAAACACTCTTTATTTTATTGCTGACATAAATAATGTTTCATGGATTGCGTTTTTCCATTTGCAAAACATCTGTAGACTACACCCTGCTTTAACACTACACAGCACAGAAGTTCTTGTCAATGTCTTGGTTACATCTCACATTTGATCATTTAGCCTGGCATTCCCAATAAACTTCTTTATTGACTTCAACTCATCCAGAACTCTGCACCACAGATTATTACTAGTTTTAAGTTCCCAGAACATGTCACTCCTCTACTTTGGTCAACTTTGACCAACACAACAAGATCCAGAGTTTTTATAGGCTAGATAAAGATTGGCAGCTAGAAAGCAGTTAATCACATGGTGAAACAATGCAACATAGACACCCACACGTGATATTGATGAACATGTTACAGCATTGGCATAGTTTGCAGTCTGTTTCTGCTGATGTCAACAGCCCAAAACACCCAATGTGTAGAATATAAACTTAAAAAATGAAAACAATCTGATATACAAAAAATACAAAAACAAAATAATGTTTAAATGCCAGTAGATCTAAACATGATGTCCCTTGATTCAATATATTGCAGTGTGTATTCAGTACCAAATATTGAAGTTTGGCTGTTGTTCAGGAGAAGGAAGGTTTTAGAAGGTAGAAAAAAACTACAAAAATGGACGAGTAGGTACACTAAATGTTCTTGTGGTAGCTGTGCAAGTGTATGTCCAATTAGACCGTATTTACTGTAATATGGAATAAAAAGAACAAATGATTTGCCAAAAACAGTACATTTGGTGAGGTTGTGGAGAATTTCTAGCTATTACTAATGGTGTTAGGCTTAAGTAGGATGAAGAAGGGTGGACCATGGAACAACTGACAGAGTTACAGAAGTCAAACCTGGAGACTGGACCCTGTTCAAATTGATGACAGAAGGGCAATTGTCTTAATAGGAAAAAGTGCCCCCCATGTTGCCCTAGTAAAGCTTTGTGGTCCCGTGGGACAAAATCAAAGTTAAGGTAGAGGTTTTGCATCAGAAGGATTTAACACGAGCTGTTCACAATATTGTGCTGCTGCTAGTTGTACCTGAATGAATTCATACTTCTATTCTAAAACAGCAAATGACTTTCACCAAGAAGGGTATTTCAGAGTTAGGAAAACTCTCCAAAGGCTGCAACAGAAGTTTAAATGTGAACAGGATGTGGAGGACTGGTGTTGCTGTTGTGATTCTTGGGCAACAAGGAAAGGGCATCAAAAGCAGACAAAAGCACTAGTACACCAATACAATGTCCTTTGGCCTCTACCAGCCACTGATTATTATGGATTATCATGCAGAGTTTCCAGAAGTCTATGCATTTCCCAGGAATCTCTCAGGAGTCAATGGCTTGTTATTTGTACACCTCTTGACCAGTATGTCACATTTTGAAGTCCATAGTTATCAAGGTAGGAATTTTGAGTCTGAAGATTTTGTGTAAACTTCTGAAAATAATGAAGACACATATCATACTACTGATCCTAAAATTTTAACTGTCTCATTTTGTCCATCAGCTTCAACATACCTGGGATAGTCAATACTTTTGCCGATTGCATATTTAACAACCATTCACACGACCACAGGCTCTACATCAGCTTCTGCCATTTTTGGGAGTTTTTTCAAAGACCTATTTATCAACTGTATGGCAAGCCACCACAAGAGGCAAGAGTGGTTTTTATACACCTCATAAGGTTTTGTTAATAGTACCCCAAACTCACTGGTCCTTGGGTGGGTCCTTGCAAGATCCAAGAAACGATCATTAGTATTGTTTACTGGTTGATGTTGGGTGTGATGTAGCACATCATTTTTCATCAAAACTAGTTGGCAGCTGACCAACCCAAGTGAAGAGGTGAATATAATCACCCCATTGTGGTTCTTACCCAAGAGCATAATTCTAGTCTTCTATGTTTCAGAAACACGAGGAAATCCTAAATGGACAGAAAGAGTGCAAGGTAAGGAGGAAAGGATTTACTTCTTGAGACATCATCCACGCTTATCTTGCCTTGTTCACATTTACCTCCTACAGGGCCTGCCTACACAACTAGTAAATTTAGTAAATCTAGAGTTGATAGCCTCCTGTTAATGTCACTTGTTTTAAATGGCAGAGATTTGTAAACTCAATCTTATTTTCTTAAATTTGTTAGGTAGATATATGCCATAAAATCGCTCTCCATATATACACTTTCCAAATACTTTTTAAGTATCAATTTAACTCATAGTGGCAATTTTGCTGTTTAGGTTATAGTCACAGTATTGTAACAACTTCACCGTGACAGGTTGAAAAAAGGAAGGAACACAGCATGACAAAGAAGGAATTGCAGAACAGTTTACGCGAACAGTCAAAAAAGAAAATACATGAATGTAAAAGTAAAGCAAATTACTTTAAACTTGACCTGTTTACAATTATCTATGAATCTCTCATTGTTATGGCCCTGAGAGATGCCATCAGTAGACCAAAATAAAAATCCTCCCAAAAAAAAGAAGCCTTACATACCTAATCCACCTCACATACTCCACCATCACCCCCTCATCTTCTTAGTTGTTCCCCGAACCTTGCAGAAATCCCTGACTCTGTTTTCAGCCCCTCCATTCAGGGTGCCGCCCCTTTTCTTCCCATTACTGTCAATCATATCCCCGATGTTAGTCCTCCACGCCATTCTGCACACTTCCCAATCAACCCAACAGCCAGTTTCCCTCCAGGCTTTACACCAGCCAGGGTGTTATTTTAATCATGGAAGATGCATATTAAAATGCATGTATGCAGTATAGACTAATTATTATTTGTAAAAAAAAATAATAAATAAATTTAAAAAGCTTAGCCACAAAGCAGGGTTGGTCAATGAGCAAGGTTGGTGGGCATAGGCCTAAGCAGGCCCTATCCTGCCACCATGCCTGCTATTATGGTTGCTAGCTTTTTTCTCAAGCAGTTTACATACCAGTGGCAAACTGCAGCACTTAATTATACTCCTGGATAATTCAATTCATTTCACTCTGATAAAGAAGAAAGTCACATCTTGTTTAAATAGCCCATTTTATTGTTTTGTTTTTTTTATTGTTTGCTAGGGAATTAGTCTAACGTTTATTTTGAAAAGAAATGGGATATTTATATAATATTTCTTAGATTGCATATTTTGGAGTCAAGGATACATACATTAAATTACTTCAAAATAATAATGAATTACTTGATCAAAAATAATAGTATTCAGAAATTTCATATCCTGACATACTATAAAAACTTACTAACACTTTAAACTGAACTCAACAATTTGCGTCCGAGTTTTTAGTCAGCCTTTGCCTTACAAATGTGTGAGGAGATCAATTATCGCCCAAATGAAAAGGAGCCTAATACTCTTCTCCAACCTATCAACTCCCACTTTTTCATAACCTGCATTAATTAATTGTTAATTAATGTTACTAAAAAATATAAAGCCGCATACCTTACATAGGATAAACTGCAAATTGTGCCAAAAAAACTCCTGAGGCTTTCATCCACCCCTTCTCCCTTATATCCACCACACTTTAAAGGTCGTGTATTGTTTACTTAAAGTCATTTTACAAAACAATCCACATCCTGAACAAGTGCAGTGGAAACTATAAATACAATTATCAAATTATAAGCATTCCCTTGAATGGCCTTTCCAGCCAAACAACAGTCCAAAAATCTGAGGATGTCTAATGTTTATCGATTTCATCTCCATACCTGTTTCCTCTGCAAGGGGAAAAACTGCCAAACTTCTTTTTGATGAATTTCGAAGTTTACATCATGACATTCCTAGGCAACACTTTTTCCTTCCTATTTCAATGTCATTTGCCTATGTTGTAAATCACTTATTGAATGTTTGCCAATTCTCCAACTCCTTGAAAGCTAAAGCCTGATATCTCATATATTTGCCTGGATATTTGTTTGTATGTTCAAACTCTTATTTTCTCTCTTGTAATTTACTGCAAGTAATGTATAAAAAAACCTTGCCCTAAACATAAGTGTGCATTTTCAGTCAATAGTTATTAGTGGTTTTACAAAGTATTCAGACTCATTCACTTTCAGCACAATTTCCTATATTATAGATATAATTTTAAACGGATGAACTTATCATTTTTGCCCCTCAATCTACACTCAATAACCCCCAAAGACAAACTGAAAAAATGTTTTCAGAGAGGTTTGCAGATTTATTAAAAATTAAAAATTGAAATCTCTCATTCAAATAAATATTCAGATCCTTTTCCCTGGCACACCAAAAGTGTGGTCAGATGCCTGTTTGCTTAATTATTCTTGAAATGTTTTTGGAACTTCATTGAGATGAACCTGTTGCAAATTAAATTGACTGGACAACGTTGAGAAAGGCACACCTGTGTATATAAGGTCCTAAAATTTACTGTGCATGTCAGGGCAAAAACCAAGCCATGATGTTCAAGGAACTTTCTGTATACATACATGATCGAATTGTGGTGAGACATACAGTAGATCAGTGGGACAAGAGTATAAAGCCATTTCCGAAGTGTAATGAAACAGTACTTTTAATATGTAACTGTAAGACACCAAAGGGATCACAACCATCTATGTTCATTTGTTTCAAGTCTTCCCACTCAACCGGATTACAATTACCAACCTGGATTACCATTGTTCTAGATTTATGTTCTTGTTCTATTCATGTGATTTCGTCTGATTTGGATACGTCTTCATCCAGGGAGAGCTCTGAATCACATTACTATCAAATCCTCCTGTAACCTCTGGAACTCAGTAGAACAATACTTTTCTAAATATTCAGGAACCTGTTCAATTGATCCTCATGACTTGGATCTACGAAAGTAGACAGTTTGTGAACTGTATCATGAGAGTTTACCGTTTTGTGCTCCGTTTTGGCGGATTTAATTTTTTTAGTTCTAATTAAGTAAGTATACCTACGCCGTTGGCGAATTTGGGTGGGTTTTTGTGTGCATGCTATTTGTTTAGTAATTGTTTTTTGACCTCTTCATGTGGTTAATATGTTCTCATATAATTTCATTTGAAGCATTAATTACTTGTCTCTGTATGTGAGTGTGTGCATGCCGGGTCAAGGCTGAGTGTGTTTTTGGGATCCCTGAAATAAAACAAACAAATCACCGTTTACAGAGATGGGTCTAACTGCAGCCTTCAATATCTATGACATAGTTCTGGTAATGACCACGTCAGTCACAAAATGCCATTTGAGTGGCTCGTTTAACGGGGCCCTAATCTCGACCATAGGGTAAAGTGATGGGTGTTTCATGACTGACGTTGAGGGCGTGACACCGGTACTGCAGTCCGCAATTACACTCTGTTGACGTTTATCGGCATCACGTAACTACTACAGGTTTGACTACGCTGTGACCCAGCTAAGCTGTTAGGGTTTTCCCTTGGCATTTTTGAGATTTTTTTTTTCTTCCCACTTTTTTCCATTTGAAAGCTTCTTCACACTTTTTCAGTCATGATTGCCTGTGCTGAAAGATTTAAATCTCCTAATCTGGATATACTTTTGGAGATATAATCCAACGGTACATGCAAAGGTCAAAATTGGGAGAACAAAAATGCTGACATAAAAAAACAGAAACAAAACTCTAAATCGAAGTTAAATGTCAGAGCCAACATGTCAATGACCAGCTGATTCAAAAACAGAAAAATCATAAGAAGTGAATTATGAAAACTCCTGCCCAGGGCTGACTTTTAATCGCGTTGCAATGATGATGTTGCAGATTGTGCACTTCTGGCTCAAGTACTTAGCAATGTTTTGGCAACTGTGAAAAACGAAATAGCGTTGAAAAATGAAGCCAAAAATATTTTAACCAAATTAAGCACATTTAAAATCAACAAACCTTTGTCACCTTTGCTTTCAGGATGCGTCATAACTAAGAATGAAAAAAAATTTTAAAACATGACATCGATATAAAAAAAGCTCATAAAGAACTCATTCATAATACCAAGAATTCAAAGCTAAAGAAGAAAGAGTCTAGCATTTTCATTTTTACTGTTTTACTGAGTTATGGAAGTCAACTACAGTTTGTATATCTGTCCTTCGCTCTCAAGCCCACTTAATCTAATTCAGGGTTTTGGGGGGTGGAGGCTTTCTTGACAAAATTGGGCATAAAGTCCAATGTCCGCCTCATTCACACTGGGAAAGATTAGAATCCCTGGTTAAACTAGCATGCAGTCTTTGAGGATGTTGGTGAACAAACTTTTTTAGTTTATTTTAGTACACAGCTCTGCGTACTAAACGTTTTGACAGTTAAAATACATGTATAGGTTTCAAACATTACTAAATACAGAATTATTACACATAAAGACAAAACTTTGTTAAAACACACAAACTACAATAACATAAATGGAGCCTAGCAATATCTGCCCGTTAGTTAATTGTTGATCATTGGAGGAGAGGGAAACAAAAACTCCAGTCAGCAGCATCAGTGGAAAAATAAATATCTGGGGGTCCACACCACAGTCACTTGTAAGAGAGGAAGTCAAAGCAAAGTCAGACACAGTCAGAGTCCTGGAGACCCCTTCCAGCTAGCCATCCGCTCCCTCCAAATCAATAGTTTTGGTTATGTAAGTTGAGGCATTGTTATATTTCAGATGCCTTTATCCATTTAAAACATTTGAGAGATACAATTGGTTACATTGTTTGTTTGTTTTTGTAATTCATGGGGAGGTGAAGTGAATTGCTCACTGTTATACAGTATCAGTAGTGGGATCTGAACCCACAATCTTAGGGTTTAAAGTCCAAAGCCTTAATCACTATGCCAGACCCACATGAAGTGTCTTGAGGGTGACAGCAATGTCAAATACTTTTCTGCAACTTTTGAAATAAAAATGGGACTGCAAAGTCCAATACTTTACTGTAACACCATCCATCCCTGTTCCTGTTTACCAAAGTTTTGACCACAATCCCTGCACTGTGACCTCTTCTACACTTCGCAGAGTTTTGACACATAGTTGCATTCAATAATACATTATATCAAAATGTTTGCATTTTTATTGATAGAAACTACATAGCTTCTTTTTACTTACATTTAAGCTAAGTTTAAGTTATGATTAGTGTTGACCGGTGAAATGCAGTAATGCATTTTTTGCAGAGAATATGCCTCATTCACTGCTAACCTTGTTTGCCAAATATTTACCTAGAAATTCATCATGCAACTGGCTTAGGCAAACATTTTATTGTAAGTGCTCCATGATGCTTTTCAAGGCCAGTGTAATATCATAGAGTTGTAGAAGCCAAGCACCCAACTTTCACACATACCTACTGTAAGAATGTTGTCAACGTGACCGTCGTGGGTTTTTAAACACAGGAGGAAAAAACATAATGCTGTTTCAGCTTATAAGATGCTCGGAAACTGTTCACCGAACTTAACAATGCTGTGAAATATTTTGCCCCATCTCTAACTGCACTAGTTTCTTGAACTGGTCATCATTTCAAACCCTAGGGCTCTTTGATTGCCGTATATGGGTTGTCAGTGAACTTAAAATGGTAAAAATTAGTCTTAAAGCCAAAAAGGTTGAGAAGCACTGCCAAATTTTCATCCCACATACGAGGGATGTTCAAAGCATTTCCACACTTTTTATAACTTTATTTATTAAGAATTTCAAAAACAAATCACGTCACTTTTTTACATAGACACCTTCCATTGCAATGCAATTTTCCCAGCGTCGTACCAACTTTTTAATACCATCAGCAAAAAATATTTTTGGTTGAGCTCATAGCCACTGATGTACCACTACTTTCACATCAAGGTTCTTTCTTCATTCCTCATGGTCGTGGATGTAGCTGGACATCTGGCACGCTCTGCATCCATAACACTAGTATGGCCATTTTTGAGCACACATGCGAAGATGAATTTGTGCTCCCAGCACACTTTCTGCCCACAAAAAGCAGAATGCTGTTCCTCTTTGGTGCAATCTATAAGTTTCGCAGACATCTTCACCACATGGTGCCAACTCTTATACTAAACTGCAAGGACAGCTGGCTTGCCAGACAGAACTAGTCACATAACACTCTCAAACATGACCAATTACTACTCCTCCCTCCTTCACCGTTTCAAACAAAAATATAAAAGTGTAGAAACTTTTTGAACGACCCTCGTACATTAAAAAAAAAGTCATTAAAAAACTTATAGTATTAATAAGGACTTCCACTGGTTACATAATTTTGATCTGCTGGCAGTGTAGCTTTGTATGGCTAATTATGCATGCAATTTAATCATATGCAGAGAAAAAATCAAAATGGGCCTTAAATGAGCCCATAAGAAAACACATAACATACCATGAAATAATAAAAGCAAAATGCATTACTATTTACAAGTTGCTTCTTTCTTCTTGGTAGAAGAAGAAAGTGCAAAGAATCTACGCAGATACATAGGAGGCAGAAAAGACATTCTTGCTGTGCCGCTTTGTTGCAATGTGTGATTTAAACTCTTTGATCGCAATGAACAATA
This sequence comes from Polypterus bichir lapradei, assembly GCA_026402145.1. Lineage (NCBI taxonomy): Eukaryota > Metazoa > Chordata > Cladistia > Polypteriformes > Polypteridae > Polypterus > Polypterus bichir. The sequence continues at coordinate 36,515,712 of JANRMT010062835.1, forward strand.
TTGTATTTACTTATTTCTAGTTTGTGGCTGTTTGTTGCAGTTTTCTTGTGGTATTCATTCATTATTTTGTTGTTTAAAGCACAGTAGCACAGTGCTTAGCACTGCTCACCTCACAGCTTAGATCACGTATTTGGCCGCAATTATTGGTCAAGCATAGTTGGCAGAATTTTCCCTATCACTCAAGAACACTTAAAATACAATTATACCATTATAATTCACTCAAAACTAGTTCAGTTCCTCCTTCCCCATTGACTTCAACGCATTTTTTGAAGTTTGGTGAAGCTGGCGAACATTTCTATGATTTCATCAAACTCTTGGCAGGGGTTCGCTTATCAGTTGTTTTGATTAAAAATAGTCATGCTCTCTAAAATCTATCACTGACAAAGATCCATACTCACATACTTAAGCAGAGAGACTAAAGCTGTTTTTTTGAGATAGTAATTTAGCACATACTATATTAAAACAGGGTCAGGTGTTTTTATAAAACCTACAAAATTACCTGTTTTTCATTGCAAAATACAGACTACAATGACTATTTAATTGTAGGATGTAGCAAAAAAAAGAATAAATATAAAGACTTAGAGGCTTCTGATTTAACAGCGGTATATTGACAGATTAATTTTATAATGGAAGGAGTTTGAGGAAATCTGGCTCTGACGTTTACTAATCTTTTACAGATGAGTGCCCTGAGTTTGAATACTAAATATATTGTTTTGTTGCTCTTTTTGTCATTTTTCACGGTTATGATTTATTTATTATAATTATTCCTTAATGTTATTTACTTTAATGCTCATAATGTCAATATTTTTATCAGTCAATTTATTTTTATCATCATTGCCATGATGTTTTTGACAGCCGACATGATTCTGTGTTGCATAAGACATCATTGCAGGTGGCCTATTTAAGATGGTAGTGCACATTTTCATGTATCCAAGCTTTCCGATAAATCAAACATTTTTACAAAGAAACATGGTTATGAAATCCATGAAACTTATGATTAGTGACAGCAAAAACAGGTCACTAATTAAGAAAATGGTTAGAATGAAAACCTGCAGCCACTGGCGCCCTACAGGACCGAAGTTGGGTCTCCCTGCTTTAATATATATCGTATAACACTTTTTTCACTCATTAGAAACAGTTTTTTAAATGAAAAAAGGAGGGCTGATTTAATACTTATAACAAATATTGCATTATGATTTTCCAGTTGCATTTAGGACATACAGCTTTACTCCTAAATTCCTCATAGACTTATTAACTGCTCTGGCAATAAACTGGAGACTGTGAGCAAAACTCTGTGCACACAGGTTTATAAAGCTGAAGGCATCAGTGGGCAAGAAATGGTTTTACCGTAACAGAGATGACTGTTATTGTAAAAACCCACACTCATCCATCATTGTACTCTGTCTATGAGATGACATCTAGATGGCATCTAGCCTTTCAATCATGCAAGAAATGTGACAATTTACATAATACAGTAAATAGGAAGAGCATTTTTTTTATTACACCCATAGGAAAAGGTGGCATTTGTTAAATTAATCCAAATGAGTGCTTTATGAAGTTATTGCAATATTCTATCCTGTAAAAACTTTTGTCTGGTTAAAAGCTTTTGCCTTTACCGTGAACTTGTGTAGGTTGGAGGGCAAATTGTTCAAAGTAAATCAATTAAATAAATACTTTTAAAAAAATGATAAGGCACTTTTCAATCCAATTTTATTGTTTTACTAGTCCTTTTCTATATCTTGGTGGCGTTTTCCAACATGAGCTTAATCACGTTTTCACCTCTGACTATTGTTTGAGAGACTGAAGGGTATTTGCACCAAGAGTATGAATAAGAAATGAATTGCAGTCCAATGTGTATAGCAGATATATATAGAAGCATTATTGCATATGTTTTTCAATCCAAGATATGGCACAAATGTCTAAAGTCTATTTAAGTTTCTATAATCACCAGACATTTTCTGAAATAAAGAATTTTATAACACATAAATATGCCTATTCATATTAATTCAAGTCCCTTTTTTGATATTTACTGTAAGTGGAAATTTTCTCAATTTGGGTCAATGCTGAAATCTCTTGGATCTGATTCTCTGCTGATCAGAATGGATTTTGGGATATCTACTGTGCATCCTCCCTGTATGCATGTCTACTTCTCCTTCACATCTCAGAGATAGCAATTTAAATGATCCTGATGTAACAGGGGAGAGCATTACCTTTGATTGATTTGAATACTGGCCAAGATTGGTTCCTGGTAGTGAATGATCACTCTTTGTACTCTTTGTTTTAAATATCAGCATGGTATGCTGTTCTATTCAACACAAACACACTATGCAGTGGATTCAGAAAGTATTCAGGCCCCATCACCTTTTTCACATTTTGCTATTAATTAGCAGCATTATGCTAAAATTATTTAAATTAATGTTTCTCACATTAAGCAACACTTAATACCACATAATGGCAAGCAGAGATAGTATATGGGAAATTTTGTGAATAAAAAAAAAACAAAACTGAATTGCCTCATTCGCACAAGTATTCAGACCCTTTGCTATGACACTTAAAATGTAGCTCAGGTGCATCCCATTCTGTTCATCATTATTTGTTTCTGTACCTTGTTTGAAGTCCTCCTGTGATCAAATCAGTCGATTGCACATAATTAGGAAAGGCACACACTTATCTATACAAGGTCCAACAGTTGACAATGATCAGAGTAAAAACCAAATGATGAGGCCGAAGGAATTTCCAGAAGAGCTTTGAGAAAAGATTGTGTCAAGGCACAGATGTGGGGAAGGCTACAAAATATTCCTTGAGCAATGAAGGTCAATCAGTCATCCCAAGGTGGCACTACATCCATCCATTATCCAACCTGCTATATCCTAACACAGGGTCACGGGAGTCTGCTGCAGCCAATCCCAGCCAACACAGGGTGCAAGGCAGGAAACAAACCCTGGGCAGGGTGCCAGCCCACCGCAGGACACACACACACTAGGGACAATTTAGAATCGCCAATGCACCTATCCTGCATGTCTTTGGACTGTGGGAGGAAGCCAGAGCACCCGGAGAAAACCCACGCAGACACGGGGAGAACATGCAAACTCCATGCAGGGAGGACCCAGGAAGCGAACCCAGGTCTCCTTACTGCGAGGCAACAGCACTACTTCTGTGCCACCGTGCCGCCCGCAATTAAGGTTCTCTTCGTAATTCTTAAATGGAATATGCTTAGAGCTGGCCACCCGGTCAAACTGAGCAATCATGAGGGAAGACCCATGGCAGGAGAGGTGAACAAGAACCTGATGGTCACTCAGCTCCAAAGAACCTGTCAGGAGATGGGAGAAAGTTCCAGAAGGACAACCATCACTGCAACATGCTAGCATTCTGGGCTTTATGACAGAGTGTCCAGACAGAAGCCTGCTTGGAGTTTGCAAAATGGCACCTATATTGAAACTGAGAAATTGAGAAAGAAGATTCTCTAATCTGATGAAAGCAAGATTAACGATATGCCTGCAGGAAACCAGGTAGAGCTCATCAACTGTACAATACCATTCCAGCGGTAAAGCATGGTGATGGCCGAGTCTTGCTGTGGTGGTTTTTTCTAAAGAAGCAGGAACTAGGAGACTAGACAGGGTTAAGGGAAAGCTGAACAGAATAAAGTACAGAGAGATGTTTAATGAAAACCTGCTCTAGAGTGCTCTGGAGCTCAGACTGGGCCTAAAGTTCACCTTCCAATAGGACAATGACCCTAAGCACAAAGCAAAGACATCACAGACGTGGCTTAGGGAATACTCTGTGAATGGAGACCACACTTGAACCCAATCAAAAATCTCTGGAGAGACCTGAAAATATGTGTCCACTGATGGTCTCCTTCCAACCTGACAGGATTTAAAGGGATATGCAGAGAAGAATATCCCTAAATCCAGGTGTGAAAAGTTTATCACATCATACCCAAAAAAGAATCCAAGCTCTAATTGCTGCCAAAGGGGCTTCAACTAAGCCATGAGTAAAGGGTCTGAATACTTGGGTCAATGTGATATTTCTGATTTATGTTTTTAATAACAACAAAAATGACCAAAATCCTTTATCGCTTTGTTATTCTAAGGGTATTGAGTGTTGCTTGATATGGGGGAAAAAAATAACTGAAATGTGAAAAAATTGAAGGTGTCTTAATACTATCTAAATGCACTACATAAAAATCACATCCGTTTAAATTTTCAAAAGAACTTTTTTAAGCCAAAAGTCCTTACTTACATCTGCCCACTGGTACCGTATTCACTCAGCTGTCTTCACCTTGTTTCATGTTTAATGCCTCCTAGCTTCGTGCTGTACTAAAATTCTGCTTGCGGGAGAGGAACCTCTCGTAAAATTGTTGGGATGCTGTTTGAGGCATGTTAGGATTGCCAAGGCAAATAAAAATTGAACATTGCTAGAAGCCAAGAGAGACTAAACAGGTGGCCCAGGATAGATGGATGTTTTCTGAGCAGCAGGAAGACTAATTTGTACACAAGCTGTGACATGGGCAGTCTTCTCCTATTTCAATTTGGAGAGCATAGCTCTTTCCAGGCCTTGAAGATCTAGTTTCAAAGGATGCACATGCAGGGTATACTGTCTATATAAACTCAAATTCTTGTTTTTAACTGATACTGATACTAGATTAGGTGCCAGTTCCATATGAGTGAAAACTTAAACATTTACACAGCATACTAGTCATGTATCCAACTTTTCCTTCCTCTGCCCATACTTTCATCCATTTTCTGAACTAACTTCTATGTTGCAGTGTGATTGTGGACAATGAGAACAAGACACAAATATTCCTTGATGTAATTTCAGTTCATGGAAGAACACACTTTCACCAGACAAATTCAGACTTACCAATTAACTTAACATGGATGTCTTTGCTTAAAAAAATGGCACATAGCCAGTGAGCAAATGTAGGTGCCTAGAATTGTGAAGCAGCAGTGTTAGCCCTTGTTCAGTACAGCAACCGCATGCTAAGTATACATTTTAAATACACTTCTCTACAGCCTCATTTTTTCATGGGTATAAATGCTTTAAAATCATAGTTTCACATTTTATATGTCCAAACATTTTTCTCTCATTCCACAGTTTTCATCATTAACATTTCTTATTCTCAAGACTGCAATCAAGTAGCCCCAGGTGCACATTTATTCTTCAAATCTATATGCTTTTATTTTCATTAATACCATAAATAAAGGTAGGAGCTGATCAATTGTGCAAATTTTCCAAAATGATCAAAGCTGAAAAGGTGTCAGTCTAAACTTCTGTATGTTTTATTTGTTTTATTATCATACTAGTCTCTCTCAGAAACTAGTCTCTCTTTTGATTTAATTCAAATTATAGATAGGAGAGCATCTGCAAACCATAACGTCTATTAAGATAGCAACTATCATGTTACCTTTGAGTATGCATAGTGTCACTGCTGCCACTTAAAAGCATACTTGGAAATCTGTGAAACACAAACATGAATGACATTATTTAAAGTAATACAAATATATTGTTTTTAATGTATATTGTCACACATGTGCGCATGGGAGGCAGCAGATCACGCAGCACAAGAGCAGCAGCAAGCCAGCAGCTGATCGAGCAAAGAAGAGGTAAAGAAAACAACTGTTATTTGTTTCCCATTGTATCACTGTTTAAGAGGGGTTTTGGAGGAGTCAACGCGTCTCCTCACAACGCAGTGTAGCGCTTGGCGGGGGGTGGAAGGGGTTGGCGAGTGAAGCAAGCAGGGGGCAAAGCCCCCTAGTCTATCTAAAATGTGGGCCTGATGGTTTATTTCGGTAAGAATTTTAAATATTACCTTCAGATAATTTGATAAAGGACACTTTCCACTATATCTTGTTTGGGACGACATGAAATATTTCAATAGCAATAATAGGCTGGTAGTGGAAAAAATTGTTAACCTTTAGCACATCCCACCAGGGTGGGCCAAAACAACGCTACTGTGTGTCTTTCTTCCCTTTTTTTTCAGGATGCCTCTGTCCATTCACCTTCACCTTAGCCATCACACATACCATTTGAGATCTAGAAGCGAGGCTTGGTAGCAGTCGATAGGTGTGGACTGCTAGGCAAGTTCAAGGCTTTAATCTTCCAGTATGGTCTTCCATAAATCTTTTGCCACATTCTCATATATGACATCCTGCTCTCCACTGCTAAGATCTTCTAAGAAAAGATCAGCAAAAACCTGAAGGTAGATGGGACTTCAAATAAGTCTGAGCAGCATAATATCATACAGGCGCATGAGAAAGTTGAAAGTCTGGTTTTTGGCTGAGCAAAAGAATTTATGGTAAACTGCACAGGAGAGCTGCTATTATATGAGAAGTCCAACTACCTGACATGAGGACAGGAAGAACAGTTGAACACGTTGAGGAACCGTTGTGACATAAAGCACTGGTTGGATTAGTTGCATCTGGCCAGACACATCTGTGTAGTATCCCTATGCCTCATTATGATTCGATACAAGTTTGGCCATAGAGAGTTGCAAGCAGAGATATTGTATCAAACGCATTAATTTCCTGGAACAGTCCACTTATAATGTACCACCTATCCCAGTCAACCTGTTCTGTTGATGCAAGTCTGCCCAATGTGCAAAGGAGGAGAAACACTGGACTACCGCCTCAACAGCTACAGAACATTTGAAGGCCAGCACTAGTGCGATGAGCAGATGCTGAAAGCACTTGCTTGTTCCTTCAACAGCAGCATTATATGATCACATATGGCACATCATCAGTTTCACTAGAGGAGCAGAGAAGCCACAGCCAATACCTTTAACTGTGCTGCTGGACATTGCTCAAGACTGAGAGCTAAAATTGCATAAAGTTATGCTAAAAATATTGCAGGGTTTAAGGACCTTCCCGAGCAATCTGTAAACATGCCAGTGGGGCAGATTGAAGTTTTGAGGTAAAAAGATGGGAATTTTGAGATGTGGTAATGATTAATCAGGGCAATGTGTTGAATGTTGATTAACACCTGCCAGCAATAATTTTATTGTACTCTGTACATGTGACAATATTGAACCTATCAGCCTAAGAGCCTATGAAAGGTAGCTTAAAATTGCAAGTCCCATTACAGTGTGCATTACATTGTACAAACTTGGTGTGCAAGTGCCACAAGGGTGACTAGATGGTGTCACCCTTGCATGGTGTGTACCCACTGAAGTATGGCTGCAGAGGATTAGCAGCTCACTTCCTCTGCAAACCATCCAAATGTATTGGGTATCTGAGGCACACAACCTTCAGAACCATTACAGAGGCTTCTCAAAGGCCTCCTAGATAGTTGTGAATCAGAAGGTGTGAGCCTTGGACCAGGAGTGCAATTTGGACACAAGTTAGGTTACCTGGGTTAGGGTGACTGATATTGAAAGGGCCAAAACATCCAATGACTGTAGCAAACATCGCTGATGAAATGTCCAAATGTATAACAACACTAACAGACATCTAGAGTTACTAGAACTGACAAGCTCAAAGTAACTATACCTTCTTATTCTTTTCTAGATTTGAAACACAAAGGGCTTAATCATTTTTGGACTTTAAACAAAATTGCAGTCTTTTTATTGCAATCACTCTATTTAAATTGAAGATATTAATGAATAGGTGTCTTGTTGTCCTTTTCCCCGTACTCAACCCATTTCTTCAGAATGAACCTATGGTGTGAAATTCAGCAAAGACTTGTATTGCTAGCTTAATGTTTAAACACACATTTACTCTCTAACTTCCTTTTTTATCTCTTGTCTCAATTTATTTATTCATTCATTTCCTGGGCTTGCTTTGACCAGGATTGTGTCAAGCTGCAACAAATCCCAACAGCCAGGGATGTAAGGTGGGAACCAACCAGTCCATCTCAGGACACGTTTTTACTTACTCAGATTGGGTGAATCGACTACACATGAATGTCTCAGAAATAACAACAATTACATTTATTTATTAACAATATTTTCATAAAGAAGTGTGTCTCAAAGTGTTTTACAAATGACAAAGAAGGGAAAAATGTTTGTTTTGAATATAATGACAGCTGAAATGAAAATACAATATGCTGTGGTCAAGTGATCAGCAAGGTGCAAAAAACAAAAACTCAAGCTGGCACCGTTTCTGGAGGAAATAAAACTCTAAGGATTTCAAGATCAAAAGTTCTCCCAGCTCCCTGGATATTCTACTGTTATGTTCTAGTCAGGGTTTGTCCCATACCATACGTATATTTTTGTGTTTTTGTCATTGCTGTTTTCGAAATAATATTTTTCATGCATTTTTTTCATTATGCAGTTTTTAAAAATTATTTTGTTTAAACTGAGACAGTTTATAAACTCAGTGTTGTTTCTTAGTCAGACAAGGGGATGACACTGTCATGTGATCCTTTCTTCTTTTGTCCTTCTTTAGACCAAGTGAAGACCGTGCATGCTAATGGCATCACATCCAGCCCATACACTAATGACATCACTTCTGGAACTATCTGATGATGTCATTTCCGGTATCCAGAACCCACCTATTGAAGACATAATTTCCTGTTCCGGCCTCCCTGATCCCACCTCTTCCTGTTTCATCCATATAAATAGACCAGATTCACCCTGTTAGTTTAGTTCTGTTTTGAAATCCATTCTGTAAAGATGAGTTTTTCACTATAATGGGTGGCCATCCCCAAACCTTTTTACATATGCTGCCTCATCCCTTTTACATTGGCGTAGTCGGCAGACTATTTTTGCTTGAGGATGTCAGAAGAACATGACCTGACTTCTGTGCTCAGTTATGACCACTGAAATACAGATGCTCAAGGTCTAGTTGGGTGAGATCAGGACGCAGCTCGCCGAGCACAGGAACAAGCACATGTCTCCAGCCAACAGGACTGGTCAAAGGCTCCTTCCCAAGTGCAAGAGAACGATGCTATAAATTTAAGAACTGGACTGGCATCAATCTGTGGCAAACTAAATTGATTGGACATTGTTTAAAAAGGGACACTCTTTATATAGAAGGTCCCACCATTCATACTGTATTTGAGGGCAAAAACCAAGCCATGAAATCCAAAAAACTCTCTGTTGACCTCCATGATAAAATTGTGATGAGCCATTGTTCATTGCAATGGTATAAAACCATTTGTACATCTGTGTGACCTCAGTAGTTGTGAAATAGAAGACATTTGGAATTCTTTGGACTTTCACTCTTAACAGAGCTTCTGTAGTCATCTGCTGAGATAAGGGAATCTGTAGTAAGTATGACCATCTCAGCAGCACTCCATCATTCTGGTGGAAACCACTCTTGAGTCAGAGCCACATAACAGCCAACTTGGAGTTTGCAAACTGGCATTTGAAGGATTCCGACAGCATGACTCTCTGGTCCTGAAGAGACAAAAATTCAACTTTGTGAGAAGAACTCCAAGCGTTATGTCTGACAAAGACCAGGCACTGCTCATCACCTGCCTAAACATCAATGAAGCATGGTGGTGGCAGCATCTTGCTATGGGGGTGCTTTTCAGCGGCAGGGACAGGGAGGATTGGTCATCCAAATGCAGAGACGTCTTTGAAGAAAACCTGTTCCTGAGTGCATACAGTCTCAGACTTTTAGCACCATTATGACCCAAAGCATACAACAAAGACAACAGTGGGATGGCTTTGGGACAAGTTCCTGTCTGTCCTTGAGTGGCTTAGAAAAAGCCTCAGTCCTAAACTCTATAGAACATCTGTGGAGTGACTTGAAGATGGCAGTGTACAGACATGCCCATCCAAGCTAATGGAGTATGAGATGATGTACCAGGAATGGGGTAAACTACCCACATTCAAGTTTGCAAAGCTCAGAGAGACTTACCAAAGAAGATCCAAACCTGCAATCGCTGCTGAAGTGGCTTCTTCAAAGTACTGAGTAAAGGATCTGAATACTTATGTGAATGAGAGATTTCAGTTTTTGATTTCTGATAAATTTGCAAACATTTCTGAAAAGATGTTTTCACTTTGTTATTCTGGGCTAGAGTGAAAATTGAGGGGCAAAAATGGCAAAAGCATCCATTCACAATTAAATCCTTAACACAATAATGTGTATATAAAGCAAAGATGTCTGAATACTTTCTGAATCCACTGTATAAATTGAACAAGCATCCCCAACAGAGCGACGAAGATGCTAGTGTTCCTTCAGAGTATCATAACACAACTTTATCAAATCCTTTAGTCTAATCCTGTCTTGGCAGCTTCAAATTCAGGACCACTAGGCCATTGTAGGTCTCATTCATCCAACCTTATGGGGTCAATTTAGTATCACCAACATTCACATCTTTTGGATATAGAAGAAAAACTGAAAACACAAGGAGAGCATACATACTTCACATTGACAGTAACCAGGCCAGACCTGGCTATATCCATAAAGCTATAGCGTTAACCATTGCACAGCCATGATGCCCTCTGCATAATTTAATTGCTAAAGTGGAAAATATGACTTCTACCCATACATATACGTAAATCCTATGAGGTGCTAGAACAAATGTGATGAAATGTAGGGCAATTATATTGAGAAATTATTCACTTGTGATTCCTGTCTTGCTCCTGCCTTCATTTTATTACTCAGTGGACACTTTTTGGCTTGCTGTCATTTTTTACATGTAGGGCTTCTTAAATTCAGCACTTTTTTCCACCCATCATCAGCTGCAATAATACTTCAATGTTGAGTACAAAAGAGATTTATTACTTAGAAAATGGAATAAAAATCAGCATATGTGGTGCTACATCCCTCATAGCCTAACATGTCTAGCTTAAACCAAGGTGTCAACTGTTTATTCACTCATAAAATAAATTTTACTTGGAACTATGCTACAGTAAATGTAATAACGCTGAACCTTGTAGAAATTTATTGTTATAAAGTCTTTTATTGACCTAAAGGATAACAACTTGTCATTTTTATAAGTCATTAAATGTAATACTTTATAGGAAGACAAAACAGTACGTCTCAGTTTTCATTTCTGGATGAAATGAGTTCTGGCTGCTATAATAGCATTTAATAATAATATTTATAAATCGCATATCTGCCCTAAATGGATCACAAAGTACTTTATCAAGATTAGAGTGTGAACCACAAAATCTACAGCTGCAGAAGATATGCTTTCAATACATCCTCAGTTTTCAAGCTCTGTCCAAAACTCTTCTAGTATACCAACAACCTGCTGCCAGGTCAGAGAGCCATGTTCTTACTCTTTTAAAAGAAGCCCTTCTTCTGGTTAACTGGGCCACACAGCGTCTCCTTCTTTAAGGGAAGTCGTATATTACTGTGATTGTGTGGTTGACCTTTCAGCAAAATGTTTGTTTAAGTGGGACCAGGATTGTTCTTGCTAATTCTTATTACGTTTTTTAAGCCCTTTCATAGATTTACTAAGGTCTCCTCATTTTACCCCAAATCTGCCATTTCCTGACTCTGTCCACATTTTTTATTTAAAATTTTTAAATTCCTCCCAGTGGAAATTAAATATTATCTCTTGCGTTATTTCTTCTTGAGGATTGTTTGAACAAACTGCTAAGTATGTCATGTGGAAATAATATAAGCCATCAATCATTTGTCAGAAAAATCCACGGAAAGTCAGGCTTCTCCCTTCTGCTTTATTTAGTCAGCAGATTTTTTAAATGGTAAAAATTTGCTTTCTTAAGACCTGGCCAGGAAAACTAAAGTCTCCCGTAAACTAAATTGTGTGTATCAGAGTCTGACACGTTAAAAGGGCTTTCACGCGTTGCTCTTACTAGCACACAGTTGTTGGAATGTATGAGCAGCTGTTAACCTTATACAGCGCTAGCAGGCTGAGCCAGTCACTAATGGCCTTATTGTTTCGGTACTGTGCACTTCTGAGCCACACCACCCATGTTATGCATTGGTACAACAGTACAATGGTTACTGTACAAAGAATTGCAATTAATTACCATATAAATTCAGCAGAAAAATGTCTATTACTTTGTTTTTCATGCTACATATTAACTGCTGTAAAGAGACAAAAGACAAAGAAAGAGGTCTGGGGTATCTCGAAGGCAAACCCCTTATATTATGAGTTCACAATAGGCGTAAAAATAAATGTGTTGTACAGCGGAATTTTGAATCTCTTCCTATTTTCATAGTTTCTGGGAGGAAAAGGCAGGTCCAGTTGATTTGAACCTGGAAGTGACGTAATGGGTATAAATTATAATTATAGAGCACCTCCTCATGTCTTGGAGGAGAATTGCAATCACATAAGCCCTTAAGCTGTTCCTCAAGAGCACACGTGAGACACTGTTTAGAGATAGATAGATAGATAGATAGATAGATAGATAGATAGATAGATAGATAGAACTTTATTAGTTCCCAAAGAGAAACATGCATTTAGACCCTTTGAATGTATATTCCAGTTGCTGTAAAGAAGCCCTGGCAGCGTTTCTTGAAAACACTTCTGCCAAATAATTTTCTGGCTGAAAATCCTGAATGCTTGTGTGTTGGAGAGAGGATGTGTATTATTGTTCATAATGGTACTCAGTTTTGACTGTGTGTCCCATAACTGAACCTACCTTCTTAATCAGCTTGGTCATTTGGTGGGCCTCTTTTGAAGTGATTTTAGCAGCTCAGCACACCCCAGCAAAGAAAATTGCATTGACCAGCAAATATGTGTAAATATGTGAAGGAAGTCACTATCCACAATAAAGATTGCAGTCACCGAACAAAAAAAAAAAGAGTCTGCTCTGCCCTTGCTAATACAGTTCCTTTGAGTTATGAAACCAGTCCAGTGATGTGAACTTCAAGTACTTGTAGCAATGCATTTATCCTGTTTGTCATTAGTAAAGAATAATCTGAAAATTTCTGCAACCAGCAAGACCTGGTGTTAAATTTATAGTCCAAGGTGTACATGATGAAGAGAAAAGGAGACAGGATTGCTCCAGTGTTGCTCACATTCACATGTGCTCTGCCTGAGAGATACTCCATTGTCCTGTACACAATAGGCTCATCCACCTGCATATCCCTGAGCGCACCACTTAACAAGGCGAGAAATCAAAATATACAGTCCTCACTGTGCTGACAGCTATGTCCAGATGGGAATAAGCATTGTAGTTAATGTAAAAGATATAACAGTGAACAGATGGCATTGTAGTGTGGTTAGTGCAATCTTGGGTTTGTATGTTCTCTTTTAAACTGCAGATGTGTTTTCCTTTTTCCAAAGATGTGCAGGATAAGTTTAATGGTGATTCTAAGTTAGATCAATTTGTGTGTCACTGTTGGTTAATGCTGTTGATGAGAGAAAAAGCCTACCCAGAAGCATTAAGAACCAGCCTTAGATGGGGTGTCAGTCCATTGCAAGGTCTACTCATTGATACATTTGTAGGACCAATTTAGAATTGCTAATTTACCCATCCTTTCTTACTAGTTCATGAAATTCTGAATTGTTTTGTCTGGTTTCTTTTTAATTTTATTTATTTTTCTGCTCTGTGTCCTGGAGTCCCAAAGCACTAAAGTCCCAAAAAGTTTCAATGTCAATATCAATTTATTTATATAGCACATTTAAAACAACATAGGAATGCTGTGGCCAAAGTGCTTTACAATAATTGAATAAAAGAAAACATACAAATGACATAAATAACAAATAGAAATAAAATAAATGAACATAAATAAAATAAATAATAAATAGAAGTAATGTTACATAATCACAATGAGGAAACCATCAGTATTACTGAAGGTCACAGAATGCAAGTGAATAGAAATGAGTCTTTAATCTCGTTTTGAACAGTTCATTTGTAGATGACTCCTTTATGTGATGAGTTCCACAGGCAAGGAGCAGCAGCTACAAAAGCCCTGTCCCCCTTAGTTTTACACTTGGTACGAGTGACAACAAGAGACAACTGACCAGAAGATCTAAGCACTCTAGATGGCTGGTGTAAAACACACAATTCTGATAAATAGGCAGGAGCAAGCCCATGTAAAGATTTTAAAACTAGCAACAAGATTTTGAAATCAATTCGAAAACTGATGGGCAGCCAGTGTAAAGAAGCTAATATTGGGGAAACAGAATCATACTTTCTTGCCCCAACCAGGAAGGGAGCAGCAGCATTCTGGACCAACTGTAACCTGCGTATCAGGGATTTGCTAATTCCAGAATACAGCGAGTTGCAGTAATCAAGATGAGAGAAGATAAAAGCATGAGTATCTTTCTTAAGATCCCTAGAAGATAAAAAAGGCTTGATCTCACCTAATAGACGAAGCGGGAAAAAGCAACTCTTAACTACAGAATTAATCTGTTTCTCAAAAGAGAGGTTACTGTCAAAGATAACGCCAAGATTGCGGACTTGAGGTTTGCAAAAGACAAAGAAAGAGCTGAGAAGTCCAAGACCAATTTGGGCTTTAGCTGATGGACCCAATATAAGCACCTCCATTTTATTTTGATTCAGATCAAGAAAATTATTAGCCATCCAGGATCTTAGTTCAGAAAGAGTTGTGGATTTGATTTATTGCAGAGTTACAGACAGGAATATAAACCTGAGTATCATCAGCATAGCAGTGAAAAGAAATGTTATATTTCCTAAAAATAGCTCCAACAGGATGAAGGTATATAGAGAACAAAAATCGATCTGTGAGGAACACCACATTTAAGAGGAGTAGTAGACACAAAAGAGGAATTTAAAGTAACTGAAAAGTGTCTACCAGTTAGATATGACCTGAACCAGTTAAGAGCAGCCCCTTTAAGCCCAACAAGATGTTCAAGCCGCAACAGCAATATCTCATGATCAATGGTTTCAGAACACTTTCAAACACTGACTAGTAATAACAGCAAGCACCAAATCCTTATAAAATAAAAGTGTATTCTCATAATGCTCTTCAATAGCAATGATGATGCACGGAGCACAAAATGCAAAGGAACTGCCCAAAAAACACGAAGGCAATCCAATACCAACAAGTCCTAATACAGTAATCCAGAAGCATAGTCAAACAAAGAGCATGAAGGGCAAAATTGCAAAGTCACGTGCAGAGCAAATAACATAATTAAACTCACCACTTCCAGGCATATTCAAAATGAACCACCAGGAACTGTGGGAGACCCTCTGAATTTTTCAAGGTTGAGGGCAGTTTCTGGCGGTGATCATCAGATGGCCCCTCCTCTTAGGGGACCAACCACATAACACATGGAACATAAGAAAGGCAGCTTAATTGCATAAACAAAATCAAACTTAAAGAATCATGCACATAAATATAAAACAAAAATTAACCTCAGAGACATAAAACATGAATTTGAACTCTAGTCCGGAGAGAAACCCGGGCTGATACATGACACTTACTTTTGTATTGATGATATTATAGTGTTTCATTACGCTTTGTATCTACAGAAGGTTTCCTATTTCTGGGGTTCAATTACACATAAATAAACAATTACAACTAATTTAAAGAATTACAGGTTAAAATTCAACTTTTCTAACTATAGTTTCTATTTTTGCCCAAATATGTAACCTTGCACAAGTGATCACCCTAAACCCCACTTGTCTTACAAAGTTTGTGTCCAAATGTTATTAATTTACATTAAATAAAACTACCCTTGGTTCGCTCTTTTTTACGAAGCTTTCTTGCTGATCACTAATTTCCTTTGGGACATGATCGGCAAACTGTGGTACCTGAAAAAACACACAGCGTAAATCCATGGAATCTGGAGCTGTAATGTAATACTATTAAAATACACTTTAAATAAAATATGTATCCTACCATCTAATCAAAGTGGCACACCTATAGGTGTGAGTTTCATATCATAGAAGGGTTCAGCAATTTTCCACTAACATGTCATGTTATATAAGGCCGCATATAGTGTAAACAAGGAAACAAACCTTGGTGGCCATGTGTAATTAGATGAGGAAAAACACTAAATGTGGAGTAGTCTTTTCTGATTGGAGTTCTCATTGAAATGAAACAAGATAGTTGATTTCCAGATTATGAGTTCAAGTAACAGGAAAGGGAGGGTTCAGGCGGATGGACACAGAAGTGACGTCAGAGATGGAGTGGCTGTCAGTCTTCTGTTTTGCAGAGGAGGGAGGAGAGAAGGCAATAGTACAGAGCGTCAGCCCCTGGTCCAGCGGGTAATTACCTTCACCAAAGCCCTTAAACTGTCTCCCATGCGAATGCATGTGACAATAATTATTACAAATCATGTAAATTGTATTATTCTGTATCACTATTGTCATAGGTGCATGATTAGGGGGATTTAATGCTTCTTTTAATTCCACTACAAGTTATAGTTTGGTGCTGTCATTTATACCTTTCTCTCTTTTGTCCTCTGAAATAAAGACATTTTTCCATGTAAAACTGTGTTTTCCAAGTGTTCACTCAGTTTTGTAGCTTATCCAAGTCTTCTTGAAATGTTTTTGCTACCTCATCTGCCATTCCTCAATTTTTAGTGTCTTCTGTAAATTTCACACGTTTACCAACTATAACGAAATCTATGTCATTATTATAAATCACTAATATTAACGGTGCCAGCACAGGCCCCTCAGGGACACCACTGATGACCTTACTCCACTTGGAGCATTGTCCTCTTATCTCTTTCTCTTGTTATCCTGCCAGTTTACCAACTTGAGATCCAGTTTTGTTGGCTCTAATATCTCCAGCCAATGGCCAATGGGGTTTTGAATTTGCTCCCCTTCTATAGGTGAATTCTTTGTTTCCTTGGCACTTTGATTCCACTTCTACACATCATAAAAACACCCATGCTTGACTGATTGTTGACTCTAAATTAGCTCAGTGAATGTGAAGGTGTGATGGACTGACACCTTGACTTGTGGTCAGTTCTGCTGAGATAGGCTGTAAGCACAATAAAGTGTACTGAACAAGTTTATAAAAAAGACGGATGGAAGGAAGAACAGATTGACAAGTGGACAAATGGATTATATATTAATTGCAGATCTAAGCGTACATCCAAAATTGAATAGTTCATGGTGCAGTTTTGATGTAGGTCATAATCATAATAGCTACTAAACTATTTATGCACAGAATCTGCAAGGCAATCACACATTTCATTTTTTATGTAAGAAGTATGCTATTGGTTTCTACAATGTGAAATTTGGGTCTTACATTCAATGCTTATGTTCTGCTTATGAGATTATACAATGGTCTGCAGCTGTCATACTTCTCAAAAAGAGGCCTCAATCCCATTTTTATATTCGGTGTGTGTTGCTAACTGCTGTGTAAATATTTAACGCCTAGAATGAGGTCAATGTGATGCAGACAGAGGATGTGTGAATCTACTTACGTAGTTTGTGGTTACTTAAAATCAAGGGTCCCCAGTGGTAATACAGAAAAAAAATAAATTTCTGTTGTGTAACATGGAGCCTTGATATTGTAGATAACTAGAGAATTTTTGTTGGACGTAAGATCTCATCTTTTTGGTAAATTTTTTAAAAATGTTTATTCTAAGGTATGCTCTCTTAGTGACTCTGTAGTATATACAGTAGTGCAGTGTAATTACTTCTTTTTGATTTAGAAAAATATTCTCATTTCATTTCTGAAGTAAAATAGAAAGGGCCTTCCTTGCCAAAAGTTATGAATATAGCAAAATCTTCCTTTACTGCAAAAAGTAATGGGAGGTTTTCTGTAGTATAATGATGAATTCACTGTTAATAAGTGGCCTCTGCAGTCAACAGTGGCCTCATGTATAACGCTGTGCATGGAATTCACACTAAAACATAGGATACAGACAAAAGTGGAAATGTGCATACGCGCAAAAATATCTAGATGCATAAATCTGTGCGTACGCCAAATTCCACGTTCTTCCGCTCCATAAATCCCTGTCAGAGTGAAAAGTAAAGCACGTGCACGCGCCTGCTGCCACTCCCAAACTCTACCCAGAATTATGCCTCTTTGAATATGCAAATCAATACAAATAGCCCCTTAAGCTCAGCGTTCTGTGAAAAGACAATGGCAAAAGCATGGGGTGAAATAGAAGAATTTCAGTGAATACCAAAAGAAAAGCCAAGCAAAATGACACCTTTTATTGGCTAACTAAAAAGATTACAATATGCAAGCTTTCGAGGCAACTCTGGCCCCTTCTTCAGGCAAGATGTCATGTATGTATGTGTATTTGTTCTTCTATGTGCTCTATGTGTGTGAATTACTACAAGCTTCTTAAACGGGTTTTCTCTTCCTCCGACAGGACACAGAATCCATTACATTACAGCTCTCTGAATAATTTAAATACTGAGATGTATACGTGATATTTTCATGATGATTGGAATGAAAGCATGTTATTAAACATGGGAACACGATGGTGCAGTGATTGTTCATGTCTCACGCAAGATGCTGCTACACCATGCGCAACCTTCGATGAAATAATTTATTGTAGTAGTACTGTCTCTTTCAAACGTACTAACCTGCAATACTAACCAATGTAGAAAGCATTTTAAGATGGAGAAGCTTTTATCTGTGGCACCTCTGAAAGAGAACCAGCTCTTTCAACCTTTGCAAACATATGCAGTTTTTAATATCTGGAAAAAATTTGGGATTAACTTGCTTAGAGATCTTTATATAGACAATGTTTTTGCATCCTATGAACAATTACATTCCAAATTTAACATTTCAGCTACACATTTCTTTCACTATCTTCAAATTAGGAACTTTGTTAAATAGAACCTGCCCGATTTTCCTCATCTTGCACTCTTGTCCATTCTGGAAAAAATATTGCTCAATTTCAAGGACTCAGACACCATCTCTGCAATATATAAAATTATTTTACAGTCCCTCCCTTTCAAAGATCCAAGAGGACACTGGGAAAAAGATCTCTCAATTAATATATCAGAAAAGGAGTGGAAAATAGCAATGCAGAGAATTCACTCAAGCTCCATATACGCAAAGCATACAATTATTCAACTCAAAATTATATATCGAGCACATTTGTCACGCCTAAAACTCTCCAAAATGTTTCCAGGGCAAGAGCCAACCTGTCAAGTCCCAAGCCTCACTGGGTCACATGTTTTGGTCCTGCACCAAATTAACATCATTCTGGACCAAACTTTTTAATTACCTTTCAGACAGCCTTAGTCTCACAATCCCTCCTAACCCATTAACAGCTGTGTTTGGGGTTCTTCCAGATGGGATTAAAGTGGAGAAGGACAAACTGTGATTGCATTCACTACACTTTTGGCACGCAGACTTATTTAGCTAAACGAAGAATCCTACCTCTCCTCTTTTAAGTCAGTGGGAAACCGATGTTTTATACTGTTTGAAATTGGAAAAAATCAAATACTCAATTAAAGGATCTGTACAGGTTTTTTCAAAACATTGCAGGATCTAATCAGTAATATTTTAGAATAAGCTCTTAAAGCACTTTTTCTTCTCCATTCATCTCTATTGGCTTATCAAACTCATCAATTTAGGTATGTTTACAAGCCTTAAGTTTTACTCCGCTGGCCATGCTGTCTCTCTCAAAGGTAGGGGTCAACTTGTTCTCAATCCTACTTTTTGTAAAAATTGATTGATTTGTTTGGAATGAGTGCAATAAAATTAATAAAATTTAAAAAAATAAATAAATACTGAGATGTATACTTGATATCATTTTCATGATGATAGGAATTAAAGCAAGTTATTAAACATTGGAACATGGTGGCGCAGTGATAGTGATGAGCTGGCGCCTCGTCCAGAGATTGTCCCTGTCTCACGCAAGATGCTTGCTGCACTGTGCACGACCTTCGATGAAATAATTTATTGCAGCAGTACTGTCTCTTTCAAACATACTAACCCCCAATTCCTGTCCTTCCTCTTCTTTCTCCAAGTACTCAAGTACCAAGACCACACAATCAGCTCTATTATAGACATTAAGCCATCTGTAAGCTTAGAACCACGATTCTTCAAACCTTTTAAGGAACATTAAAATATCTTCGTAGTTCATGTTTAATTATACTATCCATCTATTCATCCAGTGTCACACCAGTCCCAGCAAGAATACAGCGCGAGGCAGGAACAATCCCAGAACAGGGCGCCAGCTCCTTGTTAGAGCTGCGACACCATGTCTTCACATATTTAATTAGTAACAATATAGATTATTTAAATGATGTTAACATTTTATCTGTATAACTTAATAAACATATCTTGCTGCATTTCATCTGTGGTCTATGGCCTGCCAGTCATCCCGGCCAATACCCCCAGGCCGTCAGATGGAGCCATCCTTGCAATGTGGAGAGGCCCCGAATTCCAGCAGGGCATCATGGACTATGGAGTTTTAATACACAGCCCTGCTGGATAACGTCGGGGCCGCCAGGGGTTGCTGCAGGGAGACACGGAGACGTTTGTTTTTCATACAGCCCGGAAGTACTTACAGGTCACGAGGACAGAAGAAATAAAGTGCTTCCGGGCTGACAAAGAAAAGAAGGATTTTTATCTGACCCGGAAGTGTTCCTAGTCACGTGGACAGAGAAAGCGAAACACTTCCGGGTCAAGGACTATAAAGGACTGTGGGAAATCCTCAGACGGCGAGCTGAGCTGGAAGAGTGAAGGAATTGATTATTGAGAATTGTATTGTTTATTTATGAGTATTGGGGAGAGGAGGGTGCTTTGTGCACTGTTGTTAATTAATAAAGTCAACTTTTGGACTTTTATCTGGTGTCTAGCGTATAGTCTGAGGGTTCAAGGGAGTGATAGCGCCCCCTATCTGTCACATATCTTAAAATGATATGTCATCATATGTAAATACGTGCTAAAGTGGCTCAGTTTGTGCATTATTATAACTGCATCGCAAGTTTACAGTGAGGTATATAAGGTACTTATAAGTACAAACACTTCTACAAGGAGCACTTGATTGACTGATTGAGTGCATTTATAGTCCTTGGGATGAAACTGTTTCTGAACCGCAAGGTCAATACAGGAAAGACTTTGCCATATGGGAGCTGTTCAAATAGACAGCATGGCTGAGACAGCGTGTGCTAGATGCTGTATACCGATAATTCTCTTTCCGATCAGCTGCTATAGAGCTGTGATTCCACACTCAGATACAGTGATATAAATACTCCAAGTGATGCAGTGAGAGTAATATGGCTAAAGATGATCTGCTGTGGCAAACCCTAACGGGAGCAGCTGAAAGAAGAAGAAGAAGGTGCAGTGAGAGTAACCACGCTAAAGCAGCTATGGTATTTGGAATAGTTTGGCCAGTCTGTGGACCATTGTATTGTTACAGGTTAATTACAATCAGATGCCTTAAACTATTAAACAATATACGGTTAATTTCAGTGTATATAATAAAGCCGCATCAGGGATGTGGATCTAAAAAAGAAAGGGAAACCACACTGGAACAAAAGCACTGCTTTGACACTGGGTGCCGTCAGTTTGCAAAACCGAGTGGAGAACTTGTGTATTGAAGGGATTGAGCTAGCGTGAAAATGTGTGTGGCTTTATGCCAAGTTTAGTTTTTATACATCGCGATGTGAGCATGGAAATGGGAGTACACAACATTTTTGTTAGTACGCACCGTTTATACATGAGGCCCCAGATCTCTCTCCAAACAATTACTTGTAGAATGAGTCAGAATAAGCTCGTCATAGTCAACAGCCAGGCAAAAGTTCTAAGCCAAAAGATAAGTCCTATCTTTCATCAAAAACAAAAAGCTAACCAGAAATCTTACTCAAAAAAATTGAAACAGAGGGTTCAAAAACTAAGCATACACTATTAAAAGAATTTATTCTGTTATTATTCACAGTCTTGGTCATGTCTAGGTAGTGAAACCACTGTAACCATAAACAAATATGGTAATGTCAATAATAAACAAATAACATCGTGGTAAGTCATACATAAATTTCAGATAGTTTTCTAAATGAAAAAACAAATTTGTCACATATTAAATCTCTCAAAGGGATGAACTCAGACCCAAGAAATGCAGGAAACAGGTAGAAAAATGATAAAATCATTCCATTCATAACACTCACCAGTGAGCACTAAATGTACTAAATAAAATTGGAACATATTTGTTTTTTTCAGCTGAACTAGTGTACCTATATTACTCATGGTGGCTGTTTTAATCCTTTTTTATAGTCACTTAAAACAATGTTTCATGATTTCAATCTGGCTTTCACTAAGAAGACATTAATGCTTTAAAACATGAATGGTCGTAAGCTAATTCAGTTGACCCCAGCAAGCTCAGCTAATGGACGATTAATAAATGAATAATTTTGAAGTAAAATTTATTTTAAAGAATGTTTAATGATCTTAAAATCTTTTGGATTTAAATTGACTCTATAAATACTAATACAGCACAATGAGTTAGCCAAGATGCATCATCTTTCTGTGTTTTATATAAGTTTGTTATTCTATTACATTGACTTATTTTGTTTATTTTTCACTCAAAATTTGGTAAAGAGACAGTGCCTTCAGAAAATATTCAGACCCCTATTACACTATATTGCAGTCTTATGCTAAAAACATTTAGATTACAATTTTCTCCTCATCAAATAACACTGAATTCCCCAGAATGACAAAGTGAAAACAGGATTTTAGTCATTTTTACAAATTTATTAAAAATAAAAACTGAAATATGACATTGATACAACTATTCTCACTTGACATTTGGCTTGCGTGCACCCCATTCTATTGACCATTATTGAGATGTTTCTACATTTTGTTTGGACTCAGCCTGTGCTCAATTTAATTGATTGCACATGATTAGGAAAGGCACACATATGTCTACAGAATGCCTGAACATCGACAATGTGTATTAATGTGGAAACCAAACTATGACGTCAAAGGAATTTCCTGCAAAGCTTAGAGACAGGATTGTGTTGAGGCACAGCCTGAGGGAGGCTACAAAAAATTACTGCAGCATTGAAGTTTCCTAACAGCACAGTGGACTCCATAATTGCTAAAAGGAAGACGTTTAGAACAATCATGACTCCTAGAGCTGGCTGTGTGGCCAAATGGAGCAATCAGAGGAGATTGGTAAGACAGGTGACGCAGATCTCCAGAGGACCTGTGTGGAGATGGGAATAACTTCCACAATAAGAACCACTACTGCAAGACTCCACTGATCTGGAGTTTATGACAGAGTTGCCAGATGACACATGCGGCTTGCTTGGAATTTGAAAAATTGACACCTAAAGGACTCTCACACTGTGAGAAAAAAGATTCACTAGTCTGACAATAACAATATTAAACTGTATTAAGTGTCACATCTGTAGGAAACCAGGCACTGCTCATCATCTGCACAATACCATTCCAACAGTTAAGCATGGCGGTGGCGGCATCATGCTGTTGTTTTTTTTTTCTTTTCAGTGGCAGGGATTGGGAGGATAGTCAGGGTTGAGAAAAAGCTTAATGGAAAAAAGTACAGAGATATCCTTAATGAAAACCTGCTGCATTGTGCCCTGGACCTCAGACTGGGCCGAAGGTTCACCTTCCAACAGGACAAACTAAAAACAACACAAGAGTGGCTTATGAACGACTCAGGGAATGTTCAGGGCCCACACATGAACCCAATCAAACATCTCTGGAGAGATCTGAAAATAGCTGTCCATCAACAGTCTGCCTACAACTTGACACAGCTTGAGAGGATCTGTACAGAAGAATGGCAGAAAATCCCAAATCCAGGTGTACTAAGATCGTAGTGTCACACCCAAGAAGGTCTCATGCCCAAATTGCTACCAAAGGTGCTTCATTGAAGTACTGAGTAAAGGGTCTGAATACTTGCGTCAATGTGATATTTCAGTTTTTCATTTATAATAAATTAACAAAAAACCTTTTGCTTTCTCATTCTGGGGTATTGAGTGTTGCTTGATGTGGGGTAAAAATGAACTGAAATCATTTTATATAAGGATGCAACATGGCAAAATGAGTAAAAAGTTAAAGGGATCTGAATACTTTCAGAATGCACTGTATATCAGACAAAAAAAAGTTAATTTAGTGCTTTGTGTATTGGACTGTTTCCTGGAGAAAATGCATAACTCTTCATTGTCATTATTATTATCCATTCATCTATCCATTTTCTGACCTCACTCTTTCCAATGTAAAGTTAAGAAAAGCCAGGAGCAATCTCAACAGCAACAAATGGCAGGTACGGCCAGCCCATGCTTGTGGGCCTCTTACGCTCCCAACTGCACTTAATCATTCTGGGCCAACTTCAAGTAACTAATTAAATTAACCAAATTACTGAGTTTTAGCAGTACCTGTAAGAGTCCCATGTGACTCTAGG
>JANRMT010062835.1:36558909-36606210 GCA_026402145.1 Polypterus bichir lapradei
CCCCCCCCCCCCCCCCCCCCCCCCCCCCCACCCCCCCCCCCCCCCCCACCATGATATCACACCTGAGGGCCACCCTCTACCGTTATTTTCTGGTGGATGAGATGGCTTCCCTCATGTTCTCATTGAGTGCCACTTGGAGTTTGTTAACTATTTGTTTTTCTTTTGACACTGTTTTTGTGAGTTTTGCTTCTGTTTTTATACTCTGATTTCAGGGTTGTGTATTGGGACTTGTTAGATTTAAATTGCCTTTTAGGTAGATCATTTTAAACTCATATTTTTCTCTTCTGGTTATTTTTTTATTAATATAAGTTTTATTTATTTAGACATGTGTGCTGGCTAGTTTCAACAAACCAGAGGTTTATGGTTACCTTCTCCCTTGTAGGGCAAGATATATTGATATATCTTGGGACTTTTTTTTTTGCAGTTTAAACTTTAAAGCCAGTTCCCCATTCTCGGGCCTGTGTAGGCCAAAGCTTGCAGATAGTAGTTTAGAGATAATTGTCTGGGGTAGGTCTGGGAAGGTCCAGGCCTGTTTTTGGAACTTTTAGTAGGCCTTACACTCTTAATTTATATTTGTGACCTCAGTTCACAACATACTTCATTTGACTTTGACTTTAAGATTTTGTCTAATTTTTAATTTCTGTTTGCCTGGTTATTTTTGATTGTACAGTTTCAACCCTTTGCTTTCCTGACTATGTCTTCACCTCAATTAATCATCATCTAGTGTTTTTCTGCCTGTTGCATTTGTCTTTTTTCCTCTTTTTTAATCTTGGCTGATGATAATAAATAGGGGTCACCCTTCTGATACCACAACCCATCCTAATGACTTTTAACATGCATTTGATGTGGGAGTAAATCACAATACACACAGAAGATCAAAGGGAAATTGTGTATTTCAAGCAGTGGCCAGGCTAAAAATAATAACCCTGGCCAATGGAGCTGTGAGGTAGCAAGCCTAACCACTAAGCCACTGTGACACTCAAATCTTGCTCTTTTGCCTCCTAAACATTTCAAAGTCTGCATTTAGACTCTTATTGTCGAGACAATTGCTGGTGAAAACTGCATTCATTCCACTATTTTAGAATGTGTGCCCTCCTGGAAATGTTTGAGGCTAAAGCGGAACAGTCTTTTATTTTTTTCCTTTGTAAGAGTCCTGTTTTCTTATCTACATAAAACAGAACACGCAACAGAAATTCTCCAAATTCTAAAGGGTACATGGCCCAGAAAAAAAGAGGTGCATTGTGAATGTCATCCAGTAGCTGTACACGAAAGGAAAGTGAGTTTTCCTTTATTGTAGGACATTCTCTTTTAATCATACATGAAAAACTATTTTCAAAGGAATGTTAATTGAAGCATCAACCACAGATATTAGATGGTATAGTACATTAAAGAGAACTTGCAGCATATTTTAATTAACTTAACCTTAACAGCATGCACCAGTCAAATTGAATTTAATGAACTAAGGACTGGAAGCAATATAGGAAAAGGTGGATTCTTTCTTTGATGAAATTGTTTTTTCAAAAAATGCTTTGTACTTAAACCTAGGGCAAGAATGTTTTTAAAATCTGGACAATGATAACAGAAAGTGTTTGGTCATCAAGCATTAAAAATCATTTCTGTGACAGGGAGGCAGACATGAAACACGGAAATAAACAAAATTAAAATAACTGAGAGAAGATGTGCTAGCAGAAAAAGCAAGAGAAAATGGCATTTCAAACTAGACTCAGATTTATATAGATAGGGAGAGAACTTATTGGAGTTTTGAATGCAGTGAAGTCAGACTAAAGAGCCTGTGTATTTAAACTAAAATAAACACGGTCATCCAACAGTTTATTTGCTGTTCTCTGCTGCATTGACTTCAAAATAGTAATTTTAAAAATGTAACATATTATTATTAACAAGAGTGGTTGTGCATGTTCTGTGTCCCTGCTTAAAATCATGCAATCCGTTGCTGTCTTTGTGACGTTTGTATGTTCTTCTCAAGGTTGAGTAGGTTATTCTTCAGGTATTAAGTTTCCTGGAGTGTTCTGAAGTATTACAGAAGAATAATGGGGAAAAATTGGAGGACTATGGTAAGTGGATCCAATAGATTGCATATGCTTCCTGAGATATACCCTTTAAGGATTACAGTGTTGCTAACAACACATCTGCTGTATAAATATAATATAATTTATTTTTATTGCAGTTTTAACACAAGGATGAAGGAAAGGATACACTTAGCTTGCTTAAATAATGACTTACACTTCTAAAAATGATGATTTGAAGGAAACTCGTGACAGAACACGATGCAGGAGCAGAGTTCTAGGTAATCATCTATATTCACTTCACATTCCACATTTTCCTAAGCTCAGGCAGCAGAGATGTCTTCCATCTGACTTTACGGTGAGATTAAGCTTTCAGTAACATTTCTCATTCCGTTTATACAGTTTTTACATTCTTTGTTTCCAAATTAAGAACACACAATAGCCAAACATGGAATCTTTTCTTTACTAATATGATAAAATCTTTATCAGTAGCACAGTAGCCACAGACCATGTATTGACCATTACACAACAAGGAGCACATCAGCACCTGTTAAGCCGATGTCATATTATGCGACTGCTAGTTGTTGGGTGTGTCAGTCTTGCATTTTCTGATCTCGTCACCAGTCCGTGTCAGTTTAGATGAATGAAAATTGCTGGGCATGTCACATTTATCTAATGAGTGCTAATCTGTGACAGGTCAGGTTGGCTCCTTACTCCCTGTTGCATCCAGCAGCCTCTTGAACTTGAACAATCAATAGTCATGTACCAAGATGAGCCGGGCAAATGAGGAAACCACCCTTCCAGGAAGGGGTTGGTGCAAAAGTGCTCAGTGCTTTTATTGAAATCCAAACAGAAACATGTTCAAAACAGTGCAGTGATCCAAGTCTTCATTAAATAAATAATCCATTAAAAATTTGTATTAAGGTGGAGGTTAAAACAATAAATAAATCCTATAAAAGTGAGGTTAAAATTTCAAAGCAGGAAGCAATTCTAAAAGCTCACTCCCCGGTGCATCTTTTCTAATGTCCGACATCTCCTCTGCTTACCCCAGGTGGGATACAGCAGTCAGAGGAGACATTCTTTGGCACAATCAACTTTTCCTCTTTGGCTTGGGTCACTATTGGCACTACGGGCTCCCAGCAGTGCACTGAGCCAAGCCATCACTCCTTTGTGTCCCACTGCCAATCCTCTGCCTTTTGCAGGAGCCCCCCTAATAGCATTGGGACACTCAAACTACCCCAAGAGCAAGAGTGACCCTCTTTAGCCCCCCAGTGTTGGCCCTATGCTCCACCAAGGGGCTCTCCTCCTGGATGCCTACCTCCTTTCATCTCTGCACCCCACTGGCTCCTAATTCAGCCATCTCCATGGTCTTTTCTCCTTTCAACCTCCATGTCTCTTTTCTTCTTCTCTTTTCCCTCTTTCTGTTCCTCCTCTGCTGGGCAGGCTCCTCTTATATTGGCTTGATTGAAAGCAGGTGTGATATGCCTCAACCTCTGAAGTATGAATGAGGCACCTGACTGATCCGCCTTGCCTTTACATGTGTGTGCACGATTAGTTGCACCCAATTGGAGCCTGCACCTTCCGGAATGTGATTATTTATTTAAAAACCTGCTCAACGCCACAGACCACTTATCACATGACAGTCCAGAGCAGCTGTGTGCTTCCCTTTGGTGACAGCCAATAACATGCTACCTGATGGAGCTAGCACTGTACAAAGGGTTAACAGGTAGGGAAAGTTCAGCTGCAATCTTTGACTTTTTTTACTTTTGGTAAATAAAATACAAAACATCACACAGATGAGCTTCTCTTCTGATTATGAGGTACAAAACCCATGCGTTTCTTATTCCTTGTCACTCAACTATATGCAATGTACTTCCACACTCCTTACTCCTCGTCACTGTGTTTTATGCATTGGACTCCCAAATGAGCATTCATTGGTTGTCAGCTCTGATGCACGCAGAGCCCACCCCTACATCTAAACAAAATCCAACCCGTTTGATTTTATTGGAGAGAGTCGTGGACTAGTTGGAGTGCGCCAGTGAGCATGTCACATTACATAAATACTGTAGCTTTATGGGAGTGGACCGCCAATCGCCTCCAACATGTTATGATTATGTAAATGAAGACTATGACTGAAAATCTCTGGAAAAGTCATGTAATGTGACATGGCCTTTAAGTATAGCCTTTTCATAGCCTTCTTGACCTGCTCCATTTGTCTCCCTTTATTTCTCTTTCACTCTCTTTGCCGCTCCTCTTACAGTGCTTAAATTGTTTCAGCTGTTTGTATTTATACCCTCACTGACTAAGACTTTCATATATATATATATATATATATATATATATATATATATATATATATATATATACTAGCGACTGGGAGCCCGATCAAATCGGGCTACAAATTCTACGTTTGTGAAATCCATACTTTCTCTGCAAAGAATTATTTGTTTTTTTAAGTCCTTGAAATGATTTCGTCATCATGGCACTGATTTGTGCTTAAGATAGACGTTTTCGGCCGATGTAATGAAGAGCTTCCTGTTTAAACGGGGCTGCGAGACGTGAACTCAGCTCTTCGGCGCACCTCATTTGATTTTTTCTGGCAAACAAATTTTCAAAACAAACTGTATTTTACGATTCTAATCAGAGTCGGCGTAATAATTATGTTGCCGTGGTCATTTTAGATCTGAGATCGGCTAAAATTTAAACAATGACTGTTATTAGTACCCAGCCATCATTACTAAGTTTGCCAATAGATGTCAGAAGGACAGATGCCAAAACCGAACTGCCCAAAGATAGATTTCGACGTACCAAGCAAATGGCGATACGTTCTAAATTACTTACGGTCTGTTTCCTCCCACAGTCCAAAGACATGCAGGTTAGGTCCAGCAGGCCCCTGTGACCCTGTAGTTAGGATATATCAGGTTGGATAATGGATGGATAAACTAGAGGGGCAACAATGAGATGACCCTCAGAACAGGAATGGTTTAACAGGTGGAGGCCACTGTCATTTTTCCCTCCTCATATTTTCTGACTGTTTCTTCACTAGTTTTACATTTGGCTATGGTCAGTGTCACTACTGGTAGCATGAGGTGATACCTGGACCCTACAGAGGTTGCACAGGTAGTCTAATTTCTCCAGGATGGCACATCAATACGTGTCATTGCCAGAAGGTTTGTTGTGTCTCCCAGCACAGTCTCAGGGGCATGGAGGATATTCCAGGAGACAGGCAGTTACTCTAGGAGAGCTGAACAGGGCTGTAGAAGGTCCTTAACCCATCAGCAGGGCCGGTATCTGCTCCTATAGGCAAGGAGGAACAGGATGAGCACTGCCAGAGCCCTATAAAATGACCTCCAGCAGGCCACTGGTGTGAATGTCTGACCAAACAATCAGAAACAGACTTCATGAGGGTGGCCTGAGGGCCCGACATCCTCTAGTGGGCCCTATGCTCACTGCCCGTCACTGTGGAGCTCAATTGGCATTTGCCATAGAATACCCAAAATGGCAGGTCCACCACTGGCACCCAGTACTTTTCACAGATGAGAGCAGGTTCACCCTTAGCACATGTGACAGACGTGAAAGGGTCTGGAGAAGCCGTGGAGAAAGTTATGCTGCCTGTAACATTGTTCAGCATGACTGTTTTGGTGGTGGGTCAGTGATGGTCTGGAGAGGCATATCTATGGAGGGACGCACAGACCTCTACAGGCTAGACAACGGCACCTTGACTGCCATTAGGTATCGGGATGAAATCCTTGGACCCATTGTCAGCTCCTATGCTGGTGCAGTGGGTCCTGGGTTCCTCCTGGTGCACCACAATGCCTAGCCTCATGTGGCGAGAGTATGCAGGCAGTTCCTGGAGGATGAAGGAATTGATACCATTGACTGCCCCCACATTCACCTAACCTAAATCCAATAGAACACCTCAGGGACATTATGTTTCAGTCCATCCGACGCTGCCAGGTTGCACCTCAGACTGTCCTGGAGCTCAGTGATGCCCTGGTCCAGATCTGGGAGGAGATCCCCCAGGACACCATCTGTCATCTCATTGGGAGTATGCCCGATGTTGTCAGGCATGTATACAAGCACGAGAGGGTCATTCAAACTACTGAGTATGATTTGGAGTTTCTGCAATGAAATTTCAGCAAAATGGACTAGCCTGCCTGCCACATCATTTTTTCACTTTAATATTTGGGGTGTCTTTGAATTCAGCCCTCTGTAGGTTGATAATTTTAATTTCCATCAAATGATGTGGCGTCCTTTCGTTCATAACACATTACCCAGTCCGTATCTGTATAGCCAGCAGGATTTTTTTTCCCCATTGAGATCTGATGTATTTTCAAGGTGTTCCTTTCATTTTTTGAGCAGTATTTATGTATATATATAGTAAAATTAAGTAATATGGAATTAAACTGAAAGATAGGAGACATTTAAAACCATACAGGACAATAGGCTTATTAAAACAGGGAAGTTTGAAGTGTCCAAGGATTGAGGAAAAGTCGAAAGCAGAGAAGATGGGTGGACAACATCAGAGATTGAACTGGACTGAACATCCAAAAAGCAGTTCAAAAGACACAAGAGAGTAAAGGAATATGGTCATGGAAAGAAAGGTCCCACTTTTGGCCCTGGCTATTTTGGAACTACGCCATGCAATGATGATGATGATACACTTAGTTTTTCTCCCATATCTTAAATACATGTAAATTAAGATAATTGGTAATTCCAAATTGGCCCTGTGAGATTGTGGGTATACCCATGATTAGGCCCTGTAATGGAACAGTGTCCTATCCAAGGCTGGTTCCTGCATTGTGCTTGATGCTATCAAGGATTGTTTTGGGCCTCTCTGTGACCTGGAACTGGACTAATATGGTTGGAGAAAGTTATATTGTTATTAGCAAAGCAGGAACAACAGCACTTATCATTCCTACTATGCCAACTGCTACTTCTACTGTTACTAAGAACAATAACAATAATGTCTAGTGAAGGTTTGTGCCTTCCATTCAATGCTAGCAAGACCTAGAAATGAATTAAGAAGACTAAGGAAATCAGTGGATGGTCAGAATCAAAACATATTACAAATATTTTCAAGATTTAGGATTAAAGTTTTTATTTAATTTTTGACATGAGTTATGCTCATTTTGAATTTCTGCTTTTCTCAGTGGCACTTACAAATCACAATGTACAGTGTTCCAGCTGGAGCACTAGCATGTCTTGAATTAAATGGTCATACACATTGATGTAGTGGTCAAAACTGAATGGAAAAGCCCACAGTTTACATGCCAAAGCCATCAGGCTTATTACACTCCTTTTGGGTGAAGATAATGTGATCATTCCTGTTGTCTCAGACATTGGATTAAATTATTTGAGAGCTAATGTATTCATTCATTAATAGTGTTCAGTGAGCAAGATAAAGTGTGCATTGAAAACCAGTAGCATTGAAGGCAATCCCTGTTAGATGTGAATCATAATCACTACCTGCCAGACAGAACATTATTGTACAGGCATTGCAAGAAAAAAGAAATGTAAGTTTCATCAACCAGCATTGTGCCAAGATTTATCTCTAGAAAATCTGTCACCTTGCCGCCTTGTATTTAGAAATAAAAGTTACGAAAACAATTTGGGGATGTTTGAAACATCAAAAGAAAAACAAATTGATTTTTTTCACCATTAAACTGCCACCTTACCATTATACTGACTCACTAGTAATTTTCTTTTCAATCTCAGCCAGTACTGAGACCTAGTGTTTTAAAGTCTTGTGTTTTTCAGGGGGCAAACACTACCTCAAAAAATATGGTTCTTTCACCTTACAGCCTATTGCTAGCCCAAGAACACAGTCACATATTATGCAAAACTGAGTTGGTGGCAAGAGCAAAACATTTGAACATCAGACAGTAAAAGTAACACTTAACTCACGTCTTAATACTGGGGTGCCTTGGAGCAGCTGTGGCGGGGCTCTTACCCGACCAGGACACCCTGTAATGGAATGAGCAGGGGAGAGAGGACACTTACAGGGCAGTATCTTCCCCTGAGTGCTAGATGGCAGCCTCCCTGGGTTGCTTTGAATTCCCACAGGGCTGTATGGTAGCTGGAGTTTGGCACAGCCCTGTTGGGTTCAGTGGGTGCCACCAGTGGGGCCTGCTGGGACTATGGAGCTCTAGTGCATCCAGGCCACACTAACGAGCCACCAGAAGTACACCCGGGTGCAGGATAAAAGAATAGGATTGAAGAATAGAAACCCTTTATTGTCATTGTAAAAAATAAAAATTACAACGAAATTACAAATTACAATGAAATTACCCTGCCCTCATTCCAGGAACCAGAGTCGGGAGGAAGAGGGACGAAGTTTTCTGGAGGAGGAGTGGAGGCAGAAGAAGCAAGCCAGGCACAAAGACCAAGAGAAGAAAAGGCAAAGAGAAAGTACTGTGTGCTTTATTGGTGCTTTAACTGTGCTTTATTGTAGGAAACGATTGGGAAGAGTTTCCCACTGCCAAATAAAAACCTGTGTTGTGCTTGGAACTTGTGTCTGCGTCTGCCTGTGTCAGGTTTGGGGAGCTAGAGTGCCCCCTGGTGCCCACAACACTGGCAGCTGTAGAAACAAGGAGTATCTATCTATCTATCTATCTATCTATATTGCTATTATTATCATCACCATCATCAGAGTTAAAGTCTCCAGTACAATAGCAACATAGGCAAGTGTGCTGATTTTCAATGACTTTTTTGCTCTTCATCTTAGTTCAGAGAAAATATGTCCAAAGACAGGATTGCTTGATGCTTTCCATCAAGGCAGCACTCAGATGTTAAACCATAAAGACAAACAGACAACAGTAGAGGATGTTTACTGCATTGCTTTATCATCTTATTCACATACTAATTGTGCTACCCATCCAAGAAAGATTGAAATCTAAATAATCAATGTAGACTTCAGCATTAATGCTTGCAATGCACCATCTACTGGAATGTTTTTCGTAATGCATGTAGCAACAAAATGCATTGTTTTTGTCATTCCAACAGATGGCGCAGCACACGCATTTGCAGTAATAAAATGCATTTTGATATGCCATCTGTTGAAATGACAAATTCAATGCATTTCATTATAACAGTTTTTTAAAAATATATCATAGAAGCAAAATCTACATGAAAATATGCAAGTATTACAAATCTGTTTAGCCATTAAAAGCACAGGGTGGCACAGTGGCGCAGTGGTAGTGCTGCCACCTCACAGTAAGGAGACTGGGTTTCACATCCTGAGTCCTCCCTGTGTGGAGTTTGCATGTTCTACCTGTGTGTCTGTGTGGGTTTCCTCTTACTGTCTAAAGACGTGCAAGCTGGGTGAATTGGCAATGCTAAACTGGCCCTAGCTGGTGTGTACATGTGTGAGTTTGTTCCCCTGACTAGGTACCCTGTCCAGGGTTTGCTTTTGCCCTGTGCTAGCTGGGACAGGCTCCAGCACCCCCGACCCCGCTACCCTGGTCTGGAATAAGAAGTTAAGAAAATGACATGATATTTAAAGAATACCTTTCAGCATCATACTAAACAATTATATTTTATGTATCACTAAAGAATTCTATTTTCTGTATCCTACAGTATGGGGCTTTAAACAATGAGCCTTTAGTCTAGTCTTTGGTCCTGCTGTAATTATTTGGAAATGTACAGTATATGCCTTCAATTTAATTACTAATTAATAAGGATAAAGAACCCTGAGATGGCATTTCATTTAAAAAGTGAAATGTTAAAAACAGAAATTATTCTCACACACATCTTTCAAAGTTTCTTTTGTTTTTTTCCTGTTAAATCAGAAAGCCTTTTAAAAAGTGCTTTAATTTATTGACCCACTGCCAAGGTAAATTAATTCTTATTGACTTTTTATTGAAATCTGTAAATCTAATGTAATTATTTTCAATGGCGTTTTCCTCAAATTGTATGCTATATATTGGAGGAAGTACACTGTTTTTTCTCAAAACCTAAAAACAATTTAACACTAACATTTTTTAACGTCTTTTTAACAAACAATGTTGAATACAGCCAGTTTTGAAGTGAGCTCATTATTTTCTTCTTTTGTTTTGAATATTTTCTATTACTTACTGCCGTGGTACCTATCAAAAACAGGTAATACAATAATTAAAAAAATATTTGTTATCTCTTGCCCTATGTGAACCTTCAGTGCCTTTCCTCTGTTTTTGCAGGAGTGAATATCTCCTAGCCACAGTTCCCTCTCTTTAGTGTGTTCCCAAAGAGCCTGCTTTTCAGACTTTGTCATTGTTTTCAAGGCACCATTCTCACCTCTTTGTTGGCGACTCCCTCAACATGCCTCATATGCCTTTACTCCTCACACTCACACTTCCTCTTTTGTAGCATCACCAAAGCCAAACTGACCAATTACATCAAAGTCAAACTGACCAATCAGATTGCTTAGAGGGACTGGACACACACACCTTAATGTGTTATTATACAGTAGATATTATTTATCTGTGACTTTTATGTAAAGATAATTTACAGGTATGTATATTTGCTTACATATTTCTTTCACTGAAAAAACAGTAGCTTAATTGACATGAACCGGAAAATGCGGTTGGTGGGGAATGAACTATTAATGCATATACTCGCGTTTAAGTTCTCCCGCTTATAAGTCGGGGATTGATATTACCATATAATTTCCAGTATTTTATAATGTCGGTCATATAAGTTGAATGCAGAAAACACACGCTTATTGATCCAAGAGATTATGATGTGCTAACGCCTACCTGAGAGAGTAACCGCGGAGCACACTGCTTTTTTTTCCTATATATTGTGCCTATGTGACCACACGGTAATACCCGGACTATTCCTTAGTGATGTTTGCACTATTTTTTTGTTTTTTGCATCTCACACCATCATACACCTTTATCGTAAGAGCATCCCTTGTCTACGATGGAGCATTCCATCAGAAGTAAATATGAAGCTGGTTTTAAATTAAAAGTCGTTGAAGTGGCGAAAGAAATTGGTAACTGCGCTGCTGCAGCAAAATTTGCCATGTCTGAGAAACTGGTGCGAGATTGGAGGAAGCAAGAAGATGTAAAAAAAAAAAAAAAGTTAAGTGTCGTATTTTTGAACGGGCGTATAAGTCAGGGTCTGATTTTATGATCAATTTTTCATTTTTCAAGACCCAACTTATACACAAGTATATATGGTATGTTCATGAGAATTACTTCTGAACACTTTGACATCACATCAGTTTTATTTTTTTTTGTTTGGCACCTCATGACCCACTGGTACAAGAAACTCCCCACATGATATACCGTTCAATTCTCTTTGATGTCTAGTTATGCAAGACATTTGGCCCTCTAGACCTGAAAAAAACATCACTTTTACGTCATTTTTGGAGCATATTTTTGCAGGAAATTACACCCTTATTATACTCAACTGATCAGAAGGACTTTAAATTATGCAGGCCACATCAACCAACTGTAGGGGCTGAGCTCCTAATGGAATACAGGAGGCATCATTTTTGGCAAGAGCTACCTGCTGGATGGAGCTCCGCACAACTTGACAGAACCTCAGTGGCTAACCAGCCAATATATGTATTGTTTTTATTGTTGCCTTGATCTCTGAAGGGCTAATATGTCCAAGGGCATTTATAAATATTAAAAGGGACCTTCCAGTCGGTGCCCCAAATTTTCCTTTTTGTGGAGTTGTTATTACTGCATTAGGCCACAAATGTTAATGACTGGGCACTTTTGTAGATTCAGTTCCCTGTTAACCATACAGTCTTAGCTTTAAAATAGCAGTTTCTAACTTTAAAGCTGAATGGTTCAGAGTGAATGGCTATGCTGGAACGACAGCCTTGAAAAGGTTCCAGGCAAAGAAGGAATGTGGTGATATCAAAATCTGTCTTTGGACAGCAGAGTCAAACCTAGGATGACTTTGATGCCAGTTGCCAGCCTGAAGGACATTAGTGAGGCTTATTGCTAGGCCCTCTCTGTTTGTGTTCCCCCTTCTTAGAACAATTTCTCCTTTTACATAACTGGAAGTGACAGCTCCCAGTGCTACCTAAGGAATGAAAAAGCCATCTCTGCCTTCTACTGTGGCTTTTCAAGTCTCTTTTCAGACCCTGGGCTTTGTCACCCTAAAACAAGGCAAACCCATGAAATATTAAGTAAATATTTGATCTTCTTCTTATTATTAAATCAATCAATGACAGGCAGTTTTGCTTTATGAATTAACCATTTTATTTTATTAGTCATTATAGTCATAGCAGGTATGGAAAATGAGGAAGCTGAGTCCATGTGCTTTCCAACAGCTTGTTAAGTGGGTTGACACATTTTAGACCTGAAGAATTGCCGTGCTCGTTCATTAAACATTACAACAGTTTAATACCTTTGATATTCAGTATCAATGAAACACGTCCGTGGACAATTGGCCACAACAAGTGTCTTCTTTGTTCAAATATGGGGGATATTACAGAATACCTGCTTAATGTGAAGGAAAAGTTCTAAAATCTATGATAATGGTACTCTTCCATTGGCAGTTTGAAGCACGCGGAGTGGTTAACATTTATCTTCGGTTTACATTTTGCTTTTTTCATAATTTCTAACATTAGAACATATTACCAGGGTGTTCTCTTCTGATAGTGTCTGTTATAGACTCATTTTTCTTTACTGTTTCCCATCAATGGATTTGAAATTCGTCTTTTACACAGCTTAGCTGATTGTGCTACTCCCCTTTGATTGTACTCTCAAGCACTTACATTTGAATCCCCATTTTACTTGCTGCTTGTTAAATCAGTCCACGTGGAAGGCGATAGCATCTCTTACTCACTCCCCAATAGTGAAAAAATATAACAACTTCAGTACAAATTATATTTATCTAAGTCTACTTGCCATGTGTTTCCGTTACAGGCAGGATGCTTTTTAAACACAGTGGAAATCAAAACGTTACATACTCTTACTGGAATCTCAGATTTTGTTGATGTAAAGGTAGAAATCAAGACAAAGAATGTCACTGCTTTTTTGATCTTTAATAATATGTTGTAAAAGGCTATGTCTGTGCGATAAACAGATGACTTTAAAGAGAAATAACGGGAAATAACAAATCTTTCCATTGAAAATCGGGGTGTCTGGAGAGTTAAAAACACAGATTATAATTGTGAAAAGCACCATATTGTCATTTGTGTGATCATGCCACAATCTTTATAAGAGCACAGAGGAAGAATCTGGGGCTTGCGCCATAGTTCATGTGCTTGTCTTTATCTCTGTAGCCAGGAAGTCAGTGATCTCGTGGAAGAACAATAACCCCACCAATGCTTGGTCTCCTGCTCCACCTCTTCAGATCTCAAGGACGTGTAAACTCATGAGGACATCAGCATGGCGCCTCTGCTGTAGGTGACTGCTTAAACCCCAGTGAGATTGACTCCACAATGGCAGTAATTAGGGCTTTACCTTTAGGACCCCAACCCTTTTCACATGTCTTTGCTATTTTTTTTTTCATATATACATGTTATGTTTATGGCATTTTAAATACATTTAAATTTAAATACATTGAAATGCAATCAGAGTTGTAAATTACCATCAGACCAAGTGAGCTGAATTCATTGTCTATAGATAGAGAAGAACTTTATTTGTCCTAAAGGATATGCAAGAAATATTATATAAAAAACCAGCAACAACTCCTCTGAAACACACACAGGAACTACAATGATAAAAGTCTCACTGAGGCATTATGCAGACGTAATGCTGATGGTATAAAGGAGCCCCAGTAGCATTTAATGACACACTTCTGCTAAAAGATTCATTAGCTGAAAGTCCTCAGTGTTAGTGTGTCAGAGAGAGGATGTGCAGCATTGTTCATAATGGCACTTAGTTCTGATTTCATTCCCTCCTTCTCTACTACCTTAACACTAGAATTACCAGAGCCTACGAAAAAACTCGTAGATCCATCCAACCTTAAAATGCTTCACACCTCTCCGTCAGCGTCTTTTGTCCTTTAAATTTGTTGATAAGCAGCAAACAGCAAGCAGTCTGCTATCACATCCCCCACCGGCGCACAATTTTCTCAGCTCAAGTCTGTTTACCTGCGTGTCAGTTGCTTAGAGTTGTATAGAGTGAGAAGTCAAGCAAAATGACACCTTTTATAAATACTATATTTTTATTTGGAACACTTGCATTTCATGTGTGTTCCGTGTCTACAGCGATCTATGTAAACACATCGTTAAAACAGAAACGTTTTTCATGTTTTAGTAATAATTGACAAAATGTAGACATGAAGTGTATAATGTGTGAAGCCTGAATTCCAAATATCAAAGAAATACTCACAAAAGGTACAAAAATAAAACAACAAATGCGCTTTTATTCAAAAATATACTGTAACTGCAGAAAAACAACCCGCATTAGGGTGTGACATTGACATGCATTTGCTACGACTGCTTCGGTGGCACAACAGTATCAGCTGTTGACTGGTAATCAAACTTCACGGGTTCGATCCCGGACGAGTCTGTTTTAAGAAGTGAGCTGCTTGTATTCTTACTATTTTAGAATAAAAACATACATTTGATTCCAGTCTGTAACAGCCGGTGTAATTTATGATACTTGTAAAGGTTAGCTTTGTTTTGTTTTTATTCAGTTTTATTCTCTCAGCCGCGTTCACGATCCCAACTCCCCCCCCCAGCATTTGACACTTCTGTTTTCACATAGATGCGCTATAACAGAGGTAAACTCAAAGTTTCAGCTCCTTCAATCTCTCTTCATAGCTCATACCTCTTAGTCCTGGAATCAACCTAGGTGCTCTCATCTGAAGTTTCTCTATTGCTGACATGTCTTTTTTGTAATATGGAGACCAAACCTGTACACAGTACTCCAGATGAGGCCTCACTAGTGTGTTATATAACTTAAACATAACCTTACTTGACTTGTACTTTGAGCACCACGATACATAACTAACATTCTATTTGCTTTCTTCATCGATTCTGCACACTGTCCTGATGTAGGTAATAATGAGTCCACTCTGACTCCTAGATCCTTCTCATGAGTTGAACTTTCACGTTTCAGACTTCTCATTGTGTATTCAGATTTAACATTTCTACTTCCTAATGTGTAATACCTTTTATTTACTTAAATTTAATTTCACCTGCCACAATTCTGCTCAAGCCTTGCATGCTATCCAAGTCTCTCAGAGTGTAGATTATCTGCCCTTCCACTTACCTTGGGATCATCTGCAAACTTACTCAACTTATTAATTATATTCTTGCCCAGATCATTTATATTACATTAAAAAGAATTGCATGCATGCATTGCGTTGAAGAGTGTGAGTTATCCCTGAAGCAGAAAAATGGTGCCATTAGTTTTTGCTTCCATATGCCAAGGCCCCAGAGTTGCGCACTCAGGTCACCCCGATAGTATATCTATCCAGGAGTTACATAGAGATGATTATGCTTCAGAAATGATTCTCCTAACCTTTAACCTTTCCTCGCCAATACATTTGATATAGAGATTGATCTCAGGGCATTTTCAAAACCTCAAAATGATTAACATTTACA
This sequence comes from Polypterus bichir lapradei, assembly GCA_026402145.1. NCBI lineage: Eukaryota > Metazoa > Chordata > Cladistia > Polypteriformes > Polypteridae > Polypterus > Polypterus bichir. The sequence continues at coordinate 36,574,435 of JANRMT010062835.1, forward strand.
ACAATGACAGCAATACTCATTTCAATCTAATGTAGCTTAATGATTGCAATTATTTTTAATAAGTTTTCATGAGGATGCACTGTTCCCTGTGTTGTTTCCCTTCCAATCAAGAAGAATGTGTAGCTGCACATCATTAATTGAGAGACAACAGGCCGTTAGTTGCTGATGTGCCACCATTAACAAGCAACCACATGGCAAGCTATCAGGATGCCTTTGCAGCACAAAAAACAAAAAAAACAAACTTTGAGTTTGCCTGTTGTATATAATGCTTAAATCTGAACTAAAAAGAAACAAAATAAACCATCAGGTGACCAAGCTATTACTTTTTTATTATTCCAATTTTCTGGACCAAGAGTCTATAAAGTCAGTCTTGAACAACAAACAGTGGCTGCAAGTTTTTGTCCCAATTCGATTTCTTAGCAAGAAGTCAATTATTGCTGATGAAGCACTTATTGCTCAATTGTCATTTTTCTGCTTCATTTTAGTTGTCTTGCTAGTTAAGATTTTGAACCCTTAATCAGTTATTGTAGCCTCACATCTGCAGTCACTGCTTTTTTTGTTTATTATTAGCAATACGATGCAGATGACAAATGATCAGCAGTTCTCCATCTAAGTTGTTTCTATTTACACCCTTGTGTGTTCTTTGTAAATTGTCAGGTTATAATAAAATATTCGGAAGGAAACTGAAGAGAAAAAGTGAAAGACAGAAATACTCGTCTGCTTCGGTCTAACTATTAATTGAATGATATCCTTGGAAAGGAAAAAAATCTACAATATAAGAATGTCCTGATATGGCAGAACGAAATTTATAACAATTCAGAAAATTAAATACGACCTGTTATTGGCAAGGATTGGTTTTGAATTAAACAATTAGGCTGGAACAAAAATCTACAGCCACTATGGCCCTCCAGGATTGACTTTGCAGACCCCTGGCCTAGAATGTGGCATTTTTTTTATGATTGTAACAGGAAGCTCACATTTCAAATACACATTACTGACAGGCATGGAGCTGCACTTTTTTATGTGTATGACTGTGTAGGCTCTACAGTAATAAAGTGAACACTTCATGTGTTATGGTTCAGAGCTTTTTTTAAGCATAATGATTTTCATTTTGTATGTTTTTAAAGATTTGTTTTTCATTTCTAATAGCATTTCACTGAGGATGACATTTTGTGTGTTTTTTCGTGGCTGTAGCCATATTATTTACTGTTGCTTGGGCTGTTACTGCCATGTGACCGAATGTTGTCATGGCGTAATGTCAGAGGCCATTTCCCTTTTAAGATGGTTGCACACTATTGGTTGTGTCCAGGTTTCTGTTTATTGTAAAAGAAAACCTAATGTGTTAGTTAGTAAATAAATCTTTCAGGCAGTTAGAACTGTTGCATGTTAAAGTAGTGCCAGGATGTAATCAAGTTAAATGAAATGACATGGGGAGATATCATTAAATCAGACAAGAGACCATAACCAGAAGGCTCCGTAATGAAGTCAACTAATCAATCAAATCAATCAAATTTATTTATAAAGCACATTTAAATACAACAGACATTGTACCAAAGTGCTGTGCAAAGAAACATGTAAGGATTTTATAAAAACAGCCAGTTTAATAAAACAGTTAGTAAAAACTATTAAAAAATCTATCCTCTCCCTCCTGACAACCTCACCCACCGTAAAAGAAGGAGGAGAAAAAATGGGTTTTCAACCGAGTCTTAAAAATCTCATTAGATGGAGAAGATCTGATTTGGAGTGGCAGATCATTCTAAAATCTTGGAGCAATAACTGAAAAAGCCCCATCACCCTTAAACTTTGACCATGATCTAGGAACTGCAAGAACTAATTGAGCAGATGACCTCAAAATTCTTGTTCCCAAGATGGGATGAAGGAGATCGTAGATGTATTTAGGGGCAACACCATACAAGGCCTTCCTTATACACAAACAATAAAACTTTGAAATCAATCCAAAATCTCACTGGCAACCAATGGAGGTAGGCCAATTTGGGTGAGATAAGCTAGTGCTGGTCAGAAGTCTAGCTGCTGCATTCTGACCCAAGTGAAGGAGTAACAGGGCAGATTTGGGCAATCCCACATATAAGGAATTGCAATAATCAAGCCAAGATGTAATAAAAGCGTGAATAACTGTTGTCAAATCCTTCTGCAAAAGGAAGGATCTTAATTTTGAAATTAGTTGGATTTTACCACCACGGAGATTTGTTTGTCAAAGCTCAAAGATGAATCAAGGATGACACCCAGATTCTTAACTTCATCTCGAATCTTTGCCATCAATGAGCCTAAATGAGTCCCAATTTCTTTAGCAGAAAAAAGCAGGCCAAAGATAATGACCTCAGTTTCATTTTCATTTAGAGTTAGGAAATTTTGCAGCATCCATAGTTTAATAACATCAATACACTTCATCAGCTTTTTTACAGATGAAATGATTTCAGGACTAATTTTAATATAAAGCTGGGTTTCATCAACATAGCAGTGGTAATCTACACTATGTTTTTGGAATAAGAACCCAGAGGAAGCAAGTATAAGGCAAACAATAATGGGGCAAGTATAGAGCCGTGTGGTACGCCATGAGTGAGCAGAGCTGGCCGAGAGAAATTATTACCTGTGTTTACCAACATTGATCAACCATTTAAGTAGGATGCAAACCATTTCAGTGAACATCCTTGAATATCGACTTCATACACGAGTCGTTTTATCCACCGTATCAAAAGCTGCACTAAGGTCCAGCAGCACTAAAATAGCACAAGACCCCGAGTCCAAAGTTAGTAGAATATAATTTGTCAACTTCAACAAAACAGATTCCGTACTATGAAATTTTTTAAAGCCAGATTGAAACACATCACATAAGTTATTATCTTCCAATTAAGAAAGTAATTGTACATAAACCACATTTTCCATAATTTTGGACAGGAAAGGGAGCTTAGAGATAGGCCTGTAATTAGAGAGCACTGTAGGGTCCAGGGTAGGGTTCTTCAGTAGTGGCTTGAAAATGTCAGGCAATTCCCCCATTTTTAAACAGCTGTTAATTATGGCCTAAAAAATTGGGCTGATGACCCCAAAAGAATGTTTAAGCAGGCGCGTAGGTAAAATGTCAACAGGATACCTGGAAGGTTTTAAATACATGACTATATCAGCTAGCTGGGAGGAAGAAACGGGTTGAAACAGCGTAAATCAGGTATGCACTGGCCTAATGGAAGCTGGAGTCTACTCACTGTGGTCAACAGCTGGATGGATAATGCCAGAACGAATGACTTGGATTTTATCTATAAAGAAGCTGAGGAATAACTCACAGGACTCAGGTGAGCTCATAGGGAGACTAGTGCCTGGTGGATTTAAAAAAGTGTTTTTTGGTGTTAAAGAGCACTCTAGATCTCAAGGCAGCATTTGCAATTAAATCCGAAAGATGATTTGATTTTGTTGTTCTCACTGCCTCTTGATAGCTCTTCAAGCAAGTTTTCAGTGTTTTAAAAGAGAGAAGGAGTTTATCCTTTTTCCATCTGCGCTCTGCCTGCCTGCATTCCTACCTGATAGTCAAAAAAGAAAAAAAAGGAAGCAAACATGCAAGGTTTTTATTTGGAATCCGTCAAACTTGGATAATTATGATTCTGTCACTCCAATCTACCGTTGCGGAGATGACATGGAACATCTAACATCCGGGACCGCGACCACCAATGCATGGCTACCATGGTGTGAAATAGTGGTGACTAGAAGTAAACAAAACTAACACTAAATCATTAAAAATAATTAATAAACCATCACAAGGAAAAACAATCGTGATATGTCAAGTACTTCCAATTTTCATATATTATGAGTGATTTTTCTTTGACTTGCCAGGTTGACGTAAACATTTTTGATTATGAGCTCTTTTAAATTTTCTGCTCTCTTCTTTCGGCCATTCCTTCTGAGGCAGTACAATATGTTTATTTGTCCTCATCTAAAATCAAATAGTACTGTTAAAGATAGGTTTCACTCTTATTATTTGTTGTTTCATGTTATATATGACTAGCCATTCCCCATGGCTCTGCCCACATAGTAGTGAACAGGACAAACTTTAACAATCAATAAACAAAAGGTATCACCAGCTGAGCAGAGGCAAAACACAGGGGTAGACCGACTCCCCACTACTGATGTCATGCTTCCACCTCCCCTCAGCCCATAGCCTCCGTCTTGGATTAGCATGAATATATCGTTCCTGCAAGCGAACTATGATTCTTAGCACGATGAAAGAAGTCGCAAAATCAACCAGAATGTTCTAGCAAGATCTAGAAAAAAAAAAGATCTAAATCAATTACGTAGTTCTCTTGTTCGCTAGCTAAGTGGATGTAAGATACGCCCTGAGGCTGACGCGTCAGTGAGGACGGCCCTGCCCCCCTCCTCTCAGCCTGCCGCCACTCTCTCAGATTTGCGTAAATAAATCAGTACTGCAAGTGAACTATGATACTTAGCACGACGAGAGAGGTTGCAAAATCAACTGGAATGTTCAAGCAAATTATAGAAAAAAACTCAATCTAAATTTGTTAAGTAGGACTCTCGTGAAAAGCGGACGACATACAGATAAATAGACGTTGGATTTTATATATGGAGAGATAAAGGGTGTATTTGTTGTGTAAAGAAGCTTGGAATTTATTGTGGGCTAACTACAGACTATTTGAGACCTACAACTGAAACACAAACATATGAGGTCTGCCAAGTCACTGCACTTCACAAGAAGTTTATTTAAAAATGGCTTTAAGGATTTTTCTTTTTCATTTAGATTTTATTTATGAGTTTTAGAAATTTCCCCCAAACCAATAAACATTTTAGCTATTTTTAAATAAAAGTATATATAGGTTAATGCCTCTGTCAAGGATACAACTTTGATTGTCATTTTGCTGTATTTTTATGAAAGTGTTATGAACTCCAGGTACATTACATGTAGATGTTGTTTGTGTTTCCTTCCACATCTTTTACTGTAGTTGATAACTTTAAACTGACCCAGTGTGCGGGACTGTAGGGCTGAGTGTACCACATAATGGACTGGAGTCCTAGCCATAGCTGTCTCTGCCTTGTGCTCACTTTATTAAGGGCACAATCTTATGATCCTGCAGTGGTAGAGTGGGCTCAACAGCAAATGAATGCAAATACTGGTTATGTTAAGAAAAACAAAAATTTGTGAGAAAAATGATAGAAAAAAAATTCTAAATCTTTCAATAGGTTTCTAGGGAAATGCATTGATAATGTGCAATTATGCATATTTAGTGGAATACAAGGTAGAAGAATTTTTAAACTACTTATAGTTTCTAAATATATGTCAATTCAGAAAGAAATTTATAATTAAAGTAACATTCACATATTCATTTTCAAAATCACTTCATAAAATTAATTCATCATAAGAACTGAGCCTATACCTGAATTATAGGATGTTTTTCAGTTCAATTCAGTTTATCTTTGTGTAGCATCCTTCAATGTGTGAAGTTCTCTGGACAAACTTTAGTAATTACATAATGATACATAAAGACACAAGGTAGTATGAAACTGACTAACATAAATAGAGCCTGCACTATCTGTCCATTAATTAATTGCTGAACTGTGGCCAGTTGACATTAGAAAAGAAGAAAACAAAAACTCCAGCCATCAGCATCCCTGGAGAAAATAAATCTCTGGAGGGTATATGACCAATTGTAAGAGAGAAAGTTAAAGACAAAGTCATATACAGTCACAGTCCGGGAGACCTTGTCCAACTGGTTGTAGACCCTTTCCTAAAAATAATGGTTCTTTAATGACACTATATGGTTTTTACTGGGTTGTGTGGTACCTCATAGAGCCATTGCTTGACGAAGAGCCATTTCATTCTGGGAAGGGTTCTTTGCACATGAAGTTGGTTCATTATTCCTTGAAAATTTCCTTTCTTTAATGTATGGTACTGCGGTGGACTGGCACTCTGCCCGGGGTTTGTTTCCTGCCTTGCACCCTGTGTTGGCTGGGATTGGCTCCAGCAGACCCCCGTGACCCTGTAGTTAGGATATAGTGGGTTGGATAATGGGTGGATGGATAATGTATGGTAGGTAGGCTGGAGGACATTGACAGATTAAGAAAATCTGGATCTAGCCTTTGTTACTGGACATATACAGCAAGAGTCCTTTAAAATCATGACCCATTGATATTTCACAAATCTGTTACCATCTATTCATGGTGTTTAATACTATGGAGCCTGTTACAGGTCTAATTAATTAAATTATTCTTTCTGGAACCTTCATGTGGATTTGTCTTTTTGGAACCCTGTGGCATCACTCTGAAGAACCACTCTGGCACCTTTATTTTTAAGGGTGTATAGTACATACAGTAACACAGGACACAGTCCTGGTTTTCTTGACTAGTTAGTTTCCTGCTATACAGCATACCATACATTAAAGATGTCAGGTTTCTTCTTAGCACAAAGAACCAACTTCATATGTAAAGAACCCTTTCCAGAATGAAATTATGTTTTGTCAATAGCTACATAAGACAGTGAAGAACCATAAAATGAACTCTTAAACAATTAAAGAACTATTATTTTTAAGAGTGTAGGTAGAAAACATGAATAACCAGAGAAAGACATGGGTTGAATATGCAAGCTCCACAGCGACCAGCAGGGGATTCAGACTTAATCTCTTGGAACTCAGAGACAGTAGTGCTAACCACTGTGACACTTAATAATTACAGTTATAATGTGACTTAAGTAAATCATATTTCACTGGAGGAATTTAATTTGTCAACCAAAAAGCAAATAAACTCAAGAACATAACTTGTTACATGAAGTGGATTAATGGAATTTCTGCACAAGGTACGCAATGCTTGACTGCTATGTTAAGGATGAATTATGCTTTGTAAGTTGAGCTTGTTATTCGTGTGTAATTCATACATGATACAAGTCTGGTGGACTTCTAAACATTCACATACAGTACAAATATATACCCTTGAAAAGCATATATAAGAACATTGGATAGAGACAGAAGATGCATCGTATTTTTTCAACCATGCTGTGGTTTTCATTGACTAAGGGGAGATACCTTTATAATGTCTGTTATCAATCTTATCACACACTTTTATTACAACTCAAAACTAAAACAACTTACAATCACGTTTTTTTAGGCAGAGCAGCTCAATTTCTCTCCATCATTTGTAGCCTTAGGCCCCAGAAGACTAATTCTTAAAACTACAAACACGTCTCGTGTGGCCCGGTATTTCTCAAAGCCTATCCATTTACTAAAAGCTGTGCGGGGAGCACCTGGGCAGACTGGGAAAAGGAAACACAGCTGAGAACCTCTGTGGTTTGACAGCCTTCCAAATCCTTTCAGACTATTTTGGCGACAGACCAAATTTAAGTACAACTGTTTCCTTTGGTGATTTACCCAGGAATATACTAACTATACAGTCCGCACAAGGGTGTTTCAAACACTAAGTTAACAAGTCTTTCCACTTGAAGCACAAATTATGGGTGACTTGTCTGAATAGGTCTATAATATGCTTGGTTATTTTTCAAGGCATCAAAGGATGTGACTAAATGTCGACTGCAACTTACATATGTCATCTTGAAGATGTTGTGTGTCAAGAACACATGTTTTGTTGAAATTCCTAGCCATCTGGCCTACCAGCCATTGATGATGCCACTTGTGATCTGTTATGATGCTTTGCATGGAGGCTGCTGGTTCATCTTCCTCAAATCCTGGACCTTGCATCAACGGGCTTCCATCTCTTTGAGCCTCTGATAGCACACTTAGATGGAAAGCAATATGCAAGCAAGCCCCAGAATTATTTTATGAAAGTACAAGATGTAGTATTTACCGACTTTTATATGTATGTTTTGTCTGGTTTAGGGATTTTATAAATGAATATAAATACCTTTTTTTACAATACATTAGTCTTCACTTTTATTTTTGTTTTATAGGTGTTGTTTTCCGCTACTGCCTTGTTTTTCTCTTTTATTTACTTGATTTACTTTACTCTCAATAATCCTCAGGCAAACTATTTGTGTCCTTAACACAAGACTGTGATACCGTACTTTTTGAAATACTTTTGTATATCAATATGTTTATTTTTGTGCATGTGCATCAGAGGATCTCCTTGCAGGTTCTGTCAAGGTACGTAATAACCTGCTGGAACAAGACGGGGCGCTATTGCTAACATTGTCTTCTCCATCTCTCCCCATGGCACAGAGAAACAGTGAGGGCACCTGATTCTGCCCCTTCTAGTTCTCCTGAAAGGAGTATTCATTTTTGCAAGGGTGAACTGCCAGACCGAGCTCCCAATTAAAGCAACATCTTGTAAAGAATAATTATTTTACTGATTCTTTTGGCCTGAAAGACAGGGCAACAACAACAAGACAGCCGTTTGTTTTGTTTATTTTTCATATCTATTAAACATTTGGGGTTGGTGCCCCAAAATTTTTCCAGCATTCTGTCTTTCTTTTACCAGGCCACTATATATATATTTATTTGTATATAAAAATATAAATGTATGTAAATATATAAGCCATAATGTAAAAACATTACAGCATGTATTTGCAATGACCATATCTCTATTCTCTGTATGAACAGCTACACAGTTCAATTGATGTCTGCACGTGGAAGTGTGTGTGTCTGTCCGGCCCGGAAGTGAGAGATGGAGTCAGGGTAAGGGCTGTACCTCCAAGGAAACAGAAAACTCGCTTAGCCGCTAATAACACAAGTGAGGCCAGTACGTCAGCAAAATGAAACCTCAGAAGAAAGACAAAGCTGCTTAGCCGCTAACATCGGCAAAATGGTATCCCTTTTACTTTTCCTGTTGCCGCTAATACACAAGCAAGGCGAGCATGCCGGCAAAACGAATCCTACTAGGAGAGAGACGTCCAGAGTAGTTCCTGACATCTCTACATTTCAGTTTTTTTCTGCATGATTTCAATACTTTCTAGGACCCTGGGCTTTTTACAGCATGGGCTTACACAGCTAGTATATTATATTCATATTGTTTATATCTATGTACAGTTTTTTTTACCACCCACACAATCAATTTCAGTATTCCATTGACCACAAAAAAAACCTTGCATGAGTTTTTCAGTTTTTTATTCATACTGAGGCATTTTAAATACATTAATTAACACATTGCCTGCCAAATATGAGAGTTTTCTTTTCCAATGTGCCAATTATGAGTTAACTCAAATAGGTTTTTGTAGAGGAAATAAGTTTTTATTGTGAGATTTGCTCAAATGCAAATTCTTTTAATTAGTCTATTAAAATAACATGCTGATTTAACAATGATGTTAATAACAAATTAACTTAGTCTCAGTGTGGCAGTCAATGTATTAACCTGATAATAATTTTGAATGGAAATACAGTAGAATAGTACTTAAGCCCATAATTACACTCCAGCTCTGATCGTCAGTGGGGACTAATGGTTGGAGCACAGGGCTACTAGTTCAAAATCACCTTTCTCATTGCACAACTCTTAGAATGTTACTTAATCTATCTCTGAAAATAAAAATATAGATCAACAAATGTACTACAGTTCTGCAGTTAAAAAGAATCTCTCTGTATTTCAGCTGGAGATAGAAATATATTAGAAACTTGTCATCTACAAAAGTTATGATCAGTTGTTCTACAATTCTTTCAGTATTTTAGTAGTAAAAGAACAATCAAGGAGGAGGTCAAGATCATCAGGAATAGTAAAGGGGAATTAAAAGATACAGACAATGAAATAGCAGATGCCCTAAACTTACATTTTTCGGAGGTGTTTACAAGTGAGCGAGTGGATAACCTCCCAGAGGTAAACGCAACTACTAAGGAGGTACTGAGGGATTTGGAAATTGAAGAGGGAGAAGTGCTGCTCAGATTAAATAGGCTGAAATCAAACAAATCACCAGGCCCAGATAATATTTATCCTCGTGTTCTTAAGGAGGCTAGTGAGTACATATATAAACCCTTGACACATATTTTTAGGAAGTCACTGAGCACTGGAGAGATTCCGAAGGACTGGAAAATGGCAAATATCATTCCATTATATAAAAAGGGTGACAGGGCAGATCCAAGCAACTATAGGCCAGTAAGCTTAACATGCATCACAGGAAAATTAATGGAAGGAATTATTAAGGATAAGATTGAGCAACACATGGCAAGGACAGGAGTTATTCTGACCAGTCAGCATGGGTTCAGAAGAGGGAGGTCGTGCTTTACTAACATGTTGGAATTCTATGAGGTTGCAACAAAAGCATACGATCAAAGTGGAGCATATGATGTTATTTATCTGGACTTTCAGAAAGCATTTGATAAGGTGCCACATGAGAGGTTGGGCATCAAGTTAAAAGAAGTGGGAGTTCAGGGTGATGTTTTTAGATGGGTACAGAATTGGCTCAGACACAGGAAGCAGAGGGTGATGATGCGAGGAACCTCATCAGAACTGGCCGATGTTAAGAGTGGTGTTCCACAGGGGTCAGTGCTAGGGCCGCTGCTATTTTTAATATATATAAATGATTTAGATAGGAATACAAGTAACAAGCTGGTTAAGTTTGCAGATGATACCAAGATAGGTGGATTAGCAGATAATTTGGAATCTGTTATATCATTACAGAAGGACTTGGATAGCATACAGGCTTGGGCAGATTTGTGGCAGATGAAATTTAATGTCAGTAAATGTAAAGTATTACACATAGGAAGTAAAAATATTGGGTTTGAATACACAATGGGCGGTCGGAAAATCGAGAGTACACCTTATGAGAAGGATTTAGGAGTCATAGTGGATTCTAAGCTATCAACTTCCCGACAGTGTTCAGAAGCCATTAAGAAGGCTAACAGAATGTTAGGATATATAGCACGATGTGTGGAGTACAAGTCCAAGGAGGTTATGCTCAACCTTTATAATGCACTGGTTAGGCCTCATCTTGAGTACTGTGTGCAGTTTTGGTCTCCAGGCTACAAAAAGGACATAGCAGCACTAGAAAAGGTCCAGAGAAGAGCGACTAGGCTGATTCCAGGACTACAGGGGTTGAATTATGAGGAAAGATTAAAAGAGCTGAGCCTTTACAGTTTAAGCAAAAGAAGATTAAGAGGTGACATGATTGAAGTGTTTAAAATTATGAAGGGAATTAGTACAGTGGATCGAGACTTGTATTTTAAAATGAGTTCATCAAGAACACGGGGACACAGTTGGAAACTTGTTAAGGGTAAATTTCGCACAAACATTAGGAAGTTTTTCTTTACACAAAGAACGATAGACACTTGGAATAAGCTACCAAGTAGTGTGGTAGACAGTAAGACGTTAGGGACTTTCAAAACTCGACTTGATGTTTTCTTGGAGGAAACAAGTGGATAGGACTGGCGAGCTTTGTTGGGCTGAATGGCCTGTTCTCGTCTGGAATGTTCTAATGTTCTAATGTTCTAATGTGGTGAAATGTCTCTAGACAAACTCTTACACTGCTCATAAAGTACAACAAACGTAGCTTATACCTGACTCTTATGCATAGATTACTAAATTACAGTATACATGCATTAATATATCAATAGTTTGAAATCAAATTGAATTAGATAGATAGATAGATAGATAGATAGATAGATAGATAGATAGATAGATAGATAGATACTTTATTAATCCCAAGGAGAAATTCACATACTCCAGCAGCAGCAAACTGATAAAAAACAATATTAAATTAAAGAGTAAAAAAAATGCAGGTAAAAACAGACAATAACTTTGTATAATGTTATCATTTATCTACCTGGGTGGAGTTGAAGAGTCGCATAGTGTGGGGGAGGAATGATCTCCTCAATCTGTCAGTGGAGCAGGACGGTGACAGCAGTCTGCCGCTGAAGTTGCTCCTCTGTCTGGAGATGATCCTGTTCAGTGGATGCAGTGGATTCTCCATGATTGACAGGAGTCTGCTCAGCGCCCGTCGCTCTGCCACAGATGTCAAACTGTCTAGCTCCGTGCCTACAATAGAGCCTGCCTTCCTCACCAGTTTGTCCAGGCGCGAGGTGTCACTCTTCTTTATGCTGCCTCCCCAGCACACCACTGCATAGAAGAGGGCGCTCGCCACAACCGTCTGATAGAACATCTGCAGCATCTTATTGCAGATGTTGAAGGACACCAGCCTTCTAAGGAAGTATAGTCGGCTCTGTCCTTTCTTACACAGAGCATCAGTATTGGCAGTCCAGTCCAATTTATCATCCAGCTGCACTCCCAGGTATCTATAGGTCTGCACTCTCTGCACACAGTCACCTCTGATGATCACGGGGTCCATGTGGGGCCTGAGCCTCCTAAAATCCACCACCAGCTCCTTGGTTTTGCTGGTGTTCAGTTGTAGGTGGCTTGAGTCCCACCATTTAACAAAGTCCTTAATTAGGTTCCTATACTCCTCCTCCTGCCCACTCCTGATGCAGCCCACGATAGCAGTGTCGTCAGCGAACTTTTGCATGTGGCAGGACTCAGAGTTGTATTGGAAGTCCAATGTATATAGGCCAGGACCGGAGAAAGCACAGTCCCCTGCGGTACTCTTGTGCTGCTGACCACAATGTCATTCCTGCAGTTCCCAAGACGCACATGCTGAGGTCTGTCTGTAAGATAGTTCACGATCCATGCCACCAGGTATGAATCTATTTCCATCTCTGTCAGCTTGTCCCTAAGGAGCAGAGGTTGGATAGTGTTGAAGGTTGCTAGAGAAGTCCAGAAACATAATTCTTACAGCACCACTGCCTCCGTCCAAGTGGGAGAGAGATCGGTGTAGCATATAGATGATGGCATCCTCCACTCCCACCTTCTCCATATGCGAACTCCAGAGGGTTGAAGGCGTGGCAGACCTGTTGCCTCAGGTGGTGAAGCAGCAACCGCCCCATGGTCTTCATCACATGTGACGTCAGAGTGACAGGCCAGAAGTCATTCAGCTCACTAGGACGTGATACCTTTGGGACAGGGGTGATGCAAGATGTTTTTCTAAAGCCTCTGAACTCTCCCCTGTTCCAGGCTCAGGTTGAAGATGCGCTGTAGAGGACTCCCCAGTTCCAACGCACAGGCCTTCAGCATTCGTGGCGATACTCCATCTGGACCCACTGCTTTGCTGGCACGAAGTCTCCTCAGCTTTCTGCTTACCTGGGCTGTTGTAATTGTAGGTGGAGATGTCTCTCCTATGTTGGTATCAGCAGAAGGATGGGTGGAGGGTGCAGTACTCCGAGGTGAGAGTGGGTTAGGGTGGTCAAACCTGTGCAACAAAATGTGGTGAATAATGTTATTTTGCAGGCAACTAATCATATACCTTGTTGGCAGTGGAAATTGCACTTTGCACTTGAGAAATAATCACATGGATTTGCTTTGACCAAGATCTGGTGCCCACTTTCATTGCTACATTAATGGGAAGTGTCAGGGTGGGCTCATAGTTCTTCTTGTGATTTCGAGGTTGTGAAGGAAACAGAGAAGCATGTCCGTTTTCTAGTTCTACCCATAACCCTTCTCTCTGTTCATTTTATATTTGACACCATAACTGAGGTAGAACAATCATATGTGAAATGCTTCTTACACAACACAAAGTGCTCATCTGCATCCCAGTTTGAATATACAGTATGTATTATTTTCCTTCTTTTCTTTTGTATATATTTTATTGCCTGTCTGTAGTACTAAAGTGATGTAGTGGCCATTTATGGAAGCAATGAAAAATGAACCAAAATCACACCTTTTATTGGCTCACTGACTATGCAAGAGTTTGAGGCAGTTCAGGGCCCTTCTTCAAGCAAGGTGTCCTTGAAAGCTTGCATACTGTAATCTACTCGGTTAGCCAAGAAAAGGGGCCATTTTGCTTCACTTCTCATTGCTGCCTGTCGGTATAAAACTGAATATGTGCTGACCAAGGTTGCCATGTACCAGTTTAGTGCTACTGGAGTATACCATAGCTAATGTGGAGGAGAATTGATTTATTTTATCTTCAGCTAAAGGTGAATAATTAATTGCATTATTACTATCAAACCCAGGTTTATGCACTGTGACAGGAGTGAACTGTGAAGAACAGTTATCAGGTAAACACCTCATGTTCGGCAGTGTTTCAACACAGCAGAACTTGGAGGCCCAAATATGCACATATAGTATGCTGGGAATATATTGCAGAATGATAAATTCACGAGGAATTCAACCTTCATTTATGAAAAAGCTCAGGGAGTAGTTCAAATACATTGTTCAGGATTAGTTACTGAGACAACATCCTAGCGAAAAGAGATCTGTTAATGCCTATGGTGAGCATAACCTTCAAACCAGATAGTAGACACAATGGTGAGAAAAGTAATCAAGAAGGAGACTGACGGGTAGATGGTCCAAATTGTTACAATAGCCATGGCTGCAATAGTCCTTGAGACAACTCTAAAATATAAGAGAAGATCTGTAAGGCCAAGGAATAGGGCTGTGTTCAAGTTAATCATTCAGTTATTTATTAAAAATAGCTGGTGTGTTGACAAGGCTATTCTTACTAAGAAGAGAGAAATATTAATATTAACCATGTATATAGTCTAATCTGAGGATGGAAAGATCATTTTGAAAAAGTATTGTGAAGGATGGTTTTGCCCTTCTTTCAGGTTTCCGTAAATAAAATCACATTTCAGTCGTGTGGCTGTTTTGCTTATTATAAATGTTGTAAATGATATATGCCTTTATTGTTGAGAATACTTACTGTCTCTACCATTTTTGAGTTCCTTTTTTCTTTTATATACATATCTGTGAAGCAGTTGTTGACTATACCAAGTTAATGACTCTTCTATACTTTCTCTTCAGCTCCCTCCATTATCTAACTTTACGCATAATCCTGAAGGAAAGGCAGTCACTGATGGAATAGTTTATGGTTGAATTAATTTTGATGATAACTTCTGCCATAAATATGCACTATAAGGGCAAAAAGGCAAAAGCTGCAAAATATCTTTATATATAATACGCTACCGTGGCTGTCCGTTTGTCTGTCCAGGATTTTAAATCACCTGTAGCTCGCAAACTGTTTGACCTATTGACCTGAAATATGGTACACATACACTATGTAACCTCTACTACCTGCTTCCGGGTAATGGTTGACCTCCAAGGTTATTCCTCATTTTATTTTTATTTTATTGTAGAATCAACTGCCGGCAGTGGCCAGTAGGGTGGCCGTGTGGCATGTGCATACGGGCGTAGTTCTCGTCCCTATCACTTTCGCCGTCACTTCCCCTACCTCTTCATATCTTAAATCATTCTTGAGGCAGATTGAAGACTTAAGTGCTAGCTTAAGTGAAAAATTAAAGAAAACATACTAAGTAATTGCAACACAAACACTGACTTAATCAGTTTTAACACACAAAGTTGCCAACGAAAGAAGAGAAGAAGCCGGCCTCTAGGGTGGAGAAAAGAAGAGCTGCTCATGAAGCAGCAAGCGCATCAACCTCTGAGCAAACGAATGCTAAACAGAGACAGAAAAAGAGGAGGAAAACTAGGAATGCTCAAGTCAAGTGCATTCACTGCGCCGTTACTGGTGTATAATAACATATAATAATATATATTCTACTCCAAGAAAAAGAGTGATAAATAAAAGGTAAATGTCAAAAATAATTAAAAATGTACTCAAAAAACTGAGACATAGTCAAAACAACAGCAGCACAAGAGATGCAAAAGAGACATAGAACTAATTCTTAATGTGAATGTAGAATGAGACAAGGAGGGTTTTAGACTTTAAACCTATTTTAACCTGTCTTTTTAAGCAAAATTCTAGAAAAAGCAGCTTTTCAGCAATTAAATGACTATTTGAATAAACATTCTGTTATTGATACGTTTAAGTCAGGTTTTAGAACAAATCATAGTACAGAAACTGCACAAGGTTAAAGTAGTAAAACACTTGGAGTTTAATGCTAACACGGGCAACAGATCTGCTCTTGTTCTAACAGACCTGAGTGCAGCATTTGACACCACAGACCACAGTATTCTTAAAAGTCAATGGCTGGCAGTATCTAAAACTGGTTTCAGTCTTATTTAACAGGTAGTAAATTCTTTGTTAGCTGTGAGGATTGTAGTTCAGGAATCCATGATACTGTATACGTTGTACCACAAGGATTTATTCTGGGCCAGATGTTATTTTTAAGCTATATGCTCCCATTAGGCAAGATTGTATCGAAACACAAGGTGAACCACCACAGTTATGCAGATGACATGCAGCTTTGCTTATCTACAGAACTCAAGGACCCTTTCACTTTCGGCTCTCTGTTCCAATGTCTTATTTGACATTTGAATTTTCTTGAGTTAAATAAGAAAACAAAAAACAGAAATATTAGTTGCAGTTTAAAAAATGGAAATAATAACGGTCAAGATGCCTTAGTATTAAAAGTCAAGGCAGAAGTAAAGAATTTAAGTGTAATCATGGACTTTAAATCATACATTACCATATTACCAGGACTGCATTTTTTTATATTTTTCACACTTTTGTTTTCACTTGACTAGATTACTGTAATGCACTCCTAACTAGTGTACCCAAGAAAGACGTCAATCAGTTGCGGTTAGTTCAAAATTCAGCAACAAGAATCTTAACCAGAAAAAGAAAATCTAACCACATCACACCAGTCTTAGCATCTTTACACTGGGTATTTGTGTCCTATGGAACTGACTTTAAAATACTAGTAGTGGTATATAAAGTCTTAAATAATCTTGCTTCTTCCTATGTTGTAGAGTGCCTGTCCCTCTAAGGTTGTACCCTTAGATCTTCTAATAGTGGTTTGCTTATTATTCCAAGAGCATAAAAGAAGTGGTAAAGTGGCCTTTTGCTGTTATGCACCAAAAATCTGGAATACTTTACCAATAGAAATTTGTTAGGCTAACACGGTGGATCATTTAAAAAAAAAAACTCCTAAAAGCCACTTTTTTAATTCATCTTCCTTGTAGCTGTATTTTGTTCTACTCTTAATATACTATACATGCATGGAATATTTTTTCAATCAATCTGCAATCACTATTAATCTCTACTTTGTTTGGGAAGGGGGGGTTTGTAGTGGTGTTGAAAGTGTATACCCGAACTATCCATGAGATCCTTTAGGACGAAGTCCAAAAAACTATAATCGACAACTTAAGAACATTTGTGTTGGGTAGAATGCCCACTGGGGGCTAGGTGTTCTTTTGGCAATGGAACACCTGCAGATTTTATTTCTCCATCTTATCTGAGGTTAGAGCAAATATCCTTAGAGGGGCCCTGAGGATGATCCACAGACGCTCATGCATGACAGTGGCCTTCTCATGAGTCCAAAGACTGGGTTCATAGTCTGGTGTGGTCACTGCCATTGTGCGGTTCACATATTCTCCTTTTGCGTGCCAAACTTTTTATTCGACTAATATCTGGACATTTTCTCTGTTCGAAATGAACACAACAAGCAGGTTTTTGATTATATCCAGTCATAATGGTGGATATCCACTATCTTAAGCTTTTTGTACATTTTGTATTTTATTACTTAATGAAGTGGATGGGCTGATGAAACATTTTGTTCTGGTTCCTGCTTTGCTAACAATACTGATGTGATAGGCCAGCTAACCCCCGAATGCCCTCGTATGTATTGGAGGATTATGTAATAATTCACTCCAGGACTTCTGCACTTCTATATAATAATGACGAACAAAACATTAACAATAACATATGGCACCAAAGCGGCTTACTAAATTTGCCCAAAACATTTTGCTGAAAGATCTGAGAGCTGGGAGGCTAACCTAATTGTCTTATAGTACTTACAGTTGTCTAAATATAAGTTCTATGTTTTGTTTCAGAAACGTTGACATTGGAATAACTCATGTCTAAATAATCAACTGGTTATGGCTGTAAAAAATGTTATACAGATTCAAGTAAAAGACGGTCTTAACAGCTTTGGAAACGATCAAGTTAAGTATAATAAAGAAATTTTATCAGACTATTAATTAAAATGCATCACTTTTGAATAACATAATAGGGGATTCTCAAACCCACTTATTTCAGTTCAGGGTCTTGCGACGACAGAAGCATGTCCAAACTGGGTACAAGGTAAGAAACAGCCCTTGACAGAATTCCAGCCTATCACAGCTCTTTTGTTTGACATTTTAGCAATCTCTTGAGTTCAATACCAACTTGCAGTGGTGGTCCAATTTTAGTGCGGTCTTCCTCGTCAATTTAAACATGACATAGACTTTACTAAAAATCTTTCACTTCTATTGCAGACAAAATAAATCTACATAATACTCTATTGAATACACTTAGGTATGGGAATTTTATTGCAGGTGTCCAGACCAAACAGTCTGCCAAAATTATGGTTTGGCCCCAGTCTATCTGTTTTGACAAATTTTCTATTGCCCCTTGCCAAGATTAGCAATGTAAATGAGAACAGTTAATATTTTTTTTATTGAGCTGCTGCAGTTTTTATCACCATCTTTTAAATGAAACATCCAGTGATTTACACATTTCTTCAGTGCGGTAAAGACAGAAGCATATGGCAGTGCGCCTTAGTGGTATGCGCTTCCAAATTGTTATAGTACTATAAATGAGGCATAATTTTTCCGAGGGAAAACACCTGGAACTAATTGATTGATTAATTAATGCATATACACTTCTTATAAGTGTGGGCAGCACAGTGGCATGGTGGTTAATGTAGCTACTTCACAGTGCCAGGGATCAGAGCTTAATTATTGGCCAAGTCACGGACTATGTGGAGTTAGCACATTCTCTCTCCATTTAAATGTTTTTTTGAGTAATATAGATTCACCCCACATTCCACAGGTGTGCAAGTTAGGTTTTTGAGGAATCTGAATCTGCACTGGGTAAGTAATTTCTTCTTTCGGCTGCTCCCGTTAGGGGTTGCCACAGCAGATCATTTCTTCCATATCTTTCTGTCCTCTGCATCTTGTTCTGTAACAGCCATCACCTGCATGTCCTCTCTCACCACATCCATAAACTTAGGCCTTCCTCTTTTCCTGTTCCTTGGCAGCTCTATCCTTAGCATCCTTCTCCCAATATACTCAGCAACTCTCCTCTGCACATGTCCAAACCAACGCAATCTCGCCTCTCTGACTTTGTCTCCCAACCGTCCAACTTGAGCTGACCCTCTAATGTACTCATTTCTAATCCTGTCCATCCTTGTCACGCCCAATGCAAATCTTAGCATGTTTAACTCTGCCACCTCCAGCTCTGTCTCCTGTTTTTTGGTCAGTGCCACAGTCTCCAACCCATATAACATAGCTGGTCTCACTACTGTCCTGTAGATCTTCCCTTTCACTCTTGCTGATACCCGTTTGTCACAAATTACTCCTGACACTCTTCTCCACCCATTCCACCCTGCCTGCACTCTCTTCTTCACCTCTCTTCCACAATCCCTATTACTCTTATTGTTGATCCCAAGTATTTAAACTCACCCACCTTCACCAACTCTACTCCTTTCATCCTCATCATTCCACTCACCTCCCTCTCATTTTCATACTGAGAGTAAGTATGAGCCACAAATGAGGACCTTGTCCAAGACTTGTTCCTCCCTTACTTTTGCTCACAACAACCTCTATGATCCTGATTGCTTTATACATGTATAGCATTGCAATGTAATATATCTATATGTACTGTAAATTAAACCTGGTGAAGATGATTGTGTTGGGGTTCTAAGTAGAAAAATCCCATTTAATTGCATTTGGCAAAGGTAGAAAACAATAACGTGTTGGTGATTCAACATATGCTCTTTAGGGTGATAGTCAAATTATGATGACCACTATCTGCTTTGCTCTTCTTTATATTCTTTGGGACTGGAAGGAGTGGTCCTGGAGGAAGGGCAGAAGTCCTTCAATCGTTCTCTTCTAGCTCCATTCTAGTGTCAGAAGTGGTGATTTAGTTAATAGTTTATAGTTGTGCCTATAAATTGGACGACCTCACAGCTTCTCCTTCAGCTCAGTCACAGGGCATTGAACAAACCTTGCTGTGAGGTTATGGATTTGAAAGACAACACCCCCTTTCTGGTGTTATTATTAAACCTATAAGGTTGCAAAACCAGAAGTCACCTAGTGCACATTTTTGTATTTCTTCATCTATTGCCCCAGCCAATTGCAAGCCCAGTTACAGTATTTGACTTCAGTCAAAGCAAAATAACATTTCCTGGGGTAGATGTGTAGTCCAGTTTCTTTTAAGATCGGGGGACCACTCAGCAGGTGACATAGGCATTCTAAATGTTAGAACAGACAACAAAATGGGTAAATGAGACCTAATGGAAATGTTTGAACAGTGCAGGTCCCATGATGCCGGGTGTAAATTAAGCATAGCATTCTATAATTAGATTGTCATATGAACAGTCGATGGTGGTAGTGTGATGGTGTGGAGATGCCTTGTTATCCCAGGACCTAGACGAATTTGAGGAATAATGAATTCACCTCTGTATCAAAAATTTCTTTAATAAGAATCTGAAGTATAGACTTTCTTTTCATTCCCACATCCCCCAGTTCTTGACTTTAGCTTTTCTCTCGCTGATTTCTGGGTTTAGCTTTTAATTCTGACAAAAGACAGTTTTGAGCAGATCTTCATTGCACCTGCATTAGCGTGGAGAATATCTTTCTGGTGTTACTATATTAAACACTCACCTTGCATATGTGTTTGACACAGTCTTAATAGAGTGACTAAACTTTGGCAGAAGGTCATGGATTTGAGAGACGGCCCCTGAATTAGCATGTAGAATCCCTCACATGTGTTTGGCCAAAGGTGCTTTTTCATTTATGTATTGTACATACAATTCAGCAGTACACTTTAACCTGGGCTTGGCAGAAGCACAAAATACAATAAATGTTTTGGAGAGACCCAAACCCATATAACCAATTCTAGCACTGAGCGTGAATAGCTGCCTAATGTCTGAAAAGGTAAGCATGGAGTTGATTGGCAGAAACAGAGAAGAAGAAGAGCAAAGAACTTTACTTTCCTATTTATTTTTTTACAGAAGCTCTTCAAAATAAATAAATGGATAAGTAGGTAGATATACACACACAGTATAGTCTGAACATACACTAGAATGACTAAAAAGCTGAAAATTAAAAAAAAGGGAAACAACTGACTTGGCAGTTGCAATCACAGTGAGGCGTTACACATTTATATTGTCGTTGGTATAAAGGACCCAAAGTTATATTTCATGACACACTTTTGCTGAATAATTTGTTGGCTGAAAGTCCTCAGTGTTAGTGTGTCAGAGAGAGAATGTGCAGAATTGTTCATAATGGCACCCAGTTTTGTTTTCATTTTCTCCCTTGCTTTAACCTCCAGGGGGTCAGAGTGTGTCTCATAACTAAGCTTGCCCATTTAATTAGCTTGTTGATTCATTGAGCCTCTCTTGAATTATGTTACCAGCCCAGCACACCACAGCATAGAAAATTGCAGTGACCATCACAGAGTTATAGAAGATGTGAAGGATGTCACTTCCCACATTAAAGTAATGCAGTGTCCTAAGGAAAAAGAGCCAGCTCTGCCCTTTGTCAAATAGTTCTTCTGTGTTCTGAGACCAGTCTAATCTGTCATTGATGTAAACCACCTCAACACCCACTCCCTGAATAATGACTGGACATAGAGGCTCTTCGGTGTGTCAAAAGTCTAAAACCAGTTCGTTGGTTTTGCTGATGTTCAGTTGCAGACAATTCTTTCTGCACCAAAGAACAAGGTTCTCTACCTGACTCCTATCTTCTGTCTCATCCCCTTTATCAATACACCTCATAAGTGCAGAATGATCTGAGAATTTCAGCAAGTGACCTGGTGTTATATTTATAGTCAGAGGTGTACAGAGTGAAGAGAAAAGGAGACAGGACTGTTCCTAGTGGTGCTCTAGTGTTGTTCACATCCATATCAGAAGCACAAAGGTCACAGAGAAAAGCAAAAATGTAAGCAGAAATGTAAAAATGCGATGGCAAGAATGGGCCTGTGGACATGAGTTAAACAGACAGGTACTAGTAAGGAGAATGTAGGCCCACCCAGGGTCTGTTTGTTTTCATGTGTTGTTTTAACTCAAATTGCTTGCTTACTGTGCTTAAAATAAAAGTCCCACTGTGTTCTTGGGCTGCTTGACCCACAACCTGTCAAGTACCAAGGGCTGCCCCATCACAATATATTTATGACATGGGCTGAGAGTCTTTTATTTGAAAATATTTATTATCATTATAAATATTATATGTTTCTTTACATAACAGAGTATCATGAAGTATTTCTATTTCTCATTTGGAATTTCTAGAAATATATCTAGTGTGTATTTGTAAAACATGAAAAAAAATGTTTTTTTTTTAATTTCTATTGGATACTTTGAGCTCTGGTGCATTGCAGAGAGAAGAAGAACAATTTACCTTTGATTAGTTGTACAAAAGGTGCATTATGCATGTGAGTTTAATCTGAGGGCAAAAAGAGACAATTGTTGCCAAGCAACAAGAAGAAGCGCATGGTCCATTTTCCACAGTTTGGTGTGAAATTCATTTAGATATCCAAAGGAAGGAATGAAAGTGTCCACATGTTTTATAGATACCTTGAAATAAGAGATAAACAGCTTAATGTAGTTTGGCTAAATCCCTCTTCTGTCTCATGGCTTTCCATCCAAGGTTTTGGTGTCCTGTACATCTCTAGCTGAAGTCCTTCTAACAGGGAGTTGCAGCAGTTCATCCAAATAGTGACCAGTGTTAGCGTTAGAAGATCCATCCATCCTGCCATTAGTGAACCTGCTTAATCCAATAAAGGATCACATGTATGAAATCCATTCTCTATTTAGTAGGCAAGATCAAATACTTTTAATGAAGACTCACATGAAGAGACAGAAACACTAGTAGAGTCCCTGGGACTCAAGTAAGTATAAAGATGGCCAAACTGCAAGAGCAGTGTGTTTTTCTTCTCTGTCAAAATATGCAAGTTAAATTGTCAGGACAGGATTTTTTTTATTTACAGTAAAATTGCTGTCAAATACTCCACACCCAAGTTTGGGGTGATTCTTGAAGCACTAGAGTCTACATTGTTATATTATCAGTTCTGCTCACAGGCAATTACAATTGTAGTTTAGGTGGTCTGCAAGTGAGGCAGCTCCATAGAAATGCTTGTTAACATGCTGCTTAATAATGGGAAATGTTAACATTTAATATTAGTATAGTGTTACTATTAATTTTTATTGCCTTAATTATTAGTGTTACTATTAAATATTAGAATTTCTGCTGGTTCAGCACTTCAAATCATTAACTATAAATTTTATGAAGAAATAATAAGACATTATAAAGACATAATCTACACAAAATGGTCATAAATTCAATGTTTTAGTTAAGAAAGAGGCTTTTTCTATCCTTTTTTCAAGTTGATGGAGATATCATGTCAAGATGAGCCATTTTACCTGTACCATCTAAGCAGATATCTGTACCATCCAGGGCTAATTCCTGTCTTGCGCAGATTTCTTCAACAATAAACTTTCTCTTTCTATGTCCAATGTTTTATATACATTGGATTCAGAAAAAATACAGGCCCCTTCGCTTTCTGCACCCTTTATTATGTTGTAGACTTATTTTAAATGGATAAGTCTTCCATTTTGCATTTATGCAACACTTATAACACTTCTAACTACACTTACCTTATATACAAACATCTATGCGTGGAAGTGTGTGTGTCTCTATCTCTCCAGCCCAGAATTGCGAGGCTACAATATGACGCTCAAAGTAAGCGACTCTGTCACCAAAGTGAAACCGCCAACAAAATAGAAACTTACTTAGCAGCTAATACACAAGTGAGGTGAGCACATCGGCAAAACGAAACCGCAGATGAAATAGAACTTCACTAAAAATGAAACCTCAGAGGAGAAAGCAACTCGCTTAGCCGCTGATAGATAACAGAGGCGAGCACGTCGGCAAAACGAAACCGCAGACAAAATAGAACTTCACTAAAACTGAAACCTCTGAGGAGAGAGAAACTCACATAGTCACTGACAGACAATGGAAGCAAGCATGTCGGCAAAACAAAACCATCAATGAAAGAGAACCTCACTTAGCCGCTAATGCACAACTTCAATGCAATTGATTGATTGAAGAGCCAGAATCCATGGCTGTTCAATCTAGGAGCCTGGGCTTTTTACAGCATGGCCTTACACAGCTAGTAAACTATAATAACAAAGTGAAAACATTTGCTTAGAAAACTTTGAAAATGTATTAAAATCAAACACTTAAATCTTACATTCCTGTAAGTATTCAGACACTTAATTCAGCACTTTGCACCAGTCCCTTTGGCAGAAACCAGAACCAAAGGGACTTGCAGAGATTCCCCTCTCCACATTAGATTGTAAAGAGCTGTTATTTATGTGTGGCTTGCAATGCCTCTTGCTCTTGAACACATGCATATATTAAACCCTGGACATCTTGTAGTTTGTCACTGACCACAAACCAGGAGTGAGTGAAAAACACATTTTGACAAACTGTCAATAGCAATGACACACAAAAATCAAAAATGGAAAAGTAAGGACTATTTACATTATACATATTAGCATATTCCATGAGCTTATGTAGTAAACACAAATATAAAAAGAGTTTTCTTCTTCTAAAGAATGTGTCAAAGACCAGAAGGTTATTTCAAAGGTAATCAAAAATAATCCAAAATAATCCAAAAATCAAATAAGGAGCACATAAGCACAGAGTTTACCACCTCTCCTTCCTAATGATCACATGCACTCCTACAAATAACTTGGATGTCTTTTGTGAAGCACACCTCACATTTTCCTCACTGCTACTCAGATGATCAGCAGATCTGAATGGCCAAAGGAGGACCCTAAGTGTCAGCACAGGCATTTTATACCATTTCGCAATTTCCTTGTCCAACTCCCATGGATACTCCTGGGGGTCTACCAATTGTATCACAAGTCGTGGTGTTTGTCCTGTTCAAGTAGGAAATGAGCAGAACTATTCAAACTCTCATACATGTGTGAGGTCTCTATCTCTCCATCCACTTCTAGTAGCTATTTTCTACTTCTATTTGCTACTCCTATGTGCCATTTTTCTGTGTTTGTGCTATTAACTATTTATACTCCTGCTCCATAGTGGCAGACTAATTAGCCGGGATGATGGTCTTGTTTTATCGTGAGGCAAGTGCTAGTGCCTCTGAGCAGTATGTAGGATCCGGGCCAACCATCACTGAAGTGTTTCTGAATTTCACTATGGACATTATAACCAGAGTATGATTCTCCTTGCACTTACCCAGTTCCTAAAGGTAAGCATAACATTAACTATTTACAAAAGTGATTCTGGGTTATCAGCAGTTAAATGCCATAAATTACTGGTATATGGAAAACCGCTATTTCTGTGGCGTGGCCCGTCACATGACTTTTTTGTTAGTTTCAATAAGTTTGGCCTTTCTCCACCCACCCTTCCCAATAAAAAGGTGCTTTCACCAGTGAACTGCCATTCACTGAAGATTTTTATTTGTTGCACCACTCCTGAAGTTCCCAGGGCAGAAGCTCTTTCCAAGTGGCTGAAACCACCACTTCAGGCAGCAACAAACAAGACACAAACAGTCTTGATTAGATTACAAGTCTTGGCCATTATATGTTTGGTTAAACAACAGCTAAATATTTTTTATCAGGTCTACCTGCTACAGAGTGATAAGCTGTCTGCACATGAATGACTCTGCAGATTAGCAGGTTATTTGCATTAATGACCATATACATTTAATAATGTGACCATGCAATTTTTTATAAAATGAGAATGCTCTGGCAAGTTAAGTTGTACCACGTCAAACTGTCGATTAATTATAAACAGTTCAACATCATTGCAAAGAAGATTTTGAACATCCAGCTAATGTCAGGTTTTACTCCTAATGCTAACTGGGATTGCATAGTTCACCTTGCTTTCTTTTCCAGGTAGTAAACCAGGTCACATTAACCACAAAGGCACCTTTTCAATGTCAAGCCCAGAAGATGATTGCTGTAACAATGTGACATTCTCGGTTGCCAGGGCTTCAGACTTCACTCTTGGTAATAAGCAAAGTATACTAGAGGTTGTAAATCTTAGCCAATAAATGTCTCTGGATTTCTATTAACCCTGATGCTGTTTTCTTGGTACAATAAGCCATCTCTTAAGTTTTACAAGGGTAAGCATGTTGTTTTTTATGTCTTCATGGCTGTTGACTCAGCAGTCAACTACAACTTCCTGCCAAGCTCTTCATCAGAGTCCTCATCAATAATACAGAGTTGGAAGAATTACATTTCTGGAAAGTCCTCAATAAAGGACTGACATCTGCTGTTATTAGCATTGTTCAGATTATCAAGCTCTGTGCTACATGACTCCTTTACATTAACATAAGTACGTACTTGTAACAATCTATGACTAATTTAGATATGCTTCATGTGCCACACTGTTGCACAATATCAGACAAAAATATTTTATTCGTCCTGAAACTTAAATTCTAGGTATCTATTCTATGACTGTGCTGGAGGCAGAGCCAGACTGACATTTACAATCAGCAGGAGTTTTCCCAGTGGCCTGCTGCCCGGACCGGCCTGGCATTCAGAGCAACCAGTGAAATAAATTAGTGGTGAAATTATATAATGTTATTATTATACTGGAAAAGCAGTCGTTATTGCTCTGCAGTGGGCACAAATCCTTTCGCTTTAACATTGGAGGGTTTCTTTTCTGGTTTCTGGTTGGATGGTTTCTTGTTTTTATCAGGTTTTGACATTGTGTGCGTCTTGAGCTCTGACAGTTAAACAGGAGCGCTAGGATGAGAGGTGCATATGTCTGGTGCTTTTGTGATTAAAGTTATATATGAATTAATGTTATATATGTGTTAATGAACGTGTTTTGTTTTTACTTTAATATTTTTAAAGTGCGTCTCTCGCGTTCTGACAGTTAAACCTTACCACTATGATGAGAGACTGAATAGGCTACCCAAAATGTTTCATAGTTTTTTGTTTACTAAGTGCATTTTTAAAAAAATGCTTGACAGAATTTTTTGGCAGTGAGACATTTTTTGAGTCTTATGTCTATTGAAGAAATTCAAAGTGGTATTTTGTGATCAAAACAGAATAGTATTCAGCGTTACCATCCAGACACTGACCGCAGCTTGGCTGTGTAGATTCCAGACTCACAGTTGAAACTGCAGACATAATCTCTGCACTGGGGATTCCACTGACAACTACTCTTTGTGGTTCAGTGCTTTTTGCACATTTGTTTTGATATAATTTTTATACGACTACATGGTTTATTTATTTATGAAGTGTTTACATTTATGAAGTGTTATTCCACACTTTATCAGAGGTTGTCTTGAGACTAATATTTAAGAGTGAAATGTATGTTGTAATAGAATAAACAACTCAGGAAGTCTCAAAAAGAGTTGGGGAATGCCCCCATATAATGTCCATGGACAATATGCAAAAAAATAGATGGATCAAAAAACCAAAGCATTTGATACAGAACAGTGAAAACAAGGTGTTTTTATAACAAAATGGTGGCAGGAAATGAGATTACAGGAAATGACATCAAAACAGGTTAATGGAAATTATGTCATCATTGAGGGACCGGAAGTGATGTCATCATGGCGGGCCAGAAGTGACATCATCATGGTGTGGCTCGGAAGTGTTGTCATCTCAGGAAAGTCAGAAGTGACATCATCGCTGGAATATGAAATCGGGGTTGTGGAATGGTAGCCATTTTTGGGTGACCGGAAGTACTGAAGGTAAGTTATTATTTTTCTCTTTTAGTTCTGTTGATGGAGAGAGAGAGGCATTAGTATATACAATCGACCACTTGTCTCTTGTAACATCACCTTAGGGCTTGCTGGCAGCCTCCTAAGCGCACGTGTGTGACGATGTGTAAAAGCTGAATCTACTGTCTCCTTATTGACAAAAAAAAATCCAAGACAAAATGGTGTTTGTTGGTTTTTTGAGTCTGTGCCTGTAGAATAAAATTGATGTATATTGTGTGGCCGGGGTTTGAATTGGGATTCCCAGCCTGAATAAGCTTCCCAGTCTGGCCTTGGTTGGAGGAGTTTCTTGTTTTGAAATGAAGTCATTTACGATACCATTAACAAACTTTGTTTTCCACAGAATAACTAAGTATGCTGGAACCCATGCTAATAGCCCTACATAGGTTATAGTTAGTGATCAGCAAAACAGTTTTGTAAAACTAACACTAATATTCATTTGATAGTTTTATATGCACACTCAGTTGCACAGGATTTATTGTGAGAACGAGTGGGAAAAGGAGTGGGACTGGCAGATGATTGGCTTAAGTGAATAACAAAGCCAGAAAGGCAAGATGTAGGCAAACATAAACCAAGCACTAAGCTAATAGGGAGTATCAGAAAGAGTCTACCTTGAAACAAATGAAAAGTCCAATAACCGGAAAAAAACACTCCACTTGGTTTTAAAGCAAAACAACCAAGAATCACAAGAAAGACTTCCTTAGCCAAGTGAAGGTTAACTTTAAATGAAATTATTAATATGTAATGACTGTGCAGTCACAAGACAACTTGACAAAGTTGCATAAACAAATGGTGGTAAAAATGATTAATATCGTTAGAAATGACATATACCACAAAATAAATAAAATCAGCTTCTCCATTGAAAAAAATGTACGGTATAAACTAATAAAATGATAATAATCACAATGTGCTTCCAATGTTGCCACTGCTATAACCTAACAGAATAGCAAAAATCAGACAAATATCTTTAGTATATTATTACATGTTAGTATTTACGTACCAGAAGCATCACTGAAATGTACATTCTGTGATATCCATCAATATATTGGTTTAGGCTTTTTTGACTATTTTCTCATTAATTTTAGTGAGAAGTCAAGCAAAATGACACTTTTCATTTTGCTTGACTTCTCACCACATTCATAATCGCTAACACGTTGCAACACCCTGGTACTCATTCATTTCAGGAATGACCTCTGTTTATACCTCATATATGCAGATATATGCTGATTTTAAAGGCTGGACTTCCTATATTAGCCTAGTGACTGAACAAGCGCTTACCTAGGTTTGATTAACTCAGCGGCAGTCTCTTTTTCTTTTTTGAATAAACACCCATTGCTGTTGGCTCAACAAGCCTGTCCTCTGTTTGCATAGCCCAAAACACTCAGATTGTACATGTAAGGAATACATGCTAGGAACAAATCAAAGTACAACACAGAGCCAATCAAACAAATAACATTCAGTCCCATGGAGCCTACCTGAATGGTTGCACCTTATGTAATTCACCACACAAGAATTGCAAAAATACTACCCTTTGATGTTAAAATTTTGTATTATGTAAATCACAATATGGTTTTTCATTTTTTTGACAGATTCAATGCCTTGAATAACTTCATTCTAGTCCACTGCTGACTAATGACATGTATATTTACATCTTACAAATAATATTAATATAGACACACGTTTCCTAGGAACAGAGATTAAAAGGACATTTAAAAGAACAGTCACAAAAATAATGGCGTCAGTTAACAGTTGAGACTGGTAGTCAGAATTTAATGGACATCAAAATCTGAATTTTCTTTTAGAAATGCATTGCTCAAAAGACAGATTTTCTTGTAAAAGTGAACTTTAGTGCTATTTATTTTAAGTAGCAAAGTTCTTATAATTCTTAATGCAACTAGACATTTTTCATATTATGGCTGCCTTGATATAATTTATCACATTGCCATTTGTTATAATTAAACTTCATCTGTAGTGCCTTAAGAAGGAAATGGCAGAGAAACATTCAAAAAGAGATTGGGAGATGAAATGTAAGCCACAAAATGAGCAAAGGTCAAAACTGTGACTCTTATTTATCTGGAGTCGTAGCCAAATCTCTAAACAAAGACGTAATCAAAATACCACTGCACAAATTCTGAAACCCAGAAGAACATAATACCAATACTCTCAAAGTTTTTAGATTTCTCTCCAATCTTGGATAATCAGGAAGTGCATGACCCCTGACCTTTATATGCTCTATTCAGGTTGTGACTTTCACTTCTTCTGCATAGCAACATGACTAGCAACCATACACAAACTAAGTGTAAATTAATAGCATGCACAAGAAACAAAATTGTGTCACAATAAGATGTTAAATACTGTATTTTTAACAATTTTAAAAATTGCCATTGGCTCAAAATAAACCTCAAATATAAATCATCCTTGCTACAAACCCCCCCCCCCCCCAAAAGATATAAAGAACATCAAATAAATGCTAAATATATCCAGAGAATTTTAAAGAAAAAAATATATCATAACACCAACACCTTGCCGTAACACTAATAATGAAATTCCAAACAAAAAAAATCAAAAAAATTCTCAAATTTCAAAAATTCATAGAAACAAAACAAAATAGAAATATTAATTTGAAAAACAAAACTAAAATAGTACAAACAAGAAAACATTTCTGCAACAAAAGACATATCCAAACCTGCTAAACTAAAAATCAAAACCTGAAAACAAAAGCCAAATGACAAAGCAGAAAAATCAGAATTGAAATGATCAATGGACCAACAGATTTACAAAACAGGAGTACTATAGGTAGCCAGAGAGAAGTGCTATAAAGCTAATACCCGAGCGATCTTATTACGGCAGCGGGTGATTTAAATCGGACTGTCAGTTAAGCTCCCATTAAACTCCCAAAAGGCCTAAACAAGAATTTCTTATGAAAAGGTATGGAACAAAATCATAAATTTCTGTAAAAACAATTCAATCGGGGACAAACAAAGAGGCAGATGTAAATTACACAAAAAGTGAAAAACAATAAAAGAGAAAATGCATCACATGCCTAGTTGTCATACAGCGACCACACACAAAATATGGTGGCACCCATGAAAAACAGCATACAAAATGGTAACAAAGTGACAGCACTTAAGTAATGGTAAAAATACAAAATATATAATTTAAAAAATAAAACTAGATATCATCTGCTCCACCCTGGCAGTTTATTCATTGGATTGTAACCCAATGGAAAACTGTGCCTTTGAACTTTTTAAATCACATTTGCTCTAAAACATTTGGCAGACGATTAACAGAAATTGCATCAGTGCTGGAGCGTGTAACAGAGATGCTGTGCATTCTTACAATGTGATCTGTAAAGGTCAGTCTGACTTATTTCTCTTTTAAAATGCATTACAATTTTGATTTTAGGCAAACCTTTGCTCAGAAAAAAGGCAGGTCATTGGGCCAGATTTTTGGTAAATACATCTGTTGCTGACCATGCTCTCTTCAAAACAAATTAATCTCGTGTAAATGTTAAAATCAGGCCTTACTATTTGACTATGCATATTGCTTTTTTTGGCGATTATAGTAGGGTTCACTGTACTGTTGACTAAAGAGCTGAAGGTCAGTGCATTCCTCCCTTCCTCAGGGTAACCAGGGTGAAATGATTCACCATTAAAGTCCACTGCATGCAGTACCAGAGCCTAGTACATTCATGAAGTAAAGGGCTCCCTGACTACTAGAGACTGCTCTCTCCTGCTTAAAGTAGACAAACATGAGCTTGCAATGAACCTGTGATCAGTGACGTGGCATACAAACTCTGAATATGCAGACCCTACATAAAGATAATTCTCCTATTCAAGGAATGAACCAAGTACATAATCTGTCAACTTAATCATGAATATAAGTGGACTCTGCCACTCTATTACATATTATTGGTCTCACTGCAGACATAGCCCACAGGTTGTGCCCACCATTCAACAAGCCACTGGTCATGGAGCAATTTGCCTTTAGCTTCATGTTTACTATGGTCAATTGTGCACTGATTATGGAAGCTCCAGACAATAAGAAAAATTAGATAGATAGATAGATAGATAGATAGATAGATAGATAGATAGATAGATAGATAGATAGATAGATAGATAGATAGATAGATA
>JANRMT010062835.1:36606220-36623756 GCA_026402145.1 Polypterus bichir lapradei
ATAGATAGATAGATAGATAGATAGATAGATAGATAGATAGATAGATACTTTATTAATCCCAAGGGGAAATTCACATAATCCAGCAGCAGTATACTAATACAAAAAAAAACAATATTAAATTCCAGGGAGCGATTCCACATAAAAGAAAGTGGTAGAAGTGATCTCTGCCATTAACTCAACTAGTTAATGCAGTGCTGTCTCTTTCCAATCTTCTTATTCTTAGAAACTACACTGGTAACTTTGGTGTAAGACCTCTGAGCTCAGATAACGTGGCCTGATAGTTTAGTGCAAGCACGAGGAATGAGAACAGCCACTGGCTTCTTTCCTTCCACTTATCTCTGAACTACTAAGTTAATGTGTTAAAGAACTGAACGTTGATCTACAATGACTGACACACCAAGGAGGAAGTGAAATACACTCATACAGCAACTATGAATCTCAGATCCCACCAGGGCTATCTAGAAGGCCACCACTTCTTGATCTAAAGGTATCATCAAACAAATACACAATGCAGTATTGTAGAAATTAACAGATGTCAGACACATGCGTTTAGGGAATGCTTTATGGGCTTATGCTGGAAAAGAATGTGACACAGCCATCTGTTTCTTTAAGATGGGAGGAAGAGGAACTGCCAGAGGTCCGTTGAGATCGCTTCCTGTCCTTGAAAAGTCCTTCTTGCCTTGACCATATTTAATGGAAGTCTCCAACAGAAGCTGGCATTCACAACCAGACTAGGAATTCAGAGCTCCATGCCTCTGGGTTTTTTTATTTCTTTGCCAATTTATAAACAGCATATCAATATTCAGTGTGCTTTCTTTTTTAAGTTTCATTTGGAAGATGTAACTAGATAGGACATCCTTTGGGACCCCTACACTCACTTCATATTTTGTTTCTTCAATTTTACACAGAATATAGCCATAAAAGAAGCAACACTAAGCTAAAATAAATTTCCGTTTCAGATAGCCTCCACTACTACTAGCAATCAACAAGAAGTCTGTCACATACAGAAATGGACCTAAACAGCTGTAAGAAGTATAACCCAGTTTTAAAAAACCAAGGTTTTAGAAGAAAGGAAAAGAGATGAAATTTTGGGGTGAAATGAAGCTGAGTCTATTGTAACCCACAATCATCTGCAATTCAGCTCAGTCCTGAATCTTACTGGAACCACAGTCCTATGTCTGTATTAAAATGTGCGATGCTTATAGTAAGGATAAAGTATATTGTTTACATTTTCATCTTTTGTTATTTACTTGTTATTTCTACATTTGTGAGTAAACCTCCAAAAAAGAAATGCTTAGTTAATTACTTAATCTTCTCCCATTATACCTTTTGGTGTTGGGGTCTTCACCCATTGGTTATATTTTTCCTATCTTTTGCCAGGACCTTCATTTGTTCCTTGGCCAGCCTTCTCTTTCTGGCTGCTTCTTTGACATTGTCTGCCCATACTCTTCTTGGTCTTCCCCTCTGCCTTTTTCCTTCACCACTCACTTCAAACACCTTTTTGGGATACCTTGTTTCACTCATCCTTATTATATGTCTTTAAGACTTTAGCTATTTTATTTGTATAGTTTAAACAGGTGGTCGTATTTCCAGTTCTTCACGGATTCTTTTATTTATTATCCTGTCTCTTTTTGTTTTATCTATCTATCACTTCATTTCAACTGCTGTTGTTATTTTAGATCTTTTTTGTCCAGTATTGCCTAAGATTCTGCAGTGTAAAATATAGTTGGCACGTTTATGGTTTTTGCATACTGTAGGTCAAACCAGTACATCAATCAATCAATCTTCAAAACTAAAACACAAAACAAAAGCTAGACAAAATGAATCTAGCCAGAAAGTCATAACACCACGGACATCTGAGAAAAAGCACATTGAAACAAGTTTTAAGTTAATAGACACATTGCATAACATTGCATAACATGTGGTGGCAGTTTATAAATTGTCATGTAGGTGATATCACAGAATGCAATTTCCAAGAATTATGGCACAAGCAATGGAACTTTGCATCCCGGCAATTATACCAGAAAACGGTGACAGCTACAATCAACATAAATGAAATGTTAATAAAATATAACATTGCTTCAGTAAAGAATTACACTGTGTCACAATAACAGTCCCCAGGCATCAAAAAGGTTTGGGGCAGCCATCCGTATATTATGCTTTGGCTGCAAAATGGTTATTTAGTTGAGATGTTTACAGGTTGGAGTCCAAAACAGAACTGATTTAATAGTGCAAAGATGGCAGCTTTAAAGGCCGGGACAGGACATGACATCATTGGGACCGGAAGTGATGTCACGCACAGCACCGTTGCCGGGAGTGATGTCTTCCAGGGTGCCGGTACCCGAAGTGATGTCATCAATGGTACCAGCACCCAGTGGGATTTCCCAAGGATGGTCTGCAGGGGACAGAGAGAGAGAATCAGTGCAGCTCGCCACCCCCTGGTCTGGTATAGTACTACTTTTATTTAAGTCCTCTAGCTGTCTCCCAGGTGCACGTGTGTGACAACTGAAAGTAACAACAGGTATAGGTTCTCTCAGATTGAATGCCTTCAAAAAAACACTGTTCACCGTTAAGAAAAAAATACTTAGGCTAAATATAAATTACTAAATTTTTCCAAACAATAAACAAAATAGATGCAGTAGATTTCCTTTCAGAGTTTCATCGATGAATTTACAATTATGTGCAGCACGGCTTCATCCATAAGAAAATTTTTATCTTAAAACTGGAATTTATCAGAATTCTTTGTATGCTATAGTAGACCATTCCAACCTAGAAAACACATGAACAGTCCTGACTACCCTCTACTGCAAGTACAGATTTATTCTCCTGTATTGTCATTCATTTTCATTTCCATTGTTACAATATAGTTTGTAAAACTAGGAAAATGCATAAATGAAGCCTATGACTTCAGATGAATTTCCACTCATACATTATAATATAGAATGACATGCTTCACAGAATTTGGAGACTGGGGATGTTTATGTGCAGTTTGCATGTTTTCCTTTGCACTTTGGTTTTACTCTTGTTTTCCAGAAAAATGTTGGTTAGGTTAACTAGCATCTTTACCATACCCGAGTAGGGGAGAGGGCAAGCGTGTGTGAATGTGCTCTGTAATGTACTGTCCTGCAATCAGTGCACCCAGGATAAGGTCTGTACCTCTGCAACCACATATTAGACAAAGCAGCTTTAGAAATGGATGGATGAAATTTATATGAACTGCTGTGATGGGCTAGCACCCTGTCTAGGGTTTGTTCGTGCCAGCTATTCCATGGCCCAGTCCCGGATAAGTGGGTTTGCAAAATTGATGGATGAATGGATGTATTTACTGAGGCCTATAATGCTTGATGCGTTAATTATTTGTGAATGTCAGCCGGTTTCACTTCCTCTAACCAAAGAAAAAAAGCCCAGTGAATCCTATTCTCTTTATCTCTTCTCCTGCTCACTCTGTTGAGTGTCACCTGCTGCCTCCTGACTTTGACTCATCCAGGTGAGGTGACAGGCTCCTTTTAACCTGGATCAAGAAATGCTTCCAATGCCATAGTGTGTCCTCCTAGAAGCTTTTCTTGGTCATATGGAAACCAGGGTGGTCCCCCATCCCAACAGTGCTCTGTAATGGCACCCAATGACTTCAAAAGGACAGTACTTCCAGACTCCAAATCCCATGTAACTCTACGGGTGTCCAAATTGGGAGGACCACTGCCACCTGTTGTATGAAGGATGGAGCTGCTCCTGACCTCCAGCTTCTGCTGGTCAGTCCTTTATATGCTTCTGGGCAGACAAGAAGATGTTTCCTTGTCCATCCATTGTTCCTGTTTGTCCACCATGGTACTTACACCTCATATTTGAAAATGACAAGTCTTTTTGAGAATTTCTGAAAAGAAACAATAATTTGAGGAACATAGGCATCTGTAATGTACAAGCTGAATTAAAAGAAGTATTTAATCTTTGGTTTAAAGAAACACTATAATTAGATGGAAACCCTTGACATAAAGATTTTGAACAACTCACCTACAACATTCAGAGGGTGATTTCATTGACTATATTGGTTACTTTAACTTGGTATATGTCCCTAGTCTGTATTTAGTAGTGAAGTATGACCACAGGTATACATGCATGGTAAAAGCATGTGGACCTGAATCATTTGCTAAAATGATTTTGCATGATCCTGTTGCCTGACAGTGTTACTTAGAATTGTTTTGATTATTTATCTGTAATCTTCTTTCAGTGGGGGGAGTACTTCGAAGACCTCCTCAATCCGACTAACATGCCTTCCAATGAGGAAGCAGAGCCTGGGGACTCTGAGGTGGGCTCTCCCATCTCTGGGACTGAAGTCACCGAGGTGGTCAAAAAACTCCTTGGTGGCAGGGCCCCGGGGGTGGATGAGATACGCCCGGAGTTCCTTAAGGCTCTGGATGTTGTAGGACTGTCTTGGTTGACACGTCTCTGCAACATCGCATGGACATCGGGGACAGTGCCTCTGGATTGGCAGACTGGGGTGGTGGTCCCCCTCTTTAAAAAGGGGGACCGGAGGGTGTGTTCCAACTATAGAGGGATCACACTCCTCAGCCTCCCTGGAAAAGTCTATTCGGGGGTTCTGGAGAGGAGGGTCCGTCGGATAGTCGAACCTCGGATTCAGGAGGAACAGTGTGGTTTTCGTCCTGGTCGCGGAACAGTGGACCAGCTCTACACCCTTAGCAGGGTCCTGGAGGGTGCATGGGAGTTTGCCCAACCAGTC
The DNA here is from genome assembly GCA_026402145.1 of Polypterus bichir lapradei. Lineage (NCBI taxonomy): Eukaryota > Metazoa > Chordata > Cladistia > Polypteriformes > Polypteridae > Polypterus > Polypterus bichir. The sequence goes on from JANRMT010062835.1 coordinate 36,610,956, forward strand.
TACATGTGCTTTGTGGACTTGGAAAAGGCGTTCGACCGTGTCCCTCGGGGAGTCCTGTGGGGGGTGCTCCGGGAGTATGGGGTACTGGACCCCCTGATAAGAGCTGTTCAGTCCCTGTACAACCGGTGTCAGAGCTTGGTCCGCATTGCCGGCAGTAAGTCGAGCCCGTTTCCAGTGAGAGTTGGACTCCGCCAGGGCTGCCCTTTGTCACCGATTCTGTTCATAACTTTTATGGACAGAATTTCTAGACGCAGCCAGGGTGTTGAAGGGGTCCGGTTTGGTGGACTCAGGATTGGGTCACTGCTTTTTGCAGATGATGTTGTCCTGTTTGCTTCATCAGGCCGTGATCTTCAGCTCTCTCTGGAGCGGTTCGCAGCTGAGTGTGAAGCGGCTGGGATGAGAATCAGCACCTCCAAATCCGAGACCATGGCCCTGAGCCGGAAAAGGGTGGAGTGCCCTCTCAGGGTTGGGGGCGAGATCCTGCCCCAAGTGGAGGAGTTTAAGTATCTCGGGGTCTTGTTCACGAGTGAGGGAAGAATGGATCGTGAGATCGACAGGCGGATCGGTGCGGCATCCGCAGTGATGCGGGCTCTGCATCGGTCTGTCGTGGTGAAAAAAGAGCTGAGCCGTAAGGCAAGGCTCTCAATTTACCAGTCGATCTACGTTCCTACCCTCACCTATGGTCATGAGCTATGGGTAGTGACCGAAAGAACGAGATCGCGAATACAAGCGGCTGAAATGAGTTTCCTCCGCAGGGTGTCTGGGCTTTCCCTTAAAGATAGGGTGAGGAGCTCAGTCATCCGGGAGGGGCTCAGAGTAGAGCCGCTGCTCCTCCGCATCGAGAGGAGTCAGATGAGGTGGCTCGGGCATCTGATCAGGATGCCTCCTGGACGCCTCCCTGGTGAGGTGTTCCGGGCACGTCCAACCGGGAGGAGGCCCCGGGGAAGACCCAGGACACGCTGGAGGGACTATGTCTCCCGGCTGGCCTGGGAACGCCTTGGGATTCTCCCGGAAGAGCTGGAAGAAGTGGCCGGGGAGAGGGAAGTCTGGGCTTCTCTCCTTAAGCTGCTACCCCCGCGACCCGACCTCGGATAAGCGGAAGAGGATGGATGGATGGATGGATGGATGGATAATCTTCTTTCATTTAATAATCACAACATGTACAAATCTATCCTGGTAGCATTAGGTGGAAGGCAGGAAATAAATCTGAACAGGACAGCAGTACATTACACAAGATCATTCATTTACATACCCTTTCATGGAAAATGAAAGTCACTTGGTAACCTAAGAAGTGTGTCTATGGGATATAGGAAAACACCCAAATGCATGGAGAAACCCCATACTGCACCCAGGCAGAGACATCCTGCGAATAAGAGCTGAGGTGCGAGAATGAACGCTAATCACTGGATCACCACTACTTATTTTTATTTATGTAAAGACATTACTCTAAATAATAAATACATGTTATGTGTATCTTACAATATTATTGCATGCAATGGATTGTACATTAATTATGACATATAATTCTGATTACTGAATTCTGCATTGCAGAAAAACTGTTTACAGTGGTCATAGAAATGCCTACAGTTTTGAAGTTGGCTGCTAATCAAGGCAATGGATATGCCACAAGCTAGCTTTTGGGAATCCCGGTATGCTGTAATCCTTCCAACTCTTACTAGATTCCAGTAGAACCAGGAGGCTTATAAACGTTGGTGAATCAACCCTTTGTTCTAATAAGTTTTATAAAGGTAGGACTCTTTATTTGTTGAAGTATTACAGAAACTCTTTTACAATCTGAGACACTACTTTACTCCTACTGTAATTTCTCCTGAAGTCAGGGTCAGATCAAGAGTAATGGATGGCAATAATTTGCTTTGATTTCTTGTTAGGTGGCTTACAGGTGGGATATTAAACAAAAAGCAACTGCAACCACAGGAAAATTTTCAAAACTGTATAGAAAAGAAGCCAACGCATTTAGAGACAACAGGTGATGCCAGTCATCACAACTATTCACAAAATGTAAGTTCTGCATGGTGTTTTTGATAATATAAAATAACATTCTCAAGCCCACTTAATTCAGAGGGACTGGAGTAACAAACAAGGAAGGAAAGGAGAAAGCAGCTCCGGCTTGGACCTCCAGTCCATAACAAGGTCCACTCACGCACTCATCCACTCTCGGGCTCAGACAGGGCCAATCTGGAATGTTCAGTTAATCTGACCTTATCATCTTTAGGAATGTGGAAGGAAATCTAGAATACTGGCAGGGAAACCAAGCAGACACAGGGGGCATCATGCAGACTCCACATGAACAACCTCATGGCACTGGATTCTCACCCAGTGCCACTTTTAATTACAATTAAAAAAACTTTTTTTATCACTCTGTCTCATGACTCAGGTGCTTTAAGTCAAAGATATTACAGAATCACTGAATAAAATGCACAGTGACTGAAAGATTAGGTAAAAAAAAAAATCATGAGCCTTGACCAAAATGAAAATCCCAAGCTAGCAGTTAATAAGTCAAATACCTCTTTAATCAGTTACTGTTGCCAAAATTCAATTTAAAGTCTAGCAACTAAAAAGAGAGGCTTGTGTATATCTGAATATATTAGTTTGGATTAAAAAAATAGTCCTAATGGTCCATCACACTAGCAGCCTTGTATATCCACTTTACCTGATGGGTTTCAACTATCCACATATAGCCAGCAGCCATACCACACGTACTTCAGAACAGGTCATCCACCTGAAGTTAAGCATGTTCAGGCCCTTTCGGTAATCGGATGGGAGATCAACCACAAAAAAGCTTGTTTTGCTGCTGGAAGAAGGGTTGGTGAGGCCAGCAGGGGATGCCCCAGTGCAGTGATGGGGACACCGTACTTTAAAAATGGCTGCATTCTTCAGATGAGACATAAAACTGAGGTCTTGACTCTCTGTGGTCATTAAAGATCCCTGGGCATCCTTCATAAACAGCAGGGCATATCCCAATGTCCTGGCTAAATTATCTACCACGGCCTGATCATTCTGGCCTCCTAATCATCCCCAGTCTCTGATTGGCTAATTTTTTCTCACCCCTTCACCACCAAACAACTAATATGTGGTGAGCGTACTGGTGCAGAATGGCTGCTGTTGCATCATCCAGGTAGATGCTGCACATTAATGGTGGTCAAAGTGGATCCCCACTCACTGTGTAAAGTGCTTTGAGCAGTTAGAAAAGTGCTATATAAATGTAATGAATTATTATTGTATTTATATTATTTTAATTATATATGTCATATGGACAGACAGCCCAGTGACCACTAAAGACTACCTGTTCATCTGAACAAATATCAAGGCTTTTAAAAGCTGCCCCTGTAAATCTCTGTTGCATCCAGTAGGGCACAGAATCTGCTGTATAGCTGGACCTGAAAATGGACTAGCACCAGCATAAAACATGTATTTCACATGAGAAAAATAATAAAATATTTATCATAATTAGAAACATGGGGTGACAAAGTAACTCAGTGGTTATTATTGTTAACCTCACAGTTCCAGGAGAATGGACTCAATTCATTGTCCTTGTCTTCATCATATACAGGAAACTTAGAATATTTTCTAGAATGCATTAAAAACAAAAATCTGTGACTTATTAATTCTCTTGAGCCTTTAATTAACTGACAAAAGAACAAAAAATGTAAATGTTTTTACTCACCAACTTTAAAATATGATGACTGCAACACACTCGAAAAAGTTGGTACAGAGGTAGTCTCACGGGGCCAGACATGATTCTCAAACAATAATATACATCTGAGGACAACAACCAGGGCCATATTCATTGTTCATGACTGAATTTAGCAACCTTCTATCTGATTTGGCTATAAATTATGATCACATAGTACTGATGGGAGATTTTAATGTACACATTGATGTGGAAACTGACACTTTTAGCAAATGTTTTACTTATTTGTTAAATTCAGTAGTATTTTGTCAGATTTTCAAAGGTCCAACTCATAATCATAACCATACATTAGATTTAATTATAACTTATAAATTTGAAATTCAAAATTTAAATATTGCTCCATTAAATGAAGTTATTTCCAATCACTACTTAATTACATTTGATTTAGTTCTGCTCTTGCCAACGCACTCACAGATTAAAATAAAGACAGTGCGACATCTAGATTGTAATTCTGCTTCAAAATTTGTAGATACTTTGAGTAAGTCAAGTTTAATTGTGGAAAACTATTTAGATCAGTTAACATCAAATGTAAGCGTGGAAAACAATTTAGATCAGCTAACATCACATTATAATGTGACCTTGAGAGATGCTCTGGACACAGTGGCTCCCCTTAAAAGTGATCAAGGCACATAAAAACTGGTTTAATGAAAACACTCGCGCTCTTAAATTAGAGTGTCAAAAACTGGAGTGCAGATGGAGAACAACAAAACTACATGTCTTTCAAATTGTATGGACAGAGAGTGTTAATAAATATAAAAAAGCCCTCTTTAAAGCTCGCTCAGAATACTATTCTACAATAACAGATAGCAATAAAAAAAATCAGGTACTGATTAGAACAGTGGCTAAATTAACAAATGGGAATTCAGATCTAAAGTGCAAAATACCAAGAGACATTAGCAGTACAGAGTTTATGAACTTCTTCAATGAGAAAATTAAAAATATAAGATCCCAGATCTCAGCATCACAGTACAAACCAAATACTAGCTTAGCAGACCCTGCTGCACATTGCATTCAGCACTTTAGCCATTTTAATCCTGTAACTGAGCAGGAAGTCTTAACTTTAATTTCTAAAATGAAGCCCACTACTCAGTTGGAATCACCATTCATTTTACTGAATCAGCCCAAAATCTTGGAGTTCTCTTTGACTCTAGCATGTCATTTAAAGCACATATAACACATTTGTCCAAATCATGTTTCTTCCATCTTAAAAATGTTAGGAAATTAAGAAGCTTTCTAAATAAACAGGATTCTGAGAAATTAATTCATGCATTTAGTTCTAGCAGGATTGACTACTGCAATGCGGTGTTCACTGGATGTTCAAACTGTTCTTTATACAGCCTCCAGTTAATCCAAAATGCTGCTGCAAGAATTATTACAAGAACAAGAAAATACGAACACATCACTCCAGTTCTTAAATCCTTACACTGGCTCCCGGTTAAGTTTAGGGCAGATTTCAAAATCCTCCTTTTAACATATAAAGCATTAAATGGCCAAGGTCCAGCTTACTTGTCTGAACTTATCATGACTTACAAACCAGAGCACACATTAAGATCTTAAGATGCCGGTCTGCTTATGATTCCAAGGATTAATAAAACAACAGTGGGAGGTCGAGCTTTTAGTTACAGGGCCCCTAAACTGTGGACTGGTCTGTCTGCTACAATAAGAGATGCCCCTTCGGTCTCAGCTTTTAAATCCCAGCTGAAGACTCACTACTTCAGTTTAGCATATCCTGACTAGAGCTGCTGATTAACTGTACATATTGCATCTCTGTTGTCTGTCATTGGCACAAAAACATAAGTAACATGATAGTTATAATTTGATACTAACCCTCACCTATTCTGTTTCTCTTCTGTGTACTCAAATGTGGCACTTGATACCACGGCCCACCTGCCAAGTTGTTGTGCCTTCCTATGGTAAAGTCATCCCTGATGGAGGATCGCTGGAATCAATGGAAAGAGCGGTCCTTTCATCGGATTGGCTGGCCCAGCACTGTTTCAGCTATGGAATGGCCAAATGGGGGAGGCAGCTTGATGGATGAGGTCTCCAGGACTCTAAATAAATCCAAATCATATTATGTGATGTCATCCACTGTTAAATTCTGCTACGTACTTCTAAAATTTTTATTTTTATACTGTATTGAGGATTTGTTCTGTGTATTGTATTGTATTGTATTGACCCCCTTCTTTTTGAAACTCACTGCACGCCCAACCTACCTGGAAAGGGGTCTCTCTTTGAACTGCCTTTCCAGAGGTTTCTTCCATTTTTTCCCTACTGGGGTATTTTTGGGAGTTGTTCCTTGTCTTCTTAGAGAGTCAAGGCTGGGGGGCTGTCAAGAGGCAGGGCCTGTTAAAGCGCATTGCGTCACTCCTTGTGTGATTTTGGGCTATACAAAAATAAATTGTATTGTATTGTATTGTAACTCGTTTGAAATGAAAAGTGGCAAAATCTGCAATGGTAAAAGCAACCCCTACAGCGCTTTTTGGTAAAACACCACGCCTGCCCCCAATTTCTCCCGTCCATGCACTTTAAACTGCCAGAGTTTTCTGGGAAAGAACAAAAGAAACGGAATAAAAGACACTGAAAGAAATCAAAAAGCTCAGATTGTTGTTATCAGTTCAGGAGCCCAGCAGCAAAGAAGAATGTAACGCCTTTTCCCAGGAAATCCATGGTTATTTCAGCAGGACATTGCCAGGCATCATTCTGCGAGTGTTACAATAGCATGGCTTCATAAACACAGAATGTGCGTGCTTCATCTACTTCCTTAAACGCATCATGAAGAGGAGAGTCAGACAATGGCCGCCATAATCTGTTGAGCAACTGAAGTTTTAAATCAAGCAAGAATGGGAAAAAGTTCCTCTTGCAAAACTGCAGCAATTACCGTATATACTCGCGTATAAGTCGGGTCTTGAAACCCAAAAAATCAATCATAAAATCAGACCCCAACTTATACGCTCATTCAAAAATGTGACATTTACATTTTTTTTTTTTACATCTTCTTGCCTTTTCCAATCTCGCATCAGTTTCTCAGACGCATCGAATTTTGTTGCAACAGCGCAGTTACCAATTTCTTTTGACACTTCAACGACGTTTAATTTAAAGCCAACTTCATATTTTCTTCTGATCAAATGCCCCATCATAGATAAGGGATGCGCTTACGATAAATGTATATGAGGGTGTGAGATACAAAAAACACAAATCAGTGCAAACGTTGCTTCGGAATAGTTTGGGTATTACTGTGTGGTAACGTAGGCACAATAGAGAGAGGTTAGGAGCACACGCTAATACAGCGCATTGCCGCACCCACATAAAAACAAAAGGCAGTGTACTCCGTGGTTAATCTCTCAGGTGGGCGTTAGCATATCATAATCTCTTGGACCAATAGCGTGAGTTTTCGACTTATATGACCAACATTATAAAATACCAGAAATTATACTATAAAATCAAGTCCCGACTTATCTGCGGGAGAACTTATCCGTGAGTATATACGGTAGTATCCTTAGTTCCCAAATGATTAAAAAGTAGAATTAAAAGGGAAGTGATGTGACACAGTGTCGCGCATTACTCTGTACCAACTTTTTTTGTGCGTGTCTCAGGCATCAAATTATACATTTGTTTATATTTACAAAATACAATTCAGTTGGTCAATTAAACAGTTTTGTTTTTATTGAATTTTACAAAATATCCTAACTTTTCTGGAAATGGGGTAATGTATTTTCCCTGTGTCAGTGTTTCTGGTTTTTCCCCCAATGACATGTAGGTTAGGTTGGTAGGCATCACTAAAGCGGGCCAAGAAGAGTGATTGTACCCTGTGACTGTAGCACCATTCCGGACTGGTTTCTGCTGTTTTACTCAATGCTGCTGAATAGATTCTGTCTTACATTATCTTGATGTGGATAAGGAGGGCCAGAAAATGGTTGGACAGAAAATCAAAAACATTTTTCTAGTTAGTACTCCTAAGAATTATTTTCCTAATTATATGTAATGTGATTAATTCTCAATAAAACAGTTTTAAAAACTAGAAAAATAGTTAAAACCACAATAAAAACATAACTGGAAATTTCTGCTCTGTCTTCACTCTTCATTGCAGTACAATTAACTGAATTAAAATATAAATAACCTGTTATTGTGATCTTGTAGATACCTGCAAAACAGGGCACTGTTGTAAGCTGGTCTATAACTATAAGAGACAATTTATCATTAGTGATCCCAAGAATGTTTCTATCCATTAATCCATTCATATTTGGCACCTATATTTCAAGAACTTGTCCTGACAGTTCATCATAGAACACACTTGTGCACTTGCATAAACTCACTAATACCAGGCAAAAAGTTGACTTGATGTTATTTTGGAGAATCGAGGCAAATAAGATTGGTAAGCTTGTGGGCTGGATGGACTGCTTGTCAAGATGTTCCTATACTTAAATTTCCATTGTAATTGCCCTAAGGCATGGACTGGCACCCTGACTGGAATTAAAGGTGATTACTAAACCCAGTTGAGAGGCCATAATGAATAGATACTATAGATATAGGCATAACCTGGTTGGGATGGTGCTTAATTATTATCCCAGTCAGGGTGAAATATTAATGGATGTACTGGGGGAGGAAGGTAATGTTCCTCTGGCATGGCCCTAGTATGGGCACCTGCAGGGAACCATGGGATTTTAAGTCCTAAGAAACAACCCTGTTGGGTGTACTTGAGTGTTGCCAGAGGGCGCTGCAGGGTGAACTTCCTTTTTCGTGGGGCTTCCACCTGACCATTTAGTGCTATGGCACCGGAAGTACCCCCGGGTCCATCATAAAAGAAGCTGCTTGACATTATCATGGTGAGCTGGTGGTGGATAGAAGAGGGCAATTCTCACCTGGAGGAGTGTGGAGGGAGATTACTTAATTTCTTCAAGAGGTCATTTTGATGCTGAAGAAAGAACCTATGAATGGTAGTCTTGTATAATAAAATTCACTGTATTAGTATCCTTGACAGTGCGGCTGCTTTTGTGTTTGGAGTCTGGGGCTCTTGGGCACCCCCTGTCTGCCACACCATTCACCCATGCATGTTAAGAACATGCTTAGTCCAGTGCATTAACAGATAAAGCTACAGTCTATCCTAGCAACTTCAACCACATTGCTGAAATCAGCAACAGGAAGGTCTTCAGTCCATCAAAGGGAACACTTTTCTTAACTGGGTCATATATGTGTCATTTTTTAACCTGCTTAATACAGACCAGGGTGCGGTGGGTGCTGGACCCTATTCCAGCTAGCATAGGGCACAAGGCAGGAACAAACCTTGGACAGGGTGCCAGTCCATCGAAGGGCATAACTGGGTCATATCTGTCTTTCAAATATGAGATTAAACTGACCTGAGTGATGATAACCTGAAGTAAACTACTGGAGCTAAAGAGTAGTAGTACAAGCCCCTGTGCCACCATCATTCCACTCAAGAATCTGTTTGTTAGAAGCCTTAGTCAGTGTAGTTCAGATTTGCCTCCAACGTCTCCCACAAGGTTGCACAGATTCAAAGTGTCTTTCATTGTACTTTAGAACCTAAGAGATTTGACCAACAAGACAAGACCATTCAGCCCATCAAACACATTTGCTTAACTAACAGCTAAGCTGTCACAATATCCCATCCAGATAATTAGCATGTGTCATTGCAGATTGCTGTTACATTTTTCTTATAAAGATTGATAAGTCATAATTTCTACTATGCTCATAATTCGATCAAAATCAAATTATGAGTCACACTCAAGCAAATTGGTATTTTAATTTGGGAAATTATTCTGGGCCACAAAGGCTGTTCTCAGAATTTATCATAATAAGAACAAATTTAAATGCTCTGCTTAAGACAATTTGATTTAAATTGTAGATACATATGCAGTAATTTCAAACTTAGCTGCAAGAGACACTTGTGGGCTATAAAGAATAGGATTACAAAACACTGTGACACACATTTTAAATTTTACCAGCAACTGGTGCCCAAAAGCATCTCAGATGTAAGCAGTCTCTTCCAAACAGGCTGTTCTGTGACATAAACAATATAAGTGGTTGTCCCTGGGTATGTCTCCATGAACAGGGCACACAGGCAGAATAGAGCTGAATTAGAAAACCACAACAATTTTGGCAGTTAAATGCCATGAGAGGAATCCCCCCACATCCCTACCAGGGTGCAGTGGTAATTATAATACAAATAGAATTAAACTTCTCACATTGGAGCTGTGGCCTGCTATGATAGATGTGCAGGAGTCAGCTTTATGTTTCAATACACTGCAGTAGAACATTGATTATATCCAAACGCCATTTATCTGAATCACCAGCACAAACTCCAAACAAAATTACAGTATCTACCTTTAGTGGACTGTTAGTTATGCTGAACGATTACTTCTGCTGCTTTGTGTATTCATTTTGGATTATTTATTCAAAAAAATATGTAGTATAGCTAGTGTGACAATAGGTGGCGCTATACCAGCACATAACCTGACACAGACAGAGGCAGGAGGCACACTAATAAAACACGAAAGTTTTAGTTTTGTTTCTTCATTTGTGGGCAACGTCTTTCCCATTCCCACAAGTTTACAACACAGTCCCAAAACACAAAGACAACTCTAACCAATGCTTTTCCTTTTTTTTCTTTCTTTCTCCTCCACTCTTCCTTGGCAAGCTTTGTCTCCCTCCTCTCGACTTTGGCTCTGGGAGTAATGACTGCTGGCTCCTTTTATAACGCCTCCGGAAATGCTCCAGGTGCTCGTTGACCTACTTCCAGGTGTGGCAGAAAAGCTGCCCAAGGGGGCTTAGCAGCTGTTGCAGCACCCCCTGGCAGCACCCCCAGATCCCAACAGGGCTATAGATAACTCCGACTCCTATGAAGCCCTGCAGGAATCCAAGGCACCACTGTAACCCATGGGGGTTGCCATCTAACGTCCCAGTGGAGGTACTGTTCTGCCCACACTTGCTCCCCCAGTCCTCTCCGTGAAGAGGCGTGCCGGCCGTCTGTGACAGTAGGGATGAGCGAAACAACACATTTTTGTTTCACATATAGTTTCCCTGCAGTGGGCTGGCGCCCTGCCCAGGTATTTGTTCCTGCCTTGCGCCCTGTGTTGGCTGGGATTGGCTCCACCAGACCCCCATGACCCTGTGTTAGGATGTAGCGGGTTAGATAATGGATGGATAGATGAATATAATTTCCCAAAGTTGCCCTAAAATTTTATTTCATATGCTATTTCACTAAATGATTTTTTGTGTGAGTTTCTAAAGCTGTTTGGGGTGAAAGGCAAGAAATATAACTCGCTAAGTGTTATTCTACATCGTGCCCTACCAACGCCACCCGCTCTTGCACAGCCACTTTCATGTTGCTCTTCATGCTATCATCTGCCTCACACACTGCCTGTTAGCACATTCATGTCACTCATCTCAGGTCAGAGGTAACACCATCCACATTCACTTTCTCAAACTCCAAAAGCTGATCCAAGTGGGGATTCTTCCAGAGGCTCGCCAGTAGAGGCTCACACATCTGGACCAATGGATTTTAGCAAAAAAGGGTCTTCATAACACTTATAAAGCATCAGTAAAGTGTTTATTCATCTCTGCAATGTGAACTACTAACGAAATGTCATGTTTGAGTGGTCTGAGGTGACATAACTGCAACACATTTCTATTGATATTACATATTTAGTATAAGACCTGTTAAATCCTTCATATTAATAAGTAATTTCACCATCATGTTAATACAGAGATGAATAACTGATGTTTTATGAGAGTTAAGAAGACCTAAAAAGCCTTTGTTAAGGTACTCTTACATAACGGTTAATGAGTAATAGATGCCTTTTACAGTACCTAAACTAAAGTTTTACCAAAAAATATTATTATATTATGAGGAACAATAACTTCCCTCTCAAATACACATCACAATGAATCAATATCTAAAATATTTGTTTAACCAAACCAACCTTGGTCACAATTAGTTTGGTTAACTGATGTTCTGCTTGTGCTTACTTAAAATTTCTTGCCATTCTTGATTACGTATTAGAAACAAGGTTCAAAATATGGCATGAATATCAACAAAAAAAGTTAAGAATATAATAAGCCTTGTAGCAAGATACTATATAACAGAATGAAAGAAGAATGATCCTACTATATTTCTCTTACGTTTGCTTCTCTTCAGTGCTTGAAGTGGAAAAAAAAATGCAGATGCTTCCTTGGCTGGCGTGCATGTCACTTGGAATCAGCAAACCATCAAAACTTTTTAACTTCTACTTCAAAAATGAAGTACTAGGAGATATTGTCAGTCATTGTCCAACCTGCTGTATCCTAACACAGGGTCACAGGGGTCTGCTGGAGCCAATCCCAGCCAGCATAGGGCACAAGGCAGGAACATATCCCGGACAGGGCACCAGCCCACCTCAGGGCACACACACACACACACACACAACAAGCACAATTTAGGATCGCCAATTCACCTAACCTGCATGTCTTTGGACTGTGAGAGTAAACCAGAGCACCCGGAGGAAACCCACGCAGACACGGGGAGAACATGCAAACTCCACACAGGGAGGACCTGGGAAGCGAACCTGGGTTCCCTAACTGCGAGGCAGCAATGCTACCCACTGCGCCACCCTGGACATATTGCTCAACATATATTTCCTTAAATGAACACACTCAAATTCCTGTCATTTAAATGAATATTAACCTACAGTTTTGGTTTATTTGTACAGGGACGCCCACTCTTACCAATATTTTAAAGGTGTATTTCTTGAAGTAAATGAGGTCATCTTATGTATGTCTGCTGGTTTTACGTGTGAGTTTGAATCTCCATTTTTCTTTATTGTATGGAATGTGGCTGTTTAGTTTTATCCTTGGCTGAAGGAGGAATTAAAACACTTGCCCCATTCAGTAGACAGCCTGAGTCCATGCTCTGCTTGAGCATTCATTGCAGCATATATTGTATTCCAACATTTTGTCTTTGATGATGAGCCAGTTGTTAGGAGAATTTGCTCTTTTGATCAACAGTCAGGCTATTCATCAATACTGATAGATAGATAGATAGATAGATAGATAGATAGATAGATAGATAGATAGATAGATAGATAGATAGATAGATA
>JANRMT010062835.1:36623766-36692108 GCA_026402145.1 Polypterus bichir lapradei
ATAGATAGATAGATAGATAGATAGATAGATAGATAGATAGATAGATACTTTATTAATCTCAAGGGGAAATTCACAATGATGTTCTTCTTAAGATCTGTAGCTGCATTAACAAGCTCTCTGCTGGTAATAGCACTGCTAGGAGTGCTGCTTATTTGCTGTGGCTACTTGCTACCAATATCTTTTGAAGAATATGGTTCAGGTTGATTTTAAAATGGTTTAATGTCTTCTGGCTTGAAGACCTGTTCTCATTAAGCCTTCTTGATGCCAACAGAAATAACAGGAGTGAAAAGTAAAGTGGAGGACAGTAGAAATGCAAGCAACCTCTATAACCCATTGCACTTAGGTATGCCTCTAGGCTACAGTCTTTTGCAAGAAAGAGTGGCGGGTCAGTCTGTCACAACATAGCCTGCAGAATATTGCCTCAATTCAGTTCAACCTTCCCTTCCTATTTATAAGCCAATTTATTCTAAAACAAGATGAAAGGTGTAAACAACATTGTAATATCGTCTGATGAAAGAAATTCAACAGCAATTATGTTGTTAGATTTAGGCGCAGCATTTAACACCATTGACCATTCTATTTTATTATGCAGGCTAGAAAATTACATTCAGTTCACTATCCTTGTCTGGTTTAGTTCTTATTTATCAAATCAATTTCAATACAGATAGAAATGTGCTGACAGTACACCATCAGTAAACTCAGAAGTTAAATATGGTGTTCTGCAAGGGCTCAGTACTCAGAGCTTTACTATTTGCAGTTTACATGCATCCATTGAGACTCATATATAGATGACACCCAGTTCTACCTTTCATTTAGACAAAATGACATTTCTCTGATACTGCCCTTAATTAATTGTGTCAGTGAGTTAAAGGAGTAGATGGATCAGAACTATTTGTCTCTGAATGCAGAAAAAATAGAAATGTTATTTATTGGAGGCAATGATGCTGACCACAATATTCTGTCACTTTTTAACTCAGTTGGAATCACAATTAGTTTTACTGAATTAGTGCACAATTGAGGCATTATCTTTGACTCTACCATGTCATTTAAAACACACATTGCAAAACTATCCAAAACATGTTTTTTATCTTAAAAATATTGGAGAATTAAGATGTTTCCTAAATATAGAGAATATTGAGAAGTTAACTCATTTATTTAATTCTAGTAGGATTTACTAATGCAATGCCTTATTTTTGGCTGTTCAAATCCTTCTTTGTACAGCTTTCAGTTAACTCAAAATACCGCTGCAAGAATTATTACATCCACCAGAAAGTACAAACATAACTCTGGCTCTCACATCCTTGCACTGGCTGCCAGTTAAGCTTCAGGCTGATTTCTAAAATTTTCCTTTTTACATATAAAGCCTTAAATGGCCAAGGCTCTGCTTGCTTATCTGAACTTATCATTACTTACAAACCAGAGTGAACATTGAGATCTCAAGATGCCAACCTTCTTAGGACTTGAAGAGTTAATAAAATAACAGTGAGAGGTGAGCTTTTAGTTACAGGGCCCTGAAGCTTTTGAATGATCTGCTTGCTAATATAAGAGATGCCCCTTCAGTATCAACTGTTCTGGATGAGACTCGCTGCTTTAGTCAATCATACCCTGACTAGAGTTGCTGTTTAGTTGTATATACTGCATCTTTGTTTTGTAGTCATTTGTACAAAAATAAAAGAAGTAACAATATTTATTTTAATCGTCATTATCTCTCCACTGTTATGTTTCTCTTCTTGGTCTCTTAATGTAGCACTTGGTGCCACTGCTCTACTGCCAAGCTATTCCCCTGTCCATGGAAGAGTCATCTCAGAAACTGGAAGACTTGGAATCATCAGATGGATAGAATTTCTCATCAGATTGAATGGCCTGCACAGACTCTAATGTAGAATCACCAGGAGGGGGTGGACAACTAGTTGGCCAAGGCCTCCAGAACTGTGACTGTGTCTGACTTTGTCTTTTACAATTGTCAATTCCTCCGTTGTGGACTGGCCCTAGTTCAACAATTATTTAATGGACAAATATTGTCGGTTTCCATTTAGGCCTATGTTAATCAGTTTCAACTTTGTTTCGTATATGTTATCTGAACCTTTTTATGTACTAATTCTGTATTTAGTAATTAGTATAATGTATACTTGCATTTTACCTCAGAATTTGCTTTCAGTGTTCTGCACCTGCACTCAGTGAAGAGAATTGTAAAAAAATAGGTTGTATTGTAATGTATTGTATTGTATTGTCTTAGGCATGTAATGAGCAGTGCTTGGTGTTCTCCAGACGTAGTGTTTGGAGTTCTGCCCTAAGTGTTCCATTTTTATTTCATCAGACCAGACACTTTTTTTCCTCATGCTCTCGGAGTCTTTTAAACTGTCATATGCCTTTTATATAATTGTGGCTTCCATCTAGCCAGTCTACAAAAATGCTTTATTGATAGAGTGTTGCTCAGATAGTTGTCCTTCAGACTTTTTCTCCTACCTCAGCAGAGGACATCTGAAGCTCTGTTAGAGTGACAATTGGGTTCTTGGTCACCTCCCTGACCGAGGCCCTTCAGTTTGGCTGGATGACCAACTCTAGGAAGAGTCCCAGACCCGCTCCATTACTAGCCATACCCACATTTCATATTTCAAATGAAGAATAAAACCATACAATATGTCCATTTCTTCTAGGAGATGATGTAATAATGCAATTCATCAGCATTGACCAGCCCTAGACCTCTGACATCATACTTGGTCATCTATTGTATTCAGACACCAAAAGCATTATGTTAAGATTTACAGTGTTCAAAAACATCTTCTGTTTCACAATTATTGAGGCCACTGTGCTTCTGGGGACACTCAAAGCTTTTGAAAGAGTTTTATACCCTTGCCCTGATCTGTGTCTAACTTCAATTTTATCATGGATGTCTACATGGAGTTCCTTGGACCTCAATGCATGGGTTTTGTCTTGGCATGTAGTGTAAATTGTGTCCTTTATGGAGGATGTCCAATTGGTTTGACAAAGGTGGGTTCCAATCAAGTTCTAGACACATCTTAAGGAGAAATAAAGCAAACAGGGTGCTCCTGAACACAATTTGGACTGCCACAGCAAAGACTCTGAATACTTGTAGAAATTAGAGATTTCCGTTTTTAATCTTTAATAAATCTGTAAACCTTTTTGATAACAGTATTGAGTGTAGAATAATGGGCAAAAATGGCCATTTAAAATGAAATATTCAAAGTAATTAAGAGTGTAGAAAGTGAAGGGCTCTGAATGCTTTATGAATCCACTGTAATTCTTTGTATTAAGTTGGCCATGCTAATTATTCAGCTTATACCATCCATTCATTATCCAACCCGCTATATCCTAACTACAAGGTCATGGGGGTCTGCTGGAGCCAATCCCATCCAACACAGGGCACAAGGTAGGAAACAAACCCCCAGCAGGGCACCAGCCCACTGCAGGGCGCACACCACCCACACACTAGGGACAATTTAGAATTGCTGATGCACATCTTTGGACTGTGGGAGGAAACCAGAGCACCTGGAGGAAACCCATGCAGAAACAGGGAGAACATGCAGACTCCACACAGGGAGGACCCGGGAAGCGAACCCAGGTCTCCTAACTGCAAAGCAGCTGCGCTACCCACTATGCCACAGTGCCACCTAAGCACACGTCCATTTCTTAAAAATAAAGAAAATAGTACCACATAAACAAAGAACATAATGTTAAATTTGGGTTAAGTCCTTGTTATCCTGGCCCATACATGGGGATATTGGAGGAAAATCAAAGTACCCGGAGGAACACCCACACAAACTCCACAAGACAGAGACTGAGAGTGAGATGCTGAATCCATGAGGCTGCCGTGCTAACCATTGTGCCACTACATCACCCCTGGAGTTTGAATCCCATAGGATAAAAGATTTTTCATACTATTTTCTATACCTCTTTTCATTATTTTAATTGCTGAATGTTCATTCTCATTCCATGTGTCTTTGGAAATACCACACGTGATGGAGGCTATACAGCGGACCTCTTACTTTATTTTAGTTCATTCCTTTAAAGAGCCTTAACATATACTATAGGTACTGTGTTCTATGTCTTTGTACAAACTCCTCTGATTGGAAAAATATTTACTGATTTTTTTTTCATTCTGACATTCAATTTCCAGATGTGATTCTGTAATAAGTGTGATTTTATGTGCTGTTGAAATCCCTTCAAGACAAGTTATAGAGACTGGCAGCTGGCGTTTAAAGGAAGAATGTTGTGAAAGGTCAATGTTACACTTTGTCTAAAGTTCCTTGCGAATGGTCTGGAGTTAGAATTACAATAAATTATCACAGTGAAAACAGTTATAACAGAATCTAATTGCTATCATTTGTAGCTGTGAAATGTGTACATTATATTTCCAGCAGTCAAATAAAAAAAAAACAAACACAGTAAATGTACTACTCTTGATTTGTGATACAAATGAGCACTTGCATATATAAAGCTTTGTTAATTCTTAGCATATTTATTGGGATTTTTTTCAAGCCTTTCCATGATTTTAGAGTTTTACTATCATTAATTTGAAGTTTAGCCTAGGACAGTTTCTCTTTTATAAAGGTATCCAATTTAAATTCATATTAATAGGTCATGGCAGTTGAATGTCTTTTAAAAACAGAATTTCATTGAGTTAGTAATGTGGTGGTTTGTAATTTGTGCTGTGCAGTATTGCAAAGTAGTTTTATAAGATCCATGATTATACTTTCAGGAGATATAGATCTATTCATCTACAGTATATATTGATTTTCCATATTAATACATTCCAACTCTGTGTGGCATTTTTAAAATTTGGTCTTCCTACCAATGGCAGAAACTTTGACTGCATTGCTTATGATAACAGAAAGAGTCTCTTTGTCCTTCACCAGTCTTTATGTCATATCACTAATTATAACTTACTCTGGTCCAAGAATAATGCTCAAAATGAACCTGCATTATACTTGTATCTTCCCAAACCTCAAGTCAGCTAAATGTGTGGATATCTCAGTGGCACGAGGGGGACATAACGTCTGACAGCTACCTGTGCATCAGGACTGACACCACGGATTTCTTAGATTCCATTCCATGCAGGTTTATTTTTTAATGCCTACTATATTTACTTTACGTGGGTCATCCAGCAATATCAGAAAGAAAAAAAACAATATGGACGTAGCCAAGCACATGTGCATGTCTGTACCTGAAAATAAAGAGAAGGTTTCAGGTGTAACACCACCACTAATATCTCTTCTGTTTCTTTAGAATGGAGGAGAACACCCCAGGGGCCTCGTGTATAAACGGTGTGTATGCACATAAATGTTGCGTACTGCCGTTTCCATGCTCAAATCACAATATATAAAACCTAAAACTGTCATAAAGCCCACGCACATCACCAAGGTAGCTCAAACTCTGGCGTACGCAAATTCTCTGGTCAGTTTTGCAAACTGGCAGCACCCAGCGTCAAAGCAGTGCTTTTGTTCCTGTGTGGCTTCCCTTTCTTTTTTAGATCCACATACCTGACGCGGCTTTATCATATACACTGAAATTAACCGCATATTGTTTATTAGTTTAAGGCATCTGATTGTAATTAACCTGTAACAGTATAATGGTCCACGGAATGGCCAAACTATTCCAAATATCATAGCTGCTTTAGCATTGTTCCTTTCAATGCACCACTCAGAGTATTTATCCCACTGTATCTGAGTGTGGAATCACAAATCTACAGCACCTGATCAGAAAGAGAATTATCGGTATACAGCATCAAGCACACACTGCCTCAGCCATGCGCACAGTCTATTGAACTGCTCTCATACGGCAAATGCTTCAGAGCCTTTCCTCACAGTTCAGAAACATTTTCACCCCAAGAACTATAAACGCACTCAATCAGTCCATCAAGTGCTCCTGGTAGAACTGTTTGTACTTATAAGTACAATTATCTCACTGTAAACTTGCGATACAGTTATAATATTGCTCAATCTGAGCCACTTTATAAAGTGCGTATTTAGATATGATGATGATATCTTTTTTAAGATGAAATGCATTAATTCTTAATAATTAAACACATGAGGACACTGTGTCGCAGCGCTAGCTAGTTCAAGGATTGTTCCGCCTTGCGCAGTATTCTTGCTGGGGCTGGCGCGACACTGGAAGGAAAGATGGATAGAATAATTAAACATGTACTATGAAGATATTTCAATGTTCCTTAAAAGTTTTGAAGAATCGGCATTCTAAGCTTACAGATGGCTTAATGTCTATTACAGAGCTGATTGTGTGGCGATTGGTTACTTGTAGAAAGAAAAGTAAGGACAGGAATTGGAGATTAGTACATATGAAAGAGACAGTACTGCTACAATAAATTATTTCATCAAAGGTCGTGCATTGGCGCAGCAAGAAGAACAATCTCTGGACAGGGTGCCAGCTCGTCACTATCACTGTGCCTCTATGTTCCCATGTTTAATAACATGGTTTAATTCCTATCATAATGAAAATGATATCAAGTATACAAGTTCTCAGTATTTAAATTATTCAGAGAGCTGTAATATCATGAATGTAATGGATTCTGTGTCCTGTCAGAGCACATAGAAGAACACATACAAAACAAAGCATTTAATGTGCTACTTTAGTTACGATGGGATTTGAGAAACTACTAAATTAAACATTTTTACGTTGAAGTTTATAATGTTCTACTTTAATGACAAAATAAACTACGTGATTAAAGTGGAAATTTCGAGATTAAAGTTGACATTTTGAGCTTTTTTCCCCACGGTGTCCCTATTTTTTTTTCTTTTCTCTGTACCCTAATAAGCTTTCATATGACACTCAGACGCTGAAATTCTTCTGTTTTCCCCTGTGCTCTTTCCATTGCCTTTTCACAGAACGCTGAGCTTAGGGGCTATTGATATTGATTTGCATATTCAAAGGAGTGTAATTCTGGGAGGAGTTGGGGAGTGGAAGCAGGCACGTGCACGTGCTTTACTATTCACAATGATCGGGATTTATGTAGCGGAAGAACGTGGAAGCTGGCGAATGCACAGATTAATGCATCTGGATTTTTTTGTGCAGATGCACATTTCCTTTTTCTCCATATGCCATGTTTTAGTGTGAATTCTACGCACGGCGTTATGCATGAGGCCCCAGATGACTAGTGACATCACTTCCAAATTTGCTCTGCCGCTCCTGCTTCTGCCACTATAAAGACTTTATTATTCTAGGTATTTAGCAAGGCTATTTGAAAAGAATCCAAGAGTAAAGACGTAATCAAAAAATGAAATAAGACTCAAAAATTAAGAGATCTGCCACACCTTGACAAAAAAAATGAAAGTCAAAACACATGACTCGATAACAAGAAAAGCATTTGGAAAATTTAGTTTTAGAAACAAAAAGGGTTTTGGTATCCACAAACTTGGATGAGGAAATATACTAAAGGCTGACCTTGTAATCCATGATTGTCAGGGTTGTAATCTCCAAACCCACCACCAGAAACCGCTGAAGCAACCAAGCAACGGGTGGACAAAATAGTGATGCCCGCAAAACAACAAAAAACAATTCAAAATAAATATTTATAATAAAAGAAGAAGTCACTTCCTAACTGACTTCTATCAAATAGGAAGTCCCTGTTCAGATTGCAATCCACTTTCAAGGAAGACACAACCCTTCAGAGAACAAAGTGATTCTGACCGTATGATTTAACCTGCAACCCTTTCACTTTTCCCAAAAACAGTTTTCTTTAATTTTTTTCAACCCATACTTTAAATAGGTTAGAGCCTGGAATATTTTTCTTTGTATAAGGTGGTCCAGATCTAATTATGCAATTTTCATTACGCTATAACTTATTAAGTTTATTACATAGAAAATCACTCGAAAAATCCCGGACCATCGAGAAATGTGCAAATTGACGACATGAAGAATCGTCTTTGCGGCGAACTGGAATCGTCCCCGGATAAATCAAAGTCATCCAGACGATCTGGATCTGCATAATTAGATCTGGACCACCCTGTACTTCTCTTTCGCATTGTAAAAGAAACATTACAAAAAAAACTCATTATTTCATATACAATATAACTTCTGCGGTGAGCTGGCATCCTGCCCGGGATTTGTTCCTGCCTTGCACCCTGTGTTGGCTGGGATTGGCTCCAGCAGACCCCCATGACCCTGTAAGTTAGGATATAGAGGGTTGGATAATGGATGGATGGGTGGATGGATGGACAATATAACTTTGCTTAAATGTTCATTTTCGTCTTTCAGCTATTATATTGTTTATTATGTTGTAAAGCTTTACTACAGCTTTATGATAAATGCTGTTTTTTAATTGTTGTGATGAATTCACAATTATAAACGAAAGGCAAGTTTCGAAAAATGATAGCATGTCTCCTCTTGAGTTGCATGTGTAATAAAAGAGACTGATGCATATACTTTACATATTAAAAAGGTGGCAAAATTAAAGCTTTATTCCATTAAGAAAAAAATCATGAACTCTTAGGAAAATTTTACAATAAGGGACTGATACATCTCAGTGGGGGATAAACTGTCTTGATATAATACCTCCTTTTTATCTCTGATAGTTGGGTGCCAAATCAATAACCAGCTTTTAGCCTTCCATGAAATCACAATTACGTGATTAGTTGACTTCAAAGGAAAAACTGATTAAAAACAGTTACACAGAAGTAAAACTCTGAGGCTTTAACCTAGTGTCAAGCGCAGGAGCATCAGATGTTTCTCCTCGGTTTGGCTCTGACTAAAAATACAGGGAAGGTTTGGATGTAACACTGCCATTTACTTATTTCCCATTGTAAGAGACAGCCAGCAGCTCAACCCGGCCAGGATGCCCCTAAGATGGAAGGATGGGGGAAGTCAGCTTTTCTAGGACACTGCCTCCCCCAAGATGCTAGATGGACATGGTACATGGCACTATGGGACATGAAGTTCAGCAACATAGCCCTGCTGGGTACCGTGGGTGCTGCCAGGGGATGCTGTGGGAAGATGGTGGGAGTCTAAGTGCTAACCTTGACCAGAAATACTGGGAAATCACGTGGGCATAAGCCTAGAAGGTTTTCCGAGATGACAAGAAAACTCAAGTTCTCCATCTGACCTGGAAGTGCTTTCTTCCTTCTGTCCTCTTGACTTGCCAGCACTTCCGGGTCAAGAACTATATAAAGGACTATTGGAGACCCAGAAAGTGAGCCTGAGCCAGAAGGAGGTGGACAACGCTTGCTGGGAGGTGTGGAAGAGAAGATTATTGTGATTATTGTGTTTATTTATTGTGTTTATTGTGGCTGTGGTGCTTTGGAGGCACAGTTGAAGAAGATGAAAATTAAAATACTTCTTGGTGCTTTTAACTTGTGTCCAGAGTGTCTGTCTGTTGGGTATAAAAGGGGCAATAGTGCCCCCAAAGTCCATTCATTTACACCATCTGCTTTAAAATGGAGAAGAACTCCACGAAAGACTACTCATTTCCTGCCAGAACAATGTCAGCTCTGCTCCTTCTGCTTCATCTGCCTTATAAACTCCTACCACAGGAAGTCACTCTGGACTTGGCTTCTGACCAAAAAGGATTCCACTTCAGTAGGAATTTACAGTCATTTACTGTACAGGCTTCAAGGAGCTCTCAATGCGTCACTAGTGTTGTATTCTCTTGCACTTACATTTCATTTGCAATTTCATCACTGGGCATTAAACGGGGTACAGCACACTTTTTCCTATTTAGATTTCTTTCTTTGACAATAGTTATCATAAACATAAAATTATGAACGTGATCATGAGAATCCACTTGCATGTAAAGCCTCAATCAAAAAAAGTTTTCTGATTTTGTTTCAGACAACTTTCTGAACCCTGGATGGGGTACCAGACCATCATCTGGCACACTCACGTCTTTCAAACCAATAACACTCAGATATTTGCAATGTGCAGAATCTAATCTGTTTGATGTATGAGGCAGCTGCAACCGTACCACCTGTGATCTTACACCAAAAAGAAAAATTAGTATGAACTAATGAACTGATTAGGAATTTGGACTTGCAAACCCTGGTGAATAATGTATTTGGTGTCAAAATAAAGAAAACATGCCACAGGTGTTTACTAAGGCAGTATACATTAGGCCTTTTAAAGAAAATGATCAAAACATAAAAGATAAAATAAAATATGCTTGCTTAAATTAATATTCAAGGGTTTCCCAGAAGGTTTCTCTGCTCAGTTTATTGATTGGTAGTAATGTTTTTCCTAGAAATGTATGGACGTACCCATAGAATTACTTTATGTGTTTAGTGCATTCCCCAGTTTCCTAAATAAATTTCTGTCAAGCTCACCAACCTCATACCAGCAAGAAACAAGAACATCCATGCCTTTCTTGTACGAGTTTATAGTCACTGACACTTTTTCACATTTTTAATAATCTCATCATCACTCCCAAACCATCTACTGTGGAGGAATAAAAGAGATGCAAATCTGAAGAAACAAGACCTGGGCTCTGTGGTGGAAGTGGGAGTTTTGTGATTACCTCCTGTGTGTGTCGCCATGCGCTGTCACATTCAGCAAAATGTTTGAGAGGTCAAATGCTTCTGAAACATTTCTGCAGCTGTTTTACAGTTTGAATGTACTTACTATATAGATCTGCGTTAACAGTTTGACCGCCAAGCATGGCATCCACCAAAGTCACCCCTTCTACAAAAATAAATGCCAATGATTTTCCCCGCTAAAGTATAACCTTAAACTTCTACTGAACTGAGGATGGATGATGCCTTTTTATTCATGGAGATTAGAGTCAAATTAAAATCATGGTTCCATGTTTCATAAGAGAAAACTTTTCATACAGTTTTGTGGTGAATGGTTAAGGTCCATTGAGCCCAACATGCACACTGTATTGACTATCCTAATACATCAATAATGTTGTTCATTTTTCCCTTGGAGACCGAGAGTTCAGTTTCATGCTTTCTGGTTGTAATTCATCAGTCCTCTAAAGCAACACTGGAATGACCGTTGTCATTGGATGCTGAGAGTATGTTGTGTCAAGGAGCACTGGGTTGCTTTTTTTAGAACCCACAATATGTGACACCGAAGGACTTATGGGCTTTCATTAACAGCTTTATCTGCATAAACATTTTTAAACCTCAGTGAATGTTTATTACTGAGTCCTTCACCCCCACAAGGGATTCAGTGGTAGTCCTTTGTTTAAAACACACATCAGCACAGTGAAGCCATCCTAACAGCAAACTGTACATGACATACAAAAGTGTTTTGTGATCATGTAGTAGTAAGCAGGACATTTCAAATTAACAACAGAATGAGTTGAAGACATTTCCTGTTTAATTTACAGAGAGGGTGTTGCAAATTATTTGGACAACCATTGTAGTGATAATGTTCTTGTTAACTTTTTCATTATAATTTTCTCTTTATCCTCTGTATTTATTTACTTTATTTAAAAATGTAACACTGGGGCATCAGACTCTCCAATTAAATAGAGTCAGTTCTAGCCTCTTAAAATGATAGAAAACATTTTATTTATTCATCTAGTTAAGAACCTGTCATTGGCAGTTAGAAATTTCATTCACAATATTTATTTGTTTGGCATTGTGTAGTAATCAATTGTAAGAATGAGGCAGACAGATCTGTTTTGTCTTAGTAGAGTTCTTTATTACTCTGCTTTCCTCTTTTTTGTATTATTAATGTGTAGCCTTTGTCAGACTGCCTCAAATCTCATAGACTTACTACTATTTATAAGGTATTGTACTTTATAACTTCTCCCCACCTTCCCTACTACATCTATAACCTCAGGCAATTAGGTGTAGTAAAAGACAAGCAGGAGAAAAGTTACAATTTAAATAATGTATTATTGATACTATTCATAAATAATAACAATAAACAAAGTACATTTGAATATTGGCAACCATACAACCTGATAAATGCGGATATGTAGTTTCAGGTGGCACAAAAAGTTGTTTGTTAGCTAAAATGTCTCTAGTCAAGTCATCATTTTTAGTCGGCTTTCTTCAGGCCACATGCCTGTCTTAATATGGCTGCTGAGTTGTGCTTCTCAGTGTGGTCTTCTTTTCAGTTCATGTTGTGTGAGATGCTCTTTCATCATGATGATGTGACAGAGAGAGGAAGGGGTAAAGCAACTGAATTTATACATTCTTTGTTCAAATTCTTACACCAATAGGGACACATATGTAATTTATTGTATATTGCAGAATGCAAAAAAAAGAAAACAAGCAATATATGTTATTGCTTTTCAGACTGGAAGCCAAGAAAAAACTGAGGTGAGGTTAAGTAGGAGCTGGTTGTATGGGATCCAAGCAGGAAGAGGTAGATCCAAAAGAACACATGACGGAATTGTCGTCATATTTGGTAAAGATGTCAGTCTTCAGCCCTGCAGAGAAAGAAGAAAAGGCTTTAAGCAACAGTGCCAACCCCGGGTCTGGAGGAGAATTGCCATCTCCAGAGCCCTTCAACTATCCCTAAAAGAAACATTTGTGACAATATATAATACATTATTCAACGTGTCTGTCCCCATGTGCTTCTTGTGCCAACCTGTGTGAACTTGTTCTGCCAAACAGGTGAAAAATAGCAAACCATAGGGGAAAATGTGATGAATTAGAAGTCAAAAAACAAGCCTTGTCAAAACCAGGAAACCAAGCACAAGAAATGTCTACACTAAAAACGTGGGCAGAAATCAAAGTCAAGAAACAGTCATAAGTTTGCAGCCAATTCATTTGAAACCTGAAACAGTTTAAATATCACAAGGAGTAGTCAAGAAATCAGTGAGCGAATGTACTGAAATATCATGACTGCAATGAAGTTAATATATGTGTCCTCCCGTTCCCCTTACCTAGTAATCCACAGTCATTTCCTTACACAAAACAGCAGTGCCAGTAACAAAAACAAGATGGTCTCACAGTAAAATAAAAATAAATTATACTAAATTATTTTAACTAATCAATTATTTGAATAAATAATAATACTAAATAGTTAACTATACTAAATCATTGAAAAGCCAGGGGTGACCAACGTCAGACCTGAGGGCCACAGTGGCTGTAGATTTTTATTCCAACCCGATCTCTCAATGGGAAGTCAATTATTGATAATGATGCACTTACTTCTTAAGTGTCATTTTTATAATTATATGTTTTAATTGTTTATTTTACTCCTAAGTTGCTGCATTCACTGTTTTTAATTGTTGTTTATTAGCAATAAGATATACATGACAAAAGCACCATCAGTTCCCCATCTAGCTTGTCTCCAATTGTAATTGTGTGTATTCACTGTGCACTATTCGGTTTAATAAAATATTCAGAATGACTAATAAAAGACTCTTCCGTTTTAGACTTCATATCATTTGGATGATATCCTTATAAAGGAAAAAATTTACAATATAAGAATGATCTGACATTGCAGAGTTAAAACCTTAACAAGTTGTGCAATTAAATAAGATATGTTATTGGGTTGGAATAAAAACCTGCAGCCACTGCGGCCTTCCAGGACCAGCATTGCAGACCCCTTCTCCAAACGGATTTCCCCGCTCAATTTATTCTCAGCCAAATTACTTCAGTACAGGTTTAATATCCCAGTACCCTCCATGACTTGAAAACCAGATTAGATTCATTCCAAAACTGGATGAACAGATGGAAAGGGTATTCAAGCATCCAACCATGCTGCAAATTTGGAAACTCTGCCATTTTCAAGCCTGTTCCTCAAATCCCCCTGTGGCTGCTCATATTCTTTTCAATTTCATTGTTCCTGTGAGGCTCTCTGCAGCACCTCGAGATGTTAAACTTTTGTTGGAGTTCTTGTGCAAATAACTTATTCATATTGTCTTATGATGTGTTTCCATATGTATTATTTTTACACGCAAAGTGCGTGTTGTCTACTTAAATTATCTTGCTTTTGTCTAACTTCTGCTCTATCACCACTGAGCCTTCACTTAACTAGAAACGGATCTGTGTAAGTAAAATATTTAAAAAATATTTTTTTTGAGAAATACAGCTTGTCTTCTGCAGAGCCTAGAAGTAGGCATGCCACTTTAGATTACTGTGAATTGTCTGGCGTATGATAACCATGCCATCTTTTTTATAGACTGAAAGCCAGAAAGTTATGGCCTCCATCCATTTCCTATTCAGTGGAGATACTGCTAACCCAAAAGAGGATGTCTGTCACACAAAGTGAAAAAGTATAAGACCTCCTCCTGGTCAATCTTCATTTTGATGACTTGGATAGTAGATTGGATACACTTCACCAGAGAAATGGAGAAGGAGAGAGAAGATTAAGAAAAGTTTTTAATAAGTTATAAAGGTGAAATTGTGAATCATTCAAGAATATTTAAAATTGAGAAGACATTTTAAATAAATACCCTTTAAAGATTTCAGTATAAATTGTTGATTTCCAATAAACAGAACGTAAGGGTAAAAGTATTGATTTTGAACAATTATTTGTTCCTTCACTTTAAATGTTAAGCCATGTTTAAGCTTTTATTGATAAAAGAAACTGCAGAGATATGGATGAAGAATGGCCAGCAGCCTCGCTATGTCTGCTCAGATATAGTACTTTTGGCAGTGAAGTGTGTGTTTGCATTCTTGAACTTTTTAAGAGAAGTGTTTAGAAAGAAGAAAGATAACAGAATCTCAAGGGATTTGAGACTGGGGGATGAAGCAGGAAGGATTGTGTGCAAAACGTACAGTTCCTAAGAATATGGAAGAGATTTTTCAAGCGATTGCATTACTTTCCAAAGCTAAAGCCAGCTGCCTCCATTTGCCCCAATGACAAAGCAAAAGGAAAAAAAAAAGGTTTTCATTAAATTCCAAAATCACGTTCATTGACTTTAAGGACTGGCTGTTACACGTGCTGAAAAAATCACATTTTTTTGAGCTGCAAAAATCCTTTCATCATCCCAAAAAGCATGGATTGTTGTTTTCCCCACCTGTTCAAGATATCAAACCTCTCTGTGCTTTAACCCCACGGTTCCTGATCCTCTTTAAAGAGCTCGCATCCTTGCAGGTGGTGTAACAGTTTCCATGTCTTATCTCACCAAGACATCTGGCTCAGATTTCTCAAGCACTTGCAGGCTAATTTTGGCTCCTCTGTTCTTGGAACTCTTCAAAAAGGAAGATCAAGCTGATTCTTAATTTCCTTTCACAATACTAAAGGCTTGAAACCAGAACCTCCATAATTAAATATGCTTTCTTTGTTTACACTGTAGCAATGCCCTTTTTACTGGGGTGTTTAATGTGCAAACATGGCATGGTCAAACCAACCAAATTTTTATAGAGACTTTCAATTAATGTTACCCTTCAGGAAGAAACAAAGCATCTTCCCTTTAAAAAGTTACCCGACACTACTAGAGTGACAAAGTGGAAAGGTAGAAAGATCAAATATAATTACACATTAAATATTTACAAAATACCCTTAAGCTTGTTGCATTCTGTACATAATTATTGTTATTACTGAAAACCTTCTTTGTTTATAATATTCTTGGCTTTCACTTCTGGTGCACAGAACCCCAAATTGCATTAAATAACTCTGGAAACAGTACGGTCCCACACTGGATGGCCTGAGGCCACGACAAAAAGCAAGATGGAAACGTTTGATTAAAGAAAAACTTAAAGGCAACTGTCATAATCAGGTTAATTTTTGAGGTTTCTGTTGATATATTATACCATCTTTGATGCTATTTTGAGGTTAACCTTTTGCTATCAATTTGGGTTTTGTTGTTAGGTTCATTTGTCACGTTTCTAGGGATGTGGCCTACAAGGTCATGACCTCCGGTTCATCAGCACAATGACATAAGAGGTCAGCTAGGAAGGTGTTTCCTTATTCGATCAAAACAAAACTAAATTTCTACTTGTTTCTTAACTTCTCTTTTGGTTTTGACTTGATTTTTGCCTTTCATCTGTGTTTTGGTTGCAACTTGTATTTTTATTTGTTTTGTTTTTCTGTTACATGTACAGTACCTCCTGGTTCATCTCTGAAAAAGGTTACCTGTCTCCTGCTGAGTCAGTACAGTAATGGGCAAGATGTGAACCTAGAATTCTTGGCTGATAGGCAAATGTTTGAGCCTTCACAGTGTAGTCACAGCCTGTGCAGTGCTGTCTTCTGTCTGTTTGAGCAAATCTGTGTCTTTATGTAATTAGTAATTTGTGACGTTTGTACTTGTGTCTTCCTGTAAACTTATCACAGCAGTCTATGTTGAAACTCAGTGATGAGCACTATGCAAAAAAATAAACTGAAAAAAAAAAAACTAAAACTATTGTGTTTTTATTGATAGATCATACAGTTCTAGGACAACTTGGTGTCACCTTGTAGCTTAAAACATATGTCATGATTGTTCATTTTTAATGTATTTTTTCATGAGAGTTATTTAGCTGTACAGTAATCCCTCCTCGATCGCGGGGGTTGCGTTCCAGAACCCCCCGCGATAGATGAAAATCCGCGAAGTAGAAACCATATGTTTGTATGGTTATTTTTATATATTTTAAGCCCTTTTAAACTCTCCCACACTGTTAACATTATTAGAGCCCTCTAGACATGAAATAACACCCTTTAGTCAAAAGTTTAAACTGTGCTCCATGACAAGACAGAGATCTTCTTTCTTCTTTCTCACAATTAAAAGAATGCAAATATATCTTCTCTTCAAAGGAATGCCCGCATCAGGAGCAGAGAATTTCAGAGTGAGAGAGAGAGAGAGAGAGCGCTCGCAAAAAAAAGCAAACAATCAGAAAATCAATACATGTGCTTTTAAGTATTCCGAAGCACCGCAATAAAGCGGCATTTTTTAGAGGAGCGTCAGTATCTTCTAAGCAAACAGCCTCTGTGCAAACAGCCCATCTGCTCACATCTCCTCCGTCAGGTGCAGAGAACGTCAGAGAGAGAGAGAGAGCAGATTAAAGCAAACAATCAAAAAATCAATACGTGTGCTTTTGTGCTTTTAAATACGCCGAAGCACCGTGATAAAGCGGCATTTCTTACAGGGGCGTCCGTATCCACTAGGCAAACAGCCTCTGTGCAAACAGCCCCTCTGCTCACACCCCCTCCGTCAGGCGCAGAGAATGTCAGAGAGGGTGAGAGAGAGGCAGAGACAAGCAAACAATCAAGCACCGCGCGGGATGCATATCTTATATCATTGAGGAGTTTTAGTTAATATGTAATACATGCTCTGATTGGGTAGCTTCTAAGCCATCCACCAATAGCGTCCCTTGTATGAAATCAACTGGGCAAACAAACTGAGGAAGCATGTACCATAAATTAAAAGACCCATTGTCCGCAGAAATCCGCGAACCAGCGAAAAATCCATGATATATATTTAGATAAGCTTACATTTAAAATCCGCGATAGAGTGAATCCGCAAAAGTCGAAGTGCGATATAGCGAGGGATTACTGTATATGTTTTTGAGGTGATGATGGCCATTCTTGTTGTTAGTTTTTGAATTTGTTGAATTTGGGCCTGTTTGAGTATTTATTTTATTTGAGTTTTCCTGAGATGCCATTTTGACCTGCATGGAAGTGGCCATTTTGCATGGTTTTGTTTGCTGGCTGCTATGCAATTACTGGTGACTTCACAAATGAAGTGACATTATGGCGACAAGGGTATAAAAGTTTGTTTCTCTGTGGTCATATAATTGTCGGAGTTTGTGGATAGCTCACAAAAACAAAATCTAACATTTGTGTATTTCTGGTTTGCTGATCTCTCTCTTACTTTGGATTTTTGACTACTAGTTTTTATTATGTTTTCAGCTTTCTTGCTTAAATTTTTTGTCTTTCTGGCTTTGCCATCCAAACATCTCCTAGTCCATCCCCTTGCCCTTGTGTCATAACATCTTTGGAATTTTGGGAGCAACCTCAAACTCTAGACAAAATATTTGCAAACTTGACACAACTCAGTGCAGTACTCAGTAAAGAATGCAATATAAAAATTGAGAGACTTTGGAAGACTGTGTAGTCTTCACAAAAACATGACCTTTCTTCCACTTATCCAGGCTATCCCAGATATTTGCCAGTAAATTCGTTAATGAAAGTCAAAACTAAGTGTGGCAATTTCCAAAGAAATGCTTTCATGCAATCAAAGGGGACTATGATCATAGATATAAAATTATTGTGTCACAGCAATCTTACAGAAGAGGCATTGTTTGTTTCAGAAATAGCAGCACTACTCTCTACTCAAGCCAAGAATAAAAATGTTATGCAAGTTTTGTCAACAGTATTTAGCAAACGAGAAAACATAAGAGCGGGTAGGCCATCAGTCATCCATAGGGCACTTACTCACTTCAGACCAATTTTAAAATCATAACATGTAAACCTTCAGAAACTGGGTGAAAACTGTAGCACCAAGAGAAAACACAAATCTAAAAATAGGACTATGTCCAGTGAGGTAACAAGCTACTGTATGTACTACAGGGCCACTGAGTTGCAGCAGCAGACATCCAAATTATAAACCTTCTGAATGCATGGTGTGAATGAGTGCAGGAATGACAACTCCACGCGATAAAAAAATTTTGGGCACCCACCGGGTCATCCCATTTATTCTTCAAAGACACAAAAGGTAATGCTCTTCGACATGTATTTCTTCCTGTTGTATGGGTTTCAAAAGAAAAGGGGCTTCAGACTTGATTAGACAAGATCAGTGTAGTAGTAGAGCTCTGTCTGACAATTTACTCATGCCAATAATGACGCCTCCTTCCAGGAGGACCGGGTTTAAGTGGTGGCTGAACCGGAAGGGGTGGGGTCGGTTGCCTTTAAAGGAGAGCTTCTTGTCACTGTAGGGAAAGGAGGAGATGACAGTGCTAGTAATAGCACTCCTCCTCGTCCCAGTAAGTTATTACATACCTCAACAGAGCCTGTGAGGAGGTCCTTCTATACGCATGCATGACTATGGGAAGCATAAGACCAATGGGATCGCTTATAAACAAACTCAAAACATTTTAGACACCAGTGATGGCAGATCTTTAATGCAATTTCCAAGGTTTACTTCTTCTTGATTCTTTTCTAGCATAGGATAGGTCACCCTTTGTTTGTTTAATTATACTTTCTCTAAGATTGTAGACTCTGTCGCTCCATTTAAAGCCAGGTACTCAAAACTTAACCATGAGCTATGGTTAAATGATGACACTCGTACCCTCAGGCAGGCATGTAGGCTTCAGGTGTCCTTTGATATTTTAAGGGACAGTTTGTCTAATTATCAGAAAGCTGTGAAATTTTAAAGGATAGATAGATAGATAGATAGATAGATAGATAGATAGATAGATAGATAGATAGATAGATAGATAGATAGATAGATACTTTATTCATCCCAAGGGGAAATTCACATACTCCAGCAGCAGCATACTGATACAAAAACAATATTAAATTAAAGAGTAATAAAAAAATGCAGGTAAAAACAGACAATAACTTTGAATAATGTTAACGTTTAACCCCCCACTGGGTGGAATTGAAGAGTCGCATAGTGTGGGGGAGGAACAATCTCCTCAGTCTGTCAGTGGAGCAGGAAATGAAATATTTTTGATATTATTTCAAATAACTGTCATAGACCTAGAGTTTTATTTAACAGTATAAACACTATTCTTCACCCATCTGTTCCTGCATGGCCTGACATGATAACAACAGTCTGTAAGGATTTTCTCTAATTTTTTTTGTTAAAAAAATGCTAACATTAGATCCCTCATTACACCCTCTGTTGATGACCCGTCTGTCCCTCCTATGTACTTAGTCACCTTAAACCCACAACATGTTCACTAGATACTGTTCCTGTTCGTCTTCTTAAAGGTGTTCTTGAAGTGGTCTGGTCTAGAATTTGTCACAGGATAAGTAGCTTTGTTGAGATTGGTTCCATCCCAGCTTCTTTTTAAACATGTTGTCGTGCAGCCTTTAATTAAAAAACAAATCTGGATTTTACAGAATTTACATCGATCTTCAGACCCATCTCCAAGTTGCCCTTTCTTTCTAAAATTATGGAGAAAGTTGTCTTTCTACAGCTGCAAACCTTATTAAATGAAAATGGCATTTTTGAAGTATTTCAGTCTTGTTTTGAAGACACACCACAGCACAGAGTCTGCACTTTTAAGGGTTCTAAATGATCTCTTATTAATAAGTGACTGCTGTCTTGCTGCTGTTTGATCTAATTGCAGCATTTGATACAGTTGTCCATGATATGCTTATTGCATGTCTGGAGTAGTATGTGAGTATACAAGGAACTGCTTTGGAATGTTTCAGGTCATACCTCACAGACAGAAGCTTTTCAGTCAGCCTGGGCAATCTCTCCTCATCCTCTGCCCCTATCACATGTGGATTACCTGAAGGATCTATTCTGGGGCCTATTCTTTTTTCACTGTACATGTTGACCTTAGAATGCATTTTTGAAAAACACAATTTTTTTCCATTGTTATGCAGATAATACACAGATATATCTTCCACTGAAACAGATCAATACAAATTCTCTTAAATCTTTATTGGAATGTCTGGAAGACAATAAAATATAAATGTTACGAAATTTTCTTAGTTTAAAAGACAAAAAAATAGGAGATTATGTGTTTTAGGCCCTCCAATGTTACTTGTGCTCCTGCAATTAATCTCGGCCCTTTGACAACCTACTGTAAACCCTTCACAAAGAATCTTGGTGTGATTTTTGGTAATGCTCTCAAATTTGATAAACAAATGAACTCCACTGTGAAAGCTTGTTTCTTTCAGCTCAGGGTATTAGCTGAGGTCAAGCCTTTTCTTTCTGTACATGATTTTGAAACACTAATTCATTGGTTTTGTTATCTTCTCGGCTTGACTATTGTAAATGATTATACATTAGAGTAAATCAGTCATCCCTTGCTTGTCTTCAGTTAGTCCAGAATGCGGCTGCCAGGAACAGGCACATGAAAACAGAATAACATCACACCAGTCTTAATTTCTCTTCACTGGCTTCCTGTTTTCTAAAGGATTGAGTATAATTGATTAAGTTTGTTTTTAAGTCCTTGAATGTTTAAGTCTTTTTTTTATCTTACTGACCTCTTACACCCTTACTCTCCTTCTAGAGCACTGAGATCCTCTGACCAGAGCCTATTGGTCATGCCGAGTTCTAGACTTAATCTTAGTGTGGACCGTGCTTCTGCAGTAGCTGCACCTAAGCTTTGGAATAATCTACCTTTTTATATTAAGTTAGCACCAACTTTGGTCACTTTTAAATCCCACCTTAACTTTTTAAACTTGTTATGTGAGAATTTATTTTGGTGTATTTATTTAGTGTCTATATATGTATTGGTGTATTTATGAAGACTGTCTAGCACTTTGGTCAACTTGACCCTTATACAAGCAAATACTACTAATTGCTAGCACAGTAAACCTGATAAAGTTCCAAATTCTACAGTGCCCATAATGGAGGGACCTAAATAGAATATGCATATATGTTGTATGTATGTATGTATATGTAGAAGCAGCTAGTAACAGGGTCTGGATTTAAAACCAGGTCTTTTTTGAAAGCAGAGCTTAATACTCCACCATCATGCCTATCAGAGTTTACTTTAGTAATACCAATGGGGGATTCTCATAGGCGGGGATAGCAGACAGTAGGCAGTTCAAGGGTGGGAATACGGTTTGAAAAAACTAAAGGCTATGGCACACTATTGAGAAAGTAAAAACAAGGTCTACATAAGCCAGACCTTACCATTTTATTTTGGAATAGCAGGTATACCCAGTGTTGGCTAGTGTTAAATAAAGCACAAGTGCAATTACTATATGAATTCCCCAGGTAGAAAAATGTTGACCCCAAACCAAAGTTTCACCAACTAAACCCACTGCGGACCTCAACTTTGCAGACCAGTGCCAAGTCAGAAAAATGCCTCCTAGTGTTACTTACCTAATAAATCATAGGTGACATCACATGTTGGAGCAATACATAGGCAGAGGTCATCCCCTGTGCAAATTTGGAAACAGGGCAAAATTTTAAGCTGCTTTATTATCATCTTTGTTTCTGGACAGACAGAGTCCATTTTGTCAGCACAGCTCTGTATCAGCACTGCAGCTCATAGACCAAAATATTTTGTGTTTTGTGACGGACAGCTGGGTCCCATGCCTGGCCGGGATGCCCCTGCTACATATGTTCCGGGGGAGCAACCATGGACAGCTCAATACCTCTCCCAGGACGCTTGGTGGGAGCCTCCCGGGCCGACGATGATTCCCCAGCCTCCCGCCTGGCTCCATGGGAGATGGAGTCTTCCACAGCCTGGTTGGGAGCAGGGATGGCCGCTAGGGGGTGCTGCATGGAGTCAACAGCCCGGCTGGACAAGTCTTCAGCCCCACCCCTTAAGTGCAATTAGGACCAGGTGGTCAAGCACCTGGAACGCTTCTGGGTGGGCTATAAAAGGGGCCAGCCACCACCACTCAGGAGCCGGAGTCGGGAGGAGTGGTGGACGAAAAGAGTGTTTTGGTGGTGTTTTCCTTTGTGTGTTTTGCTTTGGGACTGTGTTGGGCAGTGTGACACAGGGAAGATGTGTCCCACAGCTGAAGGAAATAATAAAGAATGTGTTTATTTTGTACGTGCCTCTGCATCAGTCTGTGCTGGGTCGGGCGCTATACAGTGTCCAGATTACAGTTTATATTTTTACTTGAGTGTTATTGTTTCAAACCAGATCATTTAATAGATTTTGAACAATGACTTTTTAACTGAGAAAAAAAAGTGTTGCATTTTCATTTCATAGATATCCGTTTTCTTAAGCTGTTTTTGTAGAGGTTTGCTGTGATTGAATAGTCTGTGGTGAGCTTGTATGTTCTCCCTATATTGGTGTGGGTTTTCCTCTCATATTTCAAAGACGTATGGATTACATTATTGTCAACACTAAACAGACTTGTTGTGTGTGACTGCAGGAGTGTGCAAAAGTGTGCTTTGTAATAATCTTGCAGCCTGCTTGGTTCTATGGAATTTTTAGTTAATATATTGTAATGGGGTAAATGAGGTTGCAAGACAAAGTTGAATGCTTGGGGAGCCAGCCTGGTAAAACCCTGTTTAATTAGAATAAAGAAGGATAAAATAAATGTAAATTATGCATTTCAGTGTACCTTCTTTATCACCATGGTAGTCAACTCTCTGTAAAGTCAAATGATGGCTTGGCTCAGCACAGAAGCAAAGTCAACATTGAAATGAGATGCCACCTGCTGGACTGGATGAGACATGGCTTCTTTTGCTTTAGTGCCCTGAAGGGGTGGTCTCTCGAGGAAAGGAGACAAGATTGTTAGGCGTCAGCGCCCTTGCTCATCCCGTGGTCGTACTAGTTACTTTAGGGGAACCTGGAAGTTGACCCTCTGGTGTGCAGCATGACAATAAACAATAATCTTTTTTAATTTATTACAAGTACATATTATATACATTTAAGCACATGACATCTCTGTCTTGTATTAGAGAAGCTACCAACGTAATTTTCCAAGGTTAGAATGAGATAAATGAGTAAAGCAGGGATAAACTTATGGGAAACCTATACAGCTCTACAATGTAGTAGTGCTAAGATCAATGGGACAATCTGCAAAACACCTGTCTTAACGAAGCAGTGGAAATGGTGGAATGGTGGAAATTACTGGAGGCTTTAGTTCATTGGAGGAGGTAATAAAGTTTTATGTATTAAGCGTCAGATGACGTGATGTATTAGATATGGTGATGGTAATTAGAAAAATCAGAAAAGGAGATGAATGGCTTAACTGATTGCTCACTCCATGGATTGAGATATTTGTGCATAACTCTGAGCAAATAAAGAAATGTTCTGCATTTATCATCAGGGCTCAGTGCCTGCCTTCTTTGAAGATGGAAGAAAGTTTTTTTTCTATGACAGTTTTTGTCTTGTGGAAAGTACAGATAGTACAGACATCAGGGGCCTCATATATAAATGGTGCGTATGCACAAAAATGTTGCATACGCCCGTTTCCGTGCTCACTTTGAGATGTATAAAAAATAAAACTGGTGTAAAGCCACGCACATTCTCAAACCAGCTTTACCTTGTGTGCACGTAAGCTTCTACTCGGCTTGGCAAACTGGCGGCACACAGCGTCAAAGCAGTGTTACTGTTCCTGTATGGTTTCCCATTCTTTTTCAGGTTCACACCCCTGACGTGGCTTTATCAAATACACTGAAATTAGCTGCATATTGTTTATAAATTGAAGGCATCTGATTGTAATTAACTTGTAACAATATAATGGTCCACAAAATGTCCAAACTATTACAAATACCATAGCTGCTTTAGCGTTGTTACTCTCATTTCACCACTCAGAGCATTTTAACCCACTGTATGTGAGTGTGGAATCACAGCTGTAAAGCAGCTGATCGGAAAGATCTATGGCGGGTTGTGTCGAAAGCGCAGAGGATTATCAGGATACAGCAGGGGTGCCCAATGCGTCGATCGCAATCGACCGGTAGATCGCAAAGGGAGTGCAGGTAGATCACGTTGCATTCAAAAAAAAGAATTTTTAAATGTTAGTCTATCATATATTTTCCCTATGGCATTTGCCACTTGATTGACATACAGGGCAGCCAGTCTGAGATCTCTTTTCTTTAAACACACTGGTCATCCCGCACACACAATCAAATGCGCAAGCTACTGCAAAACCCCGGCTGTGATCTAGTTAGCCTTCCAATTTATATCGACTAAAGAAGGGATTTAAAAAAAAATGTTTGAGGAGGGTTTGGGCAGAATGTGGAATTGGAAGAGGATTTTTTTTCTCACAATGTCACAATCGAAGTGCTTTTGTCTGATGTCTGAGGTTCGATCCCCAATGAGGGGTGCAGTGGAGTGTGTACACCTGATGAGCCCAAAATAGGGTGAAACACGTGTAGCGTACTCTTTGCATTGTTTGACAGTTAACTATGTAACAACTGAGAGGGCACCCGTGGAGGATGTTTGCCAACTTGCAGACCAACCACACGCGTTACCTGGTAGGTAACCACCCATACATTCAGATTGTGATTCAGACTTCAAATGCTATATATATATAGCATTTTTAATATAGGTACATCATTTCGACCTGATCATTTTAAAAGTAGCTCGCAAGCCGAAAAAGTGTGGGCACCCCTGGGATACAGCATCTACTGTGGAGAACATTTATAGCCCATGCTGCCTCAGCCATGAGTACAGTCTATTTGAACTGCTTGTACTTAGATTTACAATTACAATTCACTGTAAACTCGCACTACAGTTGTAATATTGCACAACCTGAGCCACTTTATGAACCATTTGTGCAATCTGCACAATACTGTAGGTATATGTATATTGTACTTATGCTTTCATATTGTATACTTCTCATTGTTTTTGTATCATATTATTATTATTATTATTTTATCACTTTATAGGAAAATGAGTTTATGGTGGATTTGCATATTGAATCTCATTGCATCATACAATAACAATAAAGGAATTCAATTCAATTCAATACAAGAGACTGCGTTATTTACAAATGATGACTGGCTTCTAAGTTGGTTTAGATTTCCAAGAGCTATCTTATTGGAGCTCTTGATATTATTTTTAAGATGAAATGCCTTAAAGTATGTATATTTCATTTTACAGGTACATTTTAACTTCATTTAAATAATGTATACTGTTAATAATTAAACTTGTGGGCACAGTGGCACAGCAGTAGTGATGAGCTGGTGCCCTGTCCAAGGTTTGGTCTTGCTGGGACTGGATGGATAGGTGGATGGAATAATTAAACATGTACTACGAAGATAATACAATGTTCCTTAAAAGTTCTGAAGAATCGGCATTCTAAGCTTACATATGGTTTGATGTTTATTAAAGTGGTTATTGCGTGGCAATTGGTTACATGGAGAAACAAAAGAAAGGACAGGAATTGTGAGTTGGTTTGTTCAAAAGAGACAGTACTGCTGCATTAAATTATTTCATCGTGGGTCGCGGATGCCCAGCAAGCATCTTGCAGGAGGATTGAACAATCTCTGGACGGGGGACCACCTCATTGCTACCACTGTGTCACCGTGCCCCCATGTTTAATACATGCTTTAATTTATTTTGTCATGATAATGATATCAAGTGTACATCTTAGTATTTAAATTGTTCAGAGAGCTGTAAAATAATGAATGTAATGGATTCTGTGTCCTGTCAGTGTAAGAGAAAGCCCATTTAAGAAGCACGTGGTGATTTACACACATAGAGCATATACAAGAACACATACAATACGCAGCATTTAACGTGCTATTTTAGTTACGATGGAATCTGAGAAACAGTAGTAAATTTAACATTGATACAGTTTACGGCGTTCTACTCTAATGACAAAATAAACAACGAGATTAAAGTAGACATTTCAATTTTTTTTTACTGTGCCCCTATTTTTTTTTTTTTTCTTTTCTCTGTACCCGTAAGACACTCAGATGGTGGGCGATGACACGTCTTTTCATGGCGACTTTGATATATGACCAGTTCTTTTTCTTTTCGGGTACTGTGCGACTTCCTGAACTTGAACTTCTGAGTTTGTCCGTCACTCTGTCAACTCGATCAACTTCCTTTTGTTGTTTATACCACTGCTTAAGACAATAAATAGTACATTCTTCCTTGCCTCGACTTCGCATTCGCTGAAATTCTGTTTTTTCACGTGCTTTTGCCATTGTCTTTTAACCAAACACTGAACTGGGAAGGTGATATCTATATTAATTTTCATATTAATGTAACCCCCTCGCACCACCATTCCTTTATCGTTATGCAAGGACCTGAGCTCTTTATAATGGTGTCACCACCTCTTTTGTTGGCAGGTACACTATAGCCCACCTTCAGCCTTTTAATACATAATTCAATCACTGTTACTCAGATATTAAGAAAAAAAAAACTCTTTACTTAAATGGAACATGAACAGTTTTCATAACTTGAGATATTTACAAATATACAGTAATCCCTCCTCGATCGCGGGGGTTGCGTTCCAGACCCCCCCGCGATAGGTGAAAATCCGCGAAGTAGAAACCATATGTTTGTATGGTTATTTTTATATATTTTAAGCCCTTATAAACTCTCCCGCACTGTTTATAAATATTCCCCGCAGAGTTATACAGCATAATCCCTTTGTATTCTCTTAGATATTAGGTAAGATTCATTGAAATTATGTATATAAAAACACTGTTTATATACAGTAAAACCTAAATATTATTTTAAAGATATTGAGTGTCTCCGATATCACATATGTTACAGCCATTACGATAGACAGGCCACCAGCAATAAATACGTACAATGCAAGAAAAATAGTATACTGTAAATGTGTGTACAGTGACACTAAATGTACGTACATGTACTAAGCACTGTAAGAAGAAAATTAATTATGGTTACTCACCAACAATGACACGATGACTTGTCCGATAACAATGAGTTTAATTTTACTGCACAACAAAGGAGAGCGTTACAGCCCTTGTAAAGGAGCCACTTCAGGCGATTGTGTAGCACTGCCGTTGTTCTTCTTCTGGCAGTCTTCAATCCAAATCCCTAAAGCAGATTCCATCCAGACTACTGCCTTATTACATCCACTTACAACTCATTTTGCACCCTGGTTAAAAGGACACTGCAGCCGTAGATCTTATATTCCTTTCCTACTTTTTAAATAAAAAGAATCGTAGCCTTCAACAAATCCAAAACGTTTACCTTTTCAGCAATCGTTAACATCTTCTTCTTGC
Organism: Polypterus bichir lapradei; assembly: GCA_026402145.1. Classification (NCBI taxonomy): domain Eukaryota; kingdom Metazoa; phylum Chordata; class Cladistia; order Polypteriformes; family Polypteridae; genus Polypterus; species Polypterus bichir. Next base: position 36,651,359 of record JANRMT010062835.1, read on the forward strand.
GCTTGGGCACGGCCCCTGAAGCAGTAGCAGATTGTTTTGGAGCCATAATGAAGGGCTTGACTATGCACAAAGATAAACACTAAAGAGCACAACTCTTTAGACAGCGAAACACGTTGATGCTGAATGAGCGAGACGACACTTCCTGGTTAACACTGCATTCAGCACGCAGGAGCTCAACTGCGTGCTCTGATTGGTTAGCTTCTCAGTCAGGAGAACTTAACTGCGTGCTCTGATTGGTTAGCTTCTCAGCCATCCGCCAATAGCGTCCCTTGTATGAAATCAACTGGGCAAACCAACTGAGGAAGCATATACAGGAAGTAAAAAGACACATTGTCCGCAGAACCCGCGAAGCAGCGAAAAATCCGTGTTATATATTTAGTTATGCTTTCATAGAAAATCCGCGATAGAGTGAAGCTGCGAAAGTCGAAGCGCAATATAGCGAGGGATTACTGTATACACAATACATAAAACACAAACACTAAATTATTTATAACTATACATATATCATGGGTCCAAAACTACTGGTGAGCTCATCCGGACTTATTTCCACAGTCAGTAAATATTACTCACTCGATTGGGGGCCCCAAACGTAGCTCGGGTGCGTAGTGGTTAAACAAACCAAAACAGAAACTGGCCCCTTCACTTGAAAGTTTACTCAAGCCACTTTAAAACAAACAAAAAAAAAACACCGACCTTGTTTTATTTATTCCTCTTTATACTCGGGTACCTCCTTTAGGCCTCTCGTCTCCCTCTTTCTCAAACACCCTCTCTGCCCGCTGATCGCCATTTCTGCACTGGTATCTTGCCGTCTTTCCCTTTATCACCCAACTCCTTTTATGTTTTAGCTGTTTGCTAAAGTTAGTTCCTCTTTCTTTCTTTCCATCTTGTTTCGGCGTTTGGCCTCAACAGCGCCTCTCTTTTCTCTTTCTTTCTTTCCATCTTGTTTCGGCGTTTTGCCTCAACAGCTCCTCTCTTTTCTCTTTCGTTCTTTCCGTCTTGTTTTGGCGTGCTGCCTCAACTGTGACTCTCTCTCTCTCTCTTTCTTTCCATCTTGTTTCGGCGTGCTGCCTCAACAGTGTCTCTCCTTCTCATTCTTTCTTCCCGTCTTGTGTCCAGGTTACATTAAAATAAGCAAAATTCTGGGAGGAGTCGGGGTGGGACGACAGGTGCATGCACGTGCATTACTTTTCACGCTGACTGGGATTTATGGAGCTGAAGTGCATGGAACTGTGCTTACACATGTTTTTGTGCATCTGAATTTTTTTTGTGCGTACGCACTTTTTCACTTTTGGCATGAGACCTCAGGTCCAATGTCTCTGAACTGGTTGATTAGGTTAGAATTTCAGTAGATGGATAGACAATTATTAATTAATGTCACTAGAATTTCATAAGAAAAAATAAGAATACAAAATGCTGGTATGTATTAAAAATTCACATAAAAATGTTACACCCACAACTCACATTCTGTACTTAAAAAAAGAATAGAACTAATTTAAAGCTAATTCCATCCTGAGAAATGTCAATTTACACGACCCCTGTAAGTTTGTACTAGATTATAAAGGTTCAATATCTAAGCATTCTCTTTCTGTGTTTTTCCTCCTGGTTTTCAGTCTGGAATTTACTGTTGTCTATTTTTCTAGTATGTACATTTTCCATTAATCAATGATAAGTCTCTGTTATCCTTACACATTTTTGCCTTTGTCAACCTTTCTGACCTATTTTGCAAATTGCTTGGGTGGTCTAAAGAGGATATCTCCATGAGTATTAACCTGGCATCACACTCGCTCCATTTTAGGGGGCTTAAAATACACAATTATTTGGATCCTGCAGGGTCAGGAGACCTAAGGAAACAAAGAAAAAATAGTGTTCAGATGACACCAAGAATCTGGCCATCCATAGTCTGTTTATTTTAGAGCCTAGTATCATTTTTCCCAGAAGAATGTCAAAAATGATGTTTGTGCAGCACCAAAACGTTTTTCTTTGCTTCATTCCTCATTTCATACAATGAGGGAATTCACAAAAGTGTAATTCTCATTTTCTAGTTATTTAATCAAGACTTGTTTATATAAATGCATGGTAGAAATAACTCCCCAGCAGCTTCTCCTGTACTCTGAACAAATCATACTTTTTTCATTTAACCAGTTCATACAAACAACAATTCTTTGTTATTACAAAGAAATATGTTATTTCTTTGCAATAACATATTTAACATCTCATTGAATAGCCGTTTGTGTATTATGAGAAGCAGAAAGAATCACACATCTTCAACATGTTTCTCAGCAATGAATATTCCTTTTCAGCTTAAATTTTAACTGCATCTCGTGTGTACACTTCCTTTCTTCTTATAAAATCGTGTTATCACCCACGTTTTTATATCGAAAACGGTAATCAAATGATTTCTTCAACAACATTAAAGATAATATTTTAAATTTCAGACAACTTTATTAATATCAGGTACACAGAATCTACAGTGTATCTCATGAAAATCCTAGAGCATGATGACACAGACCTCAGCTTCATTCACCTCTTCGTTAATCTCCCAGTTAATGGTCTTGGAAAGCATGAGTTTATCCCAGCAGAAATGGCCACCAAATAAATATAGAACATCTGTCCGATGTGGATGGATCTGTGCTGTTGTTCCAAGAAAGTCATTCATCTTCAACCAATCAGCTTTAAACTCAACCTCTGATATCAAAAGGAGAGATTTTATGCATGAAGAACATGACTTAACATTTATTAAATGAAGGCTATACAGTTGAAAGGTTGTGTCTTTAACCTTCTTTTCTTTTCAGTGTAGAAATATTCTTTAACCTTTTTAGGTTTGTTTGAATATAATGCAGAGGACTCCTACTGCAAAAGCCCATGTCTATCTGTCTGTCTATCTGTCTGCATGAAATAACTTTTACCCCCACGGATTATTGTTGAGATGTGGAGCACTTATTCTTCAAAGAGGTTTGTCAAGACAGTTCAATTTTTGTTCAGATATCTCAAACAGATCACACTATACAGATTTTTAAATTTCTGAATTTTTTATTGAAGAGCATTGATGAATTTGCAAACTCATTAATCTTAAAACAGAAAAATGTTCTGTGCAACTTCAACTAGGTGTTACTTTACTGTTTCAGTTTTACTTTGAGAGCAATTGCTTGAACTTGTATATTTGGTTTATTCTCCTGTTTTATTCATCCGACAGATGCTTGGATGCCCAATGCACGTGAATCAGATGCCAGGCAGAGCACACGCGTGCAGACAACTCACACAGCAGCACCCTTCTCCTACTGCTTTAGGCAAGTTAACTAATCGAGTACAACGAAAAGTCACGTGTCTGGAAATAAATGGATAGGAAAAGCAATTACGTAAGCAGACTGAATTGAATGAACAATATTATCTTGAAATTATTATTGTTAAGAACTGACGTTATCAATCTGCAGCTAAAGTGTTTGAACTAATTAATAATATGTGATGCAAACATATGACCACTTTAAAAATGAACAGTGGTGTCAGGAGGTGGCAGGCTTCAGTGGCTTAAGCCCCCAATCTCTGGCGCCCAGCTTCTAATCTTTCAGTCCCAGAAATACATAAACAATCGTGGCAAGCCCCTGATCACCATTCATATTCCCATTATACAATATACAGCATATATTCCTTTCCAAGTTCTTACTTATGTATATCATTTTAACAAATTACTGTGTTCTAACTACTATTAATAGCTAGACAGGGATCTTATTTCAGTTCCTTTCTCCTTTCATAGGGTAATATTGATAATGATTTTATGTTAGTATTAGTAATTTGGTAGCAATAGAATTTTGTCAATTGCTAAGTATTGGATACTACTCTACTCGATAATCTTTCAAAAATGTTATGTTTAAGATTGATCAACAATTACCCAGAGACCCTCCACCCCTAACACATATCATTCAATGTTATTTTTAAATCACTTGAATTGCAAACTGCTACTGAGTCATTACAAGCCTACTTGTGCTCCTAACTCTATTGCAAAGTGCTATTAAAAAGCATATCTCTCTATTATATAAAAAAATCCTGTGACACGACAAGACTTTTTGGAAGATTTTTTCAAGTCCCACGAGATGAGACTTTGGCCATGAGATTTTTTCAAGTCACACCCTCCTCTCATCCATTTTCAACCACGCACACGGTAATCTCACCTCTTATTCATTTGAATGCTTTTGACAAACACAGTTTCTGCTCTCTAAACTCTTATAAATTTTAACGTTTTCTTTACTTTTAAGTTTCCAATTAAAGAAGAAGTATTATGTCCAAATCTTATTGAAAAATGTAATCACAAAGGGTTATCAACATAAAAAATTAGTACACGGGCAATCCTAGCAATGACAAACGATGAAGTCAAACAAATTGACACGAAAATTGTCAATCGGTTACAGGGGAAATTGGTTAAATGTGTATCAATAGACTATGCTGACAGTTGGTGGTGATCGTGCGGAAGATGAAAACATCAACTTTCAATATCCCAAAGAATGCCTTCCACCACATGAATTACTGTAGAAAGAAGGATGTATCCAAGAAAGGTAATGTAGTACATCTTCTGCAGATAACATTACACAACAAAGGAGATCCTTATATGCCATTCATATTAAAACGTTAACAGTTTCCCATTAGAATAGCTTTTGCAAAGACAACAAATCTCAGAGCCAAACATTCAAAAAAATCATTTTATTTAATAGAGGGAAAGAAATGAAATTCAATCACGGACAGTTATACGTGCGTCATCACAATGAAAGTTCAAACACACAATCAAAATTCAATGGGATATTGACAAAAAAATGAATGAAATGAAAGTTTTACAGTAAAAGAGTAAGTTTAAAAAGTATTTGCGTGTTAATTTCAAAGCCAAACATAATGAAATCGTATTACACAACGAATAATAATGCAACATGAAACATAATTTACTTTCAAATTATTAAGTTTTACTCTTTTTTTATATTGGTTAATTACTTTGTGTAATGTAAAATAGTTCTATTATGCATATGTAACAATTGCTAAGAAAATAAAAATCTGTTTAAATTGTGCAACTGCATCCCCATACGCGAGCGACAGAACCGCAAAGAGGCTAGCACATAGCGCAGGCACGGGGGTTGGCAAGCAAAGCGAGCAGGGGACAAAGCCCCCTAGTAGTTAATGTAGTCAACTAATACATGTAATTGCATTTTATTACCACTATAATGTTCGAACATCACTCATTGTTACGGAACTATTGAATAAGCAAAAATGTAATAACTGACTCTTGGATGAAGTAAATACAAAATTTGGAATGCTCCAACTTTCATATCAGTTAACTTAGTGCTAAATGCACTTGAATGTTACACTATGGGCACATTGTCTAACTTGTTTCCATTATTAAAGGAATACTTCAACTCACAGTTATAGTTTTTTTGTTTGTTTTTTTATCTGGTACTTACCCTGTATGTTGTTTGATGTGACTGAGAATAATCTCATTTTTTATGTAGGAGAGAGGTAAACAAATTCTGGACACAATAGGCATCAATTGTGTTCAACAGTGAGCAACCTCAAAATGTCTATGAAAATAAATCTCAAAACTACTTGTGCTGCAAAATCCAAGTGCAGTGTAATAAAAGCCCAGAGTTACAAGGTAGCCTACAAATGCCTTTCAACAACAACATTTACATAATTTATGGATTTATTTGTTTTGATTTCATTGTATGTGTGGATTACTTGGGTTGTTACCAACATCTGGTTAAACTTTTATGTTAATAGCCCCATTAGAAATATATTTACTGAGAAAAACAATGCGTTCAATTCTTATTTTCCCCGCTGTATTTCTGTAGAGCATCTTCATACAAAGCATAAAGCTCAATGTGCTTTATGAGATGTTCAAGAAAACACTGCAAGTAAAAAGAAAAATAATAAATTAGAAATAAATAAGTAAATGAAATCAAAAAATAAATGAAAAACCAAAAATAATAAATAAGAATAAATGTACATGCAAATATGTATTACAGATAAACAAGTTACAGATAAGGTCCTTAAATTTGAATTAAATTGCTAAATTCATTTTTACATCTCTGTTGATTATAACATTAATTTGAATGCTACGGTCAGATGGCCAGGAGAACAAAATGAAAAAAAACTCCTGCTGGCAACATGCTGAATAAAAAAAGACATGCAGGGCTTCCAAGGCCTGACACACTGAGCCTTCTACGAAACAAATGTGTTTAAGTAGTTTGTTAGTGCTTTTGTGCTTCATTATAGATTTGAATACTTGGAGCGTTCACATGCCTTCCAACGTCACAGGCGGCCATAGGGAACTTGGATCAGATGGCAGAGGTGCAAAACACCAGCCCAAAAAACTGGTAAAGAAAGCAGAGAATAGTAGAAGTTAATAATGATTGCAAATCCAAGAAGTTTAAGATATTTCCAGTACTGAAAAGCTCCACTCCATTGTATATTGAAGACAAGGGACCTCAAATACATTGGAGTTTTTTAAGGTTTGTTTAAATAAAAGCATCGTCACAGTTCAAATGTTTTGAAAGTAGTGATGAATCTTTAAACTCAAGCAATAAGTGTGTTGCATGCGGTCAAAATAAATTATTATTATTGAGGGTAAGTCATAACATTTGTGATACTTTTTTTATCTTGGCTGTTCAACTTTCCACACAAAGTTGTGAGAACATGGTGTCTCTGGTCACAGTGGTAAAGTTGCAGCCTTCATCCGTCAGTTTCTCTGTGATTTTCTAGAAGTAAATATGGCTGCTAAACTCTCCGCTTGCACCGTTGAAGTGCAGTGATCAATGATCTGTTTTTTATGGGCTGAAAGTGTATAAAGGTCGCTCCTTGTAAGCCCTAAAGTATCTGAGATAAGATAAACTTATTGACAATTACATGTGATTTTCTCTTTGCTATTTTGGAAATCCAATCACTGTTTGCTGTAATACTTTGAATTTTGCTTTTACAATACTGATTGATTGATTCTTGACTTCAGGCTTTGACCTCAGTTTTGTTTTCTGATTACGTTATTCTTCCAGTCCTTCCATTCAAATTTCCAGCTCTCTTCTTCAAGATAGTACACCCATTATGGCTTCTTTTATTATTAGAAATCCGTAATACAAATTTGGCTGATGTTAAAATGAGCTAAGATGAAAGTTCAATTGTCAATTAAATTTTGTTTCAGGACTGATGTAGTGGGTGGTGAGTGCTGCTGTCTCCCGCATTCATAATTCCGGCCTGTTGCTCTGACGTCACATCTGATGAAGACCATGGAGCGGCTGCTGCTTCACCACCTGAGGCCACAGGTCCGCCACGCCCTCGACCCTCTGCAGTTCGCATACCAGGAGAAGGTGGGAGCGGAGGATGCCATCATCTATATGCTACACCGATCCCTCTCCCACCTGGACAGAGGCAGTGGTGCTGTAAGAATTATGTTTTTGGACTTCTCTAGCGCCTTCAACACCATCCAACCTCTGCTCCTTAGAGACAAGCTGACTGAGATGGGAGTAGACTCACACCTGGTGGCATGGATTGTGGACTATCTTACAGACAGACCTCAATATGTGCGTCTTGGGAACTGCAGGTCTGACATTGTGTTCAGCAATACAGGGGCACCGCAGGGGACTGTACTTTCTCCGGTCCTATTCAATCTATATACATCAGACTTCCAATATGACTCAGAGTCCTGTCACGTGCAAAAGTTCGCTGATGACACTGCTATTGTGGGCTGCATCAGGAGTGGGCAGGAGGAGGAGTACAGGAAGCTAATCAAAGACTTTGTTAAATGGTGCGACTCAAACCACTTACATCTTAACACCAGCAAAACCAAGGAGCTGGTGGTGAATTTTAGGAGGCCCAGGCCCCTCATGGACCCTGTGATCATCAGAGGTGACTGTGTGCAGAGGGTGCAGACCTATAAATACCTGGGAGTGCAGCTGGATGACAAATTGGACTGGACTGCCAATACTGATGCTCTATGTAAGAAAGGTCAGAGCAGACTATACTTTCTGAGAAGGTTGGCATCGTTCAACATCTGCAGTAAGATGCTGCAGATGTTCTACCAGACGGTTGTGGCGAGTGTCCTCTTCTACGCGGTGGTGTGCTGGGGTGGCAGCATAAAGATGAAAGACGCCTCAAGCCTGGACAAACTTGTTAAGAAGGCAGGCTCTATTGTAGGAGTAAAGTTGGACCGTTTAACATCTGTGGCAGAGCGACGGGCATTAAGCAAACTCCTGTCAATCATGAATAATACACTGCATCCACTGAACAGTGTCATCTCCAAGCAGAGGAGTAGCTTCAGTGACAGACTTTTGTCACTGTCCTGCTCCACTGACAGACTGAGGAGATCGTTCCTCCCCCACACTATGCGACTCTTCAATTCCACCCGGGGGAGTAAATGCTAACTTTTTTTTTCATTTTTATTACTATTTAATTTAATATTGTTTCTTTGTATCAGTATACTGCTGCTGGATTATGTGAATTTCCCCTTGGGATTAATAAAGTATCTATCTATCTATCTATCTATCTATCTATCTAAACCCCCATACTTATTCATTATCAAAGTAATCAAAGTTCCTTCCACATTATAAAGACATACATTCTTGGCTGATTGATGATTCTAAATTGACTTAACTTAAATGTGTGCATTAGCAGGCCTTGTCCATAGATGGTTCCTGTCCTGCACTTTAAAACATATTAAAGATTTTTTTTCAGTTTTTTTTTCCATTAAACTATGAGACATGTTATTTCTTATAGTTGTGGAATACTGGCCTGAGACTGAAAATTATAAAACGATTCTTTGATGTATTTCCACAGCATACAATACACAGTGCAAACGATTTAACTGCAATCATTTTTTGGGAAATGATCTTTTAAAAATCATATTCATTACAGCATGTACCAGGGCTACCTTTGGATTAAAATACTTCTCCCAAAAGACATTTTTAGCATTTTCTTCATTTTTAGCATAGCAACTATCTTATTATTTTCTTTTTCTTTAGATAAAATATTTTCTTTCCTGTTTCTTTTTTTCTTCGTTTTAGCTCTTGGAATTGTAATTTCTCAACAGAGGGATCTGCCAAATTTCTTAATGCATAGACAGAGACCATTGTAGGTTTTTATATATTCGATTTTTCGGCTTACACTTTTATCCAAGGTGACTTTTTGAGATACAATTGGTTACATTTCTTTAGCTTTTCCAAATGAAGCACAGGCAGGTGTAATAGTGACTTGCTCAAAGTCACACAGTGTGAGAAGCGGGACTTGAACCCACAGCCTCAGGGTTTGAAATCTAAAGCCTTAACCTTCACTCCATCCTGCCTGACTACTACACCACAGAAAGTCGAGATGAAAGTTGGGGACCCAGCCACCCCTAGAGCCGATTCACAAATGAACACCATCTGCCAATGGATGGGTCCTTTTATGTTGCTAGTTCACTTCAGTCGGCATGGCGAAAGTGACATCATGTCTCTTAAGGGGCATCCTCCCTCACTTTAGGAATGGAAGTTGAAGGTTAGAGATTATCCATTTACTCTAATACCCCCCCCCCCCCCCCATTCTCGAAACAAGACACCATAAAATATTTGTCTGATTCACTCGTTTGACAATGTATATTGATTTTTAATGCAAAGACATAGGCAATTGTATGCTTAACATAATAACTCATTTGGCTGACATCTTTTTTCAATTGTTACATTTCTTTTGTTTTTCCAATTGGAGCACAGACAGATGAAGTGACACCAGCAGGATTTAAATCCACAACGTCAAGGTTTGAGGTTCATAGCCTTAACCACTATGCCTCACTGTCTGCCTACTATGCCATAGCAAGTCAAGATGAGAGTTGGTGAACAAGCCGGAATGTGGTGTTTCATTGCCAGAGACAAGGCTTAATTAATTGTCACAGACAGACATTACAAGGGCTAACACAGAGCCCAATGACTAGAATAGCTCCAAACTCGTCATTAAACACATGGTCTGCACTCCTCTAGAGCTGATTCAGAAATGAACGGCATCTGCCAAAGGTCGGGTTCTTGTATGTTGCTAGCCCATGACAAGGCAGGGCTTTGGTGTGACAGGATGAAAGTGACATCATGTCTTTTAAATGGGTGGTTTCCTCCACTTTAGGGATGGAAACTTTCAATTGTGAAATAGAGAAGAAGAAAAGAAATAATTATTTAAATTTTAAAAATCTGGCAGCTTACACTTCTAGTTCCTTTCTTTACTGTGCCTTATTGTTGGATAGTTTTTTCATACTTGATTTCTGTTTATGTGTACTTATGCATACACACACATATATGGTAAAATAAGTCAAAGAATAAGATCAAAATTAGGGAAATATCCATGACTATCCCATTTAATAATGGGAAAAGAAATAATCTAAATCATCGATTCCAAAGGGTAAAACAGTGGACCGATAGGCTTGATCAAGTACAATGGTCACTTTTGCTAAGGAGCAATGTCTCATACAGTCATGGGTTCTCAACTAAACACTGACTTCTGGGTTAATCTGTTGATATATGGTGGTGAAGACGGAAGAGAAAGGGGTTCCAGGATTATCGAGGAAGTGATATTATTGTTCTTCCAATCGTTCCTGGTCAAGTCTACATGTATAGGACAAGGAGTTAGCAATTAAACCCTCTCTCAAGTGGAAGTACTTATAACAGTCTTGGCAGAGCCCTGAGAATGCCCCCATTTCACTTGTGTCTGACAATATATGCATATTTATATACTGTATGAATGCTCAAAAAGAAATTCCATATATTGGTGACATTTGGCATGTTACAGTACTTAGCACTGCTGCGTCACACCTCAAGGGGCCAGAATTTGATTTGTGAGTTGACTTCTGTTAGTATGAAATTTTCACATTTTCTCTGTAGTTAAGACCCTGTAAGGCTAAACAGGAAAATGATAGAAAGCTGTCATCTCAAGACATAATCATTAAGTGTTGTGATGTGATTGTATTGTAATTTTTCACAGGAACACAATCAGATCTTTTTTTATTTTTGCTTTTTTTATTTTTCCATTTTGCTTTTTTAGGCATTCTGTTTGAACTGGATGCCAAGCAACTGCTAGACCAGGTCAAACCGAAGGTTTTGCCAAGTTTGTGGATACAGCAACAACAGCAACTTTTTTCTTACATTTTAGCTCTGGCTACATGTCATTGTTTTAGCTTTGACACCTCTGCTACATTCTTTGATTTTGGTTTCACATTCTAGGTTTGTTTAGTAGAGTATTGTCTACCTGGCATTAACCTTTGAACTAATAAAATAACACTGTCTTCTGCCATCCAGTGGAGTTAGTACAGCAGCAACAACATAGCAACTCTCAAGAGAACGGTCTCAAAATGGTGGCACCCACAAGGAAAACAAGGTGGAATCACAGAAGAAGCCATTTTTTATTTTTAACCTTATTAAAACACATTTGAAATATTTTTGGAGACCAAGAAAGCATTTAGAAAAATTAAAAAAGAAAAAAGCAGATCATGACTATTGTAGTTGTAAATATATTTTGCCATTGGCAGTCGTAAATCTTGTCATACTACACATTTCTATGTGTGACCATGTTTTGAAACATTGTAACATCTTCAAAGTGGCATAAACAACAGCAAAGTTTCAGTCTCATCTTCTGATCACCTAAAACGTAACCACAGGTACTATATTAGTAATTACACTTATTCAGACAAATCACGCACGATCTGTATTAATTATGAGCATTATTGTTACCTTACTTTATCAAATATCCTTGTATAAGGTAATACAACAAGCACATGCCCACTACAACACACGCTGGGCAGGTCAAAATCTTACGTCCTTCTTTTACATGAGACATGAATGGTGAGTGAAGCTCAAAGTTAATATAGATTTACAAGGGTATAAACATTTGGGAAGTTTACTGCTCGTTTAAGGAGACAGTACTTTAATACTGAATGCTGTGATTTGCTATTAAAAAAGTGATATTCTGTACAGTGTCATTTTAATTTAAATATTGTCCTATGTAATTGTAGGGGGCTAATCAGAAGAAATACTGTTCATTCTGTGATCGAGAATTAACATATATCACATAGTGCAGTGGTTTCCATAGTGTGCGCCGCGGCTTCCTCACAGGGGCACCGTGAAATATTACAAAATTTTCATCATCGTTTTTTACTAAACAGTAATGAGTGTTGTGAGAGTGAAAATAAAGAGTGGCAATGTCAACCAGAGTGTGAAGAAGACCAAATATCAAATATCAAATATGTTTTACGTTGACAGAAGTCAATGGTGAAGAGAGGCCGCAGTGTGTACTGTGTGTGAAAGTTTTGGCATCAGAGTGCATGCTACCGAGTAAGTTGAAACGCCATTTAGAAAAACAGTCATCCCAGCATGGTTAGTAAATCTTGTGACTACTTTACCAGAAAGTTAAAAGAGTTAAATCAACAAAATGGTAGTTTTTATAAGCAGGTGTCAATACCAAGCAATGCATTGATAGCATCTTACAATGTGGTACATAGAATCGCACTGACTTCTCTCATTCATGCTGGATGGCTGGCTCGTCCTCTTTGTTTTGTCCCAATGCCTCGCCCTAGCATCATTTTTTCACTCCTTTTCGTCTCTTTTTTATCCCTCTCCTTCTGTGCCCGTTCTTAAATGGCTCCGTGGGCGCAGCGTCTCAATCGCACACTGCAGAAAGCCGATTAAGCAATTGAGAATGATTGCACTCTCACATGCAGGAGCAGCTCACCCCAATTACTCCATCAGCTCCCTGCGGCCTCACAATCGTGTCCACGGAGACTGACTTGGCAAATGGATTATTTAAAAGCCGCCAATCTTTCGTAGCCGCGGACCAACTACACCACAGTCCCACTAATTATAATTAGTTGAATTTGTTCAATTACATTCTTTGTAATCTTAAATACGTGTTTTATTTATTTTTACTTAACCCTTTGATTAAAAAAATTATTGGCAATTTCACAAGTTTGAATTTGACATTGCACCTAGGGAAAACCTGGATTCAGCAACGGTGCCGAGAATCGAAAAAGTTTGGGAACCAGTAACATAGTGGGTATCATTACGAGTTAGCAGTTCCCATGAACACCAGAATCTCTCAGTCTGTGTTTAAAGTATGATGAATAAATATTCTTGTTTCTGCAATATTAACATTGTGAATGTATTTACAGTATTTCCACAAGTTGCGAAAAAAAAGGAAAGGACAGGGGCAGCTGTTGCCTAAAATATTTCTATACTCTAGCCGTTTTTTTATAATACTTAGCTACCTAAAAAAAAAAACAAAAGTCAGAAATGTGCATATATTTTTGCTTTTTATAAAATGTTTAATTTTCCAACTTTAGAATTAATTTTATTGTTGCTGTGTTGTTTCTCTTATAACTTAGATAACACCATTTTCTTCCCATGTTTGAAATGTTCAGTAGTGTATTTGTTTCCCATTTTTAAGAGTGTTGAATTGGCAACTTTACTACCGGTATAGCTTTCCCTACCAAAGACCAAACATCCATGCAGAGATAAAACCAAAGGAGAAAGCATTGTGCCATTAGAACAAGTAGGGCTTGAAGTGTGCCACTGTGCACTGGTACAAAGTACCAGCACTTCTCCGTTCTTCACAGCTGCTTTCCCAAAGTCTTTATTGTGTACTGGCAGTTGTTTCATAGCATACCGGAAAATTGATATCTGATCAACTGTACATATCATTTAGCATTCAAATTTACAGTACAAAGGGGAGATGGAATTGATGCATATAACAGCATTTGACTCTCCAAGGGGCACCCCCAAAAACAACAAACTGAAGTATAAATTTCATACTTAAATGGAGATCACTGGCACTTATGTGTCTCCACTTTAGATACTAAGAACGAAAAAAGGCACAAGGCCCAGGAGAAGAGAGATTGCAAATATCAAATACAAGTGTAAGTCGAAACTGGCAGAGCAAAAGGAATCAACCAAAACATCTCTTACAAAAAAGAAACCAAAACTTCAAGAACTTACGAGAAGTCCTAACATCCATTCACAATATTTAGGTAATTAATGCACCACACATAGCACATCACCATTTTATATAGTGACACACATAATTACCTCAAGCTGGCACATGGTAGCAATGAAACTTCATTACCTACCATGACATACTGCCTGCCTTTAGGAAACATGCAATGTTTACAGTAAAATCCAAACACAGAAACGTAAACAAAATGTCTTAAAATATTACAGTGCAACAATCACAAGTACTCTAGAAGACAGACAAATGTATGATATTTCCATATTTTAAACCCAAACACTTTGGGGCTATTTTGTAGTCTAAGGTGCAATTCTTATTATTGTATCCATATATTATGATAGTAATTTATGAGTAATATGAATATGAAGATAAAAATTCAGTACTATTCAATTGCCTGTGAGCTTGAATTCTATGTCTTTTTGTGCATTTCTTGTCATATAAGCTTTATGCTTTCAATATTAGAGGAGCGGTCATATTTTACTCCATCGTAACTCAATTATTATAATTCTAACACTTCTTTTAAAAGATTCCAATTGTTTCAAAGTGTTGCTGCTAGAATCCTGGCACGTGCGAGTTGCCCCGACCACATAACCCCTCATTTGGCCAGACTGCCCTGCTTTCCTGTTCACTTCACTTTAAATGTATGGCATTTCATCACTTGTGTCAGCAACCAAACATTCAGCAGTGGGTCCAACAATAATAACATAACTCAGGCTCAGTTTCATAGGTCCTTGGCCTGATTCTGCCCGCATCATGTTTTTATAAATAAATATGCATATAAAAGTAGTACCATTAAGGATGAACAGCAGTCTAAATATGATTCTGAGTCTGTGTTCTGTCTTTTTTCAAAAATGCAAACATTATAAATATTTAGTACTGCAATGTTATATAAATATATTTATATGTATATTTATTATATACACACATACACGTGCACACACACACACATATATATACATATATACTATATATATATATATATATATTACATTTATACTCATATGTTTTGTAAGGCAGTATATTTAATGCAAAGCTTAACCATTTCATTTCGGATTTTATTAAAGCAAGCAATTTGGAAGTCCAATAAGTGTGTGTTGTGCTTCATGAATAAATCAACTTCTTATTAATTTATTTTTTTAATGCAATAGTCAAGGGTGCTGCTTTCTTGGTAAAGGGTCACTCTGAAGCCTTGATTAGCCTCTGCTAATGCTGAGCCTTCATTAAATGTATGAATAAAATTCTTCTTGCTTTGGATTCTCGTTTTTGTCAAATTAAGGAACCTTCAGACAGTGACTCATGGCTCTGCTGAAAAGAGTTCTTTTTGGTTTTAATTAATGCAATGAAGTATTGCTAATAAAAATGATTTCAAGATTGCCATGGTCAATTTTTTTTAATGAAAATGACAAGAATTTTTTTTATTAATATTTAACTTTAAAATGATGGGTTCTGTCATGATATTTGTGAAGGAGCCTACAGTTAGGTCCATAAATATTTGGACAGAGACAACTTTTTTCTAATTTTGGTTCTGTACATTACCACAATGAATTTTAAATGAAACAACTCAGATGCAATTGAAGTGCAGACTTTCAGCTTTAATTCAGTGGGTTGAACAAAAAGATTGCATAAAAATGTAAGGGAACTAAAGTATTTTTTTAACACAATCCCTTCATTTCAGGGGCTCAAAAGTAATTGAACAATTGACTCAAAGGCTATTTCATGGGCAGGTGTGGGCAAGTCCGTCATTACGTCATTATCAATTAAGCAGATAAAAGGCCTGGAGTTGATTTGAGGTGTGGTGCTTGCATGTGGAAGATTTTGCTGTGAACAGACAACATGCGGTCAAAGGAGCTCTCCGTGCAGGTGAAAGAAGCCATCCTTAAGCTGCGAAAACAAAAAAAAACCATCCGAGAAATTGCTACAATATTACGAGTGGCAAAATCTACAGTTTTGTACATCCTGAGAAAGAAAGCAAGAACTGGTGAACTCAGCAACGCAAAAAGACCTGGACGTCCAAGGAAGACAACAGTGGAATCATCGCAGAATCATTTCCATGGTGAAGAGAAACCCCTTCACAACAGCCAAGCAGGTGAACAACACTCTCCAGGGGGTAGGCGCATCGATATCCAAGTCTACCATAAAGAAAAGACTGCATGAAAGTAAATACAGAGGGTGCACTGCAAGGTGCAAGCCACTCATAAGCCTCAAAAATAGAAAGGCTAGATTTGACTTTGCTAAAGAACATCCAAAAAAGCCAGCACAGTTCTGGAAATACATTCTTTGGACAGATGAAACCAAGATCAACCTCTACCAGAATGATGGCAAGAACAAAGTATGGAGAAGGCGTGGAACAGCTCATTAACCAAAGCTTACCACATCATCTGTAAAACACGGTGGAGGCAGTGTGATGGCTTGGGCGTGCATGGCTGCCAGTGGCACTGGGACACTAGTGTTTATTGATGATGTGACACAGGACAGAAGCAGCCAAATGAATTCTGAGATGTTCAGAGACATACTGTCTGCTCAAATCCAGCTAAATGCAGTCAAATTGATTGGGCGGCGTTTTATGATACAGATGGACAATGACCCAAAACATACAGCCAAAGCAACCCAGGAGTTTATTAAAGCAAAGAAATGAAAGTCTTGTATGGCCAAGTCAGTCACCTGATCTTAACCCAAATGAGCATGCATTTCTCTTGTTGAGACTAAACTTCGGACAGAAAGGCCCACAAACAAACAGCAACTGAAAGCCGCTGCAGTAAAGTCCTGGCAGAGCATTAAAAAGGAGGAAACCCAGCATCTGGTGATGTCCATGAGTTCAAGGCTGTCATTGCCAGCAAAGGGTTTTCAACCAAGTATTAGAAATGAACATTTTATTTCCAGTTATTTAATTTGTCCAATTACTTTTGAGCTCCTGAAATAAAGGGATTGTGTTAAAAAATGCTTTAGTTGCCTCACATTTTTATGCAAACTTTTTGTTCAACCCACTGAATGAAAACTGAAAGTCTGCACTTCAACTGCATCTGAGTTGTTTCATTTAAAATTCATTGTGGTAATGTACAGAACCAAAATTAGAAAAAAGTTGTCTCTGTCCAAATATTTATGGACTTAAACTGTATTTATCAGAATCTGATCAGTTCATTTGGCATACGCTAACTTTCAAATGTTTGGAATCACCCACAGATTTTCATGTCTGTGACAGAAACCTATGTCTATTTTATTAAAATAACTACTAGTGTTACTACTTGAAATGATTGGCTTCTTTCTTACATACAAGCCAAATACCAATGAAAAGACGATTCTGAAATAATGTCAGAGCTTCAAAGAAAAAGCCAAAACTGAAACTGTTGAAAATAAAGGAAATGCTAAAATGACAAAAGAACACAGATAATGGGCAGGAGATGCCTGGAAAAACAGATTATGGTCAGAATCCTACTACTGTCTTTTCTGTATTGCAGATGTCACTGGGATTTGGTGAATATTTTGGAAGAAGACAGCTTTGCACCTGTAAGGCATTTGTTTCTCAAATTACACACTCTGATGTCCTTTCTTCTCTTGTGCAATTGTGCATCTGGGCCAGTCCTTTATTTTTCTAATTAATAATTATTTTTTACATTTATATAGCGCTTTTCTCTCTACTCAGACTGCTTTACGTAGAAAGTGGGGAGCCACTTCAACCTCCACCATTGAGCAGCCTCCACCTGGCAGCCATTTTGTACCGATAGGCCCACCACACATTAGCTATTAGGTGGTGAAGCTGTGACAGAGATAGTTAGCCAATAAAGGAACAGAGGATGACAAGACTCTGGTGAGCAATTTAGCCTGGACATCGGGATACGCCCTACTCTTTTCAAAGGATGCCCAGGGATTTTTTATGACCAGAAACAGTCAGGACCTCGGTTTTGCATCTCATCTGAAGTATGGTGTAAATTTTTACAGCACAGTGTTGAGACAATAAATATGTGGGCAAAAGAGTGATTACAATGAAAGTACCGGGAAAGAGTAAGCAACTGACGCTAAAGTGAAGGTGGATGGAAAACGTAAAAGAATTTTCATCTGAATCAAAAGGGTTTCATTGAGGAGGAGATGAAGGACTGAGCTGTATGAAGAAGGTTGATCAAGTGCATCGACCACACATAGAAGTGGGAAAAATGTAGAGGAAGAAGAAGTGTCCCCTACATTGCATTTGAATCCACACATAGACTACAGGGTAAGTGTCCCCTACCAGGCTCACCAACACCATTTCTAGCACCAAAACCCAACTTTTCATAGATGTTCTCCCATCCAAGTACTGGCTGGGGCTAGACATGCTTAGCTTCAGGTGGATAACTTGTTCTGAAGTGAATGCGGTATGGCTGCTGGTTACATCTTTGTATTGTATCGTTGAATAAAATCTTTAGTTTCTTAGAAATCTGTCACATGGAATAACCTTCATTCTACAAAAAAAAAACTGACATATTTCTTGAGAAAGCTGTTTCATTTTGGCCATTTTTGAAACCAATACTAAACTTTAG
The DNA here is from genome assembly GCA_026402145.1 of Polypterus bichir lapradei. Lineage (NCBI taxonomy): Eukaryota > Metazoa > Chordata > Cladistia > Polypteriformes > Polypteridae > Polypterus > Polypterus bichir. The sequence continues at coordinate 36,669,841 of JANRMT010062835.1, forward strand.
GAACGTCAGTAGCATGCAACCCAAGGAAAGATAATTAACTTGCATTATTGAACAGACTGATGGGTTACAGGAGTGCTAATACAATGACAAAGGTTTCTCACTATAACATGATGACTAATAAATTAAAAATCAGTCTTTTCAGACAGTAATAACTATTAGCAGCACAAGCAATGTCTTGGCTGTGTTTTTAAATCATTGTAATTGTATTTTGATAAGAAAAAGTTTAATTTCTATCTAAAACATGAAAGGTTCTGGCTGATTCTAAATATTTGAATTGTATTGCATATAAGCATGAAATTATGATGAGTGACACAGCTATTAGCATGGCTCCAGTAGACTGGCTGTGACCTCCCAGCCCAGCCACTGTCTATGTTCGCCCTCCCTGCTCTCCTCCATGTTCTAACTATCTCTTTCTCTTTCATTATCCATGAAGGTTAGATTAGGTTTAAGACTGCAAGTAAAAGACCAAAAAGAAATTAAGGGTTGGTACCTAGGTTGCATCGAAAGCAGCTGGTATTCATACCTAAATGAGAAATAAATACAAATAAAGGACAGGTGAATACTTTTGAATGTGTACAGCGCATGGGCTTTGTCAGTGGGATAGAAAACCAATTGAAAATTCAGGTAAAGAATAAACGTTTACTGGAAAGTGACATGCTCTTGTTATAACCAATACAATTAAACTATTATATAGCATCTTTTAACAGGTAACATACTAGGAATTAACCATTCAGTTAAAAATGAGTTACATAAAAGGTGAATGTAGTAGCCACCAGCAAAAATCAGTGCATTCGACTGAACAATTTGCACGGCTTTTTTCCAGGGCTTTTTGGCTATGGTATGGCTTTGGTTCAAACACGAACATATCATTCTTAAATTTTAATCCAAATTGGGAGTGAGGGGGTCAGGGTCTTTCTTTGCAGCATCAGGTGGAAGGCAGGAAGCAGCCCTGGACTGGCCCAATGCTTCACCCACACCAGCTTGAAGTTGCTAGTTAACCTAATCTACAGATTTTTGAGATGTTGGAGGAAATTTCACACAGGCCCTAACTTGAAGCTAGATCGTTCACATATGTAGTACTTATTGCAATTATGTTTTTTTTTATTTTTTGGCTCCATCATAAAAAGAAAACTATAAGAAGATTATTTTTATTTGTAAAGATTTATTTTTAGTTGTAAATCATTGCATTCCTTTAAACAGAAATGAGGTAATTAAGCTCTACGCAGAGTGCATTTTACCTTTCAAGCAGTTTGATGCACCTTTTGAATCAGGTGAAATGTGTGTAGCACAAACAGAGCACAGATGTACTTACTTAACTCAGACTGTTTTTAATGTAATCACTTTTATCTAACACTGCTGATGATCTCATGTAGAATAACCATAGACAGTAAATGGTCAATTTTCAAAATGTATTTTTCAGTTTTGCGCAATCTTTATTACATGATGGAGCCTGAAAAACGGGACCACATTAACAGTTAGCTAAATATCATATCCAAGGTTTCAAATAACTAGCCTTTTGGTATTTCAAAAGGGGCGACTTACAGACTCCAGCTTTATAGAATAGCTAAGGCTCCAGTGAAGGTTACTTTAAATATAAGGCCCTTTATTTTAAACTGAGAAGCTTTGTGTAAATGTTGGAAAAGGTCATTTACTCAGCATGTTTGATGCCACTTGAGGCTTATTGGTACTCTGTGCACCAAAATAAATAAAAATGTCCTGGAGATTTGAAATATTTTAAAAGCTTCTCGAATCAACCAATCAAAAACAGCACAGCCAACATTATCAATCAGACTACTTTTACTGGGATTTCTTTATTTATGCAATAATGTCAAATGCATGCTTTTGTGTTGCTTTTTTGGTTGTTTTTTGCTCCCTTGAGAACTTGACAAAAATCAGACTTGATTTATATTTTCTTTTCAAGGACATCTAATCTCATTTCTGTCCTATTGTGAATCAAAACAAATCTGGTTAGAATGCATTCAATAAAATAGTGTTTTTCACCTTTCTAGCTGTTGTAACAATGCTGTTTGAGTTTACAGGCTTACTCAGAAATGAAAATGAGAATCACTTGCAATGATTTGCAATGTAGGTCTGTATATTTAAAGACATATCAGTTTGGTAAAGAATTTCTGAATGAGATCTTGCAAAGTATCCACTTACAGTTTGAACATCGTGCACATTCAGGTCATTCAGGTGTGCTGAATTTTACCTTATAACAACATTTGTGACTATACTGTATGTATCAAATTAATTAACTGGACTATATTCATATTATTCTTGCAGTGTTATGTCTTTGCTGTCACATGCTGTTCTATAAAAGTGAGTGCACATCTCAAAAGGGACACCAGGCAGCAAGTACAGATAGCTCTGCATACCATTTGCTGTAACACCGTTTCCTTTATCAACAACTCATGCTTCCAGTTTGTCACTAATGTTCACTCCCTTTTGACTTCAACACCTAAACATGTAAAATACAGCATTTTTTTTTCTTAAACAGTTGTATCATCAGTCACATGGCTCAGCTAATTAAATATCAGTGAAAGTTTGGGCTTTTGATTACGGGGCCCAGAAGCTGTGGAATCATCTGCCTGCTAATACCAGAGATCACCCTTCAGTCTCAGCTTCTAAATCCAGTCTGAAGACTCACTGCTTTAGTTTAGCATACCCTGACTAGAGCTGCAGATTAGCTGTGCATACTGCATTTCTGTTTGTTAGATATTTGTATGGAAATATAAGTACCACAATATTTTTAAACTGTTACTAACCCTCACCTATTCTATTTCTCTTCTTGGTATCTGGATGCGGCACTCCTCTTCTGCCATGCTGCTCTCCTGCATATAGAAAAGTCATCTCAGGAAAAAGGAGTGTTGGAATCATTGGATGGAAAGATTATTTCATCAGATTGGACACCCAGCACAGATTTCACTATAGAAGAAGCAGGAGGGAGTAGGTGGCCAGCCTGCTGAGGTCTCCAGGACTATGATTTTAACTTTTGATTTTCTCTTTTACAATGTTAATCTCTACTGTTGTCAACTGGCCACAGTTTCTTATTTAATTAAATTTGGTTTTCATTTAATCAATTTCTACCTTGTTCTTTGTATGTTCTGACAAATCTGCCTTTATATGAGTATCGGGTCTGTAGTAAGCGATTAGTATAATCTGTACTTGTGTTGTAACTGGGAATTGTTCACAGCATTCTATGCCTGCATTTAGTGAAGAGCAGTATACAAAAAATAAGTTGCACTGCATTGTATTATACTCACATGTAAACAGTATAATCGTTCAAATAAAGGAGAGGTAAGTAGCACACGCTGATACAGCACATTGCCGCACCCACCACATGACAAACCAACTCAGGACCCGAGTGCAGCTATGCAATGGGTGACACCTCAGCACCACACTAGTTCAGATGGAATGGAACAGTGTGAGGTTTTTTATGGTGGCTGGAGTGCCAATTTTGCCACCAACCCCCAGGGTTTTTCCCTGCAGTTTGGAATGCCTACATGTAAGGCTGGATGCAGGTTAACATCATACCCAGGATGGAGCAATTGCAGGTTAAGGGCCTTGTTGAAGGGCCCAATGGAGTAGAGTCAGTTTGGCGTCTACGGGATTCAAACTGGCAACCTTCCAATTACCAGTGCAAATCCCTAGCCTCAGAGCCACCACTCCACTCCGTTCAAATAGACTTCAGTATAAATACAGTAAATAAACTCCATGAACACTTCTCATGCCAGTGATCCATACATTTTTGGAACATAATTATTCTAATAGAGGTTCACAGAAATCATGGCCTGTCCCTTGTTATAAACTGGTAGCACCAGTACCTAACAATACTGAACATTATAACAATTGATCATTTCATACACATCTACACTTAATCATACAGTGCTAATTACATGAGTACATTAATCAAATGGCTTCAAAAAATAGAAAACTATAAGATGTCTATATTTTAGCTTTAAATCATGGAATTACTTGTGAGATGGAAAAAGTTGAAATAGCTAAATAACTCACTACATAGTCACTGCACATGTTCAGAATAGTCAATCAAAATCAGGTGGGATGTGTAAAAAATAAAAAATGTAAAAAAAATTAATAATAGCAAAAAATTAATAAGACTTAATAAGCAATGCAGCATAATTGGATTTCAGGCTAGAAATTAAATTTCCTGAGCTTTATAGTCGATCATAGGAAGAAACAAAGGGTCAAAAAATGAAAGAGCACTTGTTGTTAGTTTTACATTGACAAAATGAAATGGTGTGAAAATCAGCTACAGTTACTATATAATGTAGTTCTACAGCCCATAACTGTGAAAAAGAAGTGATCAGTTGTAGTCCAACTGTGAGAGATGGCAGATTAACACAGCTATTAATATGCCGATGCTGTGCTGTCATGAAAGGAACAAACTTTGCTCTGTCTAGCAATGCCAGTCTCTTTTTAAACAGTTGATAATGATATAAGCCTGGGGTCTCCAACTCAGTCCGCAGAGGGAGGGGAAGGATACAGAATTTCTTTCCAATTAATGGTCTCACATGATCATGCTGGTATTTTCCAGTTTCTGCTTTTATTATGCCAATATGTAAAAATACAGATAGGTGATTCATAATAAAAATGAAATTTTGTGTAAGGATGATTTGTACACCCAGTTCGGAGGTACACACTGTGTCTTTAAGAATCCATCTGCTCTATATTGTTATTATTATTCTTTATTATTCATTACATATTTATAATTCTATTAAAGATTTTTATGTATTGTTAATGCCCATTTATATTCATGTCACGGCACAGGAGATGAGCAACTAGGAATTTCACTACATATTGTACTGTATGTATAATTTGTATATGACAAATAGAATTTGATTTGATTTGAAGGGTTGGGGATAGCTGTTAACCTGTTTAATATGGTAAATAATGAAAATGAGAAAAGAAAAAGTCCAACAAACAACAGAGAATTGCAGACATTGCTCATCCAGTTCTGCCTCTTCTTAAGCTTTTCCTCAGAGTTTCATGCTCTCTGTTATTCAGTTTATGAATTGAAATGCTGATTTCCAGTGTTTTTACTTTAAAAATATCCCATGGGAGGAAGAGGCAGGACCTTCTTGATTGTCACAGAAGTGACTTTCCGGCCCAACTGGGTTATTCTTGATTGGTGTTTCTGGGAAAAAAGGTTGTGTTTTTTAGCCTTTTTTTTAAATACAATATGGTATTTTGGGCGATTTGTCAAATGCACTCCTCAACTCTATTAACATGCTTTTCGCCCTCCCCTGCTGTTTGGACCTTTATATATATTTTGTTGCTTTTGAACCTCTGAGGGTACATCACTTCGTTTACTTCAGGCATTGGGCTATTTTCTGGCAACACTAACCGGTTTTTGAGCTGTTTTTGGAATGCAAATTTGTTCAGGATCTGGCAATCCTGCCTGCAGGCTCCATCATCCGGACTGCAGGTCAAAACGTTTGTGAGTCCTCACCTTTGAATTGTCAGGCGGATGCTCCTGATATGCAAATGTGTGACAACATATAAACAGATAAATACAAACACAAGGATTAGAAAAATATTTGATTAGTTGTTGTGACGATGCGGGTCCTACTCCATGGCTCCCACTTCCCTTTAGGGAGCTCCTTGAACCCGACACCGTCAGTAATGTAACTGGATCAGCTGGACAATGAGGACACCAAATGAAAACAAGGGGAAAGGTGCCAAGTGCTTTTATTTAAAAACAAAAGAAACAAAACAAAAGTGTCCAAATAAAGTGTAATTCTCCAAAACATCATTAAATAAATAATCCATTAAAACATGTGGAAATGTGGAGATTAAAATCCAATAAATAAATCGAGGTTAAAACAATAGCTGGAAGCAGTCCTTTAAAGGCAAGACCCGGTGCCTTCTTCTGCTGGAGGCTCCCCTGCTTCTCCCATCCAGGCCATGCACCAGAGAAGTCGCCCTACCTGTACCGGACCTTCTTTCTCTGCTGGTCTGGTAGCTTCCCAATCCCTGGCTTCGTTCAGCTCTCACCAGACCGAGACTTGGGTTCCCTAGTGACCAGGGTACTCACGCTGGGGCCCGCTGCCTTCCGCGATCTTATGCGGCGATCCAACCATCTTCCAGTCACTCCTGCTCCTCGCAAGTACTCAGCAGGAACGACCACCACTTGCTGCCCCCGAGTGTTGGCCTAACACTCCTGATGGGCTCTCTTCACAGCTGCCTGCTCTTATCAGCGAGTTTGCCCTTGCTAGCTCGCTTGCTCTCTCACACCGGCTTTCAGCTTCCAGCTTTCTCTTCTTCTTCCACTAATCTCCATTCACTATCTCGATCTTTTTCTCCCCCTTCCACACTCGCGCTTCTACTATATATATTGGGGACGTGGCACAGGTGTGGCAATTAGCAGTTCCCGGCATCAATTATGGATGCGGACGATTCCTCACCTGTGCACATAAGTGAGGAAATGCCCACACCATGTCGCATCCGAGAATCACTCCGGCCACACTACCACGCCCCCTCTATAAGCTGCGAGTAAAGCAATTATTTATTTAAAACTGGCCTTTTATTCTGAGCTGCGGACCCGCTATACCACAGTTGTAAACAGCCTTATTTGTTATGTGGTTAATACAGTATATGCATCATATTGTCTAGTATTTATTTATATGTTCACATTGATAATACATATACAAAATGATCGAATCTCTTAGCATAACATGTTGCTTAATGATTTTAAATTGAACCACTGTTGAAACCTAATGCTTTATCGTAAACTAAAATGAGAAAATGTGCGTCCAAACTATTTTTTAGTCAGTGACAGCTTAACTAAAAGTATCACGTCAAAAGTTTGTCACATAGTTCAGATGAACCAGTTCGATTCACACGTCACTCATTGTATGTACCTACACTATTTTCACATTTTTTATTCTCAAAAAAGACAATGGGATAGATGTATTGTTACTGCTGTGATGGATTGTGAACTTATTTATTATTTTTCTCATAATAATATTTTTGAAAGGTTTGAACCCAAAATCAGCACTGTATGAATAAAAACCCTAGAAAAAACGTTTATCATGAAAACACTTCATTACACGCAACTCAAGTGGAGATGGCCTAATTGAAAGAACACAAATATTAGAAAACAACTTCCAGGGGACAAACACATGATTACAATGACAGCAAAGTTATATAGAATTAAAATGTTTATTTTGTGGAGGGCCGAGGCTGCATACTGAGGCAGTAGAAAATGCTAACACTTCACAGCTCCAAGTTCCAGGGTTTGATTTCCAGTCTGGCTATTGTCTATGTGCAGTTTGCACATTTTCACTATGGCTGTCAGGATTTTTCCTTTAGGTACCCTGGTTTTTCTCCATAACCCATCTCAAAGACAAGTGTGTTAGGTTAACTGATAACTTTAAAACCACCCAGTGTGGGTGTGTTTGGAATTGCAGCCTGCAATGGACAGATGCCACAAACCGCTGATTCCTTCCCCATGCCTGATTTGCCAGTATAAGCTTCAGATCATACAACCCTGAGCATGGGAAAGGTGCTATATAAATAAAATGTATTATTATTATTATTATTAACCCTAAATTGAATTAAGTAGGTTCCATGATGGTGTAATAACAAAGCAAAGACAGTGAGAAGCTTTGGGGGCCTCATAGGCAAACCCCATATCATTAATTTCAGGTGAAGCGTTATTTTGCAACTTTACAGATACAACTAACAAAGATGACGGTTGTTCTGGTTAAGAAGTGGATTTACTGTATATTTCTTTAACTTTCAAAGTCAAGAACACTATACAGACAAACTGTTCTGTCTTAATTGATGTCTGTATGTTCTAGGGTCTATGAAAAGCTTAAGTTTCATTTCAAAATTTTATATCATGAGCAAAATGTATTCTTCTTATTGCATTTTTATTTGTGGTCAAAACCTTGTTACCATGAAAATGTTTTCTTCTAACCTATCTCAAGTTATTATTATGATATAAAAATATGTATATATTATGATTTAAGAATATTTAGAATATTTGTTTTTCTTTTATACTGTATATGAATATTTATGCTCATTGACGATAGCATCACTTTGATCTCCGTTCACTGAGTTATTCATATAATAAAAACTGCTTTAGTGCAGGTTGAGAAATGCACTGCTAACAAGTACAAAGTGGATTCAGAAAGTATCCAATTAAAAACTGAAATCTGTCATTCAGACCCTTTGCTGTGGCACTGTAGATTGCGGTCGGGTGCATCCTGTTTCCTTTAATTACCCTTGACCTGTGTCTAGGACTTGATTGGTGTCCATCTGTGCCAAACTGACTTGATTGGACATCATTTCGAAAGGCACACACCTGTGGATATAAAGTCGAAGCAATTCATACTGCATGCCAAAACAAAAATCAAGCCAGGAAACACAAGGAGCACTCTGTAGCTCTCTGTAGACCCCCACAATAAAATTATAGTGCAAAATAAATCAGGGCAAGGGGTTAAAACATTTCTAAAGCTTTGAGTGTTTCCAAGAGCACAGTGACCTCAATAATTGTGAAATGGAAGCGGTCTGGAATCATCAGGACTCTTCCTAGAGTTGGCAATTGGGCAAGAAGGGCCTTGGTCAGTGAGGCGACCAAGAACCCAAATGGCCACTCTAACAGAGCTGCAGAAGACCTCTGCTGAGATGAGGAAACCTGCAGGAAGGCTGCGGCACTCCATCAAACATGTGTTTATGGCAGAGTGGCAAATTCCCACATGGAGTTTGCGAAATGGCATTTAAAAGCCTCTGAGCACTTGAAGATAAAGATTCTCTGGTCTCATGAGATAAAAACTGGACTCTTCGGACAGAACTCCAAGCACTACATTTGGCAAAGACCATACGCTGTTCATTACCTGCCTAATACCATCTCTACAGTATGGTGGTGGCAGCATCATGCTATGGAGGTGCATCTCATCAGCACAGATAGGGAGACTGGTCAAAATTACAGCCAAATTCAGGTAAGTCCTTGAAGAAAACCTGCTCTAGAGTGCACACATCCTCAGACTGGGGCGACACTTCAACTTTCAGCACAGCAATGACCTGAATCATACAGGTGAGACAACACTGGAGTGGCTTCAATACCAATCTCTGACTCTCCTTGAGTGATCCAGCCAAAGCCCAAACTTAAACCACATAGCACATCTTGTGGAGAGACCTGAACATGACAATTTACAGACACTTTCCCTCTAATCAAATGGAGCTTTAAAGGATCTGCCAAGAAGAAAGGCATAAAGTGCCCAAATTCAGGTGTTCAAAGCTTGTACAGACCTACAAGAAGACTCAAAGCTGAAACTGTTGCCAAAGGGGCTTCTACTAAGTACTGAATTAAGGGTCTGAAAACATCCATGAATTACAGATTTCAGTTTTTGATATTTTAATAAATCTTTCTGAAAACATGTTTTCACTTTGTCATTATAGGTTCATTATTATTATTATTATTATTATTATGAGTGTTCATTGATGGGCAAAAAATTAAATCATTTAAAACAAAACCTACAACACAATAAAGTACAGAAAGTGAAGTTGTCTGAATACTTCGTGAATCCACTGAATCTGCTTGCTTACACTGACTGATATGAACTAAAGAAGTATCAATAAAATGGAAAAAATAAGGCCATCCAGGAATCTTTGTCCCTTTTAGTGAAGGTCTTTTTCAGTTAATGCAATGTGTTACATGCATTTTTAAATATAGCTGCAAAATATTATAATCTAAAGAATACAGACACAAATAGTTGTGGAAGCCGGCCCGGACACAGACAGGCGGACACGCTAATGTCACCCAACACACGTTTATTGACACAGTCCATATTTACACAAGTGCTCACACAACCCCAAAGTCCCCAAAAGTGCTGGCCACGACACAATGCCTTCTCTTTCTTCAGGCTGCCTCCTTGCCTCTCCTCCAAGACCTTGTCTTCTCCTCCCAACTCCAGCCATCATATGAAGGGAGGCGGCCCCTTAATATACGCACCCGGATGTGCTCCAGGTGTCCACCAGTGACCTTCCGCCGACACGCCCCGTGTGACAGAAGCACCGGCTGTGTACCTGGAAGCACTCCGGGTGTCCCCGATCCTCTTTCCCCCAGCACTTCCAGGTGTGGCGGAAGTGCTGAAGTTCAGGGCTCTTTAGGCACAGGGGAGCCCCCTGGCGGTGCCCTCGGGCCCCTACAGGGTAGAGCATCAAAGCTCTGTACCCGTGGCCCCCAAAGGAACCAGGATGGTTGCCCCCACGTGGTCTGGGGAGGACGTAAGCCCTCTTCTGGTCTTCCTAGGCCCAATAAAAGATAACAGATTTTGAAAAAAATGAAGGGGGCCCGGGCCTGATGCCACAGTAATGGGGAAACTTCTATTTTACTTTTGGGCTTGAGCTCCTATACAGTAAGTGTTCTTTGAGTGTTTTCTTCTGAATTTGAGTGTACTCTCAGTCAAGCATTGGAAGTCACTCTTCATTTCCTTTTCAAGAGAATGAAGTATCATTTAACGTTCTCCATTTGTAGTTGCCAGTGACCTAGACCAATTGACCTCTTTCTTCTTATTTCCTCTCAATAGTTTCCAACTTTTGGTTACCCAATAGACAATAGTTGTAAAAGCTTTTGTGTCAGTGACCAACGTGACCTCCACTTAAGACCATAAAAGGCTGCACTCAACATCTGGTTCATTAAGTGCTTAGTATTCAGCTGTCAGTGGAATGTGGGCAAAACTAAGAATAAGAAGGAAAAACAGGGAGTTGGTATTTGATGAATTGGTATTTGTGGCATAAACCAAATGATATTTTAAGTAGGCCATGTGCTTTCTTAATTCTGTTTTGACTATTTTGACTTGGTGTAGCATGTTGGTGGTCACATATTAGATCTGCTCTGTACAATTTGGCCTATCTGGTGGCAACACTTACCACACTTATTTGGGCCTCTCTGGCCATAAAGCAATTGCTTTCCACAGTCTAAACGACTCTGTAAATGTCAAATTTCTTTCAATATCTGTCCCTCTATCATTACAGGATCCTAATCTTTCTCTGCCTTCTCCTATTCCATCCATATTAGATAGTCTTCTTGATCACTATAAATTAGCCGTAAATAAAACAGCTCTTTTAAAACACAAGGAGGTTTGCTTCAAACATTTAGCTCCATGGTATCATTCTCAATTAAGATCTATGAAAGAAGCTGCCTGAAGCCTTCAGATTCATGTCAGACTGGCCTCACTGTGCACGCCCAGGCTTTCTTCAGCCATCAAAGGGCTTAGAGAGGTGCACTAATGGCAGCCAGGAATGCACACTATGGCACAATAACAGAGAGTGGCCATAAAAAGCCAAGGGTTTTGTTCTCTGTATTTAATAAACAGTTCAATCCGCATATAGCTCGACCACCTCTTGTACTGAAAACTGTGAGAAATTCCTTCTCTTTTTCCATGATAAAATCAAAACCCTATGGAATTCAACTAATAAAAGTTCATCCTCCTTTTTACCAATTTATTTATTAATGACCAGGGGCCTCATGTATAAATGGTGCATACGCACAAAAATGTTGCGTACTCCTGTTTCCACGCTCAAATCGCAATGTATAAAACCTTAACTTGGTGTAAAGCCACGCACATTTTCACGCCAGCTAAATGCTTGGCGTACGCAAGTTCTCCGCTCGGTTTTGCAAACTGCCGGCACCCAGCGTTAAAGCAGTGCTTTTGTTCCAGTGTGGTTTCCCTCTGTTTTTTAGATACACACCCCTGACGCGGCTTTATCATATACACTGAAATTAATCGCATATTGTTTATTAGTTTAAGGCATCTGATTGTAATTAACCTGTAACAATATAATGGTCCACGGAATGGCCAAACTTTTCCAAATACCATAGCTGCTTTAGCGTTGTTTCTCTCAATGCACCACTCAGAGTATTTATCCCACTGTATCTGAATGTGGAATCACAGCTCTACAGCAGCTGATTGGAAAGAGAATTATCGGTATACAGCTTCAAGCACACGCTGCCTCAGCCATGCGCTATTTGAACTGTTCTCATACAACAAACACTTCAGAGCCTTTCCTGTACGGACCTCACAGTTCAGAAACAGTTTCATCCCAAGAACTATAAATGCACTCAATCAGTCCATCAAGTGCTCCTTGCAGAACTGTTTGTACTTATAGGTACAATTATCTCACTGTAAACTTGTGATACAGTTATAATATTGCACAACCTGAGCCACTTTACAAAGCACGTATTTACATATGATAACAATATCATTTTTAAGATAAAATGCAGCAAAATATGTTTATTATATTATACAGATAAAACTTTAACTTCATTTAAATAATCTATATTGTTAATAATTAAACATGTGAGGACACAGTGTAGCAGCGCTAGCTAGTTCAAGGATTGTTCCTGCCTTGCACAGTATTCTTGCTGGGGCTGGTGCGACACTGGAAGGATAGATGGATAGAATAATTAAACATGTACTACGAAGATATTTCAATGTTCCTTAAAAGTTTTGAAGAATCTGCATTCTAAGCTTACAGATGGCTTAATGTCTATTACAGAGCTGATTGTGTGGCGATTGGTTACTTGAAGAAAAAAAAGGAAGGACAGGAATTGGAGGTTAGTACGTTTGAAAGAGACATTACTTCTGCAATAAATTATTTCATCGAAGGTCGCGCATGGCGCAGCAAGCATCTTGCGTTATGCAGGAACAATCTCTGGACAGGGCGCCAGCTTGTCACTATCACTGCGCCACCGTGTTCCCATGTTTAATAACATGCTCTAACTCCTATCATCATGAAAATGATATCACGTATACAGTACATCTCAGTATTTTAATTATTCAGAGACCTGTAATATCATGAATGTAATGGATTCTGTGTCCTGTCGGAGGAAGAGAAAGCCCATTTAAGAAGCACATATTGATTCACACACACATAGAGCACATAGAAGAACACATACAAAACAAAGCATTTAATGTGCTACTTTAGTTACGATGGGATTTCAGAAACTAGTAAATTAAACGATTTAAAGATATAGTTTATGATGTTCTGCTTTAATGACAAAATAAACTACGTGACTAAAGTGGATATTTCAAGATTAAAGTTGACATTTCAAGCTTTTTTCTCACTGTGTCCCTATTTTTTTTCTTTTCTCTGTACCCTAATAAGTTTTCATATGACACTCAGACGGTGGGCTACGACTTGCCTTTTCACAATATCTGACAACTTTTTTTTTTTCAGGAACTGTGCAAATTTGTGAACTTGAGCTTTTGAGTTTCTCCGACGCTCTATGTCACTCAATCAGCTTCCTTTTGTTGTTTATATCACTGTTTAAACCAACAATTAGTACGTTTTTCCTTGCCTCCACTTGGTATTCACTGAAATTCTTCTTTTTTCCTCTGTGCTTTTGCCACTGCCTTTTTACAGAACGCTAAGCTTAAGGGCTATTTATATTGATTTGCATATTCAAATTCTGGGAGGAGTTAGGGTGGGGCAGCAGGCGCGTGCACATGCGTTACTTTTCACGCTGTCTGGGATTTATGGACCGGAAGAACGTGGAAGTTGGCATTCGGATGGATTTTTTTTGTGAGTACGCACATTTCCGCTTTTGTCCATATGCCATATTTTAGTGTGAATTCAATGCACGGCGTTATGCATGAGGCCCTTGGACTGTAGGATGAGGCCTACCGCTTGCACACTGGACCCCATCTCCTCCACACTTATTGAATTCTGCCTTCATGCCATAATCTTGACTCTGGCCCAGAAACATTGACAATTGCTTTTGTAACCCCAATACTAAAAAGTCTGATCTTAATCCTGATAATCTGAGCAATATTCAGCCAGTCACTTACCTACAGTATTCTGTCAAAAGTTCTAGAGTGTGTTTTGACCTACCAACTCACCAGCTACTTAACTTGTAATAACCTAATGGAAACTGTGACATGTGTGGGCATTGAGGGCAACTTAAAGGCCCAGATAATGGTAATTTCCCAGTGAAACTCAAGAAAGCGCTGTTGACTAACACCTATTCTCTTCCTCCTTTTGCAGAGCAGAAGACTGACAGCTTTACCAAACTTGATGTCACTTCTTCTTTGAATTATATGGGGGTTGCCTATAGGTGCCCCAATATTTCACAGTTGTCTGTGTTCTTTCTCACAAAACCTTTCAGTCTGGTTTCAGAATGTTGCACACCATGAAACTGCTCTACTTTGGATGATTTAATGATTTGCGTATAACTCTGAATGTGGATCTCAATATTCCAGCGCAGTGACAAGGACAATGTGCTGTAAAAATGTCACCATCCTTCAGATCACAGTTAAAATCAAGGACCTGACTCTCTGTGGTCATTAAGGGTCCCTGGACATCTGTCATAAAGAGCAGAGTGTACCCCAATGGCCTGGCTAAATTGCCCTCCATGGCCTAGTCATTCTGGGCACCTAATCATCCCCTGTCTTTAACTGGCTATTTCTCTCACCACTTCACCAGCAAACAGCTCATGTGTGGTTAACACTCTGGCACAAAATGGCTGCCGTTGCATCATCCAGGTGGATGCTACACATTAGTGGTGGTTCAAGTGGCTCCCCACTCACTGTGTAAAGTAGAGAGAAAAAACACTATATAAATGTAAAGAATTATTATTATTATCTCTGGCAATACCTTCCTGTGGTTTAAATCCTATATGAGTGATATGCAACAGTTTGTTAGTCTTGGCAACAGCAGGTCCATCTCAGCGCCAGTCACACAAGTTCCCCAAGGCACTGTGCTCGAACCCCTGGTGTTCTGTATTTACATGGTTCCCCTTGGCCACATTATTCATAGCTTTGGACTGGATTACCTTTTTTATTCAGATGACACTCAGATCTATTGCTATGTTAAAAGTGAAAGTTCATCACAGTTTACTCCACTCAGAACTTGCCTCAGTGAAATTAAAACCTGGATCGAATATACTGTAACTCTTTAAAACTAAACTGCAAAAAAACTGATGTCATGCTAGTTGGTGTTAAAGCTCAGTTTAAGAAAACAAACTCCTTCTCAATTACTCTTAGTAACGATATCAGACCTTCTTCTTCTGTTTGGAATCTTGGTGTCATTTTTGATTCCTCCCATTCTTATTCTACCCACATATACAACATTAAGAAACAAAACATATCCTGAGTTTGCCTGTTCCTCTCATTTAGTAAAGCTGGGGATTTTGTCCATGCTTTTATTACATCACCATCATCATTGACTACTGTGCCCCAAACTTACCTATTCTTTACAGGTGGCAGAACCTTAAGTTTTATATCACCCACACTTTGGAACAACCGCCATAAATTAATAAGATCAGATGAGTCAATTCATTCTTAAAAAAAAAACAAAAAAAAAAACTTAAAACTCAATTGTTCTGGAAGGCATTTAACTTGTCCTGACATTCTGACCTATCTATCAATTTATCCTCTTCGTCCACATCCTCAGAATGATTCGTGTTTTTATCACAGATTATGTAATTTATTCATGGTATTCTTGTAGTATTTGTACTTTGCATTTTATTCTGGTTAATTGTTCTTATTCTATTTCAATGCTTTGTATATCATATGTTTATCTTTATTTAGTGTTTCATGAGGATGTTATCTGTATCCAATGTTGTATATGCCCTGTTATCCTTACTTAAGTTCTGTGAAGTGCTTTGAGCATATATAAATATAAAGTGGTTTGAGGTACTATATAAATAAAATGTATTATTATTATTATTATACACTAGGGGGCTCCGCCACCTGCTTGCTTTGTTCTTCCACCACCCGGGTTTAGTTAACCGGATATACAATTTAAACAGATTGTTATTTTCATGGGAACTGTTACATTTTCATTATTTTCACTTTTACTTTAAAACTTTAGTTAAAACAATATTTGGAATTCAAGATCGCATTGAATTTTGATTTCCGTGTTTGGACTTACATCGTGACAACACAACGTATAAATGTCCATGAGTGAATTTAGTTTCTTTATCTCTAATAAATTACCCAACTTTTTCAAATGTTTGTCCCTGCTCTTTCTTCTTTGCTTAGACATTGACATGTCTAGAACATGTAAAATTATTGTCCTGATAAAATTTATAAGAGCTGACAAAACCGGAAGTGCGTCTGCCAAAAGCATTCACACAACTGAGAGGTTAGATGACTGTGGTCTTGTTTGAAAATGGTTGTAAGTATGCCGTGACTTGAAAGAATCTCATGGCAAAAGTTTCCGTCTTGTGGGACATCATTCCAAAAAGTCTCTCAAAAAGTTACGTCTCGTCCCAAGATTTTTTTATTATAATAGAGAGATAAGGTGTTTGAATATTTCTATTGTGTATTCTAAGTGGACATCTTCTTTCCACTTCCTCTGTATATGGAAATGCTCAATTGATGTTACAAAGTAGTTTTAATAGAAACTGATATGTGAATCAGATGATTGCAATGAGAAGTGAAGAAAAACGACACCTTTTATTGGCAAACTAAATAGATTACAATATGCAAGCTTTGCCTGAAAAAGGGCCCTGAGTTGCATCAAAAGCTTGCATATTGTTATCTGTTCAGTTAGCCAATCAAAGGTATCATTTTATTGCATCCACAATGGCTAACAGGCAGAGGTAGAGTAGTCAAAAATTGTACTCAAGTAAGAGTAGCGTTACTTCAAAATAATATTACTGAAGTAGAAGTAAAAAGTAGTCATCCAAAAGATTACTCAAGCAAGAGTTAAAAAGTATTTGTTGAAAAGACTACTCAAGTGCTGAGTAACTGTTTGAACATAATAAATGATTTATTTTTTAGAAATTTTGTAATAAGACAGACAAAAATATAAAACAATGTGAAAATTCTGCTATTTCCAAATAATAAAATAAAAAAAATTAGTAAAAATAAATAACAGCTTTACAAAATAAAGATGCACAAATAACACAAAGTTCCAAATCTCAGTTTTTCACAACAAAGCTTTTGAAGCCAATACCTACAGTAGATAACATGTATGTTTGAACAGTGCAAACTACTTACAGTGACAAGATATACTGTACACTGACAGTATAATACTGTATATTCACATTGTGTTGTAGCGGGTCCACGGCTTCAAAAAAAAAAAAAGGCCAGTTTCAAATCTATAAAGCCATAAAGCAATTGCAAGACCGCAGGGAGTTAATGAGGTAGTTGGAGTTCTAAATTGCTTCATTGGCTTCCTGCGGCGTGTGATTAAGGCCCACGTAGAACGGGAGTGTATATATACGGGTCAGCACAAAAAAAGAAGGGGGAATCAAAGAAAAGGAGAAAAGAAAAGAGGTTAAAAGACAAGAAAGGCAAGTTTGGGAACGACGATCTAGCCACCTGGAGGGAGGAAGCAGTACGAGCTAGGGCTCCATGAAAGAGCATTAGCTGTGGCTCTCTAGGGGCTAGTTCGATCCACTGAACATTCGGGTGGAGTGTGGCAAGCAAGGCAGGTGCCCTCCCTAGGCTTCTGAGGTGTGACCACGTGAGCGCGAAGGAAGAAGGGAGGAGAGCCGACCTCAGGCGGTCTGGCCATGATGCCTGGAGGCAGCCAAGATGGAGGTCGGCCGAAAGGAGCTTGTGGCTGCTGAGTCTCCGCCAGCTATGCGAGTAATGGGTGAGCCAGGGAGAATGAGAAGGAGGTGGGCTGAGTTCAGGAGGAGTTAGTCTGCATTTTAACCTCAGATTTTTAATGGATTTATTTATTGATTTTTTTATCCCCACTTTTCACAATGATTTTTATGGATTTATATATGTACTGTTT
Organism: Polypterus bichir lapradei; assembly: GCA_026402145.1. Lineage (NCBI taxonomy): Eukaryota > Metazoa > Chordata > Cladistia > Polypteriformes > Polypteridae > Polypterus > Polypterus bichir. The sequence goes on from JANRMT010062835.1 coordinate 36,687,565, forward strand.
TTTATGAATACTGCACCATTGACACTTTATTTTCAATTTTTTATTTTTGTTTTGACTGGTTTTTACAGTAATAAAAGCACTTGAGCACTTTTTCCACTATCCTCTGGCTTCATCAGTGAATTATCCTTTTATGTGAGCTCATCTCGGTCATAACTATCGAGGGTGTGGGTTCAATAGACTACCATGTGGGAAGAGGGAGTCTGTAGGGGACCGGCATCATCACACACTTGCCCTCCAAATAGCACAGCTGATAGAAAACAACATTAGAATAAGGCAGCTTGTGCACGTACAAGAAGTCTCACTTTAACTTGACTGTCTGTGTCTGTGCATGTTTGTTTAAAACGTGCTTGTTCTTTACTCAGTGAAGTGATGGTTAATCTTTAGCAGAAGTTGGCTCTCAAGGTTCTTGAAGTGAACAGGAGCCCTGCATGACTAAAAAGTCTCTCACAGGCTGCAGACACAGGAAGTTTGAGTGTGGTCATCTGACTGCATGGCTATGTCTGATTGGTGAAACTGAGTCATGTGTTTATTACTACTAAGTCTGATTGGTGAAACATTGTCATGTGATTATTGTTGCTACGTCTGATTGGTGAAATAGCCATGCAGTAGATCCACTGGCAACTTCTATCTGGCAAAAATATAGTGTATGTAATGTGTAAATGGAAAAAAGTAACGAGTCAAGCGTTGCCCAATGTAGCAGAGTAGCAGAAATGTTTCTTCTTCACAAATGTACTCAAGTAAAAGTAAAAAGTATGGTGCAGTAAAACTACTCTTAGAAGTACAATTTTTTTTAAAAAGTTACTCAAGTAAATGTTATGCATTAAATGTAACTCGTTACTACCCACCTCTGCTAACAGGTATACTGATGATTGTCATGTATGCCTGATTATAGGAACAGATTATAGTAGCTCGCAACATCTGAGAATTAGGGAGAAGTTATCAGATGTCTTAAGTTATCTTGGAGAACCTACAGGTCTGAAACAACTTTTTTAACTGTAGGAGTTATCATCTGCTTTGTGTTCAGAATCTCTCACTGTGCATCATTAAGATGATTCCTCAGTCATGTACAAGCTCATTGTGTCCTCCAGTCTTTGGATGTCAGGATCATAAGATTATTGACTGTGAAATCTCCACCAAATGAAACTTGTTTGTCTAAGAATCTCTGATTCTGACAAAGACTTTGATCCTCTTTGGCTAACCCTGGAATCTTGCTAGAGAGTAACTTACAAACATAGTTTGGATGCTCACATTGCTTGTTTTATTGGTGTCACTTCAGAATTTTGAGAAGACATTAATCCTACCATACTTCATTTATTCCTATTTTTAACAAAGACCTGACAGAATTTCATTACTATCCTAATGGAGACTGTGCCTAAATATAAATAGCTTGTAGTCTTAATAAAAGATAAAGAGCATTTATTTCCCACTTGCTACTTTTCTGAAAACCAAAAAAAACAATTCTTAGCAGCTGCAGAGAGAAGGGGCTGCTGACGTGTGAAGGTAAATGAGTAGTGATGAGTGAACCTCGCTAAATTTGCTTCACCTCGAGTTCATCGAAAATGCTGAAATACTTGAGAATTTTGGTGAACTTGATGAAATGCAATGAATCCAATGGGGAAGGAGATACTGAACTAGTTTTCAGTTGATTATAATGGTGCAGTGCTCTTTGAAGAGTCTCTGAGGACTAGAAAATTGTCTGCAACTACGTTAAGCCGATTTATTGAGTCCAAAAATCTGACCTGAGCTGTGAGGCAGCAGTGACAACCTCTGCACCAATGTGCCCACCTGAGATAAAAGTTTACTCTGAATCCACAATACTCGGATTCTCCCACAATCCCTTATCGCTACGACTAACACCCACAGAGCCTTTAATGCAAGGGGTCAGCATTAAATACCTGGGGGGCTGTCCCTGTCACTATTTGATCAACAACAATTTATAAACTGATACATTTACTTGTTTGGTGCCATTATTTTTCATTCATGAAATGGTAGCAGCCATATACTTCAAACTTCCAGTTGTTGCAGGCTTTAGCAATTATTGCACAAACTGACTGGATTTTCTTTTTGCACCTTGCTTTTATTTCCTTTTTTCTTTATTCTCCTGACATGATAATGATTTTGATAGACAAGCCAACAGATACTAAAAGAAAAACAGATAAAAAAAGTAATTTCTTACAGCAGTAGCACAATTGTACGAAAAAATGCAAAACCTTGACATTGAAATTTCATTTGAACAATAATATGGTGGGCCTTCTTTCTGTTTTTGCTTCTGACACTTCAGTGCTTGTCATATGCCCAGAAGGGAATGGGCGGTCCCGTGGCCTGGAACCCCTGCAGATTTTATTTTTTTTCTCCAGCCGTCTGGAGTTTTTTTTTTGTTTTTTCTGTCCACCCTGGCCATCGGACCTTACTCCTTTTCTATGTTAACTAATATTGTCTGATTTTAATTTCTTTGTCTTTTATTTTTCTTTTCTTTATTATGTAAAGCACTTTGAGCTACTTTTTGTATGAAAATGTGCTATATAAATAAATGTTGTTGTTGTTGTTGATAAGATCAGTTAGTCAGTAATTTTCTAACCTGCTTAGTCCTGAACAGGGTCATGGGGTGTGCTGGAGCCTATCCCAGCTAGCATAGGGCACAAGGCAGGAAGAAATCCTGGACAGGGTGACAGTCCATCACAAGGCGACCACACCAACCACACACTAGGGCCAATTAAGTACTGCCAGTTCACCTAACCTGGGTGTCTTTGGACTGTGGGAGAAAGTTGACATTAGGTTGTCATTTCTAATTATTTCCTGTCATAGCTAGCAACATAATAAATACGTACCTATACAAAATAATAGCTGTAAATCAGATCATTAGAACAATTGTGACAAGAACAGGCCATTTAGCCAGACAAGCTCGCCAAGTCCTATTGACGTAGATTGTGCAAGATAATATCAAGTTGAGATCTGAAGATTTTTAAAATCCTCCTCTCTATCATACTACTAGATAATTTATTTCATGTGTTTATGGTTCTTTGTTTGAAGAAAAACTTTTTAACATTTTTGAGAAATTTGCCCTTAACAGGTTTCTAACTGTATTGCTCTGTCCTTGTAGAAGAGCTCACGTTAAAGTAACAGCTCGGATCTACTCTAGTAATTTCCTTCATAATTTTAAATACTTTGATCATGTCACCTCTTAATCTCCATTTGCTTACGTTGAAAAGGTACAACTGGTTCAATCCCAACCTAGTCACTCTCCTCTGGACTTTTTCTATAGAACAAAAAACACACATGTACAATCTGAAGAAAAAGAAAGAAAGAAAATTTTATGAAAATTTGTTTTCTAGGTACATGCTATCAAATTATAAGCAACTACTTTTATTGTTTTTCTTTAGAATAAAAATAATATCTTTTTACTGGTAAATAATATGTCTAAGGTTGTCAGGCTTATTATTTTTAAACAGAAACCATACAGCAAAGTAATAAAGGAGGAAGTACACTGAGGTTAATGCAGCCCCTTTAATAACAGTATGTGTTATATTCTAATACAGATTACCATTTGTTCTTTTTCAGGTTTTGTTGATCAAAACTTATGTTATGTCATACACCTTTGCTGGATTTGAGTGAAGAATACTGAGTGGAATCCGAATAGCCTGCACTACACTTACAGATTGCAAAGCATAACAAGAGAATGATTAGCCTCTTTCAACCATTTCAAGGCACAACAAATCCCATTACAATTACTTCAACTAAATTTATGACACATAATGGATCACTAAATGAAGCAGAGTACATACTATGATAGCTGGCATACAACATATCAGGATGCTCGTATAATTCTCAAATTGTGATGGGGTGCATTATAATGCTAGCTTGCTTGCTTGTCTGTGTTTTCTCTGTAAGCTCTTTTTTATGGCGTCAGTTTTCTTGGCTGCTTGGGAATGATTATATTTGAGTCGAGTTCTTTCTGATTCTGCCTGAGCATTTTACCAAGTGCTGCATTTATTTCACCATTTCATCATTTAGTCATTTTGTAGTCTTTTAAACTGGCATACCCCCTGCTTTTGAATTAATGAGCACCCAAAACTTAGATTTATTTCACTTAATACTTTCTATTTCCATTCACCTGTGCACTGCCTCACTTTAAAAATCTTCAAAAGGGCATGGAGAAGCTGTTTTCTTCCAGTTCACCATTATCTTTTGCAACGTAAGGTTATCTTAATGTGTATATTTAGTTTAATTTGTCCAACCATCCTAAATTAACATCAGACAAATGTAATATTCTAAAATCCACTGTCTGCTTAAATCCAAAAGTTCCATTTATCGTGTCTTTAACTGTACTCACTTCTGTCAAAATTTCTCAACAGTGATTTACCTAGTTAACAATGGGGGTGGACGGGTCCACTGGATGTCACACAAACATTAGTTATCTACAATGAAGACAGTAGATGTGCTTAATGTTAAATGATTAAATAAAATATTCAAGACAGACAGACAGACAGACAGACAGACAGATAGATAGATAGATAGATAGATAGATAGATAGATAGATAGATAGA
>JANRMT010062835.1:36692118-36765649 GCA_026402145.1 Polypterus bichir lapradei
GATAGATAGATAGATAGATAGATAGATAGATAGATAGATAGATAGATGTGGTCAAGCTTTGGTCTCCAAAGACGCTCATTCTACCAGACGTTTGTTGTCTCCATTCTCCATGAAAACAAGAGATTAAAAATGTTTCGCACTTATCACTACAAACCACATGGGATAGGTAACATATTAAAAAAAATACCATTTTTGGGTAAAGTATTCCTTTAACCTTAATATTCTGTCTATGAAGTTCTCGTATATCGTTCATCTTTATACATAGTAAGATGCTTTAGTGCAGGGTAACAAAGCAGCTAGTGATGCTTCATCACGACCCTAGAGTCATTGATTTGAATCAGCCCAGTTGTCCTTTGTTTGGATTAAGCACTTTTCTCATCTCTGCATGCAGATTTCTTTCTCACATCTGTGCAGCGGTGAACAGACATGCTGTCCGAGCCTCCTTCCTAACTGACTCCATATATTCCTAAAACTGGAGTAAGCAAGTTTAATAAACAAATCAATGAAAAATGCTTCATTGAATAAAAAAAATTATCAACATGCAAATACCGTGATTTATGTTTAATATCAATAGGTGGAAGAATGATGCAAAAAATGACATGATAGATTATAACAGGAAAAAATTAACATGTAAAAAATGCATGTTAATTTGAATCTGCTTTAATGTGATTATAGCAACAATGTGGTTATGAAGTGAAAGCAACTGCAATCCATGCAAAGCAGATCGATAATGATAAACAAGGATAGAAGAAAGCAAGTGTTTCTTATCATACATTCATCATAAATGACCAAAACTAAATGGATTTTAAGGATATGGCTTTTTATGTCTATATCCAGTGTGAGGCATGGCTGGTAGCCCAACCTGGCCAAGATGCCTAAGACATGGAAGGAGAGGGAAGGCAGCATCTTTAGGGCACTGCCTCCCCCAGAATGTTAAATGGCAGCTCTCACGGGTTGCAGTGATGCCCCTGGATTCCCACAGGGCATCGTGGGATTTGCAGTTCTTTACCTCAAGTGCTGATGGACTAAATGTGCAGAAGATCAGAAGCACTTCCGGAGCAGAGAGAATAAAATGTGCTGCCTACCTCACAAAGACGAGTCAGAGTCAGGAGGAGAAGGATGAAGCTTGTGAGGAGGAGTGGAGGAGGCAGTAACCCGGGAAAGAAGGAAGAAAAGAGATATGATTGTGCTGTACTAGAGCTTATTTTGTATACTTGTGGCTATTAGGGTGGGAAATGCTTATCAGGAAGAGTTTCCCATGAATAAAAATCTCTTGACCGTTTTAACTTGTGGCCATCCCTGTTGTGTTGAATGCTTGAGGAGCTGCAGTGCCCCCTGGTGTACACACCAGTTATCTAGAATTGGTGAAACTGCAGATATATATGTGACGTGAGCACCCCTTTATTTTTTTAAAAAGGAAAGTTGCTGTGGAGAAGTTACATTGGAGTAGCAGTTACCATCACAACAATCTGTTACAAAATGGTTCACTTTTAAATGCTCAGCAGAACTTCAGGTAACATTAATGTAAACAAACTAGAGGTTTCTTCATAAGGAAAGACATTCTTGCAGTTGTAATATAAGGAAAAATACCAGAAATGTGCTAATCTTTGCAGCAGCTGTACTGTACTATCAAGTGATTAACTACTTCCTTGGGATATAAATTCCTGTAAAAGGAAGTCCATGGTGTGACTTTCATTAATTAGCTATCACTTTAAACCTTTTTTCCAAAAACAGCTAAATATTTCCACAAACATGATTTACACTTATTGCCAACTTTCTAACACCGGGAGTTTAGGCTGTGACATTATCATTTTTCTTTTTAACCGTCAGAGGCAACAATCTCATTTTACCACGAAATGTGTGCTCTCAACGTGGAAATGCAAATGAAGGCTCCGAAATGGATTTAAATTGAAAGTCATGTCATGTAATGTCAAAATTTACCCACAAAGGAAGTGAAAAGCCAAGCAAAATGACACCTTTTATTGGCTAACTAAAAAGATTACAATATGCAAGCGTTCTTGGCAACTCAGGCCCCTTCTTACATCTTGCCTGAATTGCCTCGAAAGCTTGCCTATTGTAATCTTTTTAGTTAGCCAATAAAAGGTGTCATTTTCCTTGACTTTTCACTACATTCATAATGGCTAATATGGTACAACACCCTAGTACTACCCACAAAGGAATAAATTCTTGAAGGGACACATTTCCATCATAAAACATACTTATTTATAAAGGGCCAATATACTATAAAATACCCATTATACCACTCCCCCATTTCTTTTTTGGGTATAGTAGAAAACCAAAGTCGCAGAGGAAACAGACAGAGACGCAAGAATAACATGTCAGCTTCTCTGAGACAGTGACCAAGCTAGAATCTGATCCAAAGTACGCTGAGATGGTATCTTATATAAATGCAACACCACGGATCATTAAACTATTAAATTATTATCAGCAGAATTATATAAATGTGGCAAAAAATAAAATTAATCTTAAATTGAAAAACAGTGCATGTATTTTACACATATCCAGTATGACTTGATGTGGACTATGCTATATGAGTAATGTGAGATTTGTTTAACGTTCAGCATTGGCCACCAAATGCTTCCATTAAAGTATGAATTTTGTTAGCTCCGTTTTGCATGAAAATATGAGATTAAAAATGTTTCTTAGCCATCATTAAAAACTACAAGGGGTAAGTAACATTAATAAAAATAATATTGTTTTAGAGAGGAGTATTCCTTTAAAAGCACTAGGCAGGATCTTGCCCACCTTGTGTTACTCACAGTATGCATGTCTTTCTTCCATATTAGTTTTCAAACTGCAGTTCATGATTGCAGGTTCTTTAAAAATGGATATAATTACAGTAATAAGCAGATAACAATCATAGTGTCTTATTTAAAACATTAGAAAATAGAAAGGTCAAAACATTTATCAGCCTACTCAGGCCCTACACACATCATATTATGATTAGGTCTGATAAAGATACCATAAACCTTCTCAGATCAGGGCTATTTTCAGAATCTGGAAGGTAATTTGCTATAACAATGTATCCATCGTGACAAAAAGTCATTTTATAAATCATCAGCTGTCTGCTGGATTGTTAACTACCAGAAGTTCACATTACTGAATATTTTGAAAACAGTAGGGAGTTAGTATGCTATTGTTGACCCTGTCATAAAATATTTCTCATTTGTGACAAGTGGACTGATTAGGCCAAGGCGCAATTGTGCAACTTGTTATTTAAAAGTCAGCATTAATTACAACGGATCGTTTGCAATTAACAATTTGAATGTCTGATGTTCTGCTTGAATTAAAATTTAATTTCAAGCTTCAGTGACCATCACATAATGGCAGCATTCTGAAAATAACCATTATTTAGCATGGTCATGTCTGTTCTCGGAAAAGAAGACTAAGATCTGCTTCCCAGCAAAATGTACTGTTACTGCATAAAATGAACTGGGTTACTTTAAACCTTAGAAACTTTCATAATGATATGTTTCATAGCCTTAATAACTACTGGGTTTAATCTACCACTTAGGTAATTTTGTTTAAGATATTTTAAATAAGCTATAATAAGAAATAATGCATTAATGATTCTTTTTTTAATAAAGTAGAATTTGAAATTGATAAAAGTAACTAATTAAAAAAACTGGCTAGCACCTAGCACCTACTTCTCACACACGGTGTTTTGATGAACACTGCTTTAGCCCCTGCTAGTTTCGAGGGATTAGCTATGCACAGGACCCCCTGATGTCTGAACCCCAGGGTACTACTACAGTTCATGACATAATGGTCCCTGCTGACCCCAAGCCAGTCTGCTGTCTCCATGCCGGCCAGGCAGTTTGTTGCAGTCATTTTGTAGTATTTACATTAGAGTCAGTTGTTCAAGTATAATCAAATTCCAGAAATGACCACACAATTTTCAGTCTGCACTAAAGAGTGATGGCATTTCTCACAATTCCTGACTTTTTTGGAGCTATGTAATAAACTTTATATTCATTGCATTCATTTTTTGGAGCGACACCTGACTAACACTGTAAGAGGAAATGCTATCCTAATCCGGCAAAATCAATGTAATGTTCACTATATTTTTTGCTTCTTATCAGGATTTTGTGTTCACTGTGAGTGAACAGAAATAAAATTTATTATTCAACAAATGGCATACTGGTGGTGTCTCGTGGATCAAGGATGCCACATCTGAATTCCATGTGACTTATTCTCTGTGTACTCTGATTTTGCTTCTTCTGTGAAGGCCAAAAATGTGTGTGTTACATTAGTTAGCATCTCTAAATTAAAACGGACTAAATCAATGTACACCTTGATGCGATCATGAAATACGTTAAGTGGTTTTGAGAATGATATGTTGAAAATGGCTATTCCATTTATTTATTTTTTGTTGAACCCCTCTGTTCATCTTTAAACAGGTTAGCCCTGCTCCCACACTGCTGTTCAATTCATTCACTTTGTACAATTCCACCTCAATTGGCTCCTCTTGATGCAGAGGGCCACTGGGTCTGCTCTTCTCATCTTATCTCTAATCTCTAGATTGTATATAGCAATTAGATTAACTGGAAACCCCAAATGTGCCCAACCACAGACTAATATAAAAGTATAAATGATGTAAATGTTCCTTATGTACTGTATGAATAGAGCATAAATGGGTCTTATGATTTTCATGGGCCCGTTTTGGCATTTCATCTTAATGTATCAGTTTTTCTATTTGACTATTTTGTGAATCAACTGCTGTATTACTCTGCTGTATAACTAAGTAATCTGAAGTGGACTAAGGTGTCTAAAGACATTTAATTGAATTAGACACTTCTCTCCAATGAACGATGTCTTCTTATTTTGTCTTATAAGACATTCGTTAACCAAGAGAACTTCTTCTAGCAATGTACTTTCAGTTAATGGTTATTTATTTATTTTTTCTAAATTTTAACGTTTTTATTCATTTTTTATATTCTATCACCGTTTGCACTGTGTGCAATGTAAATTAAGTTTATTAGTGCATTTGAATTCATGCCATAATCTTTTTATATAATACGCTACCGTGGCTGTTCGTTTGTCTGTCCAGGATTTTAAATCACCTGTAGCTCGCAAACCGTTTCACCTATTGACTTGAAATTTGGTACACATATACTACGTGATGTCTACTATTCGCTTTCGGGGTGATGATTTTTTTACTCTTTTTATTTTTATTTTATTTTATTGTAGAATCAACTCTTGGCAGCGCGCAGCAGGGCGGCCATGTGGCGCATGCGTATGGGTGACGTTCTCATTCCATACCACCTTCGCTAATCATTCTTGAGGCAGTTTGAAGACTTAAGTGCCAGCTTAAGTGAAAAATTAAAGAAAACGTACTAAGTAATTGCAACACAAAAACTAACTTAATCAGTTTTAATGCAAAAAAACATGCCGATGAAAGAAGAGAAGCAGCGGGCCACTAGGGTGGAGAAAAAAGAGCTGCTCAGGAAGCAGCAAGCGCATCAACCTCTGAGCAAACGAATGCTAAACAGAGAAAGAGTCTGAAAACTATGAATGCTCAAGTCAAGTGTATTCACTGCCCGTTATCATGCAGTACGCTGTTACTGGTACAACATAATAACCAAGTCCATTCCTTGGGCCTAGGATTAGAATGAGGTTGAAGTATATTCAATGGATAGTGCTTTTCTTAGGATTTGACATGTTCCAAATAGTGTGATCTTCATGTATTTTGATGTTACTCGGGATCTGTTAGGTATATTTCTACATTCCTTTCTTTATAAGTCTGATGGCTCCTATCACTCATCATTCATGCAATTTCAATATCAAGGTCTTTATATTTTGGCGTTTTTTCAGTTACTTTTACTGAGGTCTTTCTTTTAGTTGGGATGGACATATCAATGAGTGGGTAGCTTTTTATTTTTTGTTCTTAATGATGATGTCTGGACTGTTGGCCTTTATCTCACAATCTGTCTGCATTGGCAGGTCCCTTAGGATTGTGAAGCTATCTTTTTCTACTACTGATTGGTGCTCATGCTCATACCATTTTTATTTTGTGTTGATGTTGCATTCTTTGCAAATGTTCCAGTGCAGGTATATGGCGGCCTTATTGTTTGTACGAAGGTATTCAGTTTTGACCAGTTTAGGGCATCCTGCCATGATAAGGTCAATAATTTCCCAGAATTGACCACACATTCTGCACACTGGGTTGGTGCCATCTTTGAGGATTTTGCAATAGTAAAGCCTTCTGTTTAGGATTTTAGGATTTTAGCCCAGCTATTTTCAGCCATTGGTTGGTCATATGTTGGTCTACATCTTTCTCACCTACTCTTTCTGAGTATTGCCTATATGTTTGTTTCTGTTCCCATTTTTGATTCATTTGCTCTTGGGTTTGATGCTTTGCTTTTCGTTTGACTTTTCAAATGTGGATGGTTGGAGCCTCATTTACAGCTTTTGGTGTTCCAGGGATGCTGAGTTCTCTTCTCTTGGCCTTATGGAGTACTTTTTCTTTTGATTTTCATGCTCTGTAGCGGTCATGATGAGAGGGTCATTTTTGGTGTTTCCAGTTGGTTTAGGCCTCTACCACTCTTTTCTGGGGAGATACAATCTCTCTACATCTAAATTTAGCTGGTGCATCCTTTCAAAGTTGAGTATTTTTCTGTCAAGTTTTCTGATCACTTCAAGTTTCTAATTGATAATGTTGTAGCTGTAAGCTGCAACTGGTATAGCCAAGGTGTTGATGGCTTCCATTCTGTTGATTGCAATGACTTTAGATTTTATTATTATTATTATTATTTGTTCTGTTGGGTTTGGAAAATAGGTAGTAAAAGAAGTGTCCCACAACAGATATATACAGTAAGACACGGTGAAAAATAGAAACCTACATATATTGAACTCTTTGAATTGATTATTTTAGACATTAAAAGGATTTATGCATTATTATGTGCAGAATGATTTTTTTTGTCAAAACATTTCTTTATATTGCTAATTTTATTTTACAAATTACAAAAGAGTTTCTGTTGTGACACTTAGGAAACTTCACACACTTTAAAAACATAATGTACTGACTCAAATGGGCTGACAGCAAGCCTATCAGTATGAAAAACAAACTTTTGTTGGAACACATTACTTTAACATGGCTTTCTCATCATTTCATTTCAGTTTAATTCTGATACTCTGTATATTCAATTAATTATCATTACTATTCATGGTGGCTCCAAAATATGCACTAACCCCTACTCTCTCTTTTTTTCTTTGCCCGGTTTTCTGTGGTGGCGACCAAAGCACCATGATGTTCCTACATTGATGGATTTAAGGCCAGAAGTCCACATAACCATCATCATCAAGTCCTTCCATGAGAACCCTAAATACAATAAAGACCGATCATTTATGTTAGGTAGAATGCCTAGAGGGGGATGGGCAGGTCTCATGGTCTGGAACCCCTGCAGATTTTATTTTTTCTCCAGCCGTCTGGAGTTTTTTTTGTTTTTTCTGTCCTCCCTGGCCATCGGACCTTACTTTTATTCTATGTTAATGAATTTTGTCTTATTTTTCTTATTTATTTATTTTGTCTTTTTTCACTTTCTTCATCATGTAAAGCACTTTGAGCTACATTATTTGTATGAAAATGTGTTATATAAATAAATGTTGTTGTTGTTGGAAGTATCTATAAACTCAGATGAAACATGGCCACCAGATCTTTAAACCTTGAACTTCAACAACATCAGATGTGACAATCCTGGCAAATGGGAGCCATATCTTGGCAAAGAGATGTAAGAAGAAAAAACTATAACAGTTACTGTAAGTAATCTGATTTTTCACAACTTAATGCATGGTAAGACTATAATGAGTTTCACTTCTTACATTACATTCATTTACTTCTTTGGCTGATGCCTTTATTTAAGGCAACCTACCACACTTATGATACAACTGGTTATATTTCTTTGGTTTCCCAATTGGAACACAGGCAGTTCAAGTAACTTGCTCATGGTCATACTGTGTCAGTAGTGGGATTTGAACCCACGACCACAGGGATTGAAGTCCAAAGGATTGACCACTACACCACACTGCCTGCAATTTGACACCAGACCCCCAAACACTATCAAACAGATGCATTCATCTCAAGAGTCCAGAGATTTGGTACACTAGCTCCATCTCCACATTTGTTTCCTTTCCCTAAGAAAGAAAAAGAAAACAGGACAATCAGGCATTGTTGGAAGCAACTGTGACATCCTCCATGTAGTCCCATTCATATAGCTCTTCTCTCACATGGGAAGCTTGTCCCCAACTTTTCCCTGTTAGTTAAGCTGCTCACATTGGTCAGATTACTCTTCTCAAATCCAAATTGATGGGTAGAGATGGAACAATGGCCAGTCTTCCTTTTCTGGGTTAAGCCAGGGAGAGAACTGACATGTTGATTATTGTTCCAGGTGAAGGTGCCATCCCTTTGAATGTATTCCACACAATTGCAATAATAATGAAGCATACTTAAGCAAGTCCCTTAACCTGCAATGGCTTCTTCCTGGGTATGATATTATTCTGCATCCAGTCCTGCAAGCTTACAGGGAAGACTTGGGGGTTGGTGGCAGGATTGGCAGCCACGGTGAAAAAAAACCTCACACTGTACCAGTGTGGTGCTGAGGTCTCACCCACTGCACTCGGGTCCCAATCTAGGCGGCTCCCAACATCTCTCTGTCTCTGTACTTCACTCCTGAATGATCCATTCATCCTTTTAAGATGCAAATTCCAAAAAATATTGTATATAATTCAAGTAAGAAATGTATGTACTTTAAAGCTGATACAAATGACTGTAAAAGGAATTGACGTATACACCTACCTACTAGAAATATTTTTAATATGTACTCATATACAAAATGTGCTGTCTCTCCAGTATGCATCATTCTGTTTACTGGGAGACAGGAAAAATAATTACATTTTCCTTTCAGGTTCAGAAAGCCCTAAAATTTACGGAGATGAGCCAAATAATGAATCATGTAAATGGAAAAGCCAGTAACTTACTGAGTTATGAAAGCAATAGTTGACAACTTAAGACAGCAACTATCATACATCACAATTTCTTGGCAACATTCTGCTACTGCTTAGTGGATACATATTATAAAATTACTCTGATTTATAAGAGATTAATAAGGTTTACATTTTATTATGTTGACATTAAAGTGTAATAAATGCTTTAAAACAAAATTTATTTTGCTATTGAATATAAAACTATAAATAAAGGTCATCTTGGCATTTGCTCTAAAGGCTGTATTACTCTTTAACTAAGGAATGAGAATACTGTAGTGACTGATGAGAGTGAGACACACGGCTTTGTAACTGGAGTGTAACGGCCAACAGACACTGTTTTTATTGAAACACTGCAAGGTTGAAACTGGGATTATCCCTCCTGTAGCCATTTGTGGATTGCAACACAGTCGCGAAAAAGAAAAAGCATTGCCTTCCAGCTCTTCACTCTTTTCGCTCCACTTCTTCTATCCTTCACTTTCTAACTCTGACTAAATGTTTTTAATCTGCTTCTTTATGTCTGCTCTCAAACCCTTTCTTCCTTTCTTTTTCTCTTCTTGTTCATTCCTTTTCTCTGCTCATCTTCTTTCTCATTTTTGGATACGCACTTCCCTTTATACACTTAAGCATCCCAGGACCTCCTCTAAAAAGTTTGTGATCCCTGTAAAGGAAGCTATTTGTATATATATATATATATATATATATATATATATATATATATATATATGTAAGCCCGTGCTGTAAAAAGCCCGGGGTCCTACAAACTATTGAAATCGTCAGAAAAAAACTGAAATGTAGAGATGTCAGGTAATTGAAAGTAACTACTCTGGGCGTCTCTCTCCAAGGAGGTTTCAATTTGCACACGTGCTCGCCTCACTTGTATATTAGTGGTGGAAGGAAAAGTAAAAGGGATACAGTTTTGCCAATGTTAGCGGCTTCATGACTTTGTCTTTTTTCTGAGGTTTTGTTTTGGTGATGTGCTCGCCTCGCTTGTGTTATTAGCAGCTAAGCAAGCTTTGTGTTTCCTCAGAGGTGGAGCCCTTACCCCAACTCCACCTCTCACTTCCAGGCTGGACAGAAACACACACACAATTACACTCATAGATGTTTATATATAAGATATATATATATATATATATATATATATATATATATATATATATATACTGTATATATATAGTCGCAAATGTGTACAAAGGGGACAGCTTAAGGGCTCAGGTGATTGTAATTCCCCACTGTTCCAGGGCTGGCATTGTGTCTTAATGCTTTTTTCCCTTCGTCCCTCTTCAGACCGGATAATTGACAGTTGTAACAACTCTGACATCACCCCAGCATCCGTTCGCCCAGACCAGCCTCTTCCTGCTGGAAGGACTTAAGACTGGAAGTTTTGCCATCTTGAGAATGTTCATTTGGGAACTTGCATCTTTAAAGACATTTTTGAAGTCATTGTGTGTTTTCTTTTGTGTTTACAACATATACAGGGTCCACAGGGTGGTGCCCCAGCTCCTTATCATGGTTTGTGTGTTCTCTTACTATATATATATATATATATATATATATATATATATATATATACACATCCTACAGGCAGACTATCACCGTGTCAGCTTTCTGATCAGGGCTGTACATGTTGATCTATCAAGTCAAGCAAACCTCTGTGTTTGGGCAATACAATTAGCAGTTGTTAAGATAGCAGCCTCAGCCATTACCACCAGCAAACACCACCACTCAAAGAAAATCTTTTCCTTTGTTAGGGCTTAAGAAAACTTCACCCCAAAGCCAAGACCAACAGTAGGCCTCCTCATCTAAGCTGCAGACTGAAAATTGAGAGTAGATTTGACCAAGCAGCTAAGGTTTCCTGACGGCGTTCCAATCAGACATGGTCATCTTCTCAAACTCCACCAACATGGTCATCATGTTGGACCTCACTGTACCCTGGCAAGAGCGCATGGATGAAACATATGAAAGAAAGCTTACCAAATCCCAGGACCAGCAAAATAAATGTGTGAGACACTACTGGAATACAGGCAGTGAGCCAATAGAGGTGGAATTTGCAGGCTGGTCACCCTGTAGAGTTATGACCCAGTTGGGTAGATGGGGTTGGCAAAAAGTCCATCAAGATAATCACTGATCCTGCAGAAAGCTACTAAATGGCTCGGGCAAAAGAGGGAGGCCCCATGGTCAGCTGTTTATAGGATGCAATCCAAGGACTGATTACCTGCAATTGGGTCACCTGGATGATTGTGTCTGATGTTGAAAAACCCAAAACATCTGAGGATTCCAAGTTACATCACTTATGATTCATCCCACCACATCCATGAGATGTATTAAGTAAGGAATATTATATAAATATATAATATATATATATATATATAGTGGTAGTAATCAAGCCTTGACACAATAAAGAGGTCTGGGGCAGCCTCCAGTATAATTGAGAATTGGCTGCTCATTGCAAAAAAAAGTTGATGCAAAAGTCTTTACAGGCAAGAGTCTAGAACAGAACTGAACAGGTTAGGAAATGCGGTGGATATATATTTGAAAAGCAGGAAGAGGAGGGATCTTGGAACCAGAACCGGAAATGAGGTCATCAGGCTGCAACTTCTTGGGATGTGGAAATTACGTCATTAGGAGGTGGGCTCTTCTGTTGCACTGGAAGTGAAGTATTGTAGGGCAGAACAGGAACTGGCATCTTCCTGACAGCCAGGTAGAATTTCCCGCATTTGGTCTGCAGGGAGATAAGAGAAAGGATTAGTGCACTCTGCCACGCCCTGGTCTGACTGGGAATTACCTTCTCCTGAGTCCATTAGCTGCCTCCCATGCGCACATGTGTGACTCTATATATATATACACATATACACACACACATATATTTGTAGTTGGAGATCTACAAAGGGAGAGAATGAATCATGTATCATAAAGTAGTTTTTATTCCTGAGCTTTCAACTCCTGCCAGGAGCCGTCATCAGAGGATAAGGATTAGACATACAAGAATCAAAGGCAATATATAGCAAAATAAGGCAGGTTGGGGAGGGGTAGGTGAGTGTGTAAAAATAGAACTCCAAAACAACAAAAAAGAGTTGGGAACCATCCCAGTATAATGTTCAAAGGACAATGAACACAAAAAAGGCAATAATTTGGATCAAATTGAACAGCAATTGAACAATGTACCGTACACGAGAAAAGATGGCATTTTATACAGAGAAAAAATAGCTGACGAAAATGAGTTGGCCTGAGATGACGTCATAGCTGTCAGACGGAAGTGACGTCATCATTGGGAGCTGGAAGTGATGTGATGCCAGAAGTGACATCATGTCGAAGGCACCGGAAGTGACGTCATGGCGAGGGCAGTGGAAGTGACGATTGGAAGCCATCTTGGGAACCCAGAAGTATGAAAGGTACATTATATTTCTTCTTTTTCTCTGGCAAGAGAGAGAGAGGCATTAGTACTGTATATCAACCCCTTGTCTCGCGATATTTCACTAATCTCTGGGCTTGTTTACTGCCTCCTAATATATATTAGGGTGGTACATCTAATGCAATAAGGCACTAAGAAAAGATATTTTGATATATCAATATTTAGGGGTAAGCACCCCCACAATAGGAACAATTAAATATCCCAAAATCTCAAAAATGCTTTGGCAGATTTGATTGAAATTAGATGACGGTGTGCAAAAAAGAAAATTAACGAACACATTTTTTAATTAAATTGCCAATATCTGTCATTAATAATGCTCTAGGCAAGTGGAACAATCTAACACACTGGGTCCCCTTTTCGCCATACATGCTGACAGCAAACACACGTAGAAATGAGGTACACCAGTTTATGCAAATGAAGGCCATCTGTAGGAGTGAAGTGAAAACAACAAAGTTCAGCAAAGCTCGCAGAAGATGCATTTAGAAAGTGCTCTGTAACACTCAACTACTTACCAGGTGCTGTGTCTGTTAGCAAAGACAGTTCAGCACATCTGACCCAATAAGTTTTTCCTTTATAATAACTGTCCCCTTGAGGAAAATGCCAACATGGGGGCTACAGTTCTCAACAGCCAGTGCTCTGCTTTAGATGACTTGATCAGCACCCACATAATAATATAAGAGCAATGACAAACCCAGCATGTCATCAAAAGTAGCAACAACTGTGTTTTGCTTTGTTTTTTTTTCTTCAACCACTTTAGGGTAACACTTGAACTGTCTCACTGGATTACAGTGTTTATCTTGCAGTACATCATTTTGTCTCATCTTGGATTGTGTTTAAAGACCTATCCTGTTTATTTTAATATGGACCATTTTCAGAGAAATGTGTTGCCAAAACCAGTGCATGCAGTGTTTCCAAACCTATAAAGAATAATTGTCTTTTCTTTCATACTACATCCCTTGTTCCGCCCAAAAATAAAAACCTCCCAAACCCAAATACCTGTTTTTAGTCAGTTTCGCTATTGCAAACTCACACACAAAATGTAACATAATCCAAGAGAAACTCGACTGTTTGCTTATCATTACCTTATTGTGATGTTATATTTGATAAAATTTACAAAATGAGATTTGAGCAGCTGGACAGTGGCAGCGTGATAGACTTGGTCATACATAAATTTCATTTTACTGTGCCCACCATATGTGGCAATAAATCTGAGATAAACTGATTACACTACGTTGTTTTGTCAGTGTATAGCCTTGCATTTTTGAAAAACCCAACACTTTTGTCAACCTGCGTATTATTATTAAGTTCACAATACCAATCAACGATCAGTATTAAGTACTTTTTGAAGTTAAATAAAAAAAAAAATAACTAATAAAAAAACACTGCAAATTAACACTAGAATTACCAGAGCCTACAAAAAAACTCATAGATCCAGCCCACATTAAATCTGTTCACACCTCTCCGTCAGCGTCTTTTGTCCTGTAAATGTGCCGATAAAGACAAGCAGCAAGCAGCCTGGTATCCCATCCCCCCACCGCCTCAGAACATGCACAATGTTCTCCCAGCTCATGCCTTGATTATCTGGGAGTGAAGTGCTGGAGTTTTAGAGTGGAAATAATAGATCATTATTTGGAACACATGCATTTCATGTGTATTCCGTTTCTACAATAATATGTGTAAACACATTGTTAAAACAGAAACTTTTTTCATATTTTAGTAGTAAATGACAAAATGTTGGTATAAACAATATACAGCATAGGAAGCAATCTTATATTGTAAAAGTCACATTATTCTGTTGACAGCTATTCATACTTCTTTCTAATACCACTGTGCGTTATTTTTGTTGGATTCATTGAGTAAGCGAGGAGGGCTGGGTTGGAATATATATATATAATAAAAACAAAAACTGTCCAAATTAGAAAAAGTAAAAATTTCAGCAGACTAAAGTGAAAGAAACAAAATTAAATCCTAATTTTTAAAAGAACCCTACCCCCAAGAAAAAATAATCAACCAACAAACTATTTGAACAAATCTGACCAAAAAATTAAAACCAGAAAACAGCAGCCAAATGGGAATGGTGGGTTTTATATGATGGGGTCTAAAGAGATAAATCAGTACAACAATTTTATTACCAACTTAACTAAGAATTCATTAAAGAAAGTGTTTCCCTACCCTTCAAATTGGAGGTTGATGACTTGAGTTTTGAAGTAAGAGCTCTACTATTGTACTTCCCAGTAGTGACATGCGGTGAGGTTCATGGCTGGTGAGGCACCGACTCCTTCAGAGTGAGATTTACAAATATATGAACCCCAAAGAGTAGTTTATTCACTATTCAATTGGTAGCCAGCATGCACATTGACGACTGGTTATGTTTCATATCTCATTAGCATTTTTTACACACACATAGGTAAGGTACATATTTGGCTAAGAAAGAACGTTACATTTATAGCAGTGAAAGAGACCAGAGAGAGCGCATTTGCTTTGCACCCTCCATATGTTCTAAATTTGCAATTCCACAATTCAAACTCATTGAGTACAAATGAAAGTATAGAGTGGTATACAAAAAAACGGAATTCAGTTTTGACCTTAATTGAAATATTTAGCTGTTTTTAAAAGCTTTGAATTCTGATGCTTTGATGAATTTTAATACAGACTGTTCAACAAAAGCATAACAAGGAAAACAAAAGAATATTTTATTTAAGGTCAAAATTTTGTTTTTAAATATTGGAGTGTTTTTTTCTTAGTCTGATCCCATTTTTTATAAAATTAAAACCCGTTTATGGTCTTACCTTTATTTGTAAATGAAGTCCATGCACCTATCCTTCTCCACGAAAATCTCATTCACTTTCTTATAAAAGTCCTTCTTATTTTCCTTAAGTTTTAAAAGTGTTAATCTTCCATTTTGGCAGTCAGTCGGAACAATAAATAAAAATAAACAGACCTCTGAAATGCACTTGACTTTCTGATATCATTAACTTATTGGTGCCCAGAGCCTCTGCATAGAAGAACAGCAGCAACGAGCAACTGATGGGCTCACATGTGCCCTCTAAAGGGCGGCACGGTACTGTCTGCCTCACCTTGTGCCTTTTCACTGAGGTTTTATGTCCAATCAGCAAGACTAAATATGTCATACACCTTCATTAAAGATATTAGCCAGACTGTGGAAAGTCAGGGTGAAAATAAACATGTCTGTAAACCTTATATTGGCGACACACAGAGAGACAGCAACAGGCATGCGCCAATTGCATGAATCAACTCGGTGTGTGAGGGAGAGCGCAGTCCGAAGTGAGGTGTGGCCCGTCACTACCGCACCTCGTGTTTTCCCCCTGTATTTTAACAGGAAACGTGTCAATTCAGCGATTTTGAATATAAAAAAAGATTATTGGAATTATACAAAAAACTAATTTATACCACAAACCAGTAGACACATTTCTTTTATGTTATCATTATTAGTTTTTTTGTACTTCCCCTGACCGCACATCCCTGCTTTCCAGACACTGGTAAATTCCTTGTGTGTAGTTTATAAGGACATCCCTGCTTGTTGAATAAAATTATAATATAAGAAATTAAGCTATTAAACTAACCTTAGGAGACAGCAGCTAGAGAGGACTAAACAACCTAAACCACGCACTAAAAGTTTAGTTTATTTCAAAACTGCCAATGATTAAATGCTAGTCAGGATAGAGAAAGGATAAATTGAAAACTGGATACAATTTAGACTCTTTCCAATCTAATTTTAAAGAAATGTGACTAATTGCATAGCAGCCTAGAAATATTTAAGAGAATCCACTGGAACGTCTCTTTTTGAATTCCAGTATGGAGATAGAAGCCCTCGCTATTATCAGTTCTATCTATCTTCAGTTTTTTAAATAGTTTTAAAAAGGTTTGGGTAAGGTTTAAGGCATCATAAAAAACTAAACACCTGTGTCAAACATTGTATTGTCAGGAAGTGTAAGGTATCCCAGAATTATCAAGTACAAGAGAAAGTGTATTCAGTTCAGGGTTCTGACCAAACAATTACCCCCAAGATACTTTGATCCATAAAAGTCATTAAGAAAACTGGACCAATAACTTTTAAGCTGGCTACTACCTACCAACTCCAAAGGTAGTCGATAGGTAGAAGCAAGCCTTGGTTTATTATGCCTAAACTAATAAAGCACTGAAACACACCTGAGTAATCACAAACAACAGTGACTCCATTTGTCCCAAACATATGGTGCCCTGAACTGGGGGAAATATGTAGTGTTGTATGACTAAAATGTATGCAAATACCCTTAAGTGAAAGTCTGCAACGTGCACTTTAATAACATCTGAATTGTTTGATTTGTAATTTTAAACTGTGGAGCACAGGGGTAAATCCATAAAAAAAATGTTTCCTTGTCTCAAACAATATAGATATCACTCTAGACAGAACACCACAATGAGAGGACCATATAAAATTACTGGGAGAGCAACTTCCCTTTTTACTGAAAACATTTCAGTATGAATTTGAAATTCTTCCTTCTGTGCCTCCTCAGATTTCTTTCATATCTAGAAGTTGTATTACATTTTCCAAATTACATTCTCAAAAACTTTATTAATGTTTTTTTTAGCTTCATTATTTTATTTTTAAGCTTTGTAAGCATTTCAGAAATATGCCAAAACAATCAAATTATAATAGGTTTTAAATCTCAACAAAGCATGAAAGGTCAATCCCGGAGTTATAGCATTGGCAACTCCAAAATGGTACCAGTCCTCCACATACTGATTCTTCAAATTTACTGGACCATAAATCAAATTATACTGGACCAGTAAACTTTTTATATCCTGCTTTTTTCTGTAACCTTCAGGATTTATGAGAGTTTGTCTAATCCTCTGCCAGGTAATCAAGTTAGGTATTCAACAGTTTGGGTTGAATGGACCCTGAGGTCATAGAAAATGAACGTGTCTTAAATTAACATACAGCTAAAATACAACATAAAATAAAAGATTGTTCAAAGATGTATGTATGCTTCATGCTCTATATTATATAATACACTCCTGTGCTAATGTTTTTATTTTGTGTGTAACATGAACTAAGAGGCTTTGCATTAAAATGCTTTTACCCATAACATGTAAGATCACCTACAGAATCTGGAACTGCTATAAAGGCTATAAATTTGAATTAGTTCATGGACTGAATTGTCTCCTCTTATTTGTCAAATTTCATATTTTCTTAAGTTATTATGAAATTTGACTACCTACAGTAATTATGTTTTGTTGTTTAGGTTTTCTTTCACATGTAATTTAATAAATGAGCTAGCTCTTTTAAATTTGGAAATGTATGATACTTTGGTGATGAACAGACAGTTTTCTTATTTATACTAAATTAGTTTTGATCTGTGAGCTGTGACACTTCCATCCTTGTATGAGTATAATCATTACCACATCCTCTTCCTCTTTTCCCACTTCTATGTGAGGTCAATGTGCTTGATCAACCTTCTCAAACAGCTCCATCCTGTACCTTCTCACCATTCAAACTATTTTCCTTCAGATCCTCTTTAACGTTTTCTATCCACTTAATTACCAGATATTTCTGAAATGATAGAATTATTTCAAATTAAATTGTAGAAAACATTATTTAATCTTTCTTTCAAAACTGTGCTGTGTACCTCATAACAGCTAAAAAGTTTCACAGTCAACATAAGTGGTAACTCTCATGGAACTGCCACTAGAACATCTTGACAGAGAAACAACCTTCAATCTGACCCCATCTCTGTCCCTGAATCCTGAAGATGTCATTGCTGATAAGCATCTCAACCTTGCACAATAAATTTTTGACTGGATGTTATTAACTTCTGTATTTTTAAATTAATGTTTTGCCCAGAGGTGAAAAATGTTGTGTACTTAAATATTGTAAATACTAAATATACATTGTAAATAAAGCAGAAAGAGACATACGAAGACCTGAGTTCTAATGTGGATGTTGGAAGCAATGGAAGCAATGTTGGCATTGGTAGCAAATGTGGCATGTTTAGTGCAGTTTTAGTATATGGATGTTGTTTTTCTGAATGTCATAGTCAAACTGACACCTGCTTCCTGTTTTGGCTTCCTTTTATGGTGACGGGGACCAAAGGGATGGATCATGATCACTATGGAGGTGACATCAGAGTTCCTCATTCCGAGGTATCAAGTCTTTGGATCTGAAGAAGAAGGCAAAGAACATGTAAACAAATGTGTTGATCTGTGATCATTCCCTTGCAGTATGTTTCACTTAATGCCCACATTAGGCAACATACTGTGTACTCTTTGTCAGAAATCTTTTTAGACCACCAAATCCTGATTTATTTTTTATTATTATATTTTATTTTTCTGTTTTTAGTTCTATGATTTGTTTGAAGGGTTTTTATGGTATTGGATCTTTACTATGTACTATTCAAACTTAAATATTTATCTTGACTCATATTAACCTAAATGTACTCAAAATTGACCCTAATTGTGAGAGAGTCCACCTGGGGCCTCATGTATAATGGCGTGCGTAGAATTCACACTAAAACATGGTATAAGGACAAAAGCGGAAATGTGCGTACACACAAAAAAATCCAGATGCAGATTTTTTTTAAATCTGTGTGTTCGCCAACTTCCATGTTATTCCGCTCCATAAATCCCGATCAGTGTGAAAAGTAATGCACGTGCACGTGCCTGCTGTCCTGCCCAGTCTCCTCCCAGAAATACGCCTCTTTGAATATGCAAATCAATATAAATAGCCCTTAAGCTCAGCATTCTGTGAAAAGACAACGGCAAAAGCACCGGGGAAACTAGAAGAATTTCAGCGAATACTATTTGTTGGTTTAAACAGTGGTATAAACAACAAAAGGAAGTTGATCGAGTGACATAGAGTGTCGGGGAAACTCGAATGTTCAAGTTCACAGTCGCACAGTGCCTGAAATAAAAAAGAAGTTGTCAGATATCAAAGTTGCCATGAAAAGACGAGTCGTAGCCCACTGTCTGAGTATCATATGAAAGCTTATTAGGGTACAGAAAAAAGAAAAAATATAGGGACACAGTGGGAAAAAAGCTAGAAATGTCAACTTTAATCTCGAAATTTCCAATTTAATCACGTAATTTATTTTGTCATTAAAGTAGAACATCATTAACTTCATCTTAAAATTGTTTAATTTAATAGTTTCTCAAATCCCATTGTAACTAAAGTAGCACGTTAAATGCTTTGTTTTGTATGTGTTCTTCTATGTACTCTATGTGTGTGAATCACTACGTGCTTCTTAAACGGGCTTTCTCTTCCTCCAACAGGACACAGAATCCATTACATTCATGATATTACAGATCTCTGAATAATTAAAATACTGAGATGTATACGTGATATCATTTTCATGATGATAGGAGTTTAATCATGTTATTAAACATGAGAACACGGTGGCGCAGTGATAGTGACAAGCTGGCGCTCTGTCCAGAGATTGTTCCTGCCTAACGCAAGATGCTTGCTGCACCGTGCGCGAAACTTCGATGAAATAATTTATTGCAGGAGTAATGTCTCTTTCAAACATACTAACCTCCAATTCCTGTCCTTCCTTTTCTTTCTCCAAGTAACCAATTGCCACACAATCAGCTCTGTAATATATGTTAAGCCATCTGTAAGCTTAGAAAGCTGATTCTTCAAAACTTTTAAGGAACATTGAAATATCTTCGTAGTACATGTTTAATTATTCTATTCATCTTTACTTCCAGTGTTGTGCCAGCCTCAGCAAGAATACTGCGCAAGGCAAGACCAATCCTTGAACTAGCTAGTGCTGTGACACCGTGTCCTCACATGTTTAATTATTAACAATATAGATTATTTAAATGAAGTTAAAGTTTTATCTGTATAATATAATAAACATATTTTGCTGCAATTCATCTTAAAAATTACAGTATATAGTCATCATATGTAAATACGTGCTTTATAAAGTGGCTCAGGTTGTGCAAAATTATAACTGTATCTCAAGTTTACAGTAAGGTAATTAACACAAACAAAACCACCGCTATTGGTCTGACACTAACCCACATTGGATAGATCCCTCCAAGACTGTTGGAACAAAAAAATTGATGGTATGGTGTGGTATATGGGATACAAAGATAGTGGGGCCATTCTTCTTCAATGGAAACCTCAAGGCCACTGGATATGCGAAATTGCTACATGATGATGTGTTTCCCTCTTTATGCACTGAAGCTGGCACGTTCCCTGAGTTTTTCCAGCAAGATGGTGCACCACCACATTATGGGTGTCAGGTCCGAGCATTCCTAGATGAACAGTTTCCTAGAAAGTGGATTGGTCGTCGTGGGCCAGTTGAATGGCCCCCACGGTCTCCTGATCTGACCCCCTTAGACTTTTATCTTCGGGGTCATCTGAAGGCAATTGTCTATGCTGTGAAGATACAAGATGTGCAGCACCTGAAACTATGGATACTGGAAGCCTGTGCTAGCATTTCTCCTGCGGTGTTGCTATCAGTGTGTGAAGAGTGGGAGAAGAGGGTTGCATTGACAATCCAACACAATGGGCAGCACATTGAACACATTTTATAAGTGGTCAGAAACTTGTAAATAACTCATGAAATAATAAAGTTACGTTAAAACCAAGCACACCATTGTTTTTCTTGTGAAATTCCCAATAAGTGTGATATGTCACTTGACTCTCTTCCTATTGAAAAAACAAAAGTTGGATCCAAAATGGCCGACTTCAAAATGGCCACCATGGTCACCACCCATCTAGAAAAGTTTTCCCCCTCACATATACTAATGTGCCACAAACAGGAAGTTAATATCCCCAACCATTCCCATTTTATTAAGGTGTATCCATATAAATGGCCCACCCTGAATATGATAAAGCCTCGTCAGGGATGTGGATCTAAAAAAGAAAGGGAAACCACACTGGAACAAAAGCTATGTTTACGCTGGGTGCCGCCCGCCTGTTTGCAAAACTGAGTGGAGAACTTGCGTACGCCAGGTTTTGAGCTACTGTGAAAATGTGCGTGGCTTTACACAAAGTTTAGGTTTTGTACATCACGATTTGTGTGTAGAAATTGGAGTACACAACATTTATACATGAGGCCCCAGGTACCTGCCTTGCTTGATCTTATGTTTTGAGATTGCCCCACTCTCAAGCCATATTGGGGAAAAAAATCTTTATTAATCAGTATTAAACCTACAATAACACCTAATCCTTCTAGAGCCTGCAGTATTAAATTTAATACCTGCCATAAAAGGTCTGTTTTAATATAGCAAACAACTCAGTCGTTACCATATTTAATGGGAAGAATAGTGATCTACCCAACATAACTCAGTGGGAAAAGAATTTCCTATTCTATTTAAATTAGAAAAAATACACTTCTTTTTTGAGAAAATGTATAAAGCTTCTTTATGATTGGTAATAATTTATTATTGTTGTCTTTAATCAAGCAGGCTGGGCATCTGTCAACCTTTAGATGCTTCAGTTGTGGGTTCAAATCTGACACTGTGTGACCATAAGCAATTAACATCATCTGCCTGTGCTCCAAGTGGAAAAACAAAAAAAGAAATGCAACAATTGTGTCCCAAATGTTGGAAGTCATCTTGAATAAAGATATCAGCGAAGTAATATTAATATTAGAGCTTTCCAGGTGACGGGGAAGGAACGTGTTATTACATTTTATATTGTATGGTCAATTGTTCTGCACCATACTTTCGGAGGCAATTTTCTTAAACTACTTATATATATATATATATATATATATATATATATATATATATATATATCAAAAAGCATGTTTTTTACTACTATGGATGGTGAATATGTGCCTTGTTTAATCATTCCCAGCTACTGGATCAAATCAGATTCTAAAATGCCATCACTGACTCTTCACTTACCTTTATTTTGCTTGTATTTTCAAGTTTAAAAAGTTGATTGTTAGTGTTGTTGCCTTAAAAAGTTACTGACCATATTTAAAAAGACGAAAACAGAAAGACTGGGTACCCAGAATCTATTCACAAATTAAACTTACCGCCCTCATTGCCCCATGGTCCTCAGTCTCCTAAGGTCACATATACATAACTTTAATGGAGTGTCATTCTCATTTAAGAAAACAACGACTAGCAGTTCATTATCTGTGTGCCTTTACAACCCTTTATAGTGTTGTTGCAGAATTTACTTGTTTTGCCTCTTTCATAACTTTAATTTTTTACTGCTTGTAAAGCAATTTGACCTATACTTACAGTAAATAAAAAATACTATATAAATAAATGTTACTGTTGTCAACCAGCTCTTTGCTATACACAATTCCATAAAACAATGTTTTCAGGTTTGGCATAGCTGATAAAAAAAGGTAAAGTAGAGCAGAATAAGATCTCATCATTAGTCACTAAAACTATTAGCTATAAAGACAGCCTGGCTCGCACACACTGGCAAACCAGAGCTTTTTACAATTCTGGGTTTTAAACAGTTTAGACTGTACTGTCTAAGGTCTTCTGTTGTGTGAAGCAAGCTGCTGGAAATGTTTTATAAGTTCATAGTAGCCAGAGTCGTGTTCTGTGCTGCTGTCTCCTGGGAAAGCAGCTGGAGCACAAAAGATGCACAATACCTGAATAAACTTATCAGGAAAGCCTGCTCGACCACAGGGTGAACTTGGGCACACTGGAACCTGTTGTGGAAAAAGGGATGATGACAAAATTAGATGCCTATCATGAAAATCCCCTCCAGTTTTGGTTTCTTGGTTCCTTTTTTCCGACAAATTTTCTGTACCTTTGACCACAACTTCAATAATTTCAATAGATGTTCAATCTTTTCTCCGCAATTTTTATTCAGGCAGGACAGAGCTATTAATCACAGAGACATGGCTTGAATTTATTTGTTTAACTTTTAAAAAAGAATAATTCTTTAATCAACCAACCTTTAATCAACCTTTAATCAATCCTTAAATATTCCTGACACTTAAGATTACACAAACATGATACACTTGCATCCACTATAGCCTATAAAAATAAACCAGGAAGCTTCATTAAAAAAACACCTAGAAAAAAATGTTTTGTTTTGTTTTTTTTTATTCTGAATTATTTTCACAAAACTCTATGTATTCCTTTTATGAAATTAATTCTTCCTTCTCCCAGTCACTGCGGAAGGTACTGCCTCCCCAAATACACTGTTGTAGCTTAAGGAGGCTGTGAATTTTATGAGAACAGGCAAATCACTAGGCCCAAATTTCCAACCTCCTGACTTTCTTTCTGTTTTTGGAAGCAGATAGCAACCCATTTTATGCAGACGAGATCCTGCTAGTGTTTAACCTCATTCACCATAATTCAATGTAGTCATCATCAGAGCTGCTTTCATCTATTGGGGCAGGATCACCACAATCATCATATGCAACAGCCTGAAAGACAGAAGGCACACCCACAAATAATAAAAGGTGTGAAGCTTCAAAAGCTAAGCCACAAAATGGGCCAGAATTGTCACTAACCTATCCACATAAGGCAATCTGAGTTCCTAAACTACAGACTGACTTCAGCATATACCAAGCCAAGTTGGGCGTTGGTATGAAAAGAACACAAATATGATGAATGTCTCAAAAGCAATCAAAATACAATACAAGTATTGTGATTGCTGTCAACAAAATATTCAAAAGAGCACAAGTTAGAAATATATTTGCCTACAAGACAATCAGCAGCAACCATGGCCCAAAACAATAACCCAAAAATTAAAACCAAAAAAAAAGAAGTTAAAAAAAATTCAAACCAAGAAATATAATCAAACAGCAATACTCACGTAGAGACCCACAAGGCTACCAAAGCACATTCAGTGATACTCAAGAAACTCACTTTACCAGCCTGCCTTTAAAGGTTTTTTGGAGAGAGGGGGGTTCCTTAGCAATGAGGTAATGGTGGCCCTGCCTCTTGGGGCTCCACCCATAAAACATAACATAATAACATACACAAAAACTAAACAATAAATATATAGAATAAGATTAACAGAAAATACATCATTAGAAAAAATAATAAATGGGCATAGCAATATTAATACAAACAATCAAAATCAACAATCAATAAAGACAAAAAAGGAACTGTAAACATAAGCCAGGGAAAAACCCTGGCTAAAACATAACAACTAGACACTAGACCTATTATTTACTAAAGAAGCAGAGGTTTTTAAAGAAAAATTCATGTGAGATCCAAGATAAAGCTTTTTACTTTGTCGTTATTAGTTACTTAGTGTAAATTAATGGCAAAAATGACAAATTTACCCATTTAAAATTAAGTCCACAACACAATAAAATGTGCACAAAGTGCAGGGGTCTGAATACTTTCAGAATCTGTATATGCATATAGTGTATATGCTGTATATGTAGACTTTATAGTGTACTGTATCATTCTGTGAGTGTGTTGTTTTTATAAATCCATTAGAATAAAATGAAATGATTTTCATAATGAAATTCTTATTTAATAGTTACATTTATAATATTTATCATCTTTCATTTTTTTAAATTATGAGCTTGTAGTTGCCGAGTTCTCATTTTATTTCAAAATATCTGATCACTGGAATGAAGACTTTTATTCCAGATTGGTATGCACTAGATATGCTGTTACTGACGTTTAGTGTTACTCTGTAAATATTTAGCATTGCTATTACTTGGAGCCAGTGTGGCTGAAAATGCTTTTCTGTAGCCAAACTTGTTATTTGTTTGGCTCCAAATATTTTTTGTAATACAAGAAAAATGTTAACTTTAGGATAATATAATGGACTACTGCTCCATGTACTTCTCCTTCCTAACACTTTCATAAAATATGCTGTGATAAGAAAACCTTTGTTTTATGCATCCCTCTTTTAACAGTAACAATAAAGTCAAAGTTCTCTGCTTAAATGTTGCCCATTGCTAAGGTTATTAAAAGCATGAAAAAGAACAATTATGCAGGAGACATCTAGTTCCTTTACATTTTAGTACTTTTGAGGTTATACAGAAAATCATGCTGTTCTTAGGGATTTAAAATTCTTTTTACAGCACCGTAGGATTTTTATGCTGAACAAAAATTTACAAAGCCTGTGTGAATGAGTATTATTTAAACACAAGAAGGAGTGGAAAATGCCACTGGGACAGTCACTCAGGCTATGATTTGAACATGGGATTCTCATGCAGTAAGACAGAAGCATTAGGCACTGCTACTCCATACCACAGTCTTACTGTTACTATTTTTATTGAAATTAATGTTTTATATATTAGTAATAGATATACTAAATACAGTGTATATAAAAAAGAAAATTGCTGTTTATATAATACCAGTAACGTCACACTACACGATAAAGTGCAGTGAATACACTTGACTTGAGCATTCATAGTTTTCATCCTCTTTCTCTGTACGTTTGCCATTCGTTTGCTCAGAGGTTGATGCACTTGCTGCTCCATGAGCAGCTCTTCTTTTCTCCACCCTAGCAGTCTGCTTCTTGTCTTCTTTCGTCTGCATCTTTTCACGTTAAAACTGATTAAGTCAGTGTTTGTGTTTCAATTACTCAGTATGTTTTCCTTAATTTGTCAGTTAAGCTGGAGGTTAAGTCTTCAATCTGCCTCAAGAATGATTAAAGACATGAAGAGGTAGGGGGAGTGACAGCAAAGGTGGTAGGGATGAGAGCCGCACTGCCGCCCTGCTGGCCACTGCCGAGAGTTGATTCTACAGTAAAATAAAATAAAAATAAAAAGAGGAATAACCTTGGAGATCAATCATCACCCTGAAAGCGGATAGTAGACGTCACGTAGTATATGTGTACCAAATTTCAGGTCAATAGTTCAAACAGTTTGTGAGTAACAGGTGATTTAAAATCCTGGACAAACGAACAGCCACAGTACCGTATTATGTATAAAGATTACATTTATTAAATATACCACAAAAAGGCAGCGAAAGTGGAATTAAATAGGTAATAGTTTATAAAGGCAATTAGAATTCAATAAATAATTCCTATCATCTTGTTTCTGTTAAGGTGAAAAGATGGTGCTGGCTAGGTTTTATGACTATTCTGTTCATTCTTGATTGTTTTATTTATGGTAATGTTAGTTTTATTGATGATGTGCATTGTTCTTTGGTTATGTTTATGTTTGTAAAATGCTTGTGCTATGTTCCATGTGTATTTTGGGTGGTCCCCCAAGGGGCTGGCCACTTGCCAATCACCATCAGGAACTTCCTTCTGCCTTATAAATCCAGAGGGTCTCCCACAGTTCCTGGCCGTTCATTTCAAATGGAGTTGTTGAATGTGCTTATGTGATTTTTCTGGATTCCTGACCTTTTCTGCTCTGTTTTCTGACCGTTCTTTGGATTCTGTACTGAAACTAAGTTGCTATCAGAACTACCTTTTGCTTGCATTGTATGCCTTTTGTGCTCTTTGAGCTTCACATTGTAACATCTTTTGTGAAATAAACCTTATAAAGTTATATCTGTGTAATATAATAAACATATTTTTCTGCATTTCATCTTAAAAATGATTTTGTCATCAAATGTAAATATGCGCTTTATAAAGTGGCTCAGGTTGTGCAATATTATAACTGTATCGCAAGTTTACAGTGAAGTAATTGTATTTATAAGTACAAACAGTTCTACAAGGAGCATTTGATGGACAGATTGAGTGCGTTTATAGTTCTTGGGATGAAACTGTTTCTGAACCACGAGGAAAGGCTCTGAAGTGTTTGCCGTATGAGAGCAGTTCAATAGACAGCATGGCTGAGGCAGTGTGTGCTTGATGCTGTATACCAATAATTCTTTTTCCGATCAGCAGCTGTACAGCTGTGATTCACACTCAGATACAGTGATATAAATACTCCAAGTGGTGCAGTGAGAGTAATATGGAAAAAGATGATCCAATGTGTCAAACCCTAATGGGAGCAGCTGAAAGAAGAAGAAGAAGTTGAAGTGAGAGTACCAACGCTAAAGCAGTTATGGTATTTGAAATAGTTTGACCATTCTGGGAACCATTATATTGTTACAGGTTAATTACAATTAGATGCATTAAACTAACCTATACTAATAAAAGGCAAAGCCCTCACTGACTGACTGACTCACTGACTCACTCACTAACTGACTCATCACTAATTCTCCAACTTCCCGTGTAGGTAGAATGCTGAAATTTGGCAGGCTCATTCCTTACAGGTTACTTACAAAAGTTAAGCAGGTTTCATTTCGAAATTCTACATGTAACGGTCATAATTGAATCCTACTTACGTCCATATATACGTCCATAGCCTGCAGCTCAGTCGCCGTGTGAGGCGGCGTTGCGTCCCCCATCACCACGCCTCCCACGTAGTTGGCTGCCTGCCTATATTGTGTCCCCCCATCCCCACGCCTCCCACGTAATTGACTGCCTGCCCATATAAGGCCGTCCTTCGCTCCTGTCTCTTCATTCCCTTCCTTGATTTGCCAAGGTATTCACATCTCCCAGCTGATAACTGCAGCCTTTTTATTTAATCCACGGCTTCTCCGCTGTTTTATTGTTCGTTTATTATGATTATAGTTATTGTGTAGGTATTTTAGACTTAGTTTACTGTTCAGGTACCCATTTCCTTTATCGTTCCTACCATACCCCCATTAACATGTCTATCGAGGTGATTACCATCGATCAAAGAACTGTCACATACTGAGTGGTTTCCATGACTGGAGATGCCGCCTGCCTTTTCCATTCTCTGTGTTACATATTGCAGGCTCAATCTTGATATCCGGAGGAACATTGTGTCTTATGTATTGAATGACTGAGACAGGTTTAAGGTGTGGACTGATGACGGTACAGGAGATAATTATACTACACAGGAGCACTATAAGAGTGAAATGCTTAAGCCCTTCACCTATGCTTCTGCATGTAAATTGATGGCTGCCACTGAATTGTTCAGTTGTCGCTTTCAAGTGTACCGAAATGGCCAAATATTTTACACCTTTGGAGAACCGCCAATGCCTCTTAAACGTCTTAGATTCACAGGTGATGATCTGAGTAGTGGACCCTTTGATGTTTATGAATGTTTCAACTCTCAAAAGCTGGATGCGAAGTTATCGATGAAGCCTGTTATATGCTTACAACGGTTGACAGATGCCGAATGTCACTTCAACAAGTCCTGCAAATACTAACGTAATTGAAACAAACCATGAAACTCAAACCGATTATGACAGCAGCAATCCAAGCTGTGAGAAAAAAGTAAAAAGGAGGTGTGTCAGACGTTGTGTACATTTTCTGATGCAGCTAGACAAAAACAACTTTGTGACGCTGCCTCCAAATACTCGCAGAAAAATCCACAAGTTAATAGACATGCTGTCGCTAAATACTCGCAGGCAAATCCACAACTTAATAGAGATGCTGCTGCTAAATACTCGCAGGCAAATGCACAAGTTCATAGAGACGCTGTCACTAAATACTCGCAGGCAATTCCACAAGTTCATAGAGATGCTGTCACTAAATACTCGCAGGCAATTCCACAAGTTCATAGACACGCTGCTGCTAAATATTCGCAGGCAAATC
Organism: Polypterus bichir lapradei; assembly: GCA_026402145.1. NCBI lineage: Eukaryota > Metazoa > Chordata > Cladistia > Polypteriformes > Polypteridae > Polypterus > Polypterus bichir. The sequence goes on from JANRMT010062835.1 coordinate 36,720,996, forward strand.
CACAAGTTAATACCGGGAATGCCTGTTAAACATCTTAGATTCACGAGTAGCAATTTGGGTAGTGAACACTTCGATGAATGAAACCTGTTATCTTTACAACGGTTGACAAACACGGAATGTAACTTGAACACAACACGTCCTCCAAATACGAACCTGATTGAAAGAAATAATGATAATCAAATCCTTGATGACAGCAACACTCATAACAGTGACAAAACAATTACATTGACAATCATGTTACGTTGTTTTTAAAATGTTTCCTTTTCTTTTTCATCACTTCTTTAACACACTACTTCTCCGCTGCGAACCACGGGTATTTTGCTAGTAAACAATATGTGGTTAATTTCAGTGTATTTATAAAGCCGCGTCAGGGATGTGGATCTAAAAAGAAAGGATGACCACACAGGAACAGTAGCACTGCTTTGACGCTGGGTGCCGCCAGTCTGCAAAACTGAGCAGAGAACTTGCATACGCCAGGGTTTGAGCTACCGTGAAAATGTGCGTGGCTTTATGGCAAGTTTAGGTTTTATACATCGCAATTTGAGCGTGGAAACGGGAGTACGCAACATTTTTGTGTGTACGCACCATTTATATATGAGGCCCCAGGAGAGGTCACATGCAATGTGCGACTGTTTTCATCTAATCATCAGCTAAAGCATCTTATGACCAACTACAATTCTAAGATCACATGCTGCCCAGGACATTCATCTTTGACATCTTTAATTTTTCATAAGCTTTTTCTAAAGACTATATATATATATACAGACTTTGCTATTCACATTTTCTTTTATGCTTTTCTCTATTCTTATTATTGTTCTTTAATTAATACCATGGCTTTTAACTTTCTATACTTTGTCTTCATTAAATATCTTCATTATTTATCTGTAATAATAAAACATATCATCAGGATGATCTCAAAACAGAACCCAAACCACCATGTAAGCCTGGGGTTAATTCTTAAACCAGATGCCTATACACTTTTTAATAAGTAAATGCCTATACATTTTTTAAATGGGAGGGGTTGGAGCTGTAGCTCCTTCAGCAAAATCATCACCAGTGTCAGAAAAAACCATGTAGCCCTTTATTTTAGATTGACATTACATGTCAGAAAAGCAGCCAAGTGTTCTGATAGATTGTGAATACCTGCAGTACATTTGGCTGCCACATTGACACAGACACACTGTCAGTCTATAATTTAGTAATCAAGAGAACACCTTTTAAGTGTGTGGTTCAATTGTAACGTTTACATTTTGAAGTTATGACGCTGATACACTTTCATACAAATGTATGTACCGTCTATTCATATTTGTACAGTAAGTGACATAGAGTTTGAAGTAGCAATAAAGCCTTTTCAATGCCATATGTGAAGGGTGTGGGGTTTCTCATTCATGTAGAAGAATAAGTACTAAAACACATTAAAGCAAAAGGCACAAGAATACATTATTCTTTTGCATTAAAGTAAATATTTGTCGCATCATTTGGAAATCAAATTCAGAAATGGCTAAAGCTTATGTTATTGATTTTTTATTGCAAATCTACTGTAGTACATGCTGACAAAATTCATTCTAAAAGAAAGATGGTACAATCAGAGCCAGAAGTAAATAATTCTCTTTTATATACTGTCACACACGTGAGCACAGGAGGCAGCTGAAGGGCTTAACGACTGATAGTAACATATCTGCCCAGGGGGCAGCGGGGTGCGCTGACTCTTTTCCTAAGTCTCTTGCAGATCTTTCCCAGGAAATCCCACAAGGAGCCACTACATCAACATGGGACACATTTCCGGTCCCAGCCCCAAGGACGACATCATTTCCAATCTCCGCCCCGAGGCTGACGTCACTTCCTCCAGACTCCCTATAAAACCTCACTCCCTTCTTCAGGATTTTAGCTCTGTTTTGGACTCTGTCTTGAAAACACTACTCACTCTAAAAACTCATTTTTGTTTTTGCAGCCAGGAACACATTATACGGGTGGCCGCCCCAAACCTTTGCAATCTCAGGGTGTCCTTCCTTATTACAATACACAGTATTAAGCATTAACACATTAGTGGGCAATGTATATGAGTTCCCAAATTATTTTTGTACTTTTCAATACTAAAATATACAGGTTTAAAAAAAATCCAGTGGGTTTCATGCTGGGGCAAGACGGTTCTTCCTGATAGCGCCTATCACCCTCAAACATCAATGTCTTTGGTTCCCTGTACTCGTTGTACTTGAACTGCCAGCCTGCTTGTCTGCATTATTGCATATTGTGCAGAATCATTTCCTGTGTCTAATTTTTTGTTGGTCTTTAGAATAACTTGAAGGCTTGTTGGAGAAATATTTAGAGGCCAAACGTCAATTTAGTTCAATTCACCCCTTTCAAAATCTTACATATTCAGTCTTTTAAGCAAGTGTAGCAGACCCCATCCAGAACATAATGAGAGGAGACCATATAGTTCATCAGGCTCTTTTGTTTTGTATTTGCTGACAATTCAACTGTTAAGATATCTAATTCAGTTACTTCTTAAAGGCTTGCTATAAATTCCCATAACTCTTTGCCTAAAGAATTGCTTCCTGGCTTTACTTCTAAATGCACTTAATTTCCACTGGTGTCTTCAAGTACCTGATTCACCACTAAGTTCAAAGAATTCTGCTGGATATACTTTATCAATGCCTTTGAGGATTCTGAAGAAATGAATCAGGTCCCCACGCAGTCTCCTCTGCTCAAAACTATAAAGGTTTAATTCTCTGAGTCTGCATCTGTCAGAATAGGGCATGTCCTTAAGTCCTGGTTGCTCTCATCTGCACATGCAGCTTCAAGTGCTGCCATGTCCTTCTTGTAGCAAGGTGATTAGAACTGCACACAGTACTCCAGATGTGGTCTCAATAATGCATTATACAGTTTGAGCATAACAGCCCTCAATTTATATTCAATATTTTGAATGATATAATTTAACATTTTATTTGCCTTTTGAATAGCCTTCTGCACATCACTTAGATAATGAAAATGTTGTGTCAACATAAATCCCTAAATCCTTTTCTGAGGTTACAGTTTCTCTTTTCTTTTATTTATAAGTGATGTATCTTTTGCCCACATGTAGCACTTTGCACTTTTTTTCTACATTAAACTACATTTTCAGGTGTTCACACAGTTCTGAAATGTGTCTTTCTGAATTGTTTTTGCTCCCTCCTCAGTGTGCCATTCCTCCAATTGTAGTGTCTTATGCAAATTTCACAAATGTAGTAACTATGCCAGAATCAATGTCATTAATGTAAATCAGAAAAAGTAACGGTCCAAGGGACAGACCTCTGAGGGGTTCCACTGGTGACCTCACTCCATGTGGAGTATTCTCCTCTAGTATAGATAAGGATATTTTTACCAAAAGTGCATATAATTGCAAGTCATTTTGCCTGCCTAATTACTTACAGCAGCCTGATTTAAAGTCCACCTAGTTATTTATTAATATTGGTGAGAACCAAAGAATTGTAGAGGCATTGGTAATCATTGGGGTGCCAACCCAGCCAATTCCCATTTAACAACAAAACTTCAAAATAAAACAATGTTCTGTAGGACACAAACAAAGCAAAAGTATATTGTATCTCCTAGCACTTCCATAACCAAATCAACAATTGAGATCTCCACCTCAGTTTCTTGAGTTGGCCAACCTGCTCTCTGAAGGGGTGGTGCTTCCAATGTCATGTGGGGGCGGGGCCAAGTGTCATCTCCATGTGATGGCTCCACACTGCAGAAGAAACCAGAGACACAGTTAGTGGCAACACCCCCTCCTGCCCAGCAGTGGTAGTACTTGGTTTGCCTGAGCCCTTCAGAAGATCCCCAAGCATGCATGCATGACAACAAATACAGAAGAACGAGGGTTGTCCTATTTCTCTCATTATTTTGCAGTGTTAGACATTTTATCAGGGAAAAAATTCCCAGTGCTAAAATGGTGATATCAATTCAGACCTTTCGCAGTATCTGATTTTTGTTTTTTTTTACTGGAAAATATCACATTTATGCACAGTATGACTTTCATATAAATATTCTTATCCACACTTTTCTTCTGTCTGTCCTGATTAAGCAGCCAAGGGCAACATTGGATGGGTTGCTGCTACACTTATTTACAAAAATGTAACATGTAGATACAGAAGGACAATAGGTAGGGAATGATATATACAGTAAATGTATTTGTAGCCTCTAAATATTTCTATAACAGTTCTCCAAACTGTGTGGTAAGATGCTTGAATGCCTTAATCATGATGTGTACATAACATGTTCTTCGATCTTGTCCTCTATATTATGTACTGTATGTAGTTAGTTGTATTGATTATTGTATTGTTATTATTTTTGTAATATTATTATTATTATTCCTGTATTGATTGACTACTGCAATGCGGTGTTCACTGGCTGCTGAAATAATTGCTGTACAGCTTTCTGTTAGTTCAAAATTCTGCTGCAATAATTATTACAAGAACAAGAAAATATGAACATATAACTCCAGTTCTTAAATCCTTACACTGGCACCCGGTTAAGGTTAGGGCAGATTTCAAAATTCTTCTTTTAACATATAAAGCCTTAAATAGCCAAGGTCCGACTTACTTACAAACCAGACCATACATTAAGATCTCAAGATGCCAGTCTGTTTATGATTCCAAGGATTAATAAAATAACAGTGGGAGGTTGAGCTTTACGTTACAGAGCCATGAAGCTGTGGAATGATCTGCCTGCTACTATAAGAGATGCTCCTTCAGTCTCTGGTTTTAAATCCCGGCTGAAGACTCACTACTTCAGTTTAGCATACTCTGACTAGAGCTGCTGATTTGTTGTGCATACTGCATCTCTGTTGTTATTCGTTAGCACTAAATTATAAGTAATAAGATATTTATTAACTGTTACTAACCCTCACCTATTCTGTTTCTCTTCTCGTTTGTCACTTGGTGCCACCACTCTACTGCCAAGTTGTTTGCTTGCCTATGGAAAAGTTGTCTCTGATAAAGGAGCACTGGAATCATCAGGTAGAAGGATCCTGTCATCAGATTCGCCAGCCCAGAAGTGACTCAGATGTAAAATGGCAGGTGGAGGTTTCTTGTTGGCCAATGTCTCCAGGACTCTGACTGTTGTATGTCTTGTCTAATTCCTTTTCAAAATCTGCCAGTGGTTCTACAATAAGCTGATGGACAGATGTTGTTGTTTTTCATTTAAGTTAATTAGTTTCTACTATGTTTTTGATATATTTGAACAAATCTCATCCTTTTATGTGATAGTATTTAGTGAGTGGTATAATCTATTCTTGCTTTTTGCCTTGTAGTTTGTACTATTATATTGTATTTCAGAGGAGGCAATGACAGATTAGCCATCTGCCTCTTTGAGAAGGATTACTTATGTTCTGTTTTGTGCATTGTCTCTCTCTGAATTCCCTTCCCCAAGATTTATTCCATTGTCCCCTACCAAAGTTTTTTTGGGGGGAGTTTTTTCTTGTCTTTTTAGGGAGTCAAAGCTAGTGGGGGGGGTGTCAAAAATTAAGGCCTGTTAAAGCCCATTGAGGCATTCCTTGTGGGATTTTGGGCTGTTGTTATTGTTGTATATTCTTAAATACATGCGATTTGAAAAGACTCCTGGCAGGCTTGTTTGTCATATATATGTGGTTATAGTAAATACATCTTTATTACTGAGTTTGATTAATTTATTTATTTTTTATATTTTTTTAAAAAAAGATAAATAACAAAACTAAATTACAGGCAGGAAATGATTGTGTACAATATGCAGTAGTGCAGACAAGCGGCAGACAGTTCAAGTACAGCGAGTACAGGAACCAACAATGTTCATGTTTGAGTGTGATGGGTGTTATCAGGGAGGACCATCTTGGCCCTACTGTGAAGCCCACATCATTTTTTTAAGCTCTGTACTTCAGTAGAAATTACAAAAATAATTTAAGTGCTCATATATATTGCCTGCTAACGTGTTAACGCTCAATATGGTAAAAAAAAGTTGTTTTATGTCATTTGGAATGAATTTTGGCAGCATATACTACAATAGATTCATGATAAGAAAGAAAAATCAATGTCATAAGCCTTAGCCATTTCTAAATTTAATTTCCAGCTGATGCTACAAATATTTCCTGCAATGCAAAAGAAGAGTGTATTGTGCATTTTACTTTGAGGTGTTTTTAGTGCTCAGAGTTCTTCTTTCTTAAGATTTGCTCTTTCAGTCATTTATTCTTTTCCCTTTATTGGAAACAATATGTAGTCATCATCTATATACATGGGACACCTGGAGGTGTGAAGACCCTCTACATGTCGCACTGAAAATGCCTTGCTGCTGCTTCACTCTGTCACTCACACCTGCAAACATGGATGGATGAGTTTGTGTAAAGGTGAATCATCATCATCATAACTTCAAAATGTAAATGTTCAGATTGAATCTCTTGCTTACAAGGTGTCCTCTTGACCAGTAAATGCAGACTGACAGTGCGTCTGTGTCAGTTTCAGCAGAATGCACTAAGGGTATACAAATATGTTAAAATACAACAAATTCCTAGGACCAGCATGCTCCTCAGTCTAGTTCTGTTTTTCTGTGTCTGTGTTCACTTTGACATTAAAGAGTCTTTTTTTCTGATAATCAGTGTCAAAAACACCAAATTAAATCCACTGTGATTCACTGGTATATGATAACAAATGTGAAGACTTCCAAAGGGAGGAATACTTGTGTGTGTTTAAGGGAGTTGAAATTTCACTGGAGGAATGTCAAAAGGAAATAAAAATTCAGTGTATTCCTCAATATTCATGTTTAAAAGTACAAGAAAGAATAACCTTAACCTTTGTGCAGTGGTAACTGAGGGGGCTTATTGACCCGAGGGAGGCTGCGAGGCACGCAGCATGGCGAAGCACCCAGAAGTATTAAAGACAAAAGCATCAGTGACCTCAGTGTTGCCTACTTCCATGTAGCCGCTCCTGACAGTTTTCTCCTGGTACAGATGAGACCAGGCTCCGACTGATGTTTGAAGAGTATTTATTTGCTCTCTCTCTCTTTTTACAGCTCTCAAACACTGTGAAAAACTAAAATAAAATAAAACTAGTAAATTAAACAATAAATGAGTTACACAGGTGTAGGGATAACAAAATTTAAACATACTGTGTGCACCTTCTGACCAGAAATTCAGGAGTCTTTATTACAGCCTCTGTGATACTGCACTCATGTCTATCTTATTAAAGCAAACACTTTTCTTCTGTTCAGCGTCCATTAAGTTTGTCACTATGTGGATTTCCGCTCCACCAATGTACCTTATCACGTGACTACAGCGCCCTTCCATTCAGACCAACATTGTAAACATATGTACAAATACATTGGGATCATAAAATAAATAAAATTACAATTCGAAAAGAAAATATTATCTACAAACTCAGCTATCAAATTTACATATATATATATATATATATACACACACACACATATTTTGCGACCGCTACAATCCATGTGTTAACAATCAGTACTGAAGCAAATCTTTGGATGCTCTTCAAGCAACGGTGTGTAGCGGGCAGTATAGGGAAGAGAGCCCAACAGACAACTAAAACACGGTGTCAACATTTTTTTGGGGTGGTCTTAAGGGAAAAAGGCTTGACAAAAGAACCATTTCAATGAAATAGTGGTCAAATCAAAAAAAAAAAAAATAATAACTCCCAGTACAGTACCTGCATTTGTCATGTTTCATGGGGATGAAATTACGTAAAGGGGGTGGGGTGTGCAAGTTTAATGGTAGCCTGTGTGGTCCTTGCTGTGGTGTGAAAATTTGCATATAAATTGATAAATATTTTGTATGTCTTTATTTGTAACTTACAGTTAGGTCCATAAATATTTGGACAGAGACAACTTTTTTCTAATTTTGTTTCTGTACATTACCACAATGAATTTTAAATGAAACAACTCAGATGCAGTTGAATTGCAGACTTTCAGCTTTAATTCAGTGGGGTGAACAAAAAGATTGCATACAAATGTGAGGCAACTAAAGCATTTTTTAACACAGTCCCTTCAATTTTGGGGTCTCAAAAGAAATTGGACAATTGTCTCAAAGGCTATTTCATGGGCAGGTGTGGGCAAGTCCATCGTTATGTCATTATCGATTAAGCAGATAAAAGGCCTGGAGTTGATCTGAGGTGTGGTGCTTGCATGTGGAAGATTTTGCTGTGAACAGACAACATGCAGTCAAAGGAGCTCTCCATGCAGGTGAAAGAAGTCATCCTTAAGCTGCGAAAACAGAAAAAAGCCATCCGAGAAATTGCTACAATATTACGAGAAAGCAAGCATTGGTGAATTCAGCAACGCAAAAAGACCTGGACGTCCACGGAAGACAACAGTGGTGGATGATCACAGAATCATTTCCATGGTGAAGAGAAACCCCTTCACAACAGCCAAGCAAGTGAACAACACACTTTCCTGGGTGTAGGCGTATCGATATCCAAGTCTACCATAAAGAGAAGACTGCATGAAAGTAAATACAGAGGGTGCACTGCAAGGTGCAAGCCACTCGTTAGCCTCAAGAATAGAAAGGCTAGACTGGACTTTGCTAAAGAACATCTAAAAAAGCCAGCACAGTTCTGGAAAAACATTCTTTGGACAGATGAAACCAAAATCAACCTCTACCAGAATGATGGCAAGAAAAAAGTACGGAGAAGGCGTGGAACAGCTCATTATCCAAAGCATACCACATCATCTGTAAAACACGGTGGAGGCAGTGTGATGGCTTGGGCGTGCATGGCTGCCAGTGGCACTGGGACATTAGTGTTTATTGATGATGTGACACAGGACAGAAGCAGCCGAATGAATTCTGAGGTTTTCAGAGACATACTGTCTCCTCAAATCCAGCTAAATGCAGTCAAATTGATTGGGCGGCATTTCATGATACAGATGGACAATGACCCAAAACATACAGCCAAAGCAACCCAGGAGTTTATTAAAGCAAAGAAGTGGAAAATTCTTGAATGGCCAAGTCAGTCACCTGATCTTAACCCAATTGAGCAGCCATTTCACTTGTTGAAGACTAAACTTCGGACAGGAAGGCCCACAAACAGCAACTGAAAGCCGCTGCAGTAAAGGCCGGGCAGAGCATTAAAAAGGAGGAAACCCAGTATCTGGTGATGTCCATGAGTTCAAGACTTCAGGCTGTCATTGCCAGCAAAGGGTTTTCAACCAAGTATTAAAAATGAACATTTTATTTCCAGTTATTTCATTTGTCCAATTACTTTTGAGGCCCTGAAATGAAAGGATTGTGTTAAAAAATGCTTTAGTTGCCTCACATGTTTATGCAATGTTTTTGTTCAACCCACTGAATTAAAGCTGAAAGTCTGCACTTCAACTGCATCTGAGTTGTTTCATTTAAAATTCATTATGGTAATGTACAGAACCAAAATTAGTAAAAAGTTGTCTCTGTCCAAATATTTATGGACCTAACTGTATAACACTAATGTCTGTCATTGTTAATAACAGCAATGGTTTGATGGTTTAAGAACATCTTCCCCCCTTTTAGGAATGAGTCTTTTTGTAATTTTATGACAGGGTTGGAGGAAATGTCTCAAACAAATTTGGCTAATATTTCTCTGCTGGAGTCTCTCTCAACCCCCTCAGTAAAGCCAGGCTGCCTAACTGCCAAGCTTTACCTTAACATATGGTTTTGGGGGCAGGTGTGAAAGTTATTGTGTTTCCCATTGGTCTGAAGTATGGCTATTTGGAACTGGCTTGTATCAGAAGCCTTTAAATACCATGTCGCCCTATTGGCTGTAGGGGTTGGACAGAAAACTCATAAATTTGCTTGCTTTACTCTCTCTCTCACCAACTGATGAAGGAGCGTCTCACACACCATGAACTGAAAAGGACAATACAATGAAGAGCACAGCTCGGCAACCATATTGAAACAGGCATGTAGCCTGTTCTGAAGAAAGATTACCAAAAATGAGGACTTAACTAGAGACACTTTAAGTAACTATACATCAGCATTTATCAGGTTGTATGGTTACCAATATTCAAATGTACTTTGCATATTGTTATTATTTAAGAATATTATCAATAATACGTTATTTAAAGTATAACTTAATTCCTGCTTGTCTTTTACTACACCTGATTGCCCGAGGTTATAAATGTAAAAGGGAAGGTGGGGAGAAGTTATATGGTACAATACCTTATAAACAGTGGTAAGTTTGTGAGATCTGAGGCATTCTGACAAAGGCTACATATTAATAATACAAAAGGGGAAAGTAGAGTACTCTACCAAGACAAACCAGTCCTAGAGAGTCCAGACTGGTCAAAAGAAGTTGGGATTATATAGGGAGCATACAGACAGACATATGGACATTGTATTGTATATGTATGTAGATATTGCCCCATCCTTGTTTAAGACTTATTTTACAGGAGTAACTGCTCTTCACATGATACAGTACAGGTATGTTCAAGTGAATATACAAAATACAAATTGTGTTGTGATCCTTGAGCAAATCAGTCTTTAAGAAAAATGCATCCACTCATTCATTTTCAAACACACACTTTGCAGTTATAGAAAACTGGAGCCTGTCCCAGCAGCACTAGGCACAAGGCAGGAACCAATGCTAGCCCATGGCAGTGCCTCATCGCCACTTATATCAAGTCACTTTAGAGTTGAAAATTAACCAAACAGGCAAGCTTTTGGAGTGTGAGAGGAGAATGTCTAACAAAGATACAGTTTATTTATATAGTGCCTTTCTGCAATGAACTGAAGCAGAGTATGGAAAAACTGTGATGTGTTTTCTGAGAGTACTTTCCTTTTTTATATAGTGCTTTTCCACAATAAACATCATAAGGGCAGTACAGAACAATCCCTTCCATACTTCTGCTTTAACACAATCAGGTTCAACAGAACTTTCTCAGAGTAACATGACAAGTCAGAGGTAAGAATTGAACTGCCAGCCTTGTGGTTCACAGAGGCTAAGAATATCATCATTTCTGATAAATGTCTGCAGATTTTCTGCTGCAAGTGGGGGTATTTTCACTCTACCACCTGATTCTGTCTGAATTTTGCATGTTTTTCTTTGGTTAGGGGCAGCCTGAGCAGGCTTTGACCAGGCCTTCCTATCCTTTGCCCATCAATGAATCACTCATTATACGTTGTGTGCACTTCAGGTGGTAAAACTAATCTCTGAAGGGTATAAAAAGGGAAATATAACCAAACTTCAAAGTGAGAAGGGGTAACTACCCTGCATAACCTCAGGACAAAGAAAAAAATGCTGCCCTTCATGTCCCATAGCCACCTAAAATGTAGCTCCGCAGATTCCCAGCCTCAGTGACTTTCTGTCTTTATAATAAAGTAACAAGTTCACAGCGTGTAACACTTTTGAGCTGCTGCCCATTCTTTGGCTCCATTGTAGGCTCTTGATGAAAAAATAGCTTTGCAGATTAGTTTTCCTGAATAGCCAATCTGAAATATAAATTCTTTAGAGCAAGGATTTGGATTAGTTGGGGGATTTAAAAGAACAGGCTTTGTCTTCCTCATGGGTTGTGTTCAGTGCAGTGCCTATTAAACCCCAGCTCCTGGAATGGCTGTATTCTTCATCACTTGTAAATCATTAAATTATTTTATTTTGCTGGTGTGCTGCTCACAAGAGGAGTAACAGCACTGCATGCACAGTCAATCTATAAAATAGCAGGCATGTTATCAGTAAATATCAGGTGTGACAATTTAAATCCCAGAAAGAACCCTTAGAAAAACTGTGTGCATATCTGTGCACTAGCGGCTATTGTCACCTTTCACGGTCATCTCCTGCCACAGCTATGCATTTAGTTAGATTATTGCCATTGCTGGAAACTTAACTGGACCTGTTTCTGGAATACCCCTATATTTCTTCGTCACGTTATGTCAGAAATGTCTGAAAAACTTCATCTTTTCATGGAAGTTTTTATTTTTGGATAGAGCCAGAAATCACAAGTGGCCATTCACAAGTCAAGTGAATAAGGTCTATGATATATTTTAGTAATTGTTTTCACAGTTAGGAAGTCACAAACACTGAATGTATCATGGCTAGGGGTATTGTCACGGTGTATGATCCACTTCTGGTTTTGTTGTTCACATCTTCTCATCCCTCCTTGAAACTCTTAAGCCACCAAAAGACGCTTGACTTTTTCACAGCATCCACACCATACACCAGTTTCAATATCTCTATAGCACTTTGGCACTGCATAGATTTTCTGAGAATTAAATTGTCACACCTTGCAAATAATTAGGATATTAGAGTGTGCAATTGGTCAGACCATAATTATAATTATAAAACCCTGGGCATTAATTGATTATTGTGCTGTTGACTACCCATTTTCAGCAATAAAGTGGACTCTGCTATCTTCTACAGTGTACGACTCATCTTGTGGTGCATGGACAACAACCTGCTACTCAATATCAGCAAGACAAAAGAGCTGATGGGTGACTTCTGATCTGCCAAGAAGCCTCTTAGACTAGTAACCATTTAGGGAGAGGACATGGAAGTAATGCAGAGCTACAAGTACCTGGGGGTTGACATGAACAACAAACTGGACTGGTCTGATAGCACAATGACACTGCACAGGAAGGCCAGAGCAGACTGTACTTGCTAAGATTTTTTAATGTGTGTAGCAAGCTGCAGGAAATATTCTACCAGTCCATAATGGTCAGTGTGGTGTTCTACACTGTGGTCTCCTGGAAAAGCAATATGAGCTCAAAAGAAGCACAATGCCTGAATAAACTCATCAAGAAAGCCTGCTTAATCACCAGGTGAACCTGGACACACTGAAAGCTGTTGTAGAAAAGAGAATTATGGCAAAATTGGATGCCATCATGAAAAAGCCCCTCCAGGAGGCGCTGTCTTGGAACACTTTTAGCCATAGGCTCATTCCACCATGGTGTGCTAAGAAGTGCCTCTGCGGGTCTTTTCTGCCTACTGCTGTCAGGAAATTCAATGCTTCTACCTGATGTACTTATTAAGTTTATTTTTATTTATTTACTTATCAATTGATTGATTGATTGATTGGCTGTATCTGCCCTTTTTATGTTTTTGCCACCCCCGTGGGATTAATAAAGTTTAATCAATCTAATCTAATTCTAATCAATCAAACCATTTTTGGTAGCACTGCAGCCTTACAGTAAGGAGACTGGAGTTCACAACCTGAGTCCTCCGTTCATGGAATTTGATTGTTCTCCTCATGTCTGTGTGGGTTTTCTCTGGGTGCTCCAGTTTTCTGTCACTGTCTAAAGACTTGCACGTTAGGTGAATTGATGACATTAAATTGACCCTCGTGTGTTCTTGGTATGTGTTTGTGTTTGCCCTGTGATCGACTGGCTCTCTGTCCAGGGTGTGTTCCTGCCTTGTGCCCTATGCTAGCTGGGATAGTCTCTGGTCAGGATTAAGCAAGTTAGAAAAATGACATGATTTTAGCAAAACACTGAGTTTACTTCCCGTGACACAATGGATGTCTCCCTAGAAAGTTTCAAAAAGATGGCAAGTGATAAAGATGGCTTCTTTCTTGTATCCCTCAGTTGATTCTCCTTTCTCTGTATTTTGTTATACTTATTCCACTCAGCAGACCCCCGAACAGAGAGCTGTGATATATTATCTGTTTGATAGTACACCCCATCAGAATGTTCAATAATTGTATAATTCTGTTTGCAGTGTTGTAATAAATGTGTTCTGAGATTAGAGTAGAGTAGAGTATACATGTTTCAAGATCAGGTAGTTAAACTCACTAATTATGGTGCCAGAGAGTGGTGACGTATTGCATGTTAACTAGATTATGTAAGTAAGAATTTCACTGTACTCCAGACATATGACAATGATGACCTGATAAACCTACTTACCTACAATCCCCTAGTGAGTGATACTGTATTTGTGGACAAAATGTAAATGGAGAACTTTGGGTTTTCAGGCAGAACAATGGCTGCAGCCTGAGATGAAGCATGCCAAGCAAGAGCAAGATACAGTACCTTTATTCTCACTGTACCATATCATTTAGAACAAGCCTATAGATGCCATATATAAAAGTACAGTAGAACCTCGGGTCATGAACGTCTCTGAACATGTACAAATTGGGTTACGACCAAAAAGTTCGCCAAACTTTTGCATCTGTTCACGACCACATACTCGGGTGATGAACAAGCCAGTTTCCCTTCTGGTTCGTACGCACCGATAATTTCCGTATGTGTTCAGTCTCTCCCTGTACTGTACATTGTCCTCGGTGCATCACGCAGAGGGACTCTTCCTCAAAACAGTAACCTCCTCTCAACCCAGCTTCCTCTTGTGGTATAGCGGGTCCACAGCTCCCGTCAAAAAAAGCTAGTTTTAATAAATAGTCACCTCACTCGCGGCTTAGCGAGGAGGCGTGGTGGTGTATGTCTGAAGAGGTTCCAGGAGTTTGTGATGTGGGCGTTTCTCACCTAAGTGCACAGGTGAGAAGCGGTCCACATCCGTAATTGCCACGACTACCACGTCCTCTTCATAAATAAAAGCGCGAGTCGGCTAAAGGAAAAAAGAAGAGAACAGGAAAGAATGGGAGGTTGCAGGAGAAGGCAGGACGCAGGAGGAGAAAGCCGGTGCAGGAGAGAGAGAGAGCGCGAGCGAACACAGGCTCGCGTGCAGCTGAGCAGGAAGCCTGGGTGTTTGTCTCAGTGTTATTCAATGTTTTTACATTAGTTCATTATTACACTATGCATTCTATGGTATAGTTAACTATTTTTTTGCTTAAAAATCTTTAAAGAAAATATATTTACATACAGTTTGTACGGTCTGGAACGGATTAATTGTATTTACATACAATCCTATAGGGGACATTACTTCGAGGTTCCACTGTATATAAGAGTAGACAATAAACTAAGTATACTTTAGAGTAGACTATGAGCAGCACATATACTCTTAACAGTTCCAAATATACAGGGTGGTCCAAATCTAATTATGCAATTTTCATTACGCTATAACTTAAGTTTATTACATAGAGAATTCACAACTGAATGAAGGACAAGTGGGACATTACATGGAAAATCAGTGAATTAATTCAATGTAAGTCCATTTTCGTTTATTACAAGATATTTTGAACAATTCTTTTGTCTTGCATTGTTTTCCTGCATTGCATTAAAAGTTGCATAATTAGATCTGGAACACCCTATACACAGAGTAAAAGGAAAGGTAAAAGTAGTAAAATGTAGAAAAAGTAGTGCATGTAAATGTAGTAAAAGTAAAGGTAAACATGTAAGCATAAATAGGGAAATAATAAATG
Source organism: Polypterus bichir lapradei (assembly GCA_026402145.1). Lineage (NCBI taxonomy): Eukaryota > Metazoa > Chordata > Cladistia > Polypteriformes > Polypteridae > Polypterus > Polypterus bichir. The sequence continues at coordinate 36,736,227 of JANRMT010062835.1, forward strand.
AAGTCACAATGAAGTTTACAGTTGATGCAATGCTCATGAGTTCCATAGGGTCATATCAGTGTGTGACTGTGTGATTGATGCAGAAGTTCAGGTCAATCAGTGGTGGTTTCTGTTATAGGAAGGTGCAGTGATTGCTATGTATTTGGGGAAAAAGCTGTTCTTTGCCCTGGTAGTGCGGGTATGTAGGACTCTGAAGTGCCTGCCAGAGTGCAGAGGTGTATAAATGCTATGGCCAGGGTGGGTTGGAGCTCCACAAATTTTCTTTATTTTTCTGCTGCAGCAGGTAGTGAAGAGATCTTTCAGTAATGGTAGCTGAGTGTCAGCAATTCTGTGAGCCGTTTTGATTATAATGCTGGAGGGTCTTCCTGTTCTCAGAAGTGCAGCCAGAGTTCCACACTGTGATGCAGTACGTGATAACAGACACTGTGGTGCACTTATACAAGTTAACCAGCGGCGGTTGTGGGAGTTGTGCTTTCTCCAGGCTCCTCAGAAAGTGAAGCCTCTGAAGACCTTTCTTTATCATTGTTGTTGTGTTTGTTATCCATGACAAGCCCTGGCTGATGTGGGCTCCCAAGAATCTAAAACTCTGGGCTGTCGTTAATGCTGATATATAAGATGCCGATGCCATAATTGCTGCCAACAGATCTATTGGAGTATAAAACTGACAAACATGGAAGGTGAGGTGCCTTTTGATGCAATTCACCTGACTATTCCAAATTGACTCATACGAAGACTGGCATCAGTGAAGACTGCATGGGGTCATGAAACTTCAAACTGATCACATAAAATGACATTAAGGATGGAGAGGCAGCTCCCTGCTTAGATTAAAGATCTACTGTGCCTTACATCAAGACACGCAAATGTCAGACCTGTTGTAAAAACAACTTTTGCTGTTGATTGTGTTTTGTTTCATGTTTTGCTTTTTCCTCCTGTATGTTATGTTGTACTTGGCACCAGATTGAGACCAACTGATATTCTAATTACAGCCTAACAATGGTGCTTAACTGACAAGACATTAAGACTTAAGTGCTAAAAGTAAAATAAGAGATTAAAACGTATACAGTTTATATGGAAAAATCAGTAAAAGGAACAATAAAATAAAGGGTCTGTTACACAAATGAGCTGATGAGTTAAATGTTAGCCAGACCCAGCTAGCTGTGTTTATACCCAATGAAAATGAAACTCCATGAGATGGAAACAAATGTGATATGTGATGACATCTTCAACCAAACATTTTGACTTTAGTCACGCACCATTGTGACTAAGGTGATTATAAATTTGACTAAAGTTAAGGATATGATAGTGCCCACCTTCCCTTGGTGCCCTACACTTATTTCACTTAATAATTAATCCAGGGCTGGTTGTGCTGTATAAGTTAGAGGGTCACATGGTGTTGGCGGGCCACGAACATAAAGATTTAGTCCATTCACTCCATCAAGCTTGTTTGGTCAGTTGTCTGCATCTCATCCTCATCTGGATACTTTTTAAAGGTTTCAACGATTCTATTTCAAATACTTGACTTTGTAGCATCTTCCCTATTCCTGTGGTTCTTTGTGTGAAGAAGTGCTTCCTGTCCTTCCATCTTAAATGCATTTACTATTAACTTCCAGCTGTGTCCTCAAGTATGTCATTCACTATTTCAATGAAGGAATTCTGCTGGATGAACTTTATTGATGTCTTTGAGAAGAAGTGGGTGAAGTTTTTGTGTGCCATAAGCGAGACTAAAGAATTTTACTTCCTTTATTCTGTTAGAATGGGGCAAGCCATTTAATCCCAGTATGCATTTGTTTGATTTTTTCTTTGGAGCGGTCACCAGACACACATTACTCCAGGTATGGTCTCACTCAGACGTTATGCAGCCTGTCTATAATGTCTGTTGATTTACATTCACAGTTTTAACAGTAAAACCTAACATTTTATTTCCCTTTTTAATTGCTCGTGCTTGTTGCCTATGTGATGAGACTGGTGTCTCAACAGAAACCATAAAAATCCATTAAAAAAAAAGTGAAAATTCTTATCATCTAGAAAAATATTTCTCTTTGGAATTTGAGAAAATTTCTTTCACTCTGGCACTGCTAGCCTGTTTCATCACAGAGTGTTTCCAGCATAACTTTGTGCATGTGCAGCAGAGTGAACTTTTCGGTTCAAGTGACAATTGGTTGAATTCGCCATGAAGCAATTTAATCTTACGTGAACTTTTATGTCCCACTGCATTGGAGTAGTCATCCTCATTATCATGAATCATCTTGATTATTTACTGTAAGTCAATGCAATTTAGCAGTTTAGCATTTTGTCTATTTAACAAAAACTGACAATTAAACGTTTGGTAGCACATTGACCAGAAGAATTGCATTTAACATTTTTGGTTTGAAATTCTAAATGTGGTGAGAGTTTGGGTTTCAGTCAAGTGGTGTGCTATTTACTGAATAATTATTAATTTGCATTTTGAGTTTCAGTGTTGAACATTTGATGTATGTTGAAATATATTTTAACACTGTTCTCTGGTTTCTCTATTGTATGACAAAATACTATGTTCCTATATCTTCATTTTATTAAATTTTCATAGCATTATTTGAATAACATTTCATCATCAATGATCAGCTGGCAGCTGTTCAGATCTTCCACAGCTTCTTCTAATGAGTGCATTCACATGCATACACATAACTTGCTTAAGACTGAAACCTGATTTCTTAAAAATTCATATTTACATGGGTAATTAATCTGAAGTTCTCCTTTTGTCATAACACTCTGGCGTCATTAAACCACACAAAAAAGTATTACACGCCATCATAAGCCACTGTGTTTTGTCTTGTGTTTTATAAATATTGTGAGGTTTCTGAACTCTTTTAAGACCCCCACCCCCCCATCTACAATGAGACGACACGCCAAAGCATGACTACCATGTCTGTGGAGCACTGCTTGTAATAGAAGAGAAAGTTTTCTGTGATGCGCCAACGGTGTTGTTAAGCATACTACAGCAATACATAGTACTCTAAATAGAGCGCAGCACATCACTTCCGAAAGAATTATCACTTGGATGACCTTGAATAATTTTACTGCAGAATCACCATCACAAACACGTCTGTGACTCAATTAGTTTAGAAACCACTGCAAAAGACTTTCTGACCACCTTCCAATGGTGTACAGTTTGGGTTACCTGCCAACTCTAAAATTGCTTTCCTGCAATTTTAGATAAGTAGGTTTGGAAAAGACATAGATGAATATATTTTTCATAAAATGTTTGATCTAAAAATAAGTGCTATTAACAGTGGCATCATTGTGGACATTGCGCAGGACCTTCATGCAAGTGAACACTCGTAAGGCTGCTGGCCTTGACGGCATCCGTGGCCGTGATCTCAGAGCATGTGCATACCAACTGGCAGGAGTGATTATTCGTGTTTTCAATTGCTCCCTCTCTTTATCAGTTGTCCTTGCATGGTTCAAAATGTCCACCACTGTTGTAATACCTAAAGTCACCACAGTAACATTTTTAAATGATTGGCGCCATCTTTTAAGTAAATGTTTTGGGAGATTGGTCAGACTTTGTCTGCTCCACATTGTGTGCCACATTATACAATTTACTTATCATCAGAACAGATCTACTGATGATGTAATTTCCTTGACATCACACACCATCCTCTCCCACCTTCACAAAAGAGACACATATGTGAGAATACCATTTGTAGGTTATAGTTCAGCATTTAATGCCGTAATTATCTCCAAACTTGATAGCAAGCTCAGAGAGTTGGATCTAAACGATTCTGCATGTTGCTGGATCCTGAACTTCTTGCCAGATCAGTGCCAAATAGCTAGACTGGGTGGCATCACTTCCACTATACTCACTCTCAATAAAGAGTCCTTCTCGAATGCGTTTTAAGTCTTCTCCTATATTCCCTCTACTCCGTTGACTGTATGGCTAGGGACAGGTCTAACATCACTTGATGACACAAATGTGGATGGGTCTTATTTTCAAAAGTGACAATTCTAAATACAGACAGGAAATCATAGCCCTGACACATTGGTGCCAGGTAAGCTGCCTCTCCTTCATTGTGGCCAAGAAAAAACGGATAATAGTGGACTTTAGGAAACATGAAGGCATACACTCTCCTCTTTTTAAGTTCCTTGGTGTGCAAAACTCACATGCACAGTTCACAATGAAAAAATGGTGAAGAAGGTGCAACAACACATTTTTTCCTTAGGCAGCTGAAGAAGATTCACATGAGCCCTCTCATCCTCGAATCGTTTTACACCAGCACCATTGAAAGCATCCTAACTGGATGTGTCACTGTCTGGTATGGGAACTGCAGTGCCCTCAACCATAAAGCTTTGCAAAGGGTAATGCCCAAGAAATCACTGGAAGTGACATTACTAACTTACAACACCTAGACGTTAGGCCATGTCTAAAGCCAGGAAACTCATAAAATGACCCCAGTCATCCAAATCATGAATTGTTCAAATGACTACTTTCAGCCAGATGAAGTTGTAGCATCAGGTACCAAACGAGCAGGCTCCAAAAAAGCTTCTTCCACCAAGCTATTAAGATTTTGAACTCAATCTGCATAGTGTCTGGTAATAACCCTTATATAACAAGTTTATTTTTCTACAAAATGTGACAGGTGAATTGATACTTAAATGTATGTATTATGCACATTTTTTACTGCGTACATTTGTACACAGTATGCTCTAGAGCTGTGGGTTTTGCTCTTTTCATTTACCTGTACATTCGTGTGACAATAAATTGACTTGACTTTATTTACTAAAAACTAACCAGGTATTAAAGGCTTAATTTAAGAAACCTTCTATCTCTTCCCTTACATGCATCTTCTGCGCCTATCATCTGTATCCATGTGTGTCTAAACCTCTCTTCAGCGGCACTCACTCTCTTGAATATGCTCCCATAAAGCCTGATTCTCACATTCTGTCATTATTTTTGAAGCACTTTTCCCACCTTTTGCCTGTTTTTATACTTCCCGTCTTTGATGGCGACTCTGTCAGCGTACCTGCCATACCATTTATTCTTATTGTGTGTCTAACACTCGCACTTCCTCTTTCAATCGCGTCACCAAAGCCAAACTGACCAATCAAATTAAATCAAAGCCAAATCGACCAATCATATTGCTGTAAGGGACAGGACACACAAACAGATCTTAGTGTTTTATTATAAAGTAGACTCCAGATCTTAGTGTTTTATTATAAAGTAGACTCCATCCCATCCTGGTTAGTGGTGCTGCTTCACAGCTCCAGGGTCCTGGGGTCAGATCCCAGCCACCACAGTCTCTGTGTGGAGTTTGTTTATTGTCACCATGTTGGCCTAAGTTTTCTCTAAGATTTTAATGTTAGGATAGATGTCATCTCTTCTAACACCTTGAGAGAGTGAGTGTGCACTAATACAGATTGGCGTTTTGTCAAGGGCTGGTTTGTGATGTGGCCAGGATAGTGTTTAACTCCCTACTCCCCTTAAGGATAAAACAGGTTAAGAAAACAGTTTGACAGATTTTAATGCAAGGACTGATTAACTGTCCAGAATTATTTACTTGTTACAGTGAATAACAAGAAGTGAATGTTCCCTAACTTAATTATCTTCAACTTGCAAAGGATAGCATTCTGTTCTCATAAAAGAAAGCAGAAGGTTTTTGGTTGAACACTCCATCTCTAATAAAGTCCTACACAGTAGTAAATAATTTATTAATTCCTATTAACAATATAAAACTGATGGGACTGTGACTTTTTTATGTTTAAATGGTAAAGCACACAGCCCTTGGTGACATCTGTTTCTATAGTTAGGTAATGTGCCCTGGTGGCTGCTTAGTTGTACAAGAAATCATGAGGGTGCTAACTGGAATTCAACCACTAATTGAATAACAGCATTTTAAGATACCTGTGATGAGGTTACATTATTATGGCAAAACTCCCAGTACATGTAGAAGAAATGTTTTAAAAGTGCTATATAAAGTACACATTATTTATGCTTTACTAAGACCAATAGTTGTTGGGCCGGAATTTGCCTATCAAGATCCAAAATGACCCTGCTAAAAAAAAAGAAAAAAAAAAACATTGTTTGCAAATGTTATCTCAAGATAAGTAAAGTCAACAAAAGCACGGGGCTTGCTGTTTCCCAGCACTTAAGTTCTTACTGCTAGAGTGAAAAACCCGGAACAGGCTTCCAGTGAAAGATCTTATCACGATTGCTTCCTGTTAGGAAGAGACTGTAAACAAAGTCACATCCGTAACCAATCACAGGCTTCACAGCTACCGTTCTCGTCATAATGCAGGTATCAAAATAGGAAGCAAACAGAACAAAAACAGTCCTGAGAGCTCTCAAGAAGGAAGTCGCAGCTTAGCAAACGGCGTGCTTAATGTTTTTGTCACAAGGAGATGGCTGCGTCACTGAACTTCCACAAACAAGCCAACATTTACAAAGCCATAAAACAAAAGAACTAGAAAGTAGGGACTACTTACAGCATCATGTTTTAATGCAACATTCCGAACAAACCTACAGTACCTACTATTGTCCCCGGCAATGCAGCCTAGTAGCTAAATCATTTGACTTTAAGCAATAAGGATTCTGGCTCACTCTAAATTCTGACTCGCTTTGTGACCCCAAACAAGACCCTCCACCTGCCTAAGTTGCAACTACTTTGAAACACTTCTTCAACTGTAAAATGTATGGGGTGGTGTTTAATCCTGCAAGGCACCATAAAAACTAAAGTTTTGGTTTTGAATTGAATGTTTAGCAGTTATTATAATGTCAAGTTTTTCACATTGTTCAACTACTGTGATTCCGAGTGCGAGGATGTTTAACCATATAAGTTTATTTCTGAAATTTCCAAATAATATTACAATTAATGTCTGGAGACAATTTTAAATTCCTATTTTAAACATTTATAGTTGTTAACTGTTTATCCATGCTATTTACAGTGGATTTAGAAAAAAATCAGACCCCTTCACTTTCTGTACTCCTTATTGTGTTGTAGATTTAAATCCATAAATGTTCTATTTTTGTCCATCAATCTACACTCAGTAACCCATAGTGACAAAGTGAAAACATGTTTTCAGAAAGCTTTGTAATTTTTTTTTAATTTAAACCTGAAATTTCTCATTTCTGTAAGTATTCAGACTCTTTGCTGTGGCACGCCAAATTGGTGCATCCTGTTTGCTTTAATTGTTCTTGAGATGTGTGTAGAACTTGACTGGAGTCCACCTGTGGCAAACTGAATTGACTCAATATCATTTGGTAAGGCACGCATCTGTGTATGTAAGGTCCCACAATTCGCACTACATGTCAGGAAACAAAAACAAGCCAAGAAGTCCAAGGAGTTCTCTGTAACCTCCACAATCAAACTGTGGTCCCACATAATTCAGAGCAAGGGGAATAAAATCTTTTGTAAAGCTTTGAGTGTTCCCAGGAGTATAGTGGCCTTAATAATTGTGAAATGCAAGAAGCTCAGGACCACCAGGACACTTCCTAGAGTTGGCCATCTGGCCAAACTGAGTAACCAGGCAAGAAAGGCGATGGTCAGGTAAGTGACCAAGGACCCAACAGCTACTCTAATAGAACTTCAGAAGTCCTCTGCTGAGATGGAAGAACCTGTCAGATGGACGGCCATCTCAGCAGCTTTCCATCAAACAGGTAGTTAAGGTAGAGTGGCTAGATGGAAGTGACCCTTGAGTAAAAAATATATGACACTGCCAAATGTTATTTAAAGGTTTCAGCTTTGATAAGAAGGAACTGCTCGTCACCTGACTAATACCTTCCCTACGGTGAAGCATGAAGGTGCCATGAGGGTGCTTCTCAAGTGCAGAGTGAAGGACTTAAGAACTGAGGGAAAGATGGATGAGGCCAAGTACAGAGAGGTTCTTAAAGATAAGCTGCACCATAGGGCATGAGACATCAGACTAGGGTGACCCACCCAAAGCCCAGACTTAAACCCCATCCATCCATGGATCACATCCAATCCAAAAGAGCTTGAGAGGATCTGCTGGGAAGAATGGGATAAACTGCCCAAATCCTGGTGTGCAAAGCTTACCCAAGAAGACTCAAAGTTGTTATTGCTGCCAAAGGGACTACTACAAGGTCTTGAACTGAGCATCTTGTAGGAGGAGGAGAACAGGCATCCAGGATGAGACAGGGAAATATATATTACCTGGATGGGAGGCCAGAGCAACAACGAAAGCATAAGGGCCAGCTGACTGGAGAAATAACTTTGTGTCTGGCTGGGAGGAAACAATGGATGGACCAGAAACAGCCAGGAATCAGGAACTGGTCCATTCCCTGTATTCTAGGAGGCAGTGGCCCTCAAATGGGAATTTATAGAATAAACTGAACTTTAGAGCACAATTTTATGTGGCAAATGCATGTATACCATTTTTGAGAAGAAGTGACTTTGACTTGAAAAACACCAAACTAGTCCTTTAACCCCAGCTCCTTTGGCCTGCTTCAGGCTTTGCCGACCAAAAAGGGATTTTAGACTCAAAAAATAAACTTAAATATCTCCAAATATATAACCAAAAGCCCACCAAGGGGAGGGATAACTGTAACCCCTTGGCTTGTAAAGAAAGGGGCAAACAGAAATGTTTATAAATCAAAGATGTATTTCCACAAGTTGCAAATACAAAAAAGAGGCTCAGCAGAGAAAAGGAGGGATAAGGAATTGCCTGAAAAGGCAATCCAAAGCAAACAAGTCTCGATACGTGATCCCAGAGAAAAATCCACGAAGAAGAGCAGAAAAAACATGAATAAAACAAGTAACACACAATATTCTCTTGACCCCACTATAAATGAATGACTTCCAACTCTTGATCCTTCAGCATACTTTTATAGCGAGAAGGAGGGCTCAGAAGTGGTGACAGCTGGGTGGCCCTGCCTTTTAAGGCTCCACCCACCAAGAACATGGAACATTTACAGAGATGGCACACCATTGTAAGTATAATAGAAGATACATATAAGTACAACATATTTCATTCAAATACAAAACAGAATTGCTCAAAGGAATTAGTAACAGTTGTGGACACCAGGGGGCACTCCAGCTCTCCAAACTCCCATCACAAGCAGGCACGGACACAAGTATAAAAGGCAAAGATTCTTTTACTGTGGAAAACTCTTTCACAATACTCATTTCTTGCAGCAACAACCACAAGTTCAGCAAAGCACAAGACAGTACACTCTTTGACTTCTTTCTGTTTCAGTCACTGCTTCCTCCACTCCACCTTGCAAGCAGTGTCCATCTTCCTTCCGACTCTGGCTCATCCATCTATTGCAGGTAGCTCCTTCTGTGTTTCACCCAGGAGAACTTCCGATCTTTCGTACATGTGGTCCAAAAGCACTTCTGGGTGAGGTTGAAAACCCATGAAACAGGGCTCCCCAGTCCCTGCAGCACCCATGGAACCCAAACGGGCTGAGCTGAAGAACTCTATGTCCCATGCTGCCATGTGGGAATCTGAGGCACAAGGGAGGGCTGCCATCTGCACTCGGGGTGGGTGGTGATGGTGGCTAATGCCCTGTGCACACCTTTTCCCCCAGTACTTCCATTCCGAAGACGTCCCTATCAGGTAAGCACATCCTAACAAGGTATTCTTTGCCTCATTACCACCTGCACTTTATTGTGTTTTGGGTTTATATCCAAGGACTTCATCTTTTATAGAAGTGTGATGACATCATAGATCACCTGCCATGTGACTGGAAATAGGGGTTTTTGACCCCCCGATGCTGCCAACTCACAAAATGGTAACATCTGGGAAGAAAACACATTACAAAATGGTGGTGGAAAAACATTAAAAATAATAATGATAAAAATAAATAAAAACATAAATAGCAACTATAACATCCAAAAATAACAGAAAATGGCTCAAGAGGAAACCACATTAGATCTTGACAGCTGCAGCAATGAATGCATGTTTGAGTTTAGAATTAAGTTTTGGCTATTTTTTATTTATTTGAGGACATTTGGAAGTGTTATTGTTTGAGTTTACTGCTTTTCACGTGGTCATTTTATTTTACAGTGCTTAGATATGAGTAGTGCCTGTTGCCAGGACTTATGATGCATGTTCTGTTTAAAATAGCAGCAGGTGACGCACAGTATCCAAGTTTTAGATTCAGTTCTTAAAACAAACTCTTTTTTTATTAGTAGTAGTGGAAACTAAAAGGTGCAACCTTCGCTCTCCTTATTATTTGACTTTTACTTTTGTTTGCAATTTAAAGATTTTCATGTTTGGTATGACGTATCTTTAACTGGTTTTGATACCACATCTTCGTCTTGTCCCTTTTGGTTTTTCTCTTCTCCTGGTCTTATATTTCCAATCTGCACATAGCACCCATATTCAGTCCTTAACAGCTGCATTCTTTCACTTATCTTCATGACAATCTTGTTGTTAAATAAACTTCTAGTTTAATCACATGACTCACCCAGCTCTTCCTTCTAACTCAGAAATAAATAACAGTGGAATTAGTATAAAATTTGTGACGTGTTCCACCAAAATTGTTGACATTTCCATACACTGTTGATCTCTGTTCTGTAACTGTAGTGAAAGCAAACAGCAAGCTGACATTGAAAAGTAGAATATGGGAGCAGAGCTGGGATTTTATCATCTTTATTTGAGAAGTGTTTCATGTTCTATGTACAAAAAGAAACTTCAGAAAAACTTTTTTGAGAAAAATAGAACTTTAAGAAAGCACACAATGCAAACATTAACAGTGAGCAGCAAATGATAACATATGGAAAGGATTGGTAATAACACAAAATGAAAGGTTTGGTAGCAAAACGTCTCAGTCACTCCACAGTCATTTGCTCGGCATTGTGATGAAAGGTGTTAAGGAGGAATGGAGTCTTTTACAAGATGATCACTCACAAGCAGAAGCTCATGCTAGGAGTTCTTTTTTGGCTTGACTGGTTGTGTTATTTTTTTACATTAGAACATTTTGATGAGAATCCTGTTCACCAAATTCCTCCAAAATAACAAGTCAAGTTTTGAATGTGTCTAGAGTCCAACTGTCTACCACAGTACTTGGTAATTTATTGCATGTGTCTGTGGTTCTTTGTGTGTAGAAAACGTTGTAACATTTGTGTGAAATTTATCTTTAATAAGCTCCCTGTGATCTTGTTGACTTCATCATAAAGTAACAGGCTGGATCCACTGTACTAATTCCATTCTTAACTGTAAACATTTGAACCATAGGGACTTTTTAGAAACTCAGAAGCTTTTGTGTCATTCCCACCGCAGGAACTCAGGCCAACTGTAGTTTTTGGCAGATAGTTCCTGGTACTTTTTTAGCTGCCACTCCAAGGTGTGTACTATTAGTTCAAGCAGGAACTATTGTGGGTGGGGCTCAGGCAATGATTTGTGCTGATTGGTTGACCACAAGCACTGGTGCCATCTTACAAATCTGTTAGTAGATTGGACTTTGTAGAGTTAAGATTTGAGATGGAGAGCTGCATTTCATACCACACTGGTGCCATCTTACAAATCTGTTAGTAGATTGGACTTTGTAGAGTTAAGGTTTGAGACGGAGAGCGGCATTTCACACCACATTACTCTTCATAGTCACCCGTCCTGGTGCGCTGCACCATGCGATAAAATCAAAGCAACAATCTCCGCCATGAAGTCAGAATCACTTTGAAGCAATAAGGTGTCAGGGTCCCCCATGAACTCCAGATCGTGCCATGCTTCACATAGCATCATTTTTCATAGCCACCTTTCTGGTGCCACTCACCATACACCACATCAAAGAAATAAGTGGCAGGGGTCCCCATGAACTCCCAAGCCTGCCTCACTTTGCACCACATCACTCTTTCTTTGGACATCACATATAGTTTGAAACAAAGGTTACAGTCCCTGTTGTGTGCAATGGGAACACAACACACGAAAGTTGCCCTGGGCCTACATCCTGCAGTAACTTATTGGGTGCTGTAAGCAAAGGTCCTGCAGTGAGAAAACACATCTTCTCACCTCCTAATATCCATTTACTTAAACTTAAAAGATTCAACTCCTTTAATCTTTACTCATAACTCATACCCTGCAGTCATGGAATCAGCCTAGTCGCTCCTCTCTAGACTTTTTCTGGCACTGCTGAGTCTTTTTTGTAGCCTGGTGGTCTGAACTGCACACAGTACTCTAACTCCAAATTAAGTCTCACCAGTGTGTTATAAAGCTTCAACATAACTTCCTTTGATGTGAACTCTACACATTGTGGAATTTGACCAAACGTTCTGTTAGCCTTCTCAATGGCTTCTGCACTCTCTCTGGATGTTGATAATGACGAGTCCACTCCTAGATCCTTCTCAAAAGTGGTACTTTCAAGTTGAGACCTTGTATTTGTATTCAAATCTAACATTTTTTATGTCCTACATGTAACACCTTATATTTTACAAACTGGAAGTGGCTTGCAGCCTTTTGAGCCGACCCACAATATGAACGTGGCACCAGTTTCATTCTACTTTATCATAAAAGCAGATGAATCGATGTGGACTTGAACATCAAATTTTAATTAATCTTGAACCAAACTAGCTTTAGTGTATATGTTGGCCGGCCATTTCGTGTATTGGCTGAGAGGTGTGGCCAAAGTCCGAGTTATTAGAAATGACCAGTGTATATGCTACTTTGGCCGGCCATTTTGCGAAGTGCCGAGAACTCCCTGACCAAAATTCGATATGCTGATGTAAGACTACCCGCTCAAGGTGCGAAGATGCTTAAAAATTTCAGATGCAGATTCAGAAGTGAGTTTTCCATTCTGTATGAGAAACTGTTCAAGGCGGGTCTTGTTCAGAAAGTGGATGCCACTTGAGACGGCCTTCCCCTCACCCCAACACTAACCTGAAGGTCAATAAAATAGGTCCCTGATTTTAAGTCACTATTTTAGGGCCATAATGATGAAAGAAGTGTGAAACCTACTTTTATACCTAATCTTAATTATTGTGAAACATCAAGTGGTGTCCACATGAAACAATCAAGTGGCGTCCGCTTTCTGAACAAGAGCCGCCAAGGCTACACTTGATGCAATTGCACTACTAATTGCACAACAAATCGCTGCTCATGCCTTTTTTCTTCCGACTTTGGCCGATCGCCCCATGCTATTTCGCAAACTGGCTGGCCAAATCCTGAAATCAAGGAAAAGATCGGACATTGGCTGGTCAATTTACAGCGATATTGGCCATTTCTCGATTTGGCCGATTTCAGCTTTTGGCTGTAAAATATACATTCCCAATATACACAAGCACAAGGTGCCAAGGGTTCGTTTTTACAACAGCAGAATTGGGCTTTGAAACCAAATCTGGAAGTGATCATTTATGACAAAAGCCACTTAATCTTTTTATATTTTTATTGTTTTTGACACAGACATTTCAGAACATATTAACATTTATTACATTCTGATTAAACACATACTAATACAGTTAAAATACTATTTTTAATTATAATTAAAACACTATATAAGCATTCAAAAATGATAGACAATTCTTTCCAAACTTTCTGAGCTGAGACAACATACATCTTTATTTTGTTTTTATTTTAAAATGAATCATTATACATAGTTGTATTAGTTGTTTCAGATTTAATAGCAGAAATAGAATGATCAATTTGTGTCAAAACAGTTTAGTCATGGAACAACAAATGTTTAGCCTTGAAGATCTTAGTAAGATGCTATGATACATAATTTATGTTTTTAAAACCCCAGGTAAAAAAAAAAAACTGTTCCCAGGTTACAACTTATAGACATGACCGTGCCCCCAGTTGTTGTCTATCAGGATGTGCATCATTTATGACATTGTTATTTTTGTTTTACTGCTGTTATATAGGTTGGACGTCATCATTGGCATCATTTTGGGCTTTGTTCCAACAGCAGCATTTGTCTGAAGGGACATGCATATGGCATAGCAACAATCCAACACTTAGTCTGGATAATTTCTGCTTCCCCCTTTTGTTTTTGTCGCACCAGTAAGCTTAGTGTTTTCTGACACTGAATTGCCCCCTTATAAGCCATTCACCACTCCAAAATAAACTATTTTCTCTTCCGGTCATTTTACAAGCCCAACAGACTAGGTTTTATGATCTCTATTTGTCAGGCTACTTGATCTCAGTCTCCCCCAGAATCCCTTTGTCTCTCTATATATGCAATCCTTTGTTTTCAAGCCAGTCACACTTTGTGGATCACATCAGATGTGGCGCATTCTCCTTGTACTGGAAGGACGCTCTTGATATGTTCTCAGATTATAATCATACGTTGTTAGGTTGATTGTCACTTCTAAACTAACAATGCTGAAAGTGTGGATGTTTGCATGAGTGCCCTCTGCCAAGAACTGCTGCCCTGTCCAGGTTGGGGGTTTATTTCTGAGGTGGCCAAAGCTCCACAATAACTGAGTTGACAAGGTTCAAGCACAGAGAATGATGCATACCCAACTTTGGTTTTAAATTCAAAAGAAATATTAGTAATACACACAGCCTTGAACATGGGAATGGTGTTATATAAATAAAATGTATTATTATTGTTATTATTAAAAATAAGTTGCCTGCTAGGCTTCAGTTTCAGGCTTATGTAGTTAGTATACAGTTATTTTTCTATCAGCGGGTCAAATACATATACAAAAAAATATACATCATTAGTAACTTAATCCACAAAAGCATTATGCTACAGGTCTGGCTGTGGATCCTTAATCCTCTCAGATTTTTCCTCTCCCTCCCTCACTTTCTTGCAGCAGATGATGTTATCACAAGGTACTATTGTTGCAAAATCTTTGTTAGCTCTTCACTGAAAATCTGCTGATTCTTTTTTACTTGCTCTAAATCTTCCTTCTACAATTTACTTCTGCTTGAACTCTGCGCATCACAGATTAACAGGTCATCCGGCCTTCATATTCAGAGATGGAAATCAGTGGTGAAACTGGTTAAGATTCGGGTGGCAGTTTTCCAATGTCGCATCTCTGACCGAGATGCTTGACCTTTCCTCTTTAATTTTTTTTTTTAAGCTCATTTTCACAGGGCCTGCTTAACCATACTGCTAATCAATTTTTATTTAAAGGTCTGGGACAATGGATGGCACGGTGGCGCAGTGGGTGGCGCTGCGCCTCGCAGTTAGGAGACCTGGGTTCGCTTCCCGGGTCCTCCCTGCATGGAGTTTGTATGTTCTCCCCATGTCTGCGTAGGTTTCCTCCGGGTACTCCGGTTTCCTCCCACAGTCCAAAGACATACAGGTTAGGCGCATTGGCGACCCTAAATTGTCCCTGGTGTATGTGTGTGTGTGCCCTGCGGTGGGCTGGCGCCCTGCCCGGGATTTGCTTCCTGCCTTGTGCCCGGTGTTGGCTGGGATTGGCTCCAGCAGACCCCCATGACCCTGTAGTTAGGATATAGTGGGTTGGATAATGGATGGATGGATGGGGTCTGGGACAAACATTTTTGGCAGGAAGATTGGGTAGTTCTGGACTTCTTTTAAAATTTCAGAATCTCATAATATTGGTGTTTTTTGTTTGAAAAGGACATGTATACGCTATTTTACAATATGTGTGTAATCTCAAGATACAGATTATTGCTCGATAATTTTCTTGACTTGAAAAATGGATGTATTCAGTAGATTTTTAAGCTTTTGTTTTCCAGTGGTACCCCATTCCAAATGAATTTCATTAAAATGTCAGGAAAGGCTATGTATTTTTAGAGGACCGTTTCATGTGGCAAATACATATATACCATGTCTGTGAAGAACTAACTTTGAAAACTTGAAAAATGCCAAACTAATCCTTTAACCCCAATTCCATCAGTCTACTTCAGGCTTTGTCAGGCAAAAAAAGGGATTTTAGTCTCAAAATATAAACTTGTATATCTCCAAATATACAACCAAAAGCCCTACAAGGGCAGGAGTGACAGTAAACCATTGGCTTGGAAAGAAAAGGAGAAACAAGAATCTTTATGAATCAAAGATTTATTTATAGAAGTTGCAAAATATAGAAAAATGTTCAGCAGAGAAAAAGGAGTCATAAGGAATTGCCTAACAATGCAAGCACAAAGCAAACAAGTTCCAAAATGTGATCCCAGAGAATAATCCATGAAAAAGAGCAGAAAAATATGAATAAAACAAGTAACACAAGTAATATTCTCTTGTCCCCACTTTAAACGAATGATTTCCTGCTCTTGAGCCTTCTCAGCTTACTTATAAAACGTGGCACATTCTCCTTGTGTTGGAAGGATGCTCCAGGTATGTCTTCAGATCCTAATCATATGTTGTTAGGTTGATTGGCACTTCTAAACTGACACTTCTGAAAGTGTGGATGTTTGCACGAGTGCCCTCTGCAAGGAGCTGCTGCCCTGTCCAGGTTGGGGGCCAAAGCTCTATAACAGCTGAGTTGGTGAGGCACTGAGAGAGATGCAGACCTAAAGAATCCATAGTCCAGTTAACTTTGGTTTTAAACTTGAAAGAAAAATTGATAATACACACAACCTTGAGGATAAATAAAATGTATTATTATTATTATTGTTATTATTAAAAATAACTTATTTGCAAGGTTTCAGTTTCAGGATTATGTAGTTAGTAGGCAGTTATTTTTCTTTAAGTTACCATATGCTTTACTTTTTTAATGTTGCTAAGCATGTTGATGTATACATTGCTGTTTAGAGTTCATAAACCATAAACCATAAATCATAAGCTTCATACTTTGCAATCTGAAAACTCACCAAGAACTAATTTACTGTTAGTTCAGAATTACAGAAAAGTAGCAAGAATGTTCCATTTACATGTTAATTTATTGGGGATAAGAACTGTCCATTATCTATTTATGCCTTCTGTGCATTAACATGAACTTACTGTATATACTCTTGTATAAGTCAGGTCTTGAAAAATTGATCATAAAATCAGACCCCGACTTATACGCCCGTTCAAAAATACACAAAATTTTTTTTTACATCTTCTTGCCTCCTCCAATTTCACACCAGTTTCTCAGACACATTGAATTTTGTTGCAGCAGCGCAGTTACCAATTTCTTTCGCCACTTTAACGACTTTTAATTTAAAACCAGCTTCATATTTTCTTCGGATCAAATGCTCCATTGTAGATAAGGGATGCTCTTACAATAAAGGTGTATGAGGGTGTGAGATACACAAAACAGTGCAAACGTCGCTTCAGAATAGTTTGGGAATTACCGTGTGGTCACGCAGGCACAATACATAGAAAAAAAGGCAGTCTGCTCTGTGGTTACTCTCTCAGGTGGGCATTAGCACATCATAATCTCTTGGACCAATAGCATGAGTTTTCCACATTCGACTTATACGACCGACATTATAAAATACCAGAATTATACGGTAAAATCAAGCTCCGACTTATCCGTGGGAGAAATTAAACACAAGTATATACGGTATATATTTATCTTAACTACAGTAGATTACATTTTATATGAGTTTAATTACAACATTACAGGTGCCTTGCATCCAACCCTGTCCTGGCATCTTATGACCCTTAATTAGTTGGTATTGTGATATCACATTATGTTAAAATGCTGTTGGATAATTCTAGATCCCAGAACTGCATTGCATCTCTGTAAACGTCTTGGTAAAGGGTATCACACACTTATGTTTGGAGGACGACCTCATAGTGCATATACAGTAACAGTAATTCCATCCCAAATCAAGGGCTGGTGCTGTTACCTAATGCTTCTCCTCCTTTCTCCCTTGCAGATCTATTGACCAGAAGCAACAGTGATGTGACTTTTAGGTCAAGGTCACCTGACCCCTCCTTTTCTACTTTGGCCTCCTCTTGAGGAGTTCCACCTCCATCTTGAGCCAGTCTACATTTTGACTCTTGTCTAAAAAGACATCTCTCACTATTTTGTAATCTTTTTTCACATTTTCCATCAAATATACAGAGTTTGGCTGCAAGGTGCCTCAACTGTGTTTTTCACATAGAGATTAATTTGCCTTACTTTCCTGATTGCCAGCTTTTAATGACACTTCAAAGAATAGAATAACACAACTATAGCAGCTACTATAGACGCAGTTGGTCAGTGGAAGTCTAACAGATATAATAAGATGCTTAATTTATTTTGGCATCAATGTCCTCACACAAATAGTCAAATATAAAGAGAAATTTGAGAGTCTCTACCATTTGAAAATTTAACACATATTATCTATATTTAATCAATAATCTATAGTTGTTTTTATTCTATTCTGTTTTGTTCTTTGAACTGTCATTAAAATCTGGCAATTTGGAAAATAAGGCACAGTGAAAGTTATTAAACCAAAGAACTCACTGAGCATGACATCCCTACATCAGCTACCGAGGCGTGGAATTAGAATTACAAAGACAACATGGAAAGCGGTGCCCAGGTGGCTGTGAGAACCAAGAACTGAAATAGAGATCCGTAATGATTAGAAAAAACATCATAGAGTAATCAAGAAAGACATGTAAAAAAACATATAGATCTATACTAATGAAAGGCAAAGCCCTCCCTGACTCACTCACTCACTCACTCACTTACTGACTGACTCACTCATCACTAATTCTCCAAATTCCCGTGTAGGTAGAAGGCTGAAATTTTGGCAGGCTTATTCCTTACAGCTTACTTACAAAAGTTAAGCAGGTTTCATTTCGAAATTCTGCACGTAACGGTCATAACGGTCGATAACGGTCGACAACGTCCGCCATGTTGAACTTTCTTATTTATGGCCCCATCTTCACGAAATTTGGTAGGCGGCTTCCCTACGCTAACCAAAACCAATGTATGTACTTATTTCGATGGTATGATGCCACTGTCAGCCGCCATATTGAACTTTCCAACGTCACTAATTCTCCAACTTCCCGTGTAGATAGAAGGCTGACCCCATTTTCACGAAATTTGGTAGGCGGCTTCCCTACGCTAACCGAAACCGATGTACGTACTTATTTCGTTGGTATGACGCCAATGTCGGCCGCCATATTGAACTTTCCAGCGTCACTAATTCTCCAACTTCCCGTGTAGGTAGAAGGCTGAAATTTGGCAGGCTCATTCCTTACAGCTTACTTACAAAAGTTAAGCAGGTTTCATTTCGAAATTCTACGCGTAACGGTCATAATGGTCAACAACGTCCGCCATGTTGAACTTTCTTATTTATGGCCCCATTTTCACGAAATTTGGTAGGCGGCTTCCCTGCACTAACCAAAACCGATGTACGTACTTATTTCAGTGGTATGATGCCACTGTCGGCCGCCATATTGAACTTTTCAACAGTCTTTGTTACTTATGGGCCCATCTTCAAGAAATTTGGTACACGGGCTCCCAACGCTAACTGAATCCTACTTACGTACATATATATGTCCATAGCCTGCAGCTCGGTCACCGTGTGAGGCAGTGTTGGGTCCCCCATCCCAACACCTCCCATGTTGTTGGCTGCCTGCCTATATAAGGCCGTCTGTCGCTCCGGTCTCTACATTCCCTTCCTTGCTTCGCCACGGGATTCACGTCTCCCTGCTGATAACTACAGCCTTTTTATTTAATCCACGGCTTCTCCGCTGTTTTATTGTTCGTTTATTACGATTATAGTTATTGTGTAGGTATTTTAGACTTACTTTACATTGCTCAGGTACCCATTTCCTTTATCATTCCAACCATACCCCTATTAACATGTCTATCGAGGTGATCACCATCGATCAAAGAATTGTCATTTACTGAGTGGTTTCCATGCCCAGAGATGGCACCTACCTTTTCCATTCTCTTTCTTACATATTGCACGGCCATATCAGGCTCACTCTTGATATCCGGAGGAACATTGTGTCTTATGTATTGAATGACTGGGACAGGTTCAAGGTGTGGACTGATGATGGTACAGGAGATAATTATACTACACAGGAGCACTATAAGAGTGAAATGCTTAAGCCCTTCACCTATGGTTCTGCATGTGAGTTGATGGCTGCCGCTGAATTGTTTGGTTGTCGCTTTCAAGTGTACTGAAATGGCCAAATATTTTACACCTTTCAACAACCGCCAATGCCTCTTAAACATCTTAGATTCATAGGTGACGATTTCAGTAGTGAACACTTTGATGTTTATGAATGTTTAAACTCTCAAAAGCTGGATGCGAAGTTATCGATGAAACCGGTTGTATGCTTACAACGCTTGACAGATGCCGAATGTCACTTCAACACAAGTCCTGCAAATACTGTCGTAATTGAAACAAACCATGAAACTCAAACCGATTATGACAGCAGCAATCCAAGCTGTGAGATTTGAAACAAGATTACTGTTCACATGGCCAACAGTACGTTGCATGCTCAAGAGTAAGCTCAGCGCACAGCTTGGTCATATTACAACCGGAGGGCCGAAATGACAATGTGGTATACAAAGAGATCCTTAACAAATAATTATTGGCATATTTTCCCTCAGTTTAAAAAGGTTTCATTTTCTTCTTAATAAAAATTTTAATGCAGTACTTCACCACTGCGAAGCGCGGGTATTTTGCTAGTTTACAATATATGGTACAGTATGTGTCTGTTTGAATTATTGCACCTTATAGTTCATTTAAATTAGAATTTGTGGCTGGACTTTAAAATGGCTGTTCACTCACAGTCTCCTTGTAACCTGACAGAGCCTGAGCAGTTTTGTAAAGAAGAATGGGGAAAAATGGCAGCGTCCTAGTGGGCAAAGGTAATAGAAAGAGACACCTGTGCATACAGGCTGAAGGGCATGATGACTGCTGAATGTCCATCTACTAACTTGAATACTTGTGCAATCAATTATTTTTTATTTTATATTTGCAATTAATTCCAATCTCTTTGCAGAGATCTGTTTTCACTTTGACATTGTGGTGTACGGCTTGCATGAGCGGCAAGGTTTCATAACTGGAAGGGAAGCCATTGCTTCCAAGGCACAAGAAACAGGACAAAGATTCTTCCTGCCTTAATCAGGAGAAAGGCAGAAGATACCAGTGCAGCAGTGGGTACATTGGCATCTCAGCAGGGTTGGACCGAGGAACAATATCTGGCCAGGAGGCCAGTGTAGTGGAAGGACAACCAGGCAGGACTACATGCTCCCCAAGGCCCCTAGATGGCTGCTTCCCTGAGCGATGCTACCCACAAAGTACACTGGGAACTGTAATCCCTTAGGGCAGCTTTGTTGGTTTCTGTGGGTGCCATCAGGGGGGCTGCAGGAATCCGTCATACCTACTTTGTGGGACTTCCATTTGACCTGGAAGTGCTTCCATCGGGCTATGCCTAGCAGCAGAAGTTCTTCGTGGTCCAATGTAAAAGGAGCTGCTCAACCTCATCCAGGCGAGTTGGAGCAGGGTGGAAGAATGACAAAGCTCACCTGGAGGAGAGGAAGGAGAAAGGAAAAGAGAAGGAGAAGAACTGATTCTAGTGGTGGTTTTCAAAGCCTTTTTTGTAAACCTTTTATTGTATCAGACTTGTTTCATAGTGGTTGTGTCTGAGGTTTGGGGTGGGTCACAACATTAAGGAGTCTTTTTCTATTAATCTATGTAAAAATAATTAAATCCACTGTGATTCAATGTTTTATAACAATAAAATGTGAAAACATCCAATGGTGTGAATACTTTTTATAGCCTCTGTAAGAATTAACCTTTTCCACAAAAATATAATGACAATAATATTTACTAAATTGCTCTTCAGAGTCTTTATGTGTACAAGATGCCATGCCTTCATATAAGAATTAAAAAGTGGCATCAGTTGGTCACCCAGAATGCCTAAAGACACACCAGCCTTTCTCTGACTTGTTCTCATTGAAATAGTAGTGATAGTGGTACAATATTCAATTCAATTAGTTTTTTACAGTAATTATGCAAAAACAGTAAGTTAATTTATAGGCTGACTGGCACTGGACTTATGAGAAGAAAAGTTAGCCCATTCTCAGTCTGAACACTTCATCAGAAAAAATATTAATTTAGTCTCAGTTTAAGTACTTTGAGGTTCAGTGATACAACCAGAGCTAAAGAATGAAAGGGGAAATCATTTTATTAGGATGGAAGCCATGCCATTAAAAAGAACTAACCCTTTTTTTTAAAGAATTGCATCTATGTTCTCCATCATGGATTATATTTTGATTCAAATTGGGTCTGGGGTGCCTCCCATTTAAACTTTATATCCTCTCTCTGTTTTTGGATATGTTAAATTCAGGGATGAATTTAACCTCCCACAGTTTAAGGGCAGGTTTACAGTTTAATTTTAAAAAATGACATTGCCCTCCTGTTAAGTTTGAAGGGTATTCATGACTCAAACTGTTACGTTCATTCTCTTGCCACAGTTACTTCAGCAGCAACCTTTGCCAGTCTAGAAGGAGAAAAAGATACACTGGTTAAAGAAATTATTGGCATTGTCACGTAGAAAGCTTAAGGGCTCTTGTAAAGGTAATACCCTGCCGCTCCAGAGGTTGGTACTCTGTAAAAATGACTCTTGTCTTCCACCCTCTGCAGACCAGAAGATTGACAGCCTTCCCACCACTGATGTCACTTCCTGTTTCCATCCAGACCAGAAGATTGACAGCCTTACTACTACTGATGTTACTTCCTGTTTCCATCCACATGGACCTGCCTCTTCCTGCCAAAAGTCCTCAAAGCTCTAAGATCTTAGTTCTGTTCACTTTGAGAACTCGTGTTTGAAACGTCCATACATTTATTGTGTATTTTCCTGTTTATTTTTGCTTCCAGTTAAAAAAGATCACCAGGGTGGTACCCCAACCCTTTATCATTGCTTGTCTGGTCTCTTACAGCCTAAAAGTGTATAAGGAGGTTGTCAAATTTTATCTTTAATTACTAACATTATTCCGTCATTCTTATCTGTTCTAGTTTTGGAGTAGTTTGGTCATCTTAGACCTGCACATTATCAGGAGGATTCAAAAGCAATGTAACTGCTAATTCAAACAGCAATAATTGTTGCAAATTTCAATAGAAGACTATGCAGCATAAATGATAACATAATTAAATTTAAAGAAGGCAGATATCTCCAACTTGTTCTTTAACATCATCAATAAAGGAAATGCTTTTTTTTAATTTTATTTGAAAAAAATAACATTCTATTTGATCAGGAATAAATTTTACAACAAAGAAAATAACATTGCATATAATCAAGTCAAACCTAGCAATCCAGAATTCAACCCCCACATGAATTAAATTTAAATCTTTATTTATAAATAAATCATTATAAATCTAAAGTTATTTGATAGTACTTTGATCTGGAAACTGACCACAGCTCTCGGTTTAGTTAATTTTTATTTTTGCCTTTTGTATTAAAAAATACTTTACACAGCAATAAGCTGGCACCAGCACATAGTTAGTTCCTGTCTTGTCTCTAATATTCCCAGATGGGTTCCAGCCTACTGGCAGCCTGGTGATGGATTAAGTGATAACATAAAAGTGTTTAAAGCTTTTGCAGAAATATTTCATTACTAGCTGAGTTACCCATCGATGACTAGATTACTACATCAAAATGTTAGAAGAATAACCTGCATTTGATTTCTTTTCCTAATCATTCCACTTTATAATGCATGTCAATATTATATTTACTGAAATATTGCAAATAAATTGAAATCATAAATATACTCTTCTTATATATAAATTTTTATGCGTGGAAGTGTGTGTGTCTGTCTGTCCGGCCCGGAAGTGGGAGGTGGAGTCGGGGTAAGGGCTCCGTCTCCGAGGAAACAGAACACTCACTCAGCTGCTAATAACACAAGCAAGGCCATCACGTCGGCAAAACAAAACCTCTAAAGAAAGACAATGTCGCTTAGCCGCTACCATCGGCAAAACAGTATCCCCTTTACTTTTCCTCCCACCGCTAAAGTAAAACCGATGCAAGCCTGTCAGCAAAACAAATCCTCTTAGGAGAGTGATGCCCAGAGTAGTTCCATTCAATTAAGTGACATCTCTACATCTCAATTTTTTTTCTAACAATTTCAAGTTTCTAGGACCCCAGGCTTTTTAAAGCACGGGCTTACACAGCTAGTATTCATATAAAAGTCATCTCAAGTGAATAAATGTCAGATGTTAAGCAATTGTTTCTTTATAAACAACATTTATTATTGAATTTAATTCAGCGTATTTAAGCAAAGACCTCATTGACATCACCCTGGGGCAAGCAACATAAAGCATGTGAGAGAAACAATCTGCTCAAAAATCAATGCCTGTTACTTTCAGTTTCTGACCGTGTGATTTGATTGGAGTCATAGCAAAGCAGACACCAATGGGAAATTTCAAACTTTTAAAAGAGAACGGAAAAAAGTTAAGAACCACAGGTAGTCTCGGGCTGAAAATGACCTGACCTGTCCCGTCGCCTGTCACTACCAGCCTCTGTTACGTAGTTGCAAAGAGCTATAACTTTAATTCTGCAGTTTCAAATGATTATTTCGCTATTCTTGACTTTCAGAATCTCTTTCTTCTGGCATCAGCAGATCTTGGATTTAAATTGGTTCTCTTTCTGGGACACTTATTATTTGTAAAGGAATAAAAGAAAGGAAATACAAGTAAAAAAAAAAAACATGCTCACTTTATTCAACAGAAAATGAATGAAAGGTGTACCCCCAATGAAAACCTTTATCTGTCAAAGTCTGTGAAGTCACCACTGGCTGCAGTACCAAGGTTATGCATACACTGCTTTTTAAGTGGGTGTACCTTTAATTTATCCCGGCCTGTCACTCTACATCACATGTGATGAAGACCATGGAGCGGCTGCTGCTTCACCACCTGAGGCCACAGGTCCGCCATGCCCTCGACCCTCTGCAGTTCACATACCAGGAGAAGGTGGGAGCGGCAGATGCCATCATCTACATGCTACACCGATCCCTCTCCCACTTGGACAGAGGCAGTGGTGCTGTAAGAATTATGTTTCTGGACTTCTCTAGTGCCTTCAGCACCATCCAACCTCTGCTCCTTAGGGACAAGCTGACAGAGATGAGAGTAGATTCATACCTGGTGGCATGGATCGTGGACTGTCTTAAAGACAGACCTCAGTATGTGCGTCTCGGGAACTGCAGGTCTGACATTGTGGTCAGCAACACAGGAGCGCCGCAGGGGACTGTGCTTTCTCCAGTCCTGTTCAGCCTATATACATTGGACTTCCAATACAACTCAGAGTCCTGCCATGTGCAAAAGTTCGCTGACGACACTGCTATCATGGGCTGCATCAGGAGTGGGCAGGAGGAGGAGTATAGGAACCTAATCAAGGACTTTGTTAAATGGTGCGACTCAAACCACCTACAACTGAACACCAGCAAAACCAAAGAGCTGGTGGTGGATTTTAGGAGGACCAGGCCCCTCATAGACCCCATGATCATCAGAGGAGACTTTGTGCAGAAGGTGCAGACCTATAAATACCTGGGAGTGGAGCTGGATGATAAACTGGACTGGACTGCCAATACTGATGCTCTGTGCAAGAGAGGACAGAGCCGACTATACTTCCTTAGAAGGCTGGCGTCCTTCAACATCTGCAATAAGATGCTGTAGATGTTTTATCAGATGGTTGTGGCGAGTGCCCTCTTCTACGCAGTGGTGTTCTGGGGAGGCAGCATAAAGAAGAAGGACGCCTCACGCCTGGACAAACTTGTGAGGAAGGCAGGCTCTATTGTAGGCACGAAGCTAGACAGTTTGACATCCGTGGCAGAGCGACAGGCGCTGAGCAGGCTCCTGTCAATCATGGAGAATCCACTGCATCCACTGAACAGGATCATCTCCAGACAGAGGAGCAGCTTCAGCAGCAGACTGCTGTCACCGTCCTGCTCCACTGACAGACTGAGGAGATCGTTCCTCCCCCAAATTATGCAACTCTTCAATTCCACCCGGGGGGGTAAACGTTAACATTATTCAAAGTTATTGTCTGTTTTACCTGCATTTTTATCACTCTTTAATTTAATATTGTTTTTTATCAGTATGCTGCTGCTGGAGTAGGTGAATTTCCCCTTGGGATTAATAAAGTATCTATCTATCTATCCCTAAGCTTTCATGACAATGTTTTTGTATGCATCCTTGATTTGGGACTGCAAATGTAAGGAAATAATGTGTCACACAGCAAGACATCCTGAGACGCAGTAGACTTGGGCAGGAAAAAGTAACTAACCCTATGACATTGATCAGGACAAATATACATACTAAATTTTATGTCAATCAGTTGATTGATGTCCAGACATACAGGCAGACATCCTTAACTTTATTTATATAGATTACAAGTATGTAACACTGTGATGTATTATGATCTCATCAAGGGTCAGTTCCTTATTTACACTCCATTCTGCCAAGAATTGCTCAAAGCGGCCCAATCCAGCTTATTGTTTTCTAATATAGTGCCCCTTACTGAGTACAGGCTCACATCAGAGAAACTAATGGCAAAGTTACCATACGCAATGTAATTGTGAGGCCGTATCTGGAGTAATATGTGCAGTTTTGGGGTTTATGTTACAAAAAAGACATAGCAGCTCTAGAGAAGGTACAGAGAAGAGTGACTGAGACTGAATCCAAGGTAAGAGTTATGAGAAAAGATTACAGAAGTTGAACCTTATGAGATTGGCATGATTGAAATTATACAGAGAAGCAGTATGCAGGTTCTCAGCTCTTACTTTAAACAAGACAACAAGGATAAAGATAACTACCGATTTTGCACAGACATTAAAAAGTTTATTGCCACACAGAGAATTGAATAAGCTAACAAGTAGTGCAGTAAATGGCAGTGTCATGGGGGTGTCATGTTTCAGCCAGGGTGTGTTTCCTAGCTTATCTTTATTTTTCATTTTTGTGGCTTCTTTGTATATTGTAAAGTATTAATTTTCTGACATTTGTTGTATTTATGTATTTTTGTTACTATTATTCTGTTTATTTCTGCAACGGACAGGCGCCCTCAAACATTCAAGCATTTCCTTTACTACATGCAAATCAGACACTTTATTTAAACAAACCTGGTTATCTTGCCTAACCTTTCACTATCTGCGGTAAAAATGATGCTTTCTAGCTATGACAAAGATGCTGCTAGTATCTCCAAATATTAGCAGTATTTTTAAACAAACATATCTTCAGATAATCTAAGAAAGAGCCAGGAAGGAAATCTTTTATTTAGATTTTCAGATAATGAATGTAAGTCAGCCCTCTACAAATTACACAACGTTCTCAAACTCTTAATTTAATTCTGGGTCATAGGACCAACATCAGTCTACTCACATAGACATCAATACTTCAACAGAGATAATTTGGAATCATTCATTAAACTAACACACACATCTTTAGGATGTGGGAGGAAATACAGAATTCCTGAATGAAAGCCCATTTAAGCGCACGAGGCTCCACTGTAATGGAGGACATTGTGAGTCTCTACCTTTAAAAATGTATTTTGGAAAATATCAAAGTCTTGGCCAAGGTTTTGTCAGGGAAATGTTGGATTTGTGCCTCTTAGAACTTTCTATTCAATTTTCCAATGTTTTTTGCTCACTGGAAGTTAGTACAATTTTTTATTTTGTTTTGTTCCATTACACCATCTTGTTTTTTATTGGCACCACCACGTTGCCTAGATGTCATTCTCATTTTTGCCAATGAGGGGCATCCATGTTTCACTGTGTCTGACCTCATCACTGTAACAGTTTAAATACTGGCACTATGCTTCACTATCCAACTGTGATTTAAACAAAACTCCTAAAATTCTTCATGCACGTGTCTCTGGTGTTCCTTGGTCTTGAGTCCTTGCTTTTTCTTTCAATTACAATCTCACTGTTCAGTTAACTGGCAGAATAAATGCTGCCCCATCCAGGGTTGGTTCTTTGCTTAATACCCGTGGTACCAAGATACACTATATGGACAAAAGAATTGGGACACCTGACCATTACACCAACAGGGACTTTAATTACAATGAATTCAAGTAAATAGACTTTAATATGGAATTAGCCCCCTTTGCAGCTATAACAACTTCCATTCTTCTTAAAAGGCTTCCCACAAGATTTTGTAGTGTTTCTGTGCGAATTTGTGCCCATTCATTCTATAGAGGTCAGGGACTGATGTTGGACGAGAAGGCCTGGCTCAGAATCTCCGTTTCAGTTCATTCCAAAGGTGTTTGATGGAGTTGAAGTCAGGGCTTTGTGTGAGCCAGTCAAGTTCTTCCACACCAAACTCATCCAACCATGTCTTTATCGGCTGTGCTTTGTGCACTGGGGCACAGTCATGCTAGAATAGAAAAACGCCTTCCCCAAACTGTTTCCACAAATTTAGAAGCTTTGCATTGCCCAAAATGTCTTGGTATGCTGAAGTATTAAGACTGCCATTCACTGGAAGTAAGGGGCCTAGCCCAAACCCTGAAAAACAGCCCCACACCATTATCCCCCTTCCACCAAACTTCACAGTTGGCAAATGCAGTCAGGCAGGCAGGTAATGTTCTCCTGGCATCCGCCAAACCCAGACTCTGACTGCCAAACAGAGCAGCGTGACTTATCTCTCCAGAGAACACGTTTCTTCTGTTCCACGGTCCAGTGGTGGCGTGCTTTACACCACTTCATCCGATGCTTGACATTGGATGTGGTTATGTGAAACTTGAATGTAGCTGCTTGGCCATGGAAACCGATTCCATGAAGTTTTTGTGCTTATATTAATGCCAGTGGAAGTTTGGAACTCTTCACTTGTGGAATCACCTTAGCAGTTATTGACCCAGCTCTGTAACTTTACGTGGTCTTCCACTTCGTAGCTGAGTTACTGTTGTTCCTAAATGCTTCCACTTGATCATGGAATATCCAGCAGGGATGAAATTTCAGAAACCATCTTACTGCAAAGGTGGCATCCTATCTTAGTTTCACGCTTGAAGTCACTGAGCTTTTCAGAATGACCCATTTTGATTCACAAATTTTGTAAATGGGGACTGCATGGCTAGGTGTTTGATTTTATACACCTGTGGCAATGGATCTGATTAAAACACCTGAATTCAATAATTAAGAGGTGTGTCCCAATACCTTTCTCCATATAGTGCATGTGTAGTGATCACAAAAGGAATAACAGGCCATAAAGAATAAATGTTGAGGCACCAACCCAACTATCCTGATAATTCCATCAGTCTAAAAGGTGCTCAATGGTGCAAACAAAGAAACAAAAACTCAACAACGGCCTCTTTAAGGCTTAAACAGAACATTCTCTAAACGTGGGTCTAAGGGATGGAGCTCCGTCCTGCTGCATGCTCAGATCACAGAATGATGTCTCTTTCTGACAGGCTCGAGATTTGTAGGTCAGGATTGGAAGGGGTGGAGTCAGTTGCTCTCACTGGGCGTCTTCTCAACACTGTGAAGGAAAAGAAAAAGGGCATGATTAGCGCTACCAGCCCCTCTCATCCCAGAGTGGTACTATGTACATCAGATAAGCCCTGAAGATGATCTACTGACAAGCATGAGTGACTATATATATATATATATATATTACATTTTAACTCACTAATACTTTCATAACTAAGTTAGCAAACAAATTAATAAGAGAAGATAGATAGATAGATAGATAGATAGATAGATAGATAGATAGATAGA
>JANRMT010062835.1:36765659-36779978 GCA_026402145.1 Polypterus bichir lapradei
AGATAGATAGATAGATAGATAGATAGATAGATAGATAGATAGATAGATAGATAGATAGATAGTGTGACCAGTAGGGGGGCTGAAGCCTCCCCAATCTCAGATGCCACCACACAGACACAGTCCCGGGTTCAAATGAACTATTTAGCAGTGTGACAGATAGGGGGCGCTATCGATCCCTTGAACCCCTGTCCAAGACTCCAGACACCAGGTAAAAGTCCAAATGTTGACTTTATTCATAAGCCACAGTGCACAAAACACCCTCTCCTCCACAATACTCATTAATTCACTAATCACAACAACAATAAACAATCCTCCACTCCCAGACGCGTTGCCCTCCTACCACCCAGCTCAGCTCGCCATCTGGGAGCTCCCACAATCTTTTTATTGTCCCTGACCCGGAAGTGTTCCAATCCCCAGTCCATGTGATCTCCTATCACTTCCGGGTCAGATAAAAAATCCTTTTCTTCACCCCGGAAGCACGTCATTTCCCTTGTCCATGTGACTCAGACGTACTTCCGGGGCGTAGGGTAAATTAACACTGTTCCTCCCTGCAGCGTCTCCTAGTGGCTCCCATGGCATCCAACAGGGCTGTGTATAAAAACTGCAATGCCCATGATGCCCTGCTGGTCTTTGGGGAACCTCCATACTGCAGGGAGGGCCCTACCTGGCGGCTTGGGGGTATTGGCCGGGATAAATGGCCGGCCATACACCACAACAGCTAAACCTTCATAATGGGTTACAATAAACACAATATCTCTTCTTTCTTTCTTTAACACCTTCAGGCGAGCTTTGTCTTCCTTCCTCCCGACTGCACAATTTATTTTTATGTTAGACCCAGATGTAGATAGATAGATAGATAGATAGGAAAGGTACTATATAAAATATAGAGAGACAGATAGATAGATAGATACTTTATTAATCCCCTAGGGGAAATTTACATTCACAGTACTTCCAGTACCGGGGTATAGCCAGACAGAGGCACTTCCGGGTGTGATGGGAGCCTTAAACAGGGAGCCCCTTTCTCTGCAGCACCCCCAGGTGGCACCCAAGGATCCTAACAGGATTATCCCTCAGGACTAAAAGTCCCAAATATCCCTGTGTGTGTCCCTACTAGGTGCACACCAGTGGAGCACTGCCATCTATTAGACTGGGGGAGGAACTGCCTTGATTGCACCAACTCCCCCACATTATCTGTTAACTCATTCCTATATAAGGGATGCTGCTTCAGTCCCATCCCAGCCAGATTGTGCCTCCTTCCATGCTGTCCATCCATTACAGCATCCCAGCCGGGAAAGGGTCCAGCACAGCATTCACAATAGATAGATAAATAGACAGATAGATAGATAGAGATTGTGACCACTAGGGGGCATTGCAGTAGCCCAAACCCCAGACACAATCACAGCAACAAATGTCCTGGGGTCAAATAAAAGTTTTATTACAACAAATACCTTTACAAAGTCCTCTTCTCAATATAAACTCAATACAATACAAATGTCCTCTTTTTTTCCCATCTATCTCTCTTTCTGTTCTTCCACCCAACTCCCACTCACCTGGGTAGGGTGAACCTTGGGTACTTCTGCAGCCTGTCGCTGCCCACAGGAAGCACATTCAGGTCAATTGGAAGGCCTACACAGTAGGGATTATGAAACAGTGTAGCAGTCCCTGGCGGCACCCACAAAATTTAACAGACTGGCCTTATGGTACTACAGTTCTCAGCATGCCCTGTGGGAGTCCGTATGGGTAACAAGGCCCAAGGATGTTGCTATCTAGCAGGTTGGGGGGAGATTATATTCCTAATGTAGACTGTTCCCAGAAGGCTCTGTTACATTGTACTCCCTACCATTACATTGTACTCCTTTATGCACCCCTGCCGAGATGCTAACACACTCCTCAGATTATTGGCATCTTCTGTCAACCACAAGGCAAAGACAGGAGTTGTTCTGCCATTCCTTCACCTTGGCCTCCCAGACAGGAAATGGACCAATCAATCCCCACCCATTGGTGCTGTCCATTACATCAGATAGACAGATATCGTCAGGGCAATCACTTTCCTTAATGCATTTGTAGTTACTTTTGGGAAAGGTTGTAGGTGGATTGTACACTATAGTGCAATTACTGGTTCAATATACTGAATGCCATGAAAGTCTAAAGATTCAATTTAAGTAAATTCTTCTAAGGATCTCACAAAATGATTAAATAAAATCCTGCATGAATACTACTAAACATATTAGCCCAATGGAATAGATTTGAGAAGAAAATGCAGGGCTCTTAACCTAAAACTCCAAATTATCCAGTGCAGTTCAGTGAGGTGCAATAATGTGAAGTACCAGTAGCATTATATTTGCTTTTATAGACACTTATTTCATTTCCAGGTTTTGTCTTCTTAAGAACATGTCTGTTTTTTTTTTCTCATGACAGAAAACAGAACACACTTTATACCAGTCTTTGGAAGGATTTGCTTACTTCTCTGACCTCTTAAGACTAACAAAGCAAGAACACTTTATCTTCAGAGGGCAAAGGTTTAAAGGACGCCTGATGAGCTTGCTCACTGTGTAAGAGAGATACTCTCCTCCTCAAGACTTTGATTGTCAGCTGAGCTTCATAAAAATTTATAAAACATCTTACCTATTTAAACACTTAATAACCCGTGACAAATTTGTTTATAGTGTCACGATCTAAAATCCTTTTAAACTGTGTTTATGCTATCAGATAGTGAAAGGTTTCTTTATGTATCTTTACTTTGCTCAGACATGATTTGTTTTGTGTTCAGTGTCCTTACATGAGCTGTTTTTTTTTTTCTGAAGGTGCTTAAATTTTATGTCATCAACCTTTCAGCGTCAAATTAATGATGCATGCAGCTTGTTGCTCTGCAATACTAAAGATCAAGGGGTAGCGTTCCAGAAGCAAGCAGAGGCACAGAGACATAAGCTTTAAAAATGACAGCACATTTCATTTAAGAATGCATGGCATCACTTAGTCAAAGATACTCAGTTTTCAGTAAAAAAAACTCCCTTTTTTCTCCTTTTCAATGAAAACCGAAAAGCCATATGGCATTATATCCACATATACTCTATATACTGTATATAAAATCCTAAGCCTAAAAGTGCAACGATTTTATGTCACGTTTTTTGTCACTCTTTAAAAACTTACTTAAAAACCTACATATATATGTTTGGTATCATTCTTTTCAGAATTTCTCAAACTTTAATGTGATGTTGTTAGATTTTTCAGATTCCTATTCCGTTTTTAAATACTAAACTAAAAACTACTAAGAACTCACGTCCCACTAAGAGATTTAACCACACCTAGGGCCGGGAATAAAAGACAAAGAGTAGGACAGCTGCCGTACAGGCTTTTAAATGTTTGAAGTGCCGCACAAGATGCAGATCACGCGGCACGGCAGCAGCAGCAATCCAGCAGCTGATCGAGCAAAGAGGAGGTAAAAAAAAAAACTGTATTTGTTTCCCATTGTATCACCGTTTAAGAAGGGGTATCAGAGGAGCGAGCGCGTCTTCTTGGGGTGCATTCAGCCCCCCTCTTTACAACGAAAGCGGCAGAGATGCAAAGTGGCTGGCACATAGCGCCGGCCAGGGGGGTTGGCAAGTGAAGCGAGCTGAGGGCAAACCCCCTAATATCCAATAAAATGGAAAGAAAACTGGCTTTATCTTTAATTTTTCTAAAGCCAATTAACATAAGTGTGTGTATGTGTGAGTATGTGGGAGTGGGCCCTGTGATGCCCCATTTAGGGATGGTTGCTTCCTGGCACCGAATGTTGACTGGTTTTCTTAACTGAATTAATTTAATGATTCCTTGTATCTGTTTGTGTGGTCTAAAACGGGGGCACATGGAAAACCCTAAGTGAGGAACTCAGGATACCTCAAAGCATTAAGCTCAGCTTTCTTTCAAAAGAAAACCACAAGCCCATGGAAGAACATTTTGCCCCAGAAGGTCACTGGAAGTGGACCAGGAGAAACTATGCCCCATGAGATCTCCTGGAAAATGGTTGGAATTTCTGGTTATACAGTCTAGGAGGAGGAACCCTAACCGTAACTCTACCCCTAACCCTCTTAGACTAGTATTTCTCAGCTACATGGCTGCCACTGGTGGCTCTCAAGCTTCTGTCGTTTACAATGGTAGTAGATCATGGTGATTCACAAAGTCATGCTCGATTTCCCCCTGCTCTGATGATCTCACTCGATTCATGAAGTTGAAAACCCACCCTGCTCTGACAATTGTGCTTGATTCCCCAAGGAAAAATTTGGTGGGTCATGAAGACAAAATGGGGAAAAAGTAAGTCATGACAGAAAGGTTCAGAAAAATGGTCCTACACCATAACAAGGCATAACTCAACAGGTAAAAAACTGAATATACAGTGCCTATAAAAAGCATTCACCCCGTTGGAACCTCTCACATTTTATTATTATACCACATTGAATCACAGTGGATTTAATTTAGAAACTTTTTAGTGATGAGGTGTAAAAAGGTCTGCAAACTGGTTTGAATTAATTGCAAATATAAAAGAGAAAATAATTGCTTGCATCAGTATTTATCCCCTTCAAGTCATGATTTAATAGCTGCTCCTTTGGCAGCCATGACACCCAGGAGTCTATGTGCAGAGGTCTCCACCAGCTTTGAACAGCCATTTTCATGTTTTGCCACAAATTTTAAAGTGCATTCAGGTCTGGACTCAAACTCAGCCAAATATGACATTTAGTCTGATGGTCAAAAAGCTCAATTTTGGTCTCATCATGCCACAGATCCTTTTACCAGCTGACTTTATAGAAGAGAAAAATTTATATATTAGCATAAATAGCATATTAGCATAAATAGCCATAAAAGTAATTAAAAGCTTCTGAAACATTAGATTAAGAATAAATTAGAATGTCAAGCAAATAAGATAAGTCATGCAAATGGTTAACTAAAAAATCAGTCATATTACATTATTTTTTAAAGCTTGAGGCAGAATTGCTAGTATGGGAAAGAAGGACAGGACAGGACAGGAATGATGCATAGAAACTGCCCATGCACCTGTGTGGACAAGATAGGAAGCTAAGAGAAAGGTGGCCTTGGCAGACGTGTGAGAAACCAGCTGGAATGGTGAATCAGCAAAAAGACAGCAAAAGGGTTTTGCTATAAACATGGTCAAAATGGTGTAATGCATGAATAACAAAATTAGTATATTCAGGCACTAGCATAAATAAATATAGAAGAATATATTAGAAATTAACTTTAGCGCAGAAATTAAGGCAAGTCTAGCATGCCGAGCAAATGATTAAATAAAGGCACATGCCATATTTCTTTTCAATTAAAACTTAGCTTTAGGCATCAGACTAACCAGCTTAAAAGTCTGAGAAAGAGGAAGTGACGAGAGGAAAGCCAATAAATGGAAGAAGAACGTTTGTACTGGCCTTGGCCAGTGAATGAAATAAGCAAAAACAGAAACTAGAGATGAACAATGGACAGTGAGGACAGGTGCAGAATGAGCTAATTGAACGAGGTCGGACTGATAAGAAATTACTATATAAGTTTTGAGTTTTGAACTTGTGAACTTGAACCCGGACACAGACAGGCAGACACGTTCATGTCACCCACAACACGTTTATTTACAAACTATGTACAGTAAGTGCACCACAAAACCCCCAAAGTCCCCAAAGTCCTGGCCACAAAATGCCTTTCTCTCCCTTTCTTCAGACCGCCTCCTTGCCTTCTCCAGCTCTGTCTAGCTTCCTCCCGACTCTCGCTCCGAATGAAGGGAGGCGGCCCCTTTTATCCGCACCCGGATGAGCTCCAGGTGCTCCCCGGCAATCTCCCGCTGACACGCCCCAGTGTGGCGGAAGTGCCGGCTGTTCTCCCGGAAGCTCCCCGGGTGTCCCTGCTTCTCTTCCCCCCAGCACTTCCTGGTGTGGCGGAAGTACTGGGGTCCAGGATTCCCAAGGCATTGGGGCGCCTCCTGGCGGTGACCACGAGGCCCTACAGGATGGGGCTTCCATGCCCTGCAGCCGTGGCCCCCAATGCAACCAGGAAGGCAACCCCCACGTGATCCCAGCTGAGCGCACGCCCACTTCCGGTCCTCCAAGGCGTCCCGGCCGGGTCGTGGCCCCTGGCATCCTTGACAAACTGTATGGGGCTCAGCTCAATTTGGCCGTATTGGGTTGAGTCCATGTTATTATTTGTGTTGTTTTATTGCAATAAAGCTTTAAAACTCCGTTTGCCTATCCTGAGTCCTAATAGCCTTCATTTTCAGGTAAAAAGCCTTCTGTTGACAATTTTAAGCCACAACAACTTCAGAGTCTCCCTTATACTTTCTGACAAACCTTCCAGCCAAGAAAGACAATAAGACATCAAAAAAGGTTTGGGGCAGCCACCCATATAATATGCCCTGGCAGGTTGGACAATGACTGACTGACTGACTGCAAAAGGTTACATGTTTGTGATATGTGATAGCATGGAGGCAAGATGGCGTCTTTAAAGGCCAGTACAGGAAGTGACGTCATCGGGACCCGAACCAGAAGTGATGTCTTCGGGACTGGAAGTGACGTCATCATTAGCATCAGACCCGGAAGTGATGTCATCAATGGCACCAACGCCGGAAGTGACATCATCAATGGTGTCGGAACCTAGCAGGATATCCCGTGGATGGTCTGCAGAGGATTGAGAGAGAGAGAGTGGTACTACTATTATTCAGGCCCAATCACACATTTGTGACAGTGTTTTTTTTCTTTGCCACTCTCCCATAAAGGTTTGACTGGTGAAGTACCCCGGTACAGATGTTGCCTCCACAGTTTCTCCAGTCTCATTCACTGTCACTTGTAACTCCTTCAGAGTTCTCAGACGTCTCTTGGTCTAGTGGTCTCCCTCACTAGTCTTCCTCATGTACGATCACTCAGGTTTTGTGTATGGTCTGCTTTAGACAGATTTATAGCTGTGTCATACTCTTTGTATTTTTTTCATGATTGATTTTACTGGATTCCTAAGGATATTCAATGATTTAGATATTTTCTTATTTCCTTCCTCTGTTTTATATTTTTTAATCACCTTTTACAGAGTTGCGTGGAGTGTTCTTCTGTTGTCATTGTGTAGGTTAGATCACCATACTGACGCGCCACAAACTGGACCTTCTAAGTACAGGTGCATTTATACTACAATTGATGGAAACCCCAGAAAGGAGATCTGCATTGAATTATGTAATTTGTAAAACCAAAGGATGATTTGGGTCTGTCATATTTAATATTTATGCAATCAATTATCGTGTATTTTATACTTGTGTTTGTATCAAAAAAGCCTAATCAAATCCACTGTGATTCAATGTTGTATAACAATAAATGCCAAAACCTCCAAGGAGGTGATTATCAGGCACTGTATGTGGGGACTCTGCTTCTTGAAACCTGTTTATCTCTCTTTGCTTTCCCTGAAGTGAGTAAAATAAATGCACTCCCTTCTCCAAGAATCAAAAAAAAAAATGATAGAAGTGTTGTCTCAGCTTCTTGGGCCGCACTCCTCTGTCACAGCAGGTTTGAGAATGTTATGTTGTCATGTTATTTTTCTTGAAGCAAGACCAATTGACTACCCTACAAGGCACACAATAATTGCAATTCTTAGTACATTTTGTTCTGCTCTGAGAATTTTTGGTCATTTGTTTCTTTTATCATTTACTTGGGCGGATTCAGTTCTCATATTTAAACTCTATTTTACCCTTAACAAAACACCTGCTGCAGTTTTTCATTGCTCCAGTTGTTGAAATAGCGTTGCTGTTATTTGTCGGGGCGCTACTATCACAGCACATTTACTTGCTTGCTTGTTTAACACTGTTGCACTTTCCCATGGTAGCATGAATTACTATTTATATAAAACAAGAAATACGTAACTGCTCCCGAAAAGAAAAAAATAAATCCACTCAACTTGGCTAGATCTGACCTATAGCCTAAATAGGTTTGGCAAATTCTGGTATGGTTTTAAAAATAAAATAAAATAAACAGCATACGCAGCTTTTTAAAAACGGCCATACTCTCATTTTGACTGCAGCTGTCCTGTTATGTTGCTACACAGTAGTCAGGTTTTCATTTTTATATTACAAACAAAAATGCTTGACTTGTTTGCAAATGGCATTAAAAAATGCTCCACACAAGAATGATTGTTTATGTGTTACTTAGTCCATGTAGTTTATAGTGGTCGGTGAGAAAACTTTTTAATCTCATATTTTCGTAGAGAAATTACATAAAAAAGATTCAACAGGACCCTGCGGTGACCAATTCTACAGAACAGCAAACAATGTAAAAAACATCCATGGAAAAAAGAATATCGCATAGCTCGTGTTGCATAATCCATGTCAGTTATCCATTCCATTGGCCAAAACATGCAAAATATGTGTATTTTTTTACTAAAACATTAGCAACACTTATTTCCTGAAAACTCACCATTAAAAATCAACACTGCTGTGCTTTTGAGATCTGCACTGGTCAAGAAACTTGTCTTCGCTTACAAAAGTTTCTACTCCCACACTAAAGCGAGCAAAAATGTATGTGACTACCTACACTGAGCATGTGCGCATCAGCGAATAAAAGGACGTGTTTTCCCTAAAAAGACAGTTATGTCGCCAGTTACAGGAT
Source organism: Polypterus bichir lapradei (assembly GCA_026402145.1). Classification (NCBI taxonomy): domain Eukaryota; kingdom Metazoa; phylum Chordata; class Cladistia; order Polypteriformes; family Polypteridae; genus Polypterus; species Polypterus bichir. The sequence goes on from JANRMT010062835.1 coordinate 36,774,266, forward strand.
TTATTGTCAAACTGTAGTGTCTAGTAAATTCTTTGCCTTTCGAACATGTATTCAGCATTCAAACTGTACAAAACACAATTTACATTAATACAAGTGAGTAACACACCATGGAAAGCAACTCTGTGTTTGCTATGTTGGAAAAAGTTCCAACAGGGTAAATGTCAAAGATGGCCGGTTGGGACACCTCTTCACTGGAAGGATTGGGGGAGCAAGCCTAGTCAGAGCGTTACCTTCCCTGGGACGCTAGTTAGCAGCTCCCATGGGTTGCAGCGATGCCGCGGACACCCGCGGGGCTTCATGGGAGATGGAGTTGTCTACCATCCTGTTGGGATCCAGAGGTGCCACCAGGGGGCACTGCAGCTGTCCTGAGCCCGTGTGGACAGCAACAAGCACCTGAAAAACTTCTGGGTGCCTTATATAAGGGACCAGCAGACAGTACTCGGTGAGCCAGAGTTTGGTGAAGGTGGATGAAGCTTGCCAAGGAGAAGTGGAGGAGAAAAGAGAGAAAGAGAAGGAAAAGAGGAATATCATGCTTGTGGTTGTGCATTGGGACTGTGTTGTGGGCTCGTGGGAATGAGGAAGACATTCTCCACAAGTGAAGAAAAATAAAAGCACTTGTGTTTTTATAAGTGTGCCTCCCGTGTCTGTCTGTATCGGGTTGGGTGGCTGGCACGCCCCCTAGTGGTTCTGTCACATTCACATAATAAGTATAAACCAATCAGCATATGAATTTTCAGAAATATGTGTTTTCTCCTGCTCACATGCATATGGCTGTGGAGAGCTTTTTCAGAAGCTAATGTCTGCAGTTTTAAGTGAAAACGTTGCAGTGCCACAGTCTATCAGCTTAATAAGCTAAATTGTAGCAACACTTCATCCAGATACGTTTTTGAAAGCTGCCAAGGCTTCAGCTTCATGTACATGCCTGCTTTGAGTAAGAGTTTGTTTGAGATTTCTCAGACTCTTTATTACTTCCTATGTTCATTGAAAAAAATCCACTTCTGCCCAATTTCCACCATTATCCTTTAAATACACGATTTTCTTTTTAACTGAAAGAATTCTGTTGGATTATCTTTATTGAGAAGTTTGAAAATCTAGATTAGGTCTCAAAGCAGCCTCCTCTGCTCAGAACTAAAGATGTTTCGTTCCCAGACCTTGTGGTGAATGAAGTCAGACTGAAGAAAATGGAAGGTTGTAACCAGAAAATAAACTAAAAAGGGTAAAGCAAAACCAAAAAAGTCTATCAATAAGCAGAGGTCATATACCAATTCAAAAAATGCCAGAATAAACAGAATAAAACAGAAACAAATAAACAAAACTATAAGTGTGAAGCAGAATTTGTTAGTCAAAGAATGTTGCCAAAGAATCTTAACACACCCTTGTTTTAAATTTCAGTAACTAATTCTGATAAAGGCTCCAGTTGTAAGCCTTACCCAATAGAAGCTGTATGCTTCCAACCTATACTGGCAACACTTATAGCAACAGTAAATAATATGGTCATGTCCATGAAAGTCTATGTTCAATGAAAACACAGATCCTAATCTCCTTCTTCTTCTTTTGAATGCTCCGGTTAGGGGTTGCCACAGCGGATCATCTACGTTGTCCTAATATGGTGCTAAAATGACATCATCTTCAAAATGATAAACAACCACGCTTAGGTGCAAACTTGGGAACATAAAAAAATTTTTATTATTTGATTTTATTGGCCAGGAATTAATTAGGAGGTCCATCGCTTTTGCGCTTCCTGTTTAAAGAGAAAAAGATTCCTAGGAAAGACAGTGCTCCTTTCGCTCCTGTCCAACTCATTGACATTCCTATTGAGGCGTATAGGGGTCAATATTGTTGGACCCCTTCAGCCCTCTGTCAGGGGTCAGAAGTACATATTAGTAATGGTGGATCATGCTACATGCTATCCAGAAGTCATCCCATTGAGAGTGGCTAATTCAAAAAGTATCACAGATGAACTCGTAGGGGTCTTTGTACTAGGCGGGATCCCTAAAGAATTCCTAACAGACCAAGGGACGCCTTTTACCTTGGAAACGTACAAGGAGGTTGTGAAATTACTCAAGAGTAAGCATTTAATGACATCAGTATATCGTCCTGCCGACTACACCACTTTAATGAGAAATCCAGACAACGTAAGAGTTTTGAGGCACCTTGTGGCAACCCCTTATAACTGAAAAATGACTTTGAAGAAAACATATGTAAAATGTAAAATGAGTCTTCCATTCCATTCAGGTTCACTCAGATGTCAGCTCTTCCAGTTATCAGGCATTCCGGGAGGAAGAGTCAGGTGGACAGACCCCAGAAGTGACATCAGAGGTGGAAAGCTGTCAATCTTCCTTTATGCAGAAGGGAGAAAAAAGAGGCTATTAGTACATAGTGCCCTCTCCTGCTTCGGCAGAGAATTACCATCACCCAAACCTTTAAGCTGTCTCCTATGCACACATGTGTGACAGGCCCTTTTGGTGTGGTGAAACCCATCTGAAGCTAAGCATGCTCAAAATTGTGGAGATGAAAGTGGATTTCAATATTACCTCTCCGTACTTAACAATAATGTGTGAGTCTTGAAAACGTTCACATTCCTAGGATCTTGACATGGAAGATTCCATCATGAAAAAGTCACAGCAGTGGATGTGCTTCCTGCAACAGTTAATAGAGTTCAGCCAATCACGGGGGCTGCTGATTCAGTTCTACAGAGAAATCATTGAGTCGGTTTTAAGCTCATCCATTACATCGGCAACTAAACATACAAGAACAGGCTACAACAAATAGTCAGGTCTACAGCTTACGTTGGAGTGAAGGAAAAAGGAGGTATAAAATGGTAGTGTCATAATGCAGTTTTGGTGAGTAACAAAGTATGCACCAAATAAACAGTCGATAATTGGTCACATTGACGAACTGAAGACTTGAAGATAAGCCTAAGACCAAAACTCTGCCAGGAACATGGATTCCTTGCTATTGTTGTGGAGGGATATTGTAGTTGTGGCAACCATTGTTTATGTCGAGCACAGACGGACACAAGTGAAATAATATAAGGATTAAGTGTCTGTGTGTCCGTATGCTTGCTGTGTCTCTACCTGTCCAACAGATGGCACATCACAAGCATTTTGTAGTAATAAAATGCATTGCGTTTGTCATCCCAAAAGACTGCACTTCACAAACATTAACACTGCTTTTACAAATCCCATGTCAAAGGGCATATAACAGAGACATATCCATTGCATTTGTCGAGTCAAAAGATGGTGTGTCACAAACGTTTGTAATAATGCATTTTATTACGACAAATATTCATGATACGCCATCTGCTGCAATGACAGCTGCAATACATTTTATTACTGCATGCATTGCAAAAGACATTCCCATAGATAGTGCACTGCAAACATTAACACTGAAGTCTACTGCACAATATTTACTACGATTTCAACCCATCTTAGACACTTAGTGCAGCTAGTCTTGCAATATTCCTACATATAACTAATGCACAATTCACCATTTATTTATTTTTTGCACTGCCTTGCACTTTGTATGTACACATTTATATCATCTGTCTTGTATTTATTTCAGGTGTGTACTTATCAGTTGTGTGTATGTCTGTCATGTAGTTGTGCATGGAGAGTCAAAAAAAAATCAAATTCTTTTTATGTGAGCACAATTCGCTAATAAATGTGATTCTGATTACTTTCTGACCACTAGCATCTCCAGTGACATCAACCTACACACTGATAAACACGTTATTCTTAAACATTAGCATTTCAGTGGACTCTGTCTACTCATTCATTCTCATTCTAAGAGTTCTTTTGGTCTCCACAGTCCTTTTGGTCTTTTTTACCTGCTTTCATATATTCCTGTTTTTAAGCAATGATTTACCCCCCATTGCTCTACCCTTGTGTTTTTGTTCATGGTTCTTAGGTATCAACCCATTTCCTGTTTTGACCACATCTCATCTTATCTCTGGGTTGTTTTTCTGTTTGTTATCGTGTGTGTAACTGCAAGTGCCATACTACACTATCACTGTTTACATGCCAAGATAAGTTCACAGAGTCATCTATGGTTTGTGCTTGCTGCCACCATTGCCATATGTTGAAAGGGTTCTGACAATGGATAGAGAATAATGATTATAATAATAAACAATCAAGTTTTTGTGATGCTTAACTTCATACTTTAATTTTATGTTAATAACTTCAACAGCCTTTATCAAATCAAACTGGTTCATGGAGTGAATGTAGAGGTGGTGAACTCCTACAGGTACAGTACTTGAGGGGCCACATTAATGACTGGCTGGACGGGACTTACAAGACAGAGGAGCTATATACAGTGGTGTGAAAAACTATTTGCCCCCTTCCTGATTTCTTATTCTTTTGCATGTTTGTCACACAAAATGTTTCTGATCATAAAACACATTTAACCATTAGTCAAATATAACACAAGTAAACACAAAATGCAGTTTTTAAATGATGGTTTTTATTATTTAGGGAGAAAAAAAAAATCCAAACCTACATGGCCCTGTGTGAAAAAGTAATTGCCCCCTGAACCTAATAACTGGTTGGGCCACCCTTAGCAGCAATAACTGCAATCAAGCATTTGCGATAACTTGCAATGAGTCTTTTACAGCGCTCTGGAGGAATTTTGGCCCACTCATCTTTGCAGAATTGTTGTAATTCAGCTTTATTTGAGGGTTTTCTAGCATGAACCGCCTTTTTAAGGTCATGCCATAGCATCTCAATTGGATTCAGGTCAGGACTTTGACTAGGCCACTCCAAAGTCTTCATTTTGTTTTTCTTCAGCCATTCAGAGGTGGATTTGCTGGTGTGTTTTGGGTCATTGTCCTGTTGCAGCACCCAAGATCGCTTCAGCTTGAGTTGACGAACAGATGGCCGGACATTCTCCTTCAGGATTTTTTGGTAGACAGTAGAATTCATGGTTCCATCTATCACAGCAAGCCTTCCAGGTCCTGAAGCAGCAAAACAACCCCAGACCATCACACTACCACCACCATATTTTACTGTTGGTATGATGTTCTTTTTCTGAAATGCTGTGTTCCTTTTACGCCAGATGTAACGGGACATTTGCCTTCCAAAAAGTTCAACTTTTGTCTCATCAGTCCACAAGGTATTTTCCCAAAAGTCTTGGCAATCATTGAGATGTTTCTTAGCAAAATTGAGATGAGCCCTAATGTTCTTTTTGCTTAACAGTGGTTTGCGTCTTGGAAATCTGCCATGCAGGCCGTTTTTGCCCAGTCTCTTTCTTATGGTGGAGTCGTGAACACTGACCTTAATTGAGGCAAGTGAGGCCTGCAGTTCTTTAGACGTTGTCCTGGGGTCTTTTGTGACCTCTCGGATGAGTCGTCTCTGCACTCTTGGGGTAATTTTGGTCGGCCGGCCACTCCTGGGAAGGTTCACCACTGTTCCATGTTTTTGCCATTTGTGGATAATGGCTCTCACTGTGGTTCGCTGGAGTCCCAAAGCTTTAGAAATGGCTTTATAACCTTTACCAGACTGATAGATCTCAATTACTTCTGTTCTCATTTGTTCCTGAATTTCTTTGGATCTTGGCATGATGTCTAGCTTTTGAGGTGCTTTTGGTCTACTTCTCTGTGTCAGGCAGCTCCTATTTAAGTGATTTCTTGATTGAAACAGGTGTGGCAGTAATCAGGCCTGGGGGTGGCTACGGAAATTGAACTCAGGTGTGATACACCACAGTTAGGTTATTTTTT
>JANRMT010062835.1:36782096-36804061 GCA_026402145.1 Polypterus bichir lapradei
ATATATATATATATATATATATATATATATATATATATATATATACTGTATATATATATATATATATATATATATATATATATGTGTATGTATGTGTGTGTGTGTGTATTAGTAAAAAATAAAGTTCTACCTATAGTATCTATCCCTGCCGTCCCTCTTCCATCCTCATATCCTACAGTTAATGAAAGATTTTTAAAAAATCCATAGTGATAGCAATTAAATAAAGCACATACATTTAGTCGATTTTTTCTTTTATTATTTCATTCAGAATTACCGAGGTGCTGCTCATTGGCTATTGAATGCCCCTAACATATATGTGCGTGTGTTTTTTAAAAGTGACTTTGCTAAACAAAGCTACAATTCAGATCATTCAACTATATTAATTTTTAATCAACGTCAATTAAAATATTTTAGGTAATACATTTTAAAGGTTTTATAGCATAGGAATGATATCTAATGAAGTAATTTCTATCACCGAAACTGAAGGTGTGGAAGGCCAGCTTTGACTTTTTTGCTAGCAGGACAACAGTCTCATTAGCCTGAATTTCTGGCACTATGGGGGGCTGTGGTGGGTGTGTTTTGCTCTGGTGATGTGAGTTTGGGCGTTTGCTGTTTAGTTTTGTTAATATTTTCTGGTTTTGCTGCTCAATAGAAATGACAGATGTTTTTTTCAGTGCATTGCGTTAATGCTTAAGAAATACGTTAACAGATTTTTTCCGACAGGTCATCCCAAGAGAGCAACCTTCTGCTTAAACAATTGTGCCTATGGGAATTTTCTTTTTTGACTTCACAACTCTTTCTACAAAATTTGAATTGTTTTTAGGGATTGCTAACCAGGGACTGTTTTTAAAAATAAAAACAAAAGAAAATATCCTTGCATAAGCTGCTGAGGACTAGGAATCGTGGCCTGTTTCACCACATAATGTATGAGCTGTTTCAGTGTTTGTTCATAAAAAAAATAAAAACTGACAAATAAAAACTTTGATGGAGCTATGGATGTTCACTATAGACAGAAACAATCACTCAGTTGTGTCGTCACTAGTGTAGTTCAACCCAAATCTCACATCTGAAGTCTTATAGCACACATTCAAATTTGGATCTAAGCATTTATTTTTAAGTTATTAGATAAGCAATCAAACATGTGACACATTACAGAAATACACTTTTCTTAGTTTTTAATGTTTATATTAGAGAGTCAATCAGTTCAGGGACTGCAGTTATGTTTAGGAGAGCCAGGACGGGCAGGGCATGTGTATCCCAGATACTGTGATTTCTGGTACAGGAAACAAAACTCACCATGTCAGTAAAAGGGCAGGGATACCACCAGGGTGCAGTGGGATTTTGTGAGCAGTGTTGGGGGTAACATGTTAAAAGTAACATGCATTATATTGTCAGAATACTTATTAAGGTATCGGATAACGTAACACAATACGTGAAATAAAAATACCTCTGCTACTTAAAAAACAACAGATAGTGTGTGTGTTACTTTATTAATACAGAATGCAGTAACCCTAACCCTAACCCACTCAAAAAAAAAAATTACTGTATTATTTTTCAGAAGCATTGCCTTTTTTTCACAAAGATGTTGTTTGCTGTTGTCAGAATAAAGCCTTGTTTATACTTGCCACATCATGACGATTGTGCACAAACCACACCACAAAGCGAACATGGTCAGCAACCCCATGTATACTTGTGGCAGCCCCTTCAATCAGCACGTTGATAATTTCCTTCTCAGCAGGTGAAAATATTTGGTCCATGTTGCATACCTAACAATGGTGGAGTGTCAGACCCTATTCACCAAAAGCGGAGAAGTATGAGTATAATACTCTCGTGAGTGGGGTGGTGTACATAATGAACAGATGCACTTCAAATACTTATGCATGTCCATCTTGCATCATACTCAGCCTTTCGTTCATCATTATGGCACCAACGTCTGAACTGCTGCAAAGTTAAATAAAAATTCTGAGTGCAGCATATGGCAAAAACTCAGCACACACAGGTGGGCATGTTACTGCATCGGACTTCACTTTTGCCATGCATCCCTCGTCAGGGTTGTCTTAACAGCATTATAGGCCACCAAGCAAAGCAGTGCACTGGGGTCCCTACCTACACAGCCTCTCAGCAAGTCACAACGTACATAGATTAGCATGGGGACCCATATACTCGTGCAACTGCCCAGCGTGCCCATGCATTGAGACAGCCCTGGCCTTCGTGACTACAGACCAACAATATAAAATACAATCAAGTGACATTAAACCAATAGTTTAAATTTCTTTTTGAGCTCAACCTGGAGTCACTTTTAGATAAAAAGAAGCACCCAAACAATATTTCAGCATTTTTGACATCACTGGCCTACCTCAAAACGAGTGTCTTCAAATTGCCTGATTTTGAATTTTGGTTCTAATAGACATGTTTGAGTTATACTTTTGTATTGGGAAGACAGCTGTTGTGATACCGCCTTCTAACAATGAGTTAGAATGTAATGAGTAGGTTTTGATTTTATTAACTACTAGCAAAATACCCGCGCCTCGCAGCGGAGAAGTCGTGTGTTAAAGAAGTTATGAAAAAGAAAAAGAAACATTTTAAAAATAACGTAACATGATTGTCAATGTCATTGTTTTGTCACTGTTATGAGTGTTGCTGTCATCAAGGATTTGATTATCATTATTTCTTTCAATCAGGTCCATATTTAGAGGATGTGTTGTGTTCAAGTTATATTCCGTGTTTGTCAATCGTTGTAAAGACAACAGGTTTCTGAGATGTTGCGATGTCCACGGCTTTATTTAATGTTAGGTCAGACCCGGCACTTAAAAGTTTCTCTCGCACTTTTGCTGAGTTTGTGCCAAACATTATTCTATCCTTGACCATCTCATTTTCATTTGCATGAGCACAGTCCTTCACCAGCAATTTTACAAATGTTACAAAGTGATGAAAAGTCTTGTGTATACCCTGCGTCCTCTCATTAAACTTGTATCTCGCGAATATCATATTCGTCTTAGGCATGACAAACGCCAGCGACAGCGTGTCTATGAACCTAATTTAATGTTAACTTTACACCTTGCTTTCCTATTCGTTTGCATAAGCACAGTCCTTCACCAGCAATTTTAACTCTGTTACAGCAATTTTAACTTCATTACAAAGAGATAAAAAGTCTTGTTTATACCCTGCGTCTTCTCATTAAACTTGTATCTCGCGAATATCGTATTCGTCGTAGGCATGACAAATGCCAGCAGCAGCGTGTCTATGAACTTAATTTAAACTTAAGGTTTACACCGTGCCTTGTTTCCACAGTAGCTGCACTTATGAATATGCTTGTATGCGTCACTCGCTTCATATTCTTTTGCTGCCTTCTCAATTGTGTAATGCGTTTTTTGTTCAGCGCTCTTTGGAGCTCTTCCTTGTTCTCTGCGTACTGCGTTCACAGTCAGTTCATGTGAGCCGCTCGGAGTACATGCATCGAAGGTTTTCAGCTGTGCTTGTGTTATCTCGTGCGATCTTGCCATTTCCACGGCTTTATTTAATGTTAGCTAAGACCCAACACTTAAAAGTTTCTGTCGCACTTTCGCTGAGTTTGTGCCAAACACTAGTCTATCCCTGACTATCTCATCTTCATTTGCATAAGCACAGTCCTTCACCCGTGAATATTTAGCGGCAGCGTGTCTATTGGATTGCTGCCCACGGACGGCCTTATATGGGCAGGCACTCAATTACGTGTAAGGTGTGACGATGAGGGACGCAACTCCGCCTCACACGGCGACCGAGCTGCAGGTTATGGCATGTATATATGTACATAAGTAGGTTCCAGTTATGACCGTTACGCATTGAATTTAGAAATGAAACCTGACTAACTTTTGTAAGTAAGCTGTAAGGAATGAGCCTGCCAAATTTCAGCCTTCTACCTACATGGGAAGTTGGAAAATTAGTGATGAGTCAGACAGTCAGTCAGTCAGTCAGTCAGTCAGTGAGGGCTTTGCCTTTTATTAGTATAGATTTCTAGACCTTCTTCCGTTGTTTAAATAGTAATGTAGTGCACTTACCTTTGCAGTTGAAGGTGGTGCAAATGGCTGCCGGGTGGTTTCACGAGTGTGTCTGAGGCAGTGTGAGGGGTCATGGAGCAATGCACAACTCGTCCATGCCTATAGATGAGAGTAGGCGTACGGATGAGGTACAATTCTGCAAAAGAACAAGAAAAGTATGAGAAGCCATTTGAGTTAATGTTCGAGGGCCCAAGAGTAAAATGAACACATACTTATCAGAGGATGTAAGCAAAAGTTTAATATGTCAGTGTGCTCTGTGCAAATCTATCTTATAAAAACCTGATTTTGTTACTCACATGTGGTAACAGCAGACACATAGCTAGATTAAGCACACTAAAATTGCCACGCAAGCAATATGACAAAAAGACAAACTAGAACAAGTGGACACCATACATAGTCAGACTGTGGGAAGCTGGAAGCATGTGCTATTTCTATCTGTTAAGTCAGCATGGAACTGTATCCTTGTTTAAGCATCGTTGCCTTGTTTGGAATTGCATGCTCATCTGAAGGCGGCCCTGCATGTGAAGAAATTATATAAAGCCTTGAAACATTGCCCGGCACACCTTTGAAGCCAACGAATGGATGGAAGATGTCACCAAATGTTCCTGAAAATGCTATCTGCATCTGCAATGACGACACCAGCAGACTCCACTCCTCGGGCCCCCAATCCAGGTCCGGGTATTGTCACTGTCTTCATTTGTCTTTGTACTATCTGCAGTGTAAGCTGACATTAAACAAAGTTAAGTTATTTCTTCTACATGATTTCTTACCACCGTATCACTAGGGAGGGGTATCGATATAGATTCAGGTTAAGTAACACGCCCCAATCACAAAAAGAACTCATTCCCAGGGAGTGAGCGCCCCCCTGCTCGATACAGAGGGGAATTGAAGTTTAGGTTTCCATGGACGTGAGTTGTGAAAATACAGAGTTCCTTCCTGATCAAAGCACATAGTGTAACTGATGCAAAGGCATGCAAGGTAATTGGAAGGGGCTGGGGGGGAGTCTACATGGATTGGAAGACAAAGCCTTGTGATTGTATAAAATGGAAAAATTGACACTAAAGATCATCTCCACTTATTCACTTTTGCCATGAGTCTGAGAGTAGAGGATGATGCCAGCAGAACACTTCTGAGCAATCTGACAGAACAAAGGGGAGCGCATGACATCTGCTGATTATCCCCACTCTAAATGCTAGGGGATAATGACTTGGACATTAGTTTCATTTTTGTTCGATTTACTATTCTGTTTGGAAATCATGTTGTTTTCTTGAACAGTCTGAATAAGTTAAGGAGAGCTGCATTTCTTTTCATTTTTTTTTATTTTTCTTATTTTTAAATTTTTAACTTATTCACCTAAAATACTTTTTGATGGACTTCCTTGAATGGTTTTCACTGAAATTCAGACTTGAAATATTTTTGAGACTTTATTATCACCTTTTTAGAAAAGAACTATCATTAATCATGAACTACACAATGCTCCACAGTAAGTGAGGTGGTGCGCACGGGTCTTCACAAGTGGGCGCTCAAGCCTTGATATGAAACATCGCAAGGTATATCAAAAATGGCTGGTTTATTAATCAAAATAAATAGATGAGGAATGGAAGCACAGGGAACATAAGGTAGTGAAAAAACAGATCAAATGACTATCAGTCTGAATTTAAAAATGGAAAACTTGACATTCTGTTGGTGCAGCTTGTTCACTTATCCAGCTCCAACCATATTGCACAAATACCACGATTTCCATGATTTTTTTCTCTTTCTTTCTTTCTTTCTTTCTAATACGTTGGTCACATTACATCTGCCCAGCTGAGACTTATTTTTGATATATTTTTAGAAATCAATGAAGTCTTCTTTTTAAATCGTGACCAAGCCTCACACACTTGATATAAAGAGCAGTATTTCAGGAGGTGTATTCCAGTCTGTTATTTTATTCAAATCCAGTTTACACAGCAGTGGTGGCATTTTCCAAGAGCTGATTATAACTGGTTTTATTAAAAAAAATAAAGTTTTTATTCTCCAGTTCCCAAGGATACAGCACAATGCATGCTGGTGTTGAGCTACTGCTGGTAGGCGTTGGTTACTGAGACAACAGCACAGACAAAAAGCATTATTTTCACAGGATAAGAAACCAAGAAAAAGTGTAGCAGGATCTATGGCTTCATTTTTAAAGCCTTTGATGAAATACTACATGAATGAGCATGTTAGGTCTGAAAAAGGAATGGGTCTTGTCAAACATGTGACATTAACACTTACTGTATAATCAATAAGGTAATTAAAATTATTTCATTTATTAAATTAATAATTTTATTTATTGAAGCTTCCAACAGTAAAGTGCTCTTGGATCCCTGTTATCAGTAATTTGTTCAAAGTTCCTGTGCCTATTCTGCTTTAAGAAAAATCTCATCAAGAAACAAATGCTACCTAGTTGCAGGTTCACATTTGTCTTCCAGCATATGTCAGCATCTCTCCACACCCAGAACATTAAAATCCAGTAATAATAAAAAAAAAACACAAGATCAGGAGCCTCATGCATAATGCTATGCGTAGAATTCACACTAAAACATGGCATATGCCTCAAAAAATCCAGATGCATAAAACTGTGCGTACACCAAGTTCCATGTACTTCCCCTTTATAAATCCCAATGAAAGTGAAATGTAACACACATGCACGCACCTACAGCCCCACCTGACCCCTCCTAGAATTTCTCATTTTTAAAAATACAAATCAATATAAATAGCCCCTTCCGTTTGTTAAAAGACAATGGCAAAAGCATGTGGCGAAAAGAAGAATTTCAGCGAATGTGAAGTGGAGGCAAGAAAAAAGGTATTATTTGTTGGCTTAAGCAGTGGTATAAGCTACAAAAATGTGACAGAGACACTCGTAAGTTCAAGTTCAGAAAGTCACACAGTGCCACTAAGTAAAAAAAAGTGGTCAGATCTCAAAGTCACTGTGAAAATGTGAGTCACAGCCCACCATGTGTATATTCTGTTTCAGACAATATTACAAAAGCTGACCTCCATGCCGAGGATGCGACATCTTCAGGTGCTGGCTGTACACACACATCTGTCTTGGAAACTGCTGGGTGACCATATGGCTGTGTGCTATTCTGGAGTCACAAAATGCAATAATGGATGCTGTAAGAGATGTGGCCAATGAACTACGGAATATAAGGGCTGTACAATGTGATATTGACCACAGATTAAATTTGGTTAAAAAGTAAATGCTGCATCTGATTACCTGGTTTTACATTCTACTAAATTACATTCAAATGGACCTGTAACACTATTCGATTTAGCTAATTATTTGGTGGCTCAGGGTTAGGTTCATCATACCACATCTTTCCAGGTACAGGTAAGCCATGATTGTGTGCCACATTATGCAGAATGCTTCATGCTTGCACAATGTGACACACTTTCTGTGGACTATAGAGCAGCACATTAATAGAGTGGAAATGCTTTCTATCTACATAAGCAAATTCATTCTCTGAAGGTGACTTTATAATGTAGCATCAGCTCCAAGCACAACAACAGATAGATTCTCTGCTCTTTATGTGGCTCTTTGAGGTGACTTGATATCTTTAAAAGGACTGCTTGCCTTTGCCACACTAGTTGGAAAAATAGCATGTGCAACAGTGCAGAGTTTTCCGTTTTATAGACTTTAATGCTATAGATGATGCAATGCCAGCTCATTCTTTTGGTGATTCTCACTGGTTGATGTAACTTGTCAAGGGCCGTTGCAATAGCAATGTGCGTGCAGTTGACCGTTTTGCTTACATTTGTAAGAAAGGATGCACACAGCTCCAAGAGGATAGCTCTTGGAAATTGAAATTGACTTAGCAGCCAGTCATCATCATCTATAAATTAACAATTATATTGTTACAGAATAATTACAATCAAGTGAATTAAATTTGTAAGTGATATGCAATTAATTTCAATGTATTTGATAAATCACATGTCATGAATGTGAGTACAAAAAAGAAGGGAAACAACACAGAAATACTAGCACCACTTTGACACTGGGTTCCACCAGTTCAAAAAACCGAGCAGAAAAGTGCGTACACAAGGTGTGTGGCTGCCATGAAAATGTGCATGACTTTACGTAAATTTTAGTTTTTATACATCTCGAAGTGTGAGTGGAAATGGGCATGTGAAACATTTTTGTGCATACCCACCGTTTATATATGAGGCCCCAGTTCTTTTTCCCCACTGACATTTCTCACTGAGGTCTCCTTTCTGTTTTCCTCACTTACAATCTCTCTCTCTCTGTCTCACTCTTTCTAATGATTCTCATTTTTCTGCCAGAGATTTTGCTCTCCTATTCCCACTCCTAAGTCTTTACCAGCCTTAAATAACAAAGCTAAGCATAACACTCTTAGGTTCACATTGACCAACCGAGTCTACAGAGGTGTGACCTCTCGACATCACCTTCTACGAAATGAAAACCAAGCCAGAAGAATGGAACAATACCCTCCAATAATCATCTGGCTATTGTGATGTAGCAGCACAAAATGGCCAAAGGGGTATTAAGCCTCCAAAATATTAATCACCAAGCAGGCCCATATCCTAAACAACCTGCCCAGAGAAGGATACTGAAGGTAGCCAGAGTTCCAGCTTCACTGGCAGGCTATAGCCTACAGACAGCCAAAAGGGATTTTCTTCCAAAGTTCAAAAATATTTAAGTAATTTTCACCAGATATAGTCCAAACCCCATCAGAAGCAAGACGACCACAAATCTCCAGCTTGTAGATGAAAGGGCATTTTTTCCCGGAAATAATGTGAGCCTTCCTTAACTTAGAATGTTGGATTGGGGAAAGGCACACAATGGGGCTGTTCTGATCGACCAGTCACTTCCACTGGTGTATTGTGCTGTGTATTAGCTACATCCAGAGCCGTTGGAGAGAGCTCAAGAAACAGAGTTCAAGAAAAGACGGCAATAAATAAATAAACTGCCTAAAACAAAAGAGTCACTTGACTTCCCGGGCTCCTGACTTTTTCACTGGCTTTTTGTTGTCATTTTATACACCCTTGTTCCTGTAAAACAGAATACTAAGGGGATAAACGCTTTTGTCATTTCATCTTGGGGTCCTTTCTTTTGTTCAAAAATTCAACAGCTGGTAATAAAGCCACGGCTGCACAATCTTTGTGTGTGTCTCTTTGCTGTTATTCTGATATGAGATCTTGAGGAAGAAACAGAAGCGTTCAAATGAGAGAAAATGGAAAAACATTTCTTGTCTATCACAAAAACAACAAAATACCAGGAACTGAATGCTCGCTTCTTTCCAAAAATTGCAAAAAAAGAAAACAAACATTTAGTTATTAGCATACTTTGGGGTCTTGTGACTTGTTATTTTCATGTTATCATTCAGTAGTTATATTAGTTTTTCTCTTTAAATTAAATTGTGTGGAGAGAGACCTGATCAGCCTGGGTCAAGTGCCCAGTTGATGAAAGGATTGATGACTTCTTTTGAAGTCAGGCTGTCACCACAAGTAAATAATACAAAGACAGTGGGGGACATTAGTTAATGGAACAGGAATTTACCAGTACAATAAATGGTAGCAGGGAGACCAGTTAGGTTATACAAGACTTCTTGTAACCCATTATTAAGAGCAGGTGATCTGGGGTTTGCCCAGGACTTTAAAAGAGAGCTAGAGTCTGGAGTTGCAGCAACAATTGGCATTGCAGGGGGAATGGCAGATCCTAGTCCTGAACTTGAAAGTTCCAGAGGTTGATCCTGTCCAGAGCCTAAAAAGCCCTTCCAGTCATAACTGAATTAGATTTGGAGTGAGGAGACTTAAGGGCAAAAGTTTAACTAATTAGAGGAAATGAGGGCACAACATAACGGAAAAGACATGGAAGATGCTATACATAATGGAGGGTATTGCAGTGGTATTTGGTGTGAAAGTGTATAATGCACTGTGACTGGCTGCATTGCTAAGATAGTGGTTTTCTTTGCAGTTTATGAGTTTATAGCCCAATATCACTTTGTGAATAGTTATTAGGCATACTTACCTTTAGAAAAGGGGAGGATGCTGTGATTCATATTGCTGTGTTAGTGACTCCATTATGACATTAAGAAGCACTTCAGCAGAGGATGGCCCAGAGCATGTGTGTAGCTTGGAGGCCTACGACTGCGTGCACACATGCCTTTAGGTAAAAACAAGACACAGTCTGTCACAAAGGACCAGGGAGTATAAACCGTTTGAAGGTAGACATTGAGAAAGGGCTTGGATAATAGCTGAAAGCCACTAGAAAACAGAGAGAAACCTTGCATGTGCATTAGCATGCATGTGGACACGTAAACGTATCTTAAAAGTAAAAGCTATAGTGATATTATGCCAGAATGAGACATTGTGTAGCCAGTGTCGCTACGTGCATGATAACTGGGAGACTCTAACGAGCGTCCATGGGGATTGGTTGAGAAAACCCTGAGGCAGTATAAAACATCTGCACTGATGCTAGGGGTCTTCTTTTGGACATTCACCTGCTGAGCATTAGAGTAGAAAGTGATGAAGAAGTGCTTCGGATTAGACCCCCGAGTTAAGAGCGGGGTGATCATTGAAGTATAGGAGGAGAGGTGGTTTGCCATGTGCTTATTTAATCTTTTGTTTGTTTTTGATTATTTTCTGGATTAACTTCCTGGACTTTTCATAATTTTTATTGGAGGAAGAAAACCCTTTTTCTTTAGGCATCTTGCCTTAATCGCTGCATAGCTTCTCCTGTAAGGTGCACTTTTAAATGATGTAAATAATTGTGTGTCATTGCTATTTGACTGTGTGTGATATAAGTGCATGACACTGATTTTTGCTTATTGTTCTATTGGCAATAACGAACAGCTCTTGTTCTTGCACCTCAAATCTTGTACGCGTCTCTCACTCACTGCTGGTTTCCAGTCGATCATGAACTGTAAGATGCCCAGGGTCCAAAGGCACAGGGCATCACAGACCCTCTGCCAGATAGTCAGGTTTGAACCATTTTGTTAGACAGGCTGAGTGGTGGGCTAGGATTTACCTTCAGCTTGTCTGATACATCACTTCTTATTTGTGTTGTTCCCTTCCAATAGTTTCTGTTTTCTTTAATAAAGTATATTTATTCATGCACTATAGCTTCACTATGTTTTGATTCTGGGGTTTTATAAACTTTTTTTGTTTAGAATTACAGAGAATCCTTGCATTTTTGGTTTCCTTTTGCAATTTTGTTTTAGACTTCTTAATTTAATTTTTCATTATATTGTGATTTAAAACGCAGTGCTCCTTTGTTTTTCTATAGACATGGCCATTTTGGCGAACCATTACCATGATGAAATCACATACAGTATGATGATAATGATGATGATAATTCACTTTATTTGCCATATATAATTTCTTGCTTTAGGAATTAGTTATTTTTGCATACCCCAACTTATTCTCCAGAGACAGAGGGAGAGAGAAGCTTGGGGGTCAGAGCATGGGGTCAGCTATTTGTACAGCGCTTCTGGTGCAATTACAGGTTAAGGGTCTTGCTCAAGGGCCCAGAGGTGTAACATTCCTTCTGGCAATGACAGGATTCAAACCAGCAACCTTCTAGATACCAGCACAGATCCTTTAACCGGACAGCCTCCACTCCTCTTTAACTCCACATCTACAAATGACTATGGTCCAAGTTTATGGATACTCTCTCAAAGTCTTGTACCAAGTATTCTACCAAATGAACTAGACAGATAAAAAAATAAGAGTTCAGAGATACAAAGTTGGAAAAGAATCCTCTTTTAAAACCACTGACTGTAATTACTGACAAAAGGACAGGTGTCAAAAACTGGAATACAGTAAGGGAGTGGTGATACTGATAGACTTAAGATATGATTGTCTTTAGAGTTATTTTTTCAGAAATCACTCTTGTCGCAGCACATGGGAACTGTCTAAGCTTCCTACTGCCACTGAAGTTTTGAAGTGACATTAGTTAGCTCTAGATTTGTTTTCTGATACTCAGATGTGTTATTCTGTCACAGGGTGGCAGTCAATAAGAACAAGGTGAACCAGGAGATTAAATATAATCATTAAACAAATGCAAGGATCAAAACCAAAAAGACAAGCAACTGTGGATGAATGATAAAACGGGTACCAAAAGTCAAAGTCAAAAATAGTAGGCAAAAAGTTCATAATCAGGTGATCAAAACTAAAGCAGCTGCAAGAACATTTTAATAAGCAACAACAAGTAAGGACACGTGGCAGCAGCTTAAATATTGTGCAAATTGCATCGTACGGAGTAACTCCCAGGACTACCGAACTGAACTATAGATTATCACATAATAGCAACCATTCACCAAAATGGTGGCAACCAAGATGTTATCTAAAAGTAATTTCAAAACATCCATCCAACCATCCATCCATCCTCTTCTGCTTATCCAAGATCAGGTCGCGGGGGCAGCAGCTTGAGCAGAGATGCCCAGACTTCCCTCTCCCTGGCCAATTCTTATAGCTCTTCCCATTGAATCCCAAGGCGTTCCCAGGCCAGCTGGGAGATATAGTCCTTCCAGCATGTCCTGGGTCTTCCCCGGGGCCTCCTCCTGGTTAGACGTGCCCGGAACACCTCACCAGGGAGGCGTCCATGAGGCATTCTGATCAGGATCCTGAGCCACCTCATCTTACTCCTCTCAATGCGGAGGAGCAGCGGCTCTACTCTGAGCTCCTCCCGGATGACTGAGCTTCTCACCGTATGTTTAAGGGAAAGCTCAGACACCCTGCGGACGAAACTCATTTCACCCGCTTGTATTCGGAGTCTTGTTCTTTTGGTCACTACCCATAGCTCATGACCATAGGTGAGGGTAGGAACGTAGATCGACTGGTAAATTGAGAGCTTTGCCTTATGGCTCAGCTCCTTTTTCACCACGACAGACCGATGCAGAGCCCACATTGCTGTGGACATCGCACCGATCGGCCTGTCGATCTCACGCTCCATTCTTCCCTCACTCGTGAACAAGACCCCGAGATACTTGAACTCCTCCACTTGGGGCAGGATCTCGCTCCCAACCCTAAGAGGGCACTCCACCCTCTTCTGGCTGAGCACCATGGTCTTGGATTTGGAGGTGCTGATTCCCATCCCAGCCACTTCACACTCAGCTGCGAACTGATCCAGAGAGAGCTGAAGATCACAGCCTGATGAAGCAAACAGGACAACATCATCTGCAAAAAGTAGTGACCCAATCCTGAGTCCACCAAACCGGACCCCCTCAACGCCCTGGCTGTGCCTAGAAATTCTGTCCATAAAAGTTATGAACAGAATCGGTGACAAAGGGCAGCCCTGGCGGAGTCCAACTCTCACTGGAAAGGGGTTCGACTTACTGCCAGCAATGCGGCCCAAGCTCTGACACCGGTAGTACAGGGACAATCAAAATTTATGCCATTTCAAAACATAAGAATAAATAAAAATAACAATCCTCAAACACAACTACAAAAAATAAGTCTGCAATATTGAAATCCCTTTTAAAAATTATCAGGATTCAGGATTCAAAGAACATTTTTGAACCAGGATAAAAAAAATGAATGTGGCCAACATAACACTTGTAGATTTCTGACCCAAGACAGCCATCGTTTTGAACTTTGGTATATAACAGAGACATACGCATTACATGCAGCACTGCAAACATTCACACTGAGGTCTACATGGATTTCTTAGATTTCAACCCATCTTATACAGGTAGCACAGCTAGTGACAAATAAAAGGATAAGTGTCTGTGTATGTGTGGCCTGTCTTGTTGTTTTGTCTCTGTTTCTAAAACATCTTTAGTTATAAATAGCTGTGCATTTGTCACTCAAATAGATGGCACATCACAAACATTAACACTGCTTTTACAAATCCCATATCAAATGGCATATAACAAATTGCATGGTTCACTAGTTACATTGTGTTCTACACTGCTTAGGCCTTAAATGTCCAAAAGCCTGCTTACTTATCTAAACTTAATGTGACTTACAAACCAGAGCACACTTTGAGATCTCAAGGCAGCTGCCTGCTAAATATTCCAAGGATTAATAAAGTAACAGTGGGAGGTCGAGCTTTTAGTTTGAAAGGGCCCAAAGCTGTGGAATGATCTCTCAGTATATATAAGAGATGTTACTTCAGTCTCAGCTTTTAAGGCTGAAAACTCAAAACTTTAGTGTAGTATACCCTGACTAGAGCTGCAGAATAGTTGTGCACATTGCATCTTTGTTTGTTAGTCAGTTGTATAAAATTACAAGTAATACAATTAATAAGAACTGTTACTAACCCTCTTCTATTCTGTTTCACTTCTCTGTATATTACTGTGGCATTTGGTGCCACTGCTCTACTTCCAAGTTGTTTTCCTGTCTTTGAAAAGACATATGAGTTACTGGGAACCTCAGAATCAATGGATGGAAATATTTTGTCATCAGATTATACAGCCCAGCTACTCTACTGTAGAATGCCCAGGATGAGGTGGGTGGCCATTTGGTCGAGAGCTCCAAGACACTGTCTGATATACAGTAACTGAACATAGACGCCCCAGAGGTTCATTTTCTCTTCTGACACTACTGAGCTTTTTGTTTTCATCTCTTTCGTCACCAACCAAAATACACTGATATTGTTAGGTTCCATTTGACAATCAGTTTGGAACTGTTTTTTTTTTTTCTTGTGTGTTTAAACAAATCTGTGTCTTTATGTGTATTTATTTTATGATTAATCATTCGTAAACTTTGTAACTGCATTTCCTGTGAACTTGTTATAGAAATCTGAGCCTACACTCAGTGAAATATACTTTTCACAAATAAACTCAAATTAATTGAATAAACTAACCCTGAGTATGAGGGTGTCCTGCAGTGCACCAATATCCCTTCAAGGACTATTATTTGCTTTGCACCTAATGCTGCAAGGATAAGGTTATGGCTTCCACAACCCTACATTTTAAGCAGGTTTGATAACAGGTGGATAGATAGATAACAACAACAACATTTATTTATATAGCACATTTTCATGTCATTTACAAGGTCAGATGGCCAAAAGGAAAAGAAAAAACAAAACAAAAAACACCAGATGGGCTAGAGAAAAAAAATCTGCAGGGGTTCCAAGGCCAAGAGACTGTCCAGCCCACACTGGCCACTCTAACTAATGTAAATGATCTAAATCAGGTTTTGCATGAAAGAATTTGATGATGATGGTCATGTGCTCATCTGGGGTACTTACTGCCTTCAGTCTCTCAGTACAGGGACTGCATGGTGTCAGATGGTGGCGGCGCAGATCGCCACCACAGAAAAAATGGAAAAAGAACAGCAGAGAATAATAGGAATTAGTACGGATTGTGGAGTCTTGATGAAAATGATAGTTTAAGGCACAAATACTTTATCAGGGATACACTAAAATGTAGCTATCAGAAAGCTATGATAAAATAATGGGTTTTAGCAGTTTTTTAAAATCCTGCACTGTATTAGCCTGGCGAATTTCTATTGGTAAGCTATTCCAGATTTTAGGTGCATAACAGCAGAAGGCCGCCTCACCACTTCTTTTAAGTTTAACTCTTGGAATTATAAGCAGACACTCATTTGAAGATCTAAGGTTACGACATGGAGTGTAAGGTGACAGGCATTCCAAAATACAAGAGGACAGAGCAAGATTATTTACAGCTTTATAAACCATTAGCAGTATTTTAAAGTCAGTTCTCAATGGCACAGGTAACCAATATAATGAACTAAAAAATGGAGAGGTGCTCAGATTTTCTTTTCCTAGTTAAGATTCTGGCAGCTGCATTCTGCAACCAATTAATTTCTTTCTTGGGTATTCCTCAGAGGAGTAGTGCGTTACAGTAATCTAGTCAACTAAAAAAAAAAAATTTAACTAATTTTTCAGTATCTTGCAAAGTTATAAGGGATCTAACTTTTGCTATATGCCTTAAGTGAAACAAATGCTGTCCTGGTACTCTGATTATTATGTGATTTAAAATTTAGGTCAGTGTCAATAATTGCCCCTAAATTCTTTACCTGCATCTTGACTTTTAGGCCTGATGGATTAAGTTTATTTCTAATACCCTCAACTTTATCCATTTTGACCAAAAAGTAATATTTCTGTTTTCTCATCATTTAGTTTGAGAAAAGTACTACTCACCTATTCATAAACACAAGTAAGACATTGGGTCAGTGAACCAAGAGAGTTGGGACATCAGGCACTTTGATAAATACAGGACAGTTGTGTGTCATCAGCTTAGCTGTGGTAGCTCACATTATGACCTAATGGAAGCATGGAGATCGAAAAGAGCAGCGGACACAGGATAGATCATTGTGGGACACAATATAGAATATCACAACTAACAAAGAATTTTCTACCTTTTATTTAAGACTAAGACTAATTTATGACATTGCCAGAGATGCCCACACACTGACTAAGATGATTTATAAGAATATTGTGATTAATTGTGTCACATGCTGCACTCAGATTTAAGAGGAATAGATGAGAACAGATAAATGGCCTCTGTCCACATTAACCTGCAAGTCATTTACTACTGTAACCAACGTAGTTTCTGTACTGTGATTTGTTCTAAAACCTGACTGAAACTTATCAAGAATAGCATGTTTATTCAAGTGATCATTTAGTTGCGTAATGACTGCCTTTTCTAGAATTTTACTTAAGAAAGGCAGGTTATAAATAAGTTGTCAAAAACAAAGGATTTGAGATTATTTTTCTTGACCAGGGGTTTAAGAACAGCAGTCTTAAGACAGTCTTGGAAGACCCCCATATCTAATAATGAGTTTACTATGTCAAGCACACTATCAATTAGCACATCAGATACTTCTTTGAAAAAGCTTGTTGGTATTTGGTCAAGGACGCAGGTGGAGGGTTTCAGGTGAGAAATTATTTTACATAAATGAATGAAATCTATCCTGGTGAAAGAATTTAATTTGTTTAAAAGGGAACACTGGGATTTAATAGTATCAGCTTTGGGGGATGTACTATATTATTTCTGTTATCATTGATTTTGTGCTTAAAAAATATAGCAAAAGCCTTAAAAGTTTCACTGGAAGTTTTTTGGAGGCATTCCATAAAGTGACCTGAGTTTACCAAATGATCAATAGTAGAGAATAAAACTCTTGGATTGCGAGCATTATTCTTTATAATTTTAGAAAAGTAGCACCACCTCTCAAGATGGACTATGTTGTTATATTCCGTTATTTTTGCCTTCAATATTTCGTAGTGAACTATCAATTTAATTTTTCTCCATTTATGCTCAGCTCTCCGCATATTTTCTTTAAATCAGACAGTCTTTGGGTAAAATAGTGCTTTAAAACAGGAACCAATGATAAACTGGATTGCAACAGGAATTTAAGAGTTGTCTTTCACAATGCAATTCCTTTTGATAAAACTCCATAGTCCATGACTGGGGCTCACTACCCTGCAAAGATGATGCATTCAATGTGTTAATGGAGGAGAATCTGATGTTAACCTTCAGCTGCTTACAAGCTCTTAATTTCAAATAAATACTTAACACATCTTATCAAATGTGAAACTTTCCACATACCTTAGAGATGTGGGTTTTACAAATATAAAGAAGTGAGTCTTCTAGACATTTAGCAAAACTAAGAACATATACTAGTTACATCCTACTATATATAAATGCAAATACGGAATGTAAATTGACGAATTGCTCACAAAGGATTCCACAAACACCTGTGTCCTCAATAAACACACCTAGAGTTTCAAGATACCTGTGTATTACAGTATAAACCGATTGCTTCCACTTAAAAATCATTGAAAGTACAAATTGCTTCCACATGGGGCTGATTGAAAGTACAAACAGCTTTCATCTGGAATCCATTTTAAATTCAAATTACTTACATCTGGAACTCATCACACACTGAAACCAGAGGGACAGTGTATCCATTGAAATCCTATCTCAGCCTGCAAATGGGAGACTAATGGCAAACATAATATTCTGCAGCACAAATCGCTAATCCAGGTAAATGTCCAAAAAGATGTTCTTAAATAAATACCATAAGTAGACATCAGCAGTACACTGTATTATTTTGAATATCAGAAGGAGTTCATGGTTAAAATTTGGAGAATAGAAAAAAAAGAGTGAAATAATTGATAAATAGTCAAAAGCATAATTTCTGATTTAAATTATGTACCATGGATATGGTTATAGGCTGGTGCAGAGGTGAGCCTTGTCTCATGTCAGGTCTGAGTCCTGCACTTGTGTGAAGTTTCCATATTTTCTGCACGTTTGTACACATTTGTCTTCATTTACTTGATTTTACATTTTGATCCCATTTTGATAAAATTAAAGGATCTTCATGGAGAAGTTTCATCAGGAGGTTGAGACTGTTATTAATTGAGTTTGGCTAATGCATAATAAGTCAGAAGGAGGGGTTGGTACACAAAGACTTCACAAACAAATGTTTTTTTTTGGAATCTGGTAAACTCGTAACTGGTAAAGTTTTCTGAGTTCTAAATATCAAAGATATTGTTTCATATTTTATTATTTTGTGAAATAATTCTTTGCACAGATGTCTTTCAAATCATGGGTGTCAAAGCTTAGGGCAGAGGCCATATCAGGCCCTTGGACTATTGTGAAGCAGCTCACTTCTCCAATATTCAAAACATTTTAGATATGGCCCACAATGACCAGTAGTTTTCTCAAAGACTCCCTTTAACATGCATTGCATATACATTGGATTCAGAAAGTATTCAGAAACTTTCTTTTTCTACACGCCTTGTGTTGCAGATTTAATTTTAAATGGATATTTAAAAATGGCCATTTTTGCCCATCAGTAAGCTATAATGATGAGTGAAAACATGTTTTCAGAAAGGATTCCAAATTTATTCCAGATCAAAAAGTGAAATCTCACATTCATATAAGTGTTCAGACCCTTTGATATGGCATTCCAAATTGTGCTCAGATGCATCCTATTTGCTTTAATCCTCCTTTGAGATGTTTCTAGAACTTGGTTGAAGTCCACTTGTGGCAAACTGAGTTGACTGGACATCGTTTGGAAAAGCACACACCTGTGTATATAAGATACCATAATTCACACTGTCAGCACAAAAACCAAGTCTTGAAGTCCAAGGAACACCCACAATAAAACCATTTCTAAAGCCTTGAGTGCTCCCATGAGCCCAGTGGCTTCAATAATTGTAAAATGGAAGAAGTTTGGCACCACCAAGACTCTTCCTAGAATTGGCCACCCGGCCAAACTGAGTATCTGGACAAGGAGGGCCTTGGTCAAGGAGGTGTCCGAGATCCTAATGGTTGCTCTAAATGAGCTTTAGAAGCCCTCTGCTTAGATTGGATTACCTATTGGAAGGACAACCATCTCAGAAGCCACTCTTGAGTAAAAGGCACATGGAGTTTGCCCCCTTGGAGTTTGCCCAATGACATTTAAATGACTCTGAGAGCAGGATGAAAAAGATTTTTTTTTTTCTGATGGGACAAAAATGTAACTCTTTGGGCAGATAAACCGCACAAATCCAGGTGTACAAAGCTTGCAGGGACTTACCCAAGAAGTCTCAAAGCTGTAATTGCTGTTGAAGGGTCTTCTACAAAGTACTGAATTAAGGGTCTGAATACTTATATGAATGAGAGATTGCAATTTTTGATTTTAAGTAAATTTGCAAACCTTTCAGAAAACATTTTCACTTTGTTATTATGGGTTATTGAGTGTACACGGATGAGCAAAAATGGCAACTTATCTTTTTAAAATTAAATCTCCATCACAATAAAATGTGCAGAAAGTGAAGGGGGTCTGAATACTTTCTGAACCCATTGTACCCCAGTCCTAGAAGTCTTAGATGTGCCCATGCATTCCCAGTGGAGCTGTCCTGTAGCTGGGTGGTGGTTATTTATGATGCAAGTTGGGCAAAAAGCAAGAGCAGGGAAGATTTCTCCTCATACCATTTAAATAATAGCTTACCCTGAACCATATAAACGTTTGTTTTATGCTCTAGAAGATAAGAGAAGAAAGAAAAAAAAATATTTATGCACAGAAAAAGCATACTAACCTTGTTATGTTTTGCAGTGCTGTGTTAGAATGAATAGAAAGTCTTCAGAGTATACAGAACCCAAATATCACATATGGATTTGTTGTAATTAAATTGTTATTATAGCTTTCTTGGATTATGACATCAAGTATTTTGTACTGGACAGCAGTCTGTGTTTTAAACACACCTTTTTGTCTTCATGGGATAGATTGATACTGAACAGCTTCAATAGCCAGTCCTGTAGCACCCCCTGGCTGAGAATACAAGCTGCTTTCCACTTGCCACCTTAGGGCTTTGTTTCAGCTTTAATTGGTAAATGGCCATGTTAACTTTCAAGATATTACTGGAAAGGCCTTTGCCTTTTCTGTTTACTTGCTATACAATAAATTGCAGTGAACTAAGCATTGAATACACTAAGACTGACAGTCAGAGCAAGTATCTTCACCTGCATCACCTTTAACTTATGTACAGTTTGGGCCCAATTGCATCCATATAGCATATTTTTAACCCTCTTAATCAGCTTAGGATAGTGGGGAGATGGTGCCTATCCTGGCAGCAACAAGGCCAAAGTGGGATCAAACTCTGGACAGAACACAATGATACACACACCACCACTGAGCTAGGTGCAATTTAACCAGACTTGCACATCTTTAGACTAAGGGATGAAAACCAGGAACTAATTTCATGTTAAGTACAGAGAGAATGTGCAAACTTCAAACAGGTAGGTAGTGCTCAGGCTGTGATCTGAACTTAGGACACTGTGAATGAAAAGCACTAAGCATTACTGCATCTTGCTGCTTTCACATTATAAAATCCATAAAAATATGTTAAAATACCTAAGAGGAAGTGAAATCCTAGCATACTATGAGTGCGATCACACATCTTTAATGGGCAGCTCCTTGAAAGAAAGACAAACAACTATCCGTCTGTCCATCTTTTAATAACAGATTAACAGAGGAGCTAAAAACAACCCTGGAAGCACAAGGACTTATACTCTCTGCCTTAAGATACTAATCATTTATCCTTAGGTTGTATGTTTGTACTGGTGTGCTGGTATTTCACGTATGAGCTTTGTCACACATGCGCATCTGAGGATAACCATCCAAGCTCTTCCCAGGTATGTGATACCATCCCGGGCCAAGAGGCAGTGCTGCTGCTAATGGTCTTGTCATTTTCTTTCTCCACAGTCTGCCCAGTGAGGCCAACTGACCCCACCCCTCAAAAGGACAACTACCCTGAATAAGGCATCATCATGGAGGTGACCTGACAGAGGGAGCTCTGAGTCCGACAACCAATCGGCAGATCGGAATTAATTAGAAGCCACTCTACTAACAGGGAGGTTTATTTTTGTTGTTTTTCTCACACCATCAGGTGTCATGTTTGTGTTGGACACTATCAGTAAACAGGGAGGGCTGTGTTGGCAAATATTCCTGCTTTGTCAACCTCCCTTCACTCAGGTGACCACAATGTCTTGTAAATTCCATTTTGTTATGGCGATATATACTTACACTAGCAGGCATGTCTTTGAGATACGAGAAGAAACCCATACAGAAGGACTATTAGGTATCACCCTGAATCATTGTGTTTTATTATTAATTTTTTTGGTTTATGAGTTATTATTTGTCACATTTTTATGTATTTTCTATTGTCTATAATTGTGTACTGTCCCCCTAAAGTATAAGTTTGGCATTTTTCAACTCAAAATTACTTCTAAACAAATTTGGTATATATGCATTTGTCATGTGAAAGTGTGTTCTAAAGTTAAGCGTTTTCTATACATTTTTTAAAAATACTTCACCCTCACTGGTGCTTTACAATAGCTTAAAAAATGTATCAAACACATCCAAGACAGTTGTTGGTGTTGAGCCACGTCTTGCGACTACATATACTTTGTAAAATAGTTCATTTATGATAGATAGATAGATAGATAGATAGATAGATAGATAGATAGATAGATAGATAGATAGATA
>JANRMT010062835.1:36804071-36836794 GCA_026402145.1 Polypterus bichir lapradei
ATAGATAGATAGATAGATAGATAGATAGATAGATAGATAGATAGATACTTTATTAATCCCCAAGGATAAATTCAATACTCCAACAGCAGCATACTGATAAAAACAATAAAAACAATATTAAATTAAAGAGTGATAAAAATGCAGTGCAAGTTAAAAAATGCAAGGTGGAGAGTGCAAGGCAGGTATAACAGTCTATAATCTTATGTAGTGTTAACGTTTAACCCCCCGGATGGAACTGAAGAGTCGCGTTGTGTTGGGGAGGAACAAACTCCTCAGTCTGTCAGTGGAGCAGGACGGTGACAGCAGTCTGTCGCTGAAGCTGCTCCTCTGTCTGGAGATGATCCTGTTCAGTGGATGCAGTGGATTCTCCATGATTGACAGGAGCCTGCTCAGCGCCCATCGCTCTGCCACGGATGTCAAACTGTCCAGCTCCATGCCTACAATAGAGCCTGCCTTCCTCATCAGTTTGTTCAGGCGTGAGGCATCCCTCTTCTTTATGCTGCCTCCCCAGCACACCACCTCGTAAAAGAGGGCACTCGCCACAACCGTCTGACATCTTTTTGCAGATGTTGAAGGACGCCAGCCTTCTAAAGAAGTATAGTCGGCTCTGTTCTCTCTTGCACAGAGCATCAGTATTGGCAGTCCAGTCCAATTTATCATCCAGCTGCACTCCCAGGTATTTATAAGTCTGCACTCCCTGCGCACAGTCACCTCTGATAATCATAGGATTATGCCACTCTTGTACAAAATACACAACATTATGAGTTTCAGCCATCTTAAAATAAGTCCTGTGTGCATTCCAGCTCAGCTTTTGTCTTCTTCCTTAATATTCTTTCACCCACCGGGGTCATGATTTCCTTATGAACAACTAAATCACAGTAAACTTTTCATGCCATGTGGTTGGTTTTGCTTTAATTTGCTTCTATATTTATGTGACAACTCACACAAGTAAATAGAAAATCCTTAGCAAGAGAATAGTGCCAGGAATATGCTGCGGTTCCTTTAGTTGCCACAAACATGTGCCAGAAACACGGAAGGCATATTTTCTTATATCAAAATGTTTGCCATTGCATCTGTGAGTCTTTAGGCTTTAATAAAAAATATCATTTTTGGCTGGAGTTCCCCTTTAAACTTAATGTCCCTCTTTGATTATTTATTCCTAGCGTTGCTAAGAGTCTTTGATTGTCCATTCTTTGTCTAGCTGTGATTCCATAATAGCGTTAAGGACAATTAGTGGAATCTTGTATTGATGGTAAATTGGGTTGAAGTAAAGGAGTGAAAATAAAAGAAAATCCTATCAAGCAAGCAGCATGTCATTGGAGGTCCCTAGGGTTGAATATGCGGGGTACAATATGGACACTGACATGGGTAAGAGGTTACAAATGACAGTTACATGGCTGGCTTTGACCTTTCCTCCTAACCCCCAATAAGAAAACAACCTAAGGAGTCATGTTTGAACATGTCACACTTGATCTGATAACACGATGAAGCCATTACAGCCAGTAGAAACTCTATGAAAGATAAAACCTGGGGACACTGTAATTCAAATCAAAATCAATAATTTTAAAAACACTTGCCATTACCTCATCATGAACCTGCTACTTCACCTCCCATGCCACAACTCTATCCAATGACTCACAAATAGAAAACGTGATGCTCTTCTAATTGGTCCGATGCGCCACATTTTATTTGTTGATTAAAATTTCATCAACTGGCGATGTTGGATTTTAAGTAATTTTATGTCACCCATCAGCTACCCCCATTTCATTTCTATTTCCTTTTGCACAATGTGCATAAAGATGTTATATGATATACTATTACTTACACGGAAGAGAAGGTATTTCATAATTTCCTTCTTAAGCTAAGATCCAAAGAATGCTGGCATTTAACTACTCCTCCACAATGTCTAAAGGCTTAGTGAAGATTCAGCATGCTTTGTCATCTCACGTTTCCTTTGCTGCTTGGATCCTGAATTTTCATGTGATTTAGCTCAGGATGTGCAAAACACAGAGGGAGTATAAAACATGTTTTGATGTAAATCACCACTCGAAACAGAAAACCTGGCATTCAACAATACAATAAAAGGAATGGCCTGTGGAGGATGTATTTTTAAATCACATTTATTTATGTGATTATCCATTGATTAGCTCGGAGGTAAAAGCAGACAGCAGCTGCAGCAGTAACAAAGAGGTATGTCTGGAAGGACTATGGAGAATGATTTTCAGGTAGTCTGGAGCAGGTTCTGACAAACAACTTAACAATTCAGGAAAAAAGGTGGGCAGAACATTCTCCTTTGTTTGGTTATCAACGGCAATAGAACCTTAATTAGGAATATGATTGAAAGCTATAAACTCAGAAGACATGCTGTCTTCATGGGAGACACAAATAGAACCTTTTGGTAGGACCGAGTCCAATTCTGCTCTGATGAGGTCTTCATTTAATAATGAGATATGTCCTAAGATTAATCCATCCATTTCCCCAACTCATTTAATCCTGTTTAGAATGAAGGAGGCAAACTAACAGACTGACTGAAAATCTATTATTTCATTACAAATACAGCTGAGCAATAAGGATGTTCCATTGCAACAACAATATTTAATTCTGTGGCAGCTTTCCATTACAAGGAGTGGATGAAACAATCTTCCATATTTTAAGCAGCTGTGAGAAACTTTCATTCTATTCAAAATAGTTAAACACATATGAATTTGCAACTAACCTTTTAAGATCTCTACATCATTAACATGCTAATGTAATGTCTGACTTAATCAGAGGACAAGAAACAGTTAAGAGATCAGAAAATCAAAAAAAAACAAAAAAAATAGCATCCAGCTCTGAAATAAAAATTGGTAAATTAATAGCCGGCAAGGGTTAAGTTAAAATGTTAATGCAATTATTTGTCATGTGATCAGCAACAACCCTTGAAAACTAAACAAGATGGCATCACACCATTCTTATGTATGAATCTATATTTATGTGTATTTTATGTTTTATTGTCAATTTTTAATTATTATTTTTGAAATCTTTAAGTATTTTCCCTTGTGTTTGTAATTATGTACCATCTCATTAAATGTTCTCTGTGCTTTGTGAATGGAGCCATAGGAGGCAGGGCCACCCTGACATCAATGCTACTGGATCCTCCCACTCTATTGAATTGTACTTGGAGTATTGTAAGCATTGTTAAGCTTGTGGATTTACTGGTTTTTCTGACTTTCCGGTCTTGTTCTTGGATTTTGCTTTCAGATTGTGTTTTTAGAACTTTACATAGGATTACTTTTCAAGCAACTCCTTTTTGCTCTTTAGAGTTTTTTTTTTCTAGTTTGTTAAATAAACCCTAATTTGTAAAGATTCTTTGTTTGCCTTTTTTATGCAAACCTAGGAGTTATGGTGATCCTTCTCCTTCTGGGACTTTGTGCTTTATTTTATGATTTTCTAGTTGTTTTAATAGTTCTCCTTGTTTGGGGCCTGCTAGGCCAGAAGCCAGCAGTTCGCAGAGTGTTTCACGATCATCAACATTAGGAGAGCCACTCACGTTGTTATGGGTGCATCCTCAGAGGGTGTGATCTTTGAATAATGATGTTATGGATTAAAAGGTCGGCCAAAAGTTTCGTATCTGAGGCATGGATAACAAACATATTAACTATGATTTTTAACTGGTTTAAAATATTTTTCTGCTTTTGGATTTAGTTCCTGCTATTTTTGACTCCGACTTTTGTCTCTTGTTTTGGCTTCAACACACATATTTTTGATGCCCTGGTTTTGACTCTTTTTCTGTCTCCTGGTTGCCTCAGAAATTCTCATCACTACTTTGACATTACACTGTCTGTTTTCACAGGTAAATTACTACTCAAGGTCATAGTCAAAATACCGTTACACAAAGAAGAATGTAACAGACACACTCAAAGTTTTTTGGTTTCGCTCCAATCTTGAATAATCAAGCGGTGCATAACCTTTAACCTTTATATCTTCTATTCAGTGACATTATGGGTTGTGACCTCCAGCTGTCCTGCACCCAAAATGGAGTTGTGATAAGATGTTAAATATTTTTAACAATTTTAACAACTGCCATTAGTGCAAAATAAACCTTTAAAATGAACTCTTCATATTCCATAACCCCCCCAAAGAACAACAACAACAACATTTATTTATATAGCACATTTTCATACAAACAATGTAGCTCAAAGTGCTTTACATGATGAAGAAAGAGAAAAAAGACAAAATAAATAAGAATTAAAATAAAGAAAAAACAGAATAATAACAAGACACAAAGCCACAATTAAAAATAATAACATAATACAAAATTCCCAAATAATTAAAAAACATCTGTTATCGTTTGTTCAATTTGAAAATTATTTTCTCTGAAATTATTTTTTTTGAAACAAAAATATTTGTGGCAATATGGGTGGCTATTTCTCTAGAACTTTTCTGTTTGGATTAATTAATTCATAATGGCACGACA
Source organism: Polypterus bichir lapradei (assembly GCA_026402145.1). Taxonomy (NCBI): domain Eukaryota; kingdom Metazoa; phylum Chordata; class Cladistia; order Polypteriformes; family Polypteridae; genus Polypterus; species Polypterus bichir. The sequence continues at coordinate 36,808,528 of JANRMT010062835.1, forward strand.
TTATTTTGTTTTGCAATTAGTCGCTGTCATGTTATGTTTCCCAATACCAGCAATCTGCTCTCAGTTGCTATGGAATGTTGTTTCAGACATCACCGTGCCTTGCATCTTCAGTGTAATTCTTTAAATATGCCGCAAAGATTCATTCCATATCCGTGATTTGGATAAAAAAAAAAAAAAACTATCAAACTCAGTGAGTATTTCATTCTCAAATTTCTGGCCTTCGATCTTACTGTTTTCTCTCTGACTTTGATTTCTGGTTAGCAAGTAGGGTTTGGTGTAAAACAGTTTTTTCTTGTTTTGAGTATGTTTCATCTCCTGGGGCCTCATGTATAACGCTCTGTACAGAATTCACACTAAAACATGGTGTACGGACAAAAACCAAAATGTGAATACGGAAAAAAAATTCAGATGCATTAAAGGGCAACTCTCTCATCATCCCTCCTTTGACGTTTCTCCTCCTCTTGTGTCTCAAACTTGCAATTCTCCTTTTAATGACGTCACCAGAGCTAAACTGATTTTCAGATTGTTCTGAGGAAATGGACACACACACAAAACTCAGGGTTTTATTATATAGTAGATCAATTTACTTTCTTAAGCCTAAAAAGATTAGTTTAACAGCGACTTACCCAGTTGTAGCAGCAATCCTGTCTTCAAGTGATGTGATTAATTTTATTCACTCCATAATTTAGCTTAGCCATAACAACCGATGGATAACTTTATGAATATTGTAGTGCTTGGGCCCTGATATGGATGGGAATGTCTACCTCCTAAAATGCTGAACCAGTGTAAGGACTTCATACTTTATACTTAATAGTGTAAGGACTTTATATTCTGTGTCAGGGTGACATAGAAAAACGGGAACTTTTGAAATGCGTAGTGGCAGCCATGCACAGTTGGAATAGGGACCTTGAGCTGTAAACAATCTCGCCATTTAGTAATTTAGTAATCAATTGCAAGACAATCAATGGCAGCTGTGCGAGAATTGTTCGGTAACCATGTCATCTCAAGATTCGGTGACATTCCCTGGCCCTCAAAATCACCGGATTTGTCCGTTTGTGATTTTTTCTTGTGGGGCTAATTTAAGAGTCGGGTCTACACGACTCAGCCAAGGACACTGAATGAATTGAAACAAAGAATTCAAGACAAAATTCGTGGTATCCCAGCTGAGATGTTGCAGCGATCAATGGGGAACCTCAACAGCAGATTGGAAGAATGCATACGTACAGGAGGACGCCATCTACAGGACGTAATTTTCAGACATTGATAATTTGGATTACTGTCTCTTAAAAAGCAAGTTGTAGTGGTTCAATTGCTGTCAATAAAATGTTTTTGTTGGATTTCTTCTATTTTTATTGGGTTTTTTAAAAGTTCCAGTTTTTCTGTGTCACCCTGTATTATCATTATTATTTTTTCATTATTATTATAAGGACTGGATACAAGGATATTACATTTTACAGCCTGCTACAATAAAATCATATCAAGTCTACAGCTTTATTTACTTCACTTTAACCCGTTTGACACAGCCACAGTAGATGTACATGTATATTATTTATAGTGCTGTGGTATATTTGAAGTGTAGGATACCATTATAAAGAAAATCAAGCTCATAATCCAACTACAGAACTGTGAAGATAAAGTTTAATATATTAAGAATTATCCAGGATGATATAAATATTAAATACTAATAAAGAAATTGCAAATGCACCTTATTTTTCTGAAATTCTTCATGAAATCATTAATAGAAATAGCTACAGAGAACAATCACATTGTTAAAAATGATTATGTGATATTACAATGTACTACTAAAATTAGAATGCTAACAACAAATTACCTAGACTGGACAACGTTTATCCAGAGTCCTTAAATTGTGATTTACATAAAGTGTGACTATTTGGAGGTTCTCAAAAAAAACAAGGCATGAGATCCTTCATCAAACTTTCCATCCAAAACACAAGAGATGTCTTTATTAAAATAAAGTTAGTAGTAATAAATAGAAAGATCTTTACTGAGGGGTGAGTGTAGGAAGGGCTACCCTTATTGAATCCTAGCCTTTTTGTGTGAGAATGGAAAATGGAGACCCTGAGCAATACCCCGATGGTAACAGAAATACAGCTTTGTCCATTGTTTTTACTCAGACTTTAAAGCAGCTTATGCCCTGGTTTCCAGAGTTTGGGCAAGACTGATATCATTCATCCATCCATCCATCCATTTTCCAACCCGTTGAATCCAAACACTGGGTCACGGGGGTCTGCAGGAGTCAATCCCAGCCAACACAGCGCGCAAGGCAGGAACCAATCCTGGGCAGGGCGGCAACCCACCGCAGTGATATCATTCATTCAATCTTTATATCAATATCAGAGATCATCAGATTAGTCAAGCAGATACAGTAAGTTCAAAAATCTAAACACATTTCCCTCTCATCCCCAAGCACAACCAGATCTACTTGCAGTTTTTTTTAACATTGACATCTTCACTAAGTGTTAGCCCTCCTAACTCTAGCCATTTACCCTTTTTGAAAGCATAATGCTTCTGTCTGATTTTCGATTTGGAGCTAGTCCTTGACACGGCTTGGATTGTATGTTGCATTATTTATTTTTTTTTATGATTCAAGAAATGTTATTCATTTTTTAAGACGCTTATGCCAAAGCAACACAACAGTGACCCCAGTGCAGCATTTTTGGACAGTTCTGTTTTGATTCTTTTTTGCACTTTCTTTGTGCCCTCCAAAACACTAATAAAGTACTCCTTTGGGAACAACTTGTCAGCTCCAATAAAATCTCTGAACTGTCCTTGGGACAGCTTCAGTACTTTTCAGATGCTTTCAGCAACATTACCCTTTAGTTTAATTATAACAGCCAGAAAAAGATGGGGGCAATGAGATGCATTACATAAAGTGCTTCTTGATGTGCAGTATTTATTTAGCAGAGACCTTTGTCCATAGCAACTTAGAAATTATTCTCGGCATTCTCCTTCTCAGAAACTATACAAAGAGAGTACTTTACAGGAGTTTTGGTGAGATTTTTCATAATTATAAATGTCCTCTACATTAATCATGGGTCACTATTCTTCCTTAAGTGGATGCCAAATGTCCTTCTGTATGTGTGAACGAACTTACGTTTCCTGTTTATCAGAGCTTTGTAAAGTTATTTGTATATTCTGAGTCCTTGTACAACATGTGATATTTTTTGTTTTTTAGTTTTTGACCTTGGCTAATGAAACTTAGTCAGCTTACCATGACACAGAGCACTTCCATAATTTACCTGCCATTGTTTAAACAATCAACAGCACTACTAGGCTTTAACAGACTTCCGGCACTTTTGTCCTTGTCAATGATATGAATCTGTTTTTTTAGGAGTTTGATAGTGGTAGTGGTATTATAAATGTAATCAGTCAATTTCAAACACAAAGTGCAAAGCACCAATTTTACATCTGAAGGTTCTTTGTCTTTTACCATTCAATGTATTTTTGTTAGTATAAATTGAGCTCAGCTAAGAATACAGTGGCAGACAGCCGGCTGCTCAACCCGGCCAAGATGCCCGAAGAGAAGAAAGATGGGGGAAGGCACCTATTCAGGGACACTGCCTCCCCCAAGATGCCAGATGGCGAGTTCCCTACAGCGTAGCGGTGCCCCGGATTCCCGCAGGGCATCATGGACTTTGTAATTCGGCTTCAGAGCCCTGCTGGGTACCATGGGTGCTGCCAGGTGACACTGCCGGGAGACACGAGGATTTATACTTTCCATATAGCCTGGAAGTACTCCCAAGTCATGGGGAACGGAAGGACAGAAGTACTTCCGGGCTGAAAAAAAATGTAATTCTCCATCTGACTCAGAAGTGTTGACAAGTCACGTGAACAGAAGAGAAGAAGTTACTTCTGGGTCAAGAACTATATAAAGGACTATGGGAAACCCAGTGAGATCCGGAGTTGGGAGGGAGTGTGACAGAGCTTGCTGGGAGGTGTGGAGGAGAATTGTATTGTATTGTTGAGTTTGATTTGTGTTTATTGTGGTGGATGTGGTGTTTTGGAGGCAATATAAGAGAAGAAATAGAAGTAAAATATTCTTAGTGCTTTTAAACTTGTGTCTGGACTACCTGTCTGTTGGGTTTGCAGGGCAACAGCGCCCCCAGGTGTCCACAATATATATGATAGCATGCTCCGATTCCAAAAACTAACATGTATGTCTCCCTGCTTACTAAAGAGTAATACTACTTTCAGTAAGACAGTCGGGTGTAGTTGTGCTGTCCCACCACTCCACTCCAGGGACTTGAATTAGACTGATACCAGAGGAACCATCTATTCAAAGTTAGCCCGGTCATCCTGCTTCTGCATTAGGTTTCTTCAGTTTCACTCCAAAGACAGCCATGTAAGGTTCAAGGTTTTTATTTAGTTATGTTTACTTAAGAAAATATGAAATTTGCTTTCTCAGTTGCTTCTAGTAACAGACAGAAATTAAATAAACTCAAGAAATAGAGAAAAGACAGATTACATCATTTGAAAACAGACTTTTGTTAAAACTACTTCTTACAGATTGATAGTGCATTTAACCTAAAATTGTTACATGATACATAGGAATAACTCTTCACTTCTGAAATGTATTTATTATTATCTTTGATAGACCCATGGCACTGAAGAGAAATGAATATCTGGAGCGATTTATGTGGATTTTCAAAGTGACTCAACTTGCTGATTTACTAAAATTAAGTTCTGTACTATAATAACAATAATGAATTACAGTTACTGTATATAGCACTTTGTGTTGAGGCTGCAAGAAACCGGCGCCTTGGGAAAACATTTTGTTTGCAGTAAGACAACAGTCCTAAGCATAAAGCCAAAGCTGCACAGGAATGGCTTCAAAACAACAATGGAGTGGCCAAGTCAGAGTCCAGATCTCAATCCAATTGAGAATTTGTGGCCGGACTTGAAAAAGGCTGTTCACTCATCATCCCCATGCAACATGACAGAGCTTGAGCAGTTTTACAAAGATGAAGGAAGGGGAGAAAACTGTGATATCCAGAAGTGTACAGATGATAGAGAGAGAACTGTGCACACGGACTCAACGCTGTCATGGCTGCCAAAGGTGCATCCACAAAATGTGACTTTTGGGGTATTTATATTTGGAATTAATTTGGACCGATTTGTTGAGATTTGTTTTCCCTTTGATATTAAAGAGTTGTTTGCTGTTGATCAGTGTTGAAAAAGTCAAATTAAATCCACCGTGATTTATTTCCGTATAACAATAAAATGTGCAATCTACCAGCAGTGTTTATTGATTTATTGTGTGCGGCACTGATGCTATTTCAGATGCTAGGCAAAATCAGTGTGGAAAAACAGCAAAGGGTCCTTGAACATGATGCTGGTAATTGTTCTTCAAAATCAGTGACTTAAAAGAAAACTCTTAAGTACATTTATTTGATTTAATTATTCTTTGACAGGTTGCCTAACATTTTATTTAGCCTTTCTTTTAAGTTCCTCCTATGGAGCTGCTCCCAAATATGATGGCTGCCATGATATCATGAGCAGACAAATGTGTGCCAACAAGTCATATCCATGTCCCCAGCAATGGTGGAAATGAACAAGGTAGCCAGAAAAGTGATGGGGACAGGATCCAAAGAGCTGACTGGTGCACTCATCACAAAACATAAACACATGAAGGATAAAAAAAATTTCAACACAAATAACAAGCCAAATTTAATTATGGTAATGTAGAGTGACATCAAAAAAGAGATTTCAAGAATGTGAGAAAGACAAACCTACAGCATAGTACGAGAGTACAGTTAAGACAGGTACAAGGTGGCACACAAAAAGTACATAAAGTATAAATTAGTAACTAACCACATTACTATAGGTAACTGAATACATTTAAAAATATCTGATATCGCTTGCCCCACGTGTACATTAAGCATTCCTTGTACACTTTTTATCGGTATCCATGTGTGTCTGAACTTTTCTTGCTCTTTGTTTCCTCTCTCAATCATGTTCCGGTAAAGCCCGCTTCCTCAAACTGTCATTTCAATGCGCCTTGCACACCTTCTTTCCTGTCCAATAGTAGATGGGCTTCCATTACCCGCTGTGAAAACATTATTTCTATTCTTGTGACTACTTCCCAACTTTAAGGTGACTCTCAGGGTGCCTCCTATACCTCTACTCCTTCTTGTGTACCTCAGTCTCTCTTGCTCTGTAGTTCCTCTGTCGATCATATCACCAAAGCCAAACTAAGCGACCAGATTGCTCAGACACACAGAGAGACAGTCGATTAAAAAATACCTATGTTTTATTATGCTAGAAAAGTAATATTTGATTTTTTATTAATTTTTGGAGTTATTATTTAAATGATGTTATAAAGGCCTTGCTGAAAATGGTCTCCACTAGCAACAATGTAAAGGTCTGTGCACTGTAACATCTTCATGAGATTGGGCCTCAGTTCGTCTGTCATGATAATTGCCACATCAACATATGACAACTTACCATACGATCCATAATATTGATAACAACCTCAGGTGTATGGATGGAGAGGTTTCATAGTTTCACTGCATTGCTCTTAGAACCAGTACTGTACCAACTGTGCGCTTTGCTAGAGCACTCACAACTGGATATTATTCTAATTGAAATTAGGTGCCGCCACGAGTGGCAGCCTTTCCAGCAGCTCTGTGTACGACTTTATCTTCTTTATCTTTCTACCTTTTTCTCTATCTTTCTGATCACTCCTACCATTTTCTTTTATGTGGACTCATTTCCTGGACACTTTTTACTACTTGGACATGGATTTTTACACGCCAAGATTCGTCTATTCAGGTCAACTTCTAGCGCTGAGAACAAAGGCCTGTGCCAGTGTGGTTTCCTATTTACCTGACAAGGTAAGAAGGCGGTATTGTGGCAGCAGAGCCGGCGCTAAGCTAAAAGCTAAGCAGCTAGCGAGAAAGTGGTGATACAAGCCTTCAGTGCCTTCTGTGATTCTGGGAAATGTGAACTCACTACCAAATAAGATCGACAAACTGGCTGCGCTGGTGAAAAATTTCAGGACCTACACAGAATGTAGTTTGTTTTGTTTTTGTGAAACGTGGCTAACAACTAGCATCCCAGATGCTAACGTGGAGCTACCCGGGTTTAGCACAGTTAGAGCGGACAGAGATGCAAATACCTCTGGAAAGCAGAAAGGATGAGGACTCTCTCTCTATGTGAACACAAAGTGGTGCAACCCTGGACATGAAAACGTCAAAATCTCCACTTGCTGCAGGGACATCGAACTGTTGGCCGTAGGTCTGCGTCCCTATTACTTGTCCAGAGAATTTGGACATGTCATTGTTGTTATTATTTACATCCCTTCTCAGGCAGACGTGGAGATAGCGGGTGACATCATCCACTCCGCTGTTGCTAAACTACAAACACAGCACACCGAGGTGCTTGTGCTAATCTCTGGAGATTTTAACCATGTGACGCTGGACAAAACATTACTTGCCTTCTCCCAGTATGTGGATTGTAACACTCTGGGAAATAGGACTATTGACCTACTGTATGCAAATGTTAAAGACGCATACAGCGCCACCCCGCTGCCTGCACTTGGAAAAGCAGATCATAACCTGGTTCTGCTTCAGTCTCACTAAAAACCAAGAGTGAGGGAGCTACCTACAACCACACGCTCATTCAGGAAGTGGTCCCCTGAGGCAGAGCTGGCTCTGAGAGACTGCTTTGGAACTACGGACTGGGATATCCTGCAGGGGTCGCATAGTGAGAACATTGAGGAGGTTGTTGACTGCACTACTGACTATATCAACTTCTGTATGGAGATTGTAGTTCCAGTAAGAACAGTACGCTGCTATGCTAACAACAAGCCATGGATTACAAGTGACATCAAGGGCCTTTTGAACCAGAAGAAAGGAGCTTTTAAAGGCGGTGATCAGCATGAGCTCAAGCACGTGCAGAAGGAACTCCGAGTCCAGCTCAGGGCAGCGAAGGAGCAGTACAGGAGAAACTGGAGCAAAAGTTGCAGAATAGCAGCATGAAGGAAGTGTGGGATGGGATGAAGATCATCACTGACTGCAGCTCGAAGCGGGGTGCCTCCATCGAGAGAGACAGGGAAAAAGCAAACTTGATGAATAACTTTTTTAGCAGGTTTGACCACCCTAACCCACTCTCACTCTCACCTCAGAGTACTGCATCCTCCACCCATCCTTCTGCTGATACCAGCATAGGAGAGAGTTTTCCCCCCACCCACAATTACAGCAGCCCAGGTAAGCAGAGAGCTGAGGAGACTTTGTGCCAAAAAAGCAGTAGGTCCAGATGGAGTACCGCCACGACTGCTGAAGGCCTGTGCGTTGGAGCTGGGAAGTCGTCTACAGCGCATCTACAACCTGAGTCTGGAACAGGGGAGAGTCCCAAGGCTTTTGAAAACATCTTGCATCACCCCAGTCCCACGTCCTGGTGAGCTGAATGACTTCAGGCCTGTCGCCCTGACGTCACATGTGATGGAGACCATGGAGCAGCTGCTGCTTCACCACCTGAGGCCTTTGGTCCGCCACACCCTCAACCCTCTGCAGTTCACATACCAGGAGAAGGTGGGAGCGGAGGATGCCATCATCTATATGCTACACCAATCCCTCTCCCACTTCTACAGAGGCAGTGTTGCAGTAAGAATTATGTTTCTGGACTTCTCTAGCACCTTCAGCACCATCCAACCTCTGCTCCTTAGGGACAAGCTAACAGAGAGGGGAGTTGATTCATACCTGGTGGCATGGATCGTGAACTATCTTACAGACCTCAGTATTTGCGTCTTGGGAACTGCAGGTCTGACATGGTGGTCAGCAGCACAGGAGCACCGCAGTGGACTGTGCTTTCTCCGGTCCTGTTCAGCCTATATACATTGGACTTCCAATACAACTTGGAGTCCTGCCACGTGCAAAAGTTCACTGACGACACTGCTATCGTAGGGTACATCAGGAGTGGGCAGGGGGAGGAGTATAGGAACCTAATCAAGGACTTTGTTAAATGGTGCAACTCAAACCACCTACAACTGAACACCAGCAAAACCAAGGATCTGGTGGTGGATTTTGGGAGGCCCAGGCTCCTCATGAACCCTGTGATCATCAGAGGTGACTGTGTGCAGAGGGTGCAGACCTATAAATACCTGTGAGTGCAGCTGAATGATAACCTGGACTGGACTGCCAATACTGATGCTCTGTGCAAGAGAGAACAGAGCCGACTATACTTCCTTAGAAGGCTTGCATCCTTCAACATCTGCAATAAGATGCTGCAAATGTTCTATCAGATGGTTGTGGCGAGTGCCCTCTTCAACGCGGTGGTGTGCTGGGGAGGCAGCATTAAGAAGAGGGACGCCTCACGCCTGGACAAACAGGTGAGGAAGGCAGGCTCTATTGTAGGCACGGAGCTAGACAGTTTGACATCTGTGGCAGAGCGACAGGCACTGAGCAGGCTCCTGTCAATCATGGAGAATCCACTGCATCCACTGAACAGGATCATCTCCAGACAGAGGAGCAGCTTCAGCGACAGACTGCTGTCACCGTCCTGCTCCACTGACAGACTGAGGAGATCGTTCCTCCCCCACACTATGCGATTCTTCAGTTCCACCCGGGGTGGTAAATGTTAACACTACATAAGATTATAGACTGTTACACCTGCCTCGCACTCTCCACCTTGCATTTTTTAACTTGCACTGCATTTTTATCACTTTTTAATTAATATTGTTTCTATCAGTTTTTGTGCTGCTGCTGGAGTATGTGAATTTCCCCTTAGGGATTAATAAAGTATCTATCTATCTATCTATCTATCTATCTATCTATCTATCTATCTATCTATCTATCTATCTATCTATCTATCTATTTATCTATCTAATAGTCCCTCACATGTGAAGTTGAAGGAGTCTTTATGAACATACAGCAAAACTGCATCCCTACATCTAACACACTCCCAGTTGGAGGTGTTTTCATACTCATCGCCCATATGCTTTGTGCCAAATCAAGGAGTTGGCTAGACTTTGTTTCAAGCTTTAGTTAACTGCATAGCATTTCACACAGCAAACTTTTAAGTGAACCAGAATGCAACATTAAAAAACCCATGGGCAGGTTATATTAGGCAGAAACATTTTATTCCAGAGAAAAATCATCATGGAGTGATGATAACAGCTGCATCTGTGCTTCTCCACATTTGCAATAATTATGTGGTTTGTTTATCAAACACACCTCTGTGAACAGAATACTTATCATCTGATAACCCAAAGAGCACATGGAAATTATGCACTGTTTTGCATGCTACAGAAAGGACATGTCACCTTGGTGACTCTACAAAAGATGGCAAGACGTGCTGATGTGCATCAATTTCATACAGACAGACATATCAGATTAAGTTTAATTTCACTGTATGATATTGCTTGTGCTCTCCCCTGTATTGTGCTATATGTGTTTTACCTCAATGTACTTTCTCAAGTCACTTGTCTACTGTCTATATGCCTGTAGAGATCTGTTAATAATGCTTATTTTGGAATATGTAATTAACATTTACTACATAGTATCAAAGTTTCAATGCCTCCAGTACCCGCAGTCTTATTAAGGTGACGCCTGCACACCTTGCTCTTGCATTGTAAGATTAGAAGGTTTGATTATCAGTGGCACATGGTGCTGCTATTCATTCCTCATCACTGCATTTGATTGGTCGGATCACGAGTAAATGTACGCCTCTTTTTTTAATGTAATCAATTGCTATCCAATTGCAAGACTGATTGAGAGGTGCTGAGCCTAAGTAGGGTTATAGGCTTGCTTTGACTTTGGCAAATTGTTTTGTGCAAATTGTATTACATTCGTGGGTATGTGTGTATTTATTTTTATGAGGAATTACCTAATTATCAGTAGAAATGGTGTAGAATGACAAGTAGAGCATGCACAATTTTTACCCCTAATGTACAGTGTTTCCTGCAGTTAAATTTGTTCCATGTAGGACCACATTCTTACTTCATACAAACCATTCCAGGGTTCGGGGGGTACCACAACGAGACCACTGTTTCTAAAAGGTGTTTCAATGAAGTGAAGTTAAATGAAGTGAACAACTGGGGAGATCTCTGTTAGAAATCAAAACAACTGCCCTTACAAACAAGTTGTGTAAACACCTTAAGTTTCTTACAGTGAAAAACAATGTGGGGCTCCTTTCTTATGCACGTTTGTGCCATTTGTTGGAGTGCCATAACTGGTGCACAGCAACATTTTTTCAGAGCACCATTAGATGTGTTTGCTTTCCAGACAGACTTACAAGGGGGATTTTATACACCTGACTGTACTGCTGCGAGAGTACTTAGGTTTTTGATTCACAGCAGAGGAATAAGAACTAAAAACTGAGATTTGATAGAATTTACCCATACACTTTGATTTTACAGGGCTTTTAGTAGTACAAAGACCTTCATGTTAATAAAGACAGCAGTTCTTCAGGAAATGAGCATGAAATGAGTTTACAAACACACTTGGGCATGTAGACCCTAAATAAATGTGGTCATTTATCCTGAACAGATCACCCGCTTATCTCAGTTAGGTACAGACTTACTGCATTAAAGCACAAATCGATTTTATATGGTGATCCCAAAGCACCATAGCCTGAAGTAAGCTGTCCTAAATTGTGGGAAGGGAAATTAACAATATGCACCGTCCTTCCACAGCAAATACATTTGAACTAAAGCCACAAATCACATGCGACATTTCTTTCTAACCACTTGAAATAATTCCACTCCCAGGGAGACAGACTGCAAGCTACAGAAATGCCTCTCTTTCAAGAAAACCACTTATTTACACAATGTGTTGCTCATCCTGCTGGTTGCGGACTGCACTTGACAAGCTTTTTGCTCAGAAAGTAAATTCTGAGAGGGTAAATAAAAGGGTAGTTGAGAATCCAACAGTGCCACCCAGGCTGACTGCAACAAAAGACCTATTAGTTACTATAAAACTGTCACACCGCCTTTTTGGACTCATAAATTTCCTGACAGATAATAAGTGTTTTTGGCAACAGAGGAGCACAACTGACCCAGCTTGCCAGATAATGTCATCCTTTGTCTCCATGCAGAGGAAGGCCTTTTGATTTAAAATCAATTTTTACAGCATTTTTTACACCCAAGATCAGACCAAGATTTTGCAAACTACTTAGAGACAATTGTTTCTTGTTTAAAACATGGCATGGCTTTTCCAAAACCTAGCAACTACCAACAGTGATGGAGAGCTTGCAATTAGGTAGAAAAGAACATGATATCTCAGCGTTTCTGTTTGTTTAAACAACAGTTCCTTGAAAAAAGTTTCCTCCTGCCCCTTTTTTATTGTATTAGGACAAAACATATTGGAGGCATCCTCTCACTCCCAGCACAACGTGCTTTAAGAGTAACTTTATTTGAAATGTTTTCAAAATTAGAAATATAGTTCTTAACAATCTTGTAATCGTGAACGTGAGTAAGTGGGTAATAAAAATGCACGTACCGTACGGCTGCGCTCTACTAGTGCTGTTTGAAGTATTACAATCTTTCATGTAACCTAGCGGGATCTTTGTCATTGGGAGTGACAATTCCCCTACGTTTGCAGGGACCAAACTATTGATACCAATAACAGGTGTAGTGACTCATGCCGGAAAACTGACGCGCCTGCCCGATTCTTTCTTAGCGCCAGCACTGCGGACTTGAGAGTGGAGGAGTTGAACTGAGAGCTGACAGTAGTGTGCTTACACACCTCTCTCCTCCCGACTACGTCTGTTAAGCAGGGGATGTGACTGGGTACCCAACACTTCTTATTGTATTTATAAATTCACTTACTCCTTATACTTGTGATGGCCTCCACGTGAGTGCTCCATGAGCAGCCTGAAGTTTGTTATGTTCTGTGATGTTCCTACTCCCTACTAGCGTCAAAGACTTACATTTGACCATCGATTTCCAATACCATTTGTTAACTGTAGGTCCTGGTGAGAGTTAGCAGCACCAACTACCTGGGCAGGGCTGTCCAAGTTTCCTTTTCCCTTTCAATAGATCCCTTTTTTGCCAGATTCCCCCCCACATGAAAGCCATGAGATATCATTCTTTCAATATAAAACCAAAGTCTTCTTCCAGTCAGCTGTGACCTCTCTAGCTGGAAGAGCTCAGAAAGATAATTATACTACTTTAACTCATTTTATTTTGCCCTGAATTTCGAAAACATCAATTTTTCTTCTTCTTTTGGCTTCTCCCGTTAGTGGTTGTCACAGTGGATCATCTTCTTCCATATCTTCCTGTCCTCTGCATCTTACTCTTTTACACCCATCACCTGCATGTCCTCTCTCACCACATAAATACTGGTACTTATGGTACTGGTAATGCTTGTTAATACATTAATAGACAGGCTATTCGTCTCTGTGCAGTATCGCATAGTAATAACCATTTAATAGACTGGTAAAGCTGGCGCCCTGCCCGGGGTTTGTTTCCTGCCTTGCGCCCTGTGTTGGCTGGGATTGGCTCCAGCAGACCCCCGTGACCCTGTAGTTGGTTGGATAATGGTTGGATGGACTGGTAAACTTACTTGTTAACATTAAGGATTCACAGGTCTTATAATGAAGTATGCAATATTAAGAGAAATGTGCATATCTGACCATTCCAAAATGAAATTATTTTAGTAGGCCACATTGCACAGATGAATAAACACTTTACTAAGTGTTATTAACACCAGAAGAAGCCTTTGTTAAGGTCTTATTACATTAGAGTCCCTGGCGTAGCTGGAAAGGCGAAGGAAGGTGGTCTGCCCCCAGCAACACTTTTTTACGGTCGGAACTTTTTAATAAACATTAGTACTTTTTAGACTTTTTTAACAATTTTGTTTGATAGGACTTTGGCAAGCTAATGAGTGTTTATCTATGTCAAAATTACATCATTTATAATGTTTAAAAACTATTTGTTGCAAGGTTATATTTTACAAATGCCAAATTTGACCAGTTCGCCGACTTACTCTGACCAAAAACTCTCTCTGTCGACTTATTCAATCCCTTCAATCTCATTATTAAAATTTTGCTATTCTCTCAATCTCAAGATGAAACGAACAAAAGAGAGCGGTGGTGCTTTCAGAAAAAAGAAAAAGGCAAGGGAAGAAATATTAAAGAAGAATAAAGGGCCATTATGTAAATATCTCAATAGTAATCAATAATTAGAAATGTAGTTAACACTTTTGTCGTTTTCATTTTTTGTATGATATGTATTATGTTTTATTTTGTAAGTGGGAAGGGGTTTGGCAAACCCAAAGACCGCTTCTGGCAGCAAAAACTCTAGCTACGCCACTGATTAGAGTAAATACAGTAAGTAACAGATGCATTTCCACAGTACAGTACCTAAACTAATGTATTACCAAAATACTGGTGGATGAACATATTCTAAAATTTTTGGTAATACTTTAATTTAGGTACTGCAAAAAAAGTTTCAATTACTTATTTACTGTTATGTAACAAAACCTCAACATACAATTCTTTGGGTCTCCATAACATTTATAAAGCATCAGTAAAGTGTTTATTCATCCCTGCAATGTGACCAACTAACATAACATCACTTTGGAGTTGGCCAGGGTGGCTCAATTGAGGACACATGTCTCTTGATATTCCATATTTAGTATAAGACCTGTGAATCCTTCATATTAACAATTAATTTTACCATCTTGTTAATATGTCATACTGCACAAAGATGACTAACAGATCTACTGATGTAGTATTATGAAGACTCAAAGAAGCCTTTGCTAAGGTCTTATTAAATAAGAGTAAATAAATAATAGATGAACTTCTGCAATACCTAAACTGAAGTGTTAACAATTTTTTTGTGATCTCTGTTTTAACAAATTGATATGTACATCAATACATAGTAGTGCAAATCATCACTGAACCATTAAAACATTGTAAAGTAAGAATTCCCATCTTCCCACAGCCCCATGACGAAGCTTTTGCAGGGATAATTTTAAAAGCCATGCAGGGGAATAATCACAAATTAACACATGTTAATGGACTCTCTGCTCTCTTCAACTGAATGGATGGAAGAAAATCCCTGGATGAAGAGCCATGACATCACTTCTAGGGTTACTAAGATCCATCCTTCCAGTCTCCTTCACCTTAAAAGTATTATAATGTGGATTTGTTTGAATTTTTTCTGAGTTTTGTGCTATGTTTTTCTGTTTTTTTAGGGTTTTTTGTGTTCATCATTGTTAGGTTGAAAACATTCAGATTCTAAAGCTAAGGTTAGTTGTCTGTTTAAAATGTATTTAAAGTAGTTGGGTTGATTTGCCTTCGATCTTATGTTTGTAAAAATATATTTATTTGTATGGAATGATGTGTGATTTTAATAAAATCAAAAAAATAAATAAATAAATAAATAAAGTAGTTCAATTAACGATATTTTGCATTTTGTTCCCTAGGATTAACCTGCTTCTGCAGAATACCATTTTAAGCCCTTGAATGTTCAATCAGTCAATGAATGTGATCTCCCAGTGTTTGCTGTTTTTACTGAGACTTCAGTAGCTAAAAACCTCAATCATCAGCACACTCAGTTGAAATGTGTACATAATGTGTATCTAACCAATGGAAATGTTTTGTTTTGGACCTTTCTGGTCATCTCCTCTACTGAGTCCCGAGGTACCTTTTTTGTATTTGTAGGAATGTTCCAATTTCAGATTTTTGGAGAATTCTGTTCTAGTATGTTTTATCAGTTATCATTCGTGCCATCATCTTTGCTCTTCATATCCTCCTTCTCTTGGATCTTCCTGCTCTCTGTTTATCTCTCTTTTGTTTTTCCAGAAGAGACTTTGTCTCTTGTAATTTATCTACATGTTTAGCCTCATAGAAAATATTAAAAAATTACTTCAGTGCCAATAGTTATTCTGCTGCTTTTATATGCTCTTTTTCTTTGCATAATGTAAATGTTTCTTCTGAGTGTCTTTAATTTTCCATTGTTTTGGATTAAAGTTTCCTGGTTATGTCAAATGCTTGCACTTTTTCAGCAGCCGTGAGCACCTGTGACCCCAAGCATTACACACAATCAATTGAAACAAAATCCAGAGCCTGGAGACACAAAGTTTTGACAAGTTCTGCTGTCTGCATAATGACACAGCAGTGACCTCAAGGACAATATTGACTAGTTGAAGGCATTCCTAAGTCACCACAGGTTCCACATACTGAACAGGAGCCAAGTGTGTCATCGGATCTCACATGTGGTTGCAGAGAATAGTGGAAATGAAAAAGTAAACACTGGTTCCACTATAAAAGCGGCACTACAAGAGTAATAAGAGGTGTAATAGGCAAGTCGCTAAATAGCAACATAATCTGAAAAGTTCTTTGGTAAACTGTTTTATGCTTCACCTATAATATTAGATATGGATGGCATGGTGGCACAGTGGCAGCACTGCTGCCTCACAAGGAGGCTGTTTACGTCCCGGGTCCTCCCTGCACAGAGATTACATGTTCTCCTGCTCCAGGTGCCTTCCAAGACATGCAGGTTAGATGGACTAGTGAAGCTAAATTTACTCTAGTGTGTATGCAAGAGTGTGGTGTTGCTTCATCCTGTGATGGGCTGGCACCCTCTCCAGGGATTGTTCCTGCCTTGTGCCCAATGCTGTCTGGGATAGCCTCCAGCTTCTGATGAAGCAAACAGGACAACATCATCTGCAAAAAGCAGTGACCCAATCCTGAGCCCACCAAACCAAACCCTCTCAACGCCCTGGCTGCACCTAGAAATTCTGTCCATAAAAGTTATGAACAGAATCGGTGACAAAAGGCAGCCCTGGCGGAGTCCAACTCTCACCGGAAACAGGTTCGACTTACTGCCAGCAATGTGGACCAAGCTCTGACACCGGTTGTACAGGGACCAAACAGCCTTATCAGGGGGTCCGGTACCCCGTACTCCTGGAGCACCCCCCACAGGATTCCCCGAGGGACACGGTCGAATACCTTTTCCAAGTCCACAAAAGACTGGTTGGGCAAACTCCCATGCACCCTCCAGGACCCTGCTAAGGGTGTAGAGCTGGTCCACTGTTCCGCGACCAGGACAAAAACCACACTGTTTCTCCTGAATCCGAGGTTCGACTATCTGACAGACCCTTCTCTCCAGGACCCCCGAATAGACTTTTCCAGGGAGCCTGAGGAGTGTGATCCCTCTGTAGTTGGAACACACCCTCTGGTCCCCCTTCTTAAAGAGGGGGACCACCACCCCGGTCTTCCAATCCAGAGGCACTGTCCCTGATGTCCATGCGATGTTGCAGAGGCGTGTCAACCAAGACAGTCCTACAACATCCAGAGCCTTGAGGAACTCTGGGCGGATCTCATCCACCCCCGGGGCCCTGCCACCAAGGGAGTTTTTTGACCACCTCGGTGACTTCAGTCCCAGAGATGGGAGAGCCCACCTCCGAGTCCCCAGGCTCTGCTTCCTCATTGGAAGGCATGTTATTGGGAGGAAGTCTTCGGAGTACTCCCCCCACCGACCCACAATGTCTGAGTCAAGGTCAGCAGCACACAATCCCCACCATATACAGTGTTGACACTGCACCACTTTCCCCTCCTGAGATGCCGGACGATCACCAGAATCTCCTCGAAGCCATCCGAAAGTCATTCACCATGGCCTCCCCAAACTCCTCCCATGCCCGAGTTTTTGCCTTAGCAACCACCGAAGCCGCATTCTGCTTGGCCTGCCGGTACCTATTAGCTGTCTCCAGAGTCCCACAGGACAAAAGGGTCCTGTAGTACCCCTTCTTCAGCTTGACAGCATCCCTCACCGCTGGTGTCCACCAACAGGTTCGGGGATTGCCGCCACGACAGGCACTGACCACCTTACGGCCACAGCTCCGTTCAGCCACCTCAACAATAGAGACACGGAATACGACCCATTCAGACTCAATGTCCCCCACCTCCCTCGGGACGTAGTCAAAGTTCTGCTGAAGGTGGGAGTTGAAGCTACTTCTGACAGGGCACTCTGCCAGACGTTCCCAGCAGACCCTCACAGTATGTTTGGGCCTACCAGGCCTGACCGGCATCCTCCCCTACCATCGAAGCCAACTCACCACCAGGTGGTGATCAGTTGACCGCTCCGCCCCTCTCTTCACCTGAGTGTCCAAGACATGTGGCCGCAAGTCCGACGACATGACCATGAAGTCGATCATCGAACTGAGGCCTAGGGTGTCCTGGTGCCAGGTGCACATATGGACACCCCTGTGCTTGAACATGGTGTTCGTTATGGACAATCCGTGACGAGCAAGGAAGTCCAATAACAAAACACTGCTTGGGTTCAGATCGGGGGGGGGGGGGGCATTCCTCCCAATCACGCCCTTCCAGGTCTCACTGTCATTGTATTGAAGTCTCCCAGCAGAACGAGGGAGTCCCCAGAAGGTGCACCCTCTAGCACCCCCTCCAGGGACTCCAAAAAATGGTGGGTACTCCAGACCGTTTTTTGGCGCATATGCACAAACAACAGTTAGGACCCGTCCTCCACCTGAAGGTGGAGGGAGGCTACCCTCTCCTCTACTAGGGTGAAATCCAATGAACAGGCTCCAAGTCGGGGAGCAATAAGTATACCCACACCCACTTGGCACCTCTCACTGGGGGAAACTCCAGGGTGGTAGAGAGTCCAGCCCTTCTGAAGGAGATTGGTTCCAGAGTCCACAATGTGCGTCGAGGTGAGCCCGACTATATCTAGCCGGAACCTCTCGACCTCGCGCACTAGCTCAGGCTCCATCCCCTTCAGAGACGTGACATTCTGCGTCCCAAGAGCCAGCTTCTGTACCCGTGGATCAGACCGACAAGGTCCCTGCCTTTGGCCACCACCCAACTCACACTGCACCCAACCTCCTTGGCCCCTCCTACAGGTGGTGTGCCCATGGGAAGGGGGACCCATGTTGCCTCTTCAGGCTGTGCCTGGCCGAGCCCCATGGGTACAGGCCCGGCCACCAGGCACTCACCATCGAGCCCCACCTCCAGACCTGGCTCCAGAGTGGAGGGCCCCGGTGACCCACGTCCGGGCAAGAGAAAACACTGTCCAAAGTTTTTATTCTTCATGGTAAATTTTCTGAACTGCTCTTTGTCTTGTACCTTACCTAGGACCAGTTTGCCTTGGGTGACCCTACTGGGGCATAAAGCCCCTGACAACAGAGCTCCTAGGATCATTTAGACATGCAAATCCCTCCACCACAATAAGGTGGTGGCTCGAGGAGGAGGTGAGCCAATATATATATGAAGGGAGGACCAAAAGACTTTATTATAAAACTTACAGCAATTTCCTTTTAGTCACCTTTAAAATACTCTCTTTAAATGAAATACACTTGTCCCAGCACTTCTCCTATTCCTGGGAATATCTTTTGCTACCGTGTCTCATGGTCTGGAATCCCTACAGATTTTCTCCAGCTGTCTGGAGTTTTTTTTTGTTTTTTCTGTCCCCCCTGGCCATTGGACCTTACTCTTATTCGATGTTAATTAATGCTGATTTATTTTGTTTTCTTATTGTGTCATTTATTTTTCTATTCTTTATTATGTAAAGCACTTTGAGCTACTGTTTGTATGAAAATGTGCTATATAAATAAATGTTGTTGTTGTTGTTGTGTCTACAGCCACCAGCACTTATTTCTGGATTTCTTCTATGGTAACAAATCTTCTACTTTTTAGTCTCAGTTTTAATTTTGGGAGAAAAATAAGTTACCAGGAGTAACTGAGACCTGGTGAATACAGGATGTGTAAAGTAACAACTACATTGTTTTTGGTCAAAAACTGTTTGACTGACAACGTGGTGTGTGCAGGTGCATAATCGTGGTGCAATATCCCATTTTGGATGTGTCACTTCACCAAACACTTATTGCTGATTAACTGTCTATAGGGAGCAAGCTATATATGAACAAGTCACTATTGTAAAATTTGATCCTCGTTGTCTTGCTGTTCAATATGTCCTGACATGCTTTTTTCAGCTTGGAGAAAAAAACTGTCTAAGTCACATGCAAGGTTGTAGAATAAATGTTGTAAATGCACACTCGATCAACTCAGTACAATGCCATTCAGTTGATTTTCCAAACATTTACAATATAATGCCAAGTGGCATTCTCTAGAACTACACTCTATTACCATATTATTGACTAATTCCAGGAAATTTTTGGGTCCCACATCTATAGTGTCTGTGCAATGTTGTACACTAAATGCAGTTTGTTTGGTTATTGACAACTTTTTGGGGCCTTACAATGTGTTTGCCATTATGGCATACATCAAATTTAAATCCGTAACTGAGAGGCAAAAATATTTAGTTTTTAACATGCCTCAGTGAGAAAGAATTCCTTCTTGAAACACTATTTTAAAGTCCTTCTATAAATTTCAATCTACTGGCAGTGGGAAGCATGTGTTTGTTGGACCGCTGAGGAATGTGAGAACACCTGAAAATCTATATATATAAAATTCTTTTTGCGTTTGAAACGGAAATTACGTATGACCACGTGAAACGGAAATTACGTATGACTACAGAACATATTATAATACAGGAACTAATCACTTTGTTTGTGGACACCATTTTTATACCATCTTTACAAATTGTTATTATTTGTGTGAGAGTTACTTTACTGATATTGAAAAGAAGTAAACACAAACACGCCGATCTATCCCATAGAATTGCGCCCCGCGTCACCCTCTCCCAGCCCTCCGCCATCGGGCACGTTCTGACAGAGAAGTTTTATTTATTTGTCCACGTGACTGTCGCAGAAACTGCCACATTATAACTTTTTTTTAATTGTCAGTACTTTATAGTACAAGAGATGAGGAAAACGGCTTTGTGTCTTTCTACTGTTTAACTACGCCGAGCTGTAAAGAATGTGAAGACAAGACCACCTTCAGCGGCGAGGGGTCATGAGAACAAAGTGGACGCTCGGAGGCGCGGAATGTCGGGCTGCTCCGCCAGGTCGAGAGCTTCGCAGTTTCGGGCGGTGTCCTCTCTTCTCTCACTGCTTGTGACACATCGAGTGCCCCGTCGGCTCCTGGGAGAGTGGAAATCTTTGCGAATGAGTGTGATCGGTGCCATCAAAGCAAAACTCTCTTTGTAAATTGCACTGCACGACTTCTTACTGTCCCTTAAGGTGAGTTCAGGTCACTAAAACCCCGGAACATTCAAGGTTCCTTTTGTGATGAATTCTTTTAAGACGATGGAGGGTTTACATCTAAGAAGATGTACCGACCTCTTCATGTTAAGTTTTAGACTTGGGAATTGTTTGGACCTTCTGCCCATTAAGCACGGAAGGGCAGTGGCCACATTTCTCAGAATAATTTTTCTCTTAAATCACAGGCACGTAGTGCAAGTTGTCAGGCAGAAATTTGCAGGATCGCATAGAAAATGTAATTTCTATGTGGCGCCTTTCACAAAGGATCTGCTACGGACAGATGATCCAAATACATTTAAGCTCCTGTTAGTGCTACTTACCTGTTGTATTATAGCGCCTTTAAAATGTACTTTACCCGAAAGCACTCCAGTACTGCTCAATGTATCTTTACTTCTTACATGTTAATGTTATACTGTTTAATAATTTATATACTACATTTTATTTTTTTCCCTTGCACTCAGTGAGTGAAGCCACTGGGTAATCAACTAGTATTAATATAAAATATAAAGGGTGAGACGGGCTGTTGTGCAGAGACTCAGCATTCAGCATGACATCATGTAGAATGATGAATTAAACGTTTCACAGTGGACTGTTCTCAGAATTCTCCATCAAGAGTTATCTTGTCACCCATATAAAATACAAATAGTGCTGAATGTTTAGGAATAATTTAGAAAAGCAACTTGACTTTTGTACTCCGTTTATCGAACTATTAAATGAAAACTGAGATATGCTGAGCATTTTGTGAACTCATTTAGAAGACTGCTAATGGTGTTGCTCATTTGAAAATGTTAAGTTTAAAAAATAATATTATTTAAAACAGTAAAAATAAGCTACATTGATTTATTATTTTTAAGCACTTTATTCCTTATCAGGCGCTGTGAGTCAGGTTGCTAAGCAACCATTCATACCATTATTTTATAATGTGCAAAATAAACACAGGACAAGTGCAAGACATGTAAAGAACTATACCAGCGTTTCTCAACCTTTAAGTATTTGCGACCCGAGTTTTCATAACAGTTTTAATCGTGCCCCCCCCCCAACATTTTTTTGAAATGTAGATGCATATTTTATTATATCTACTTAACTTTTATCAACATTTGTCTAACTCTATATTTATTTTTCTAGTATCAGAATGTAGTTTAAGTTAATTTGTTTTGGTTTCAACGGATGTTTTTTTCATATTTTTGATTCTTGTTTTCTTTTTTTCACATCTTCGCGCCCCCTTTTTTGTTACTTCGCGCCCCCCAGGTTGAGAACCACTGAACTATACTATATTTCAATAGATAAATAAATAATTCAAAATAAATTATAGGTAAGTAAACAGATAGTAATAACACAAGGCAACAAAAATTTGCTTTTGGTAATCATCAGAGACCACAACACATGTTCCTAAATTAGTTTTTCAAGCTAATCTCAGATCCGCTTTCAGTCTTTTCCAATCACATCAACTTTTTCAGTTATGAGTAATGTTAGTTTACAGTGCACTGTACTTGCATTTAGTTTTTACTAAAACGTAAGCACCAATGTAGTAAATGTTTCAATATCTTCAGTGTGAAGTCAAATAGGCACACGCCATGGCATAGACATACTGAACGGTGTCAGTCCGCTACCACTGTTTCTTCGTAAACGCTCCAAGTAGGATTTTCTTGTGTACACTGTGTCTGGATTGTCACAGTAGAACATCCCAGCAGTAGTCGGCCATCATACTCTCATTCCAGTAATCTTGGTAACGACGCTCCATTAACAGAATGGCCTGGTGAAGATGTTCTCCTTGCTCGTCACTCATCATACCAAGATTTTCTGGAAAGAACTCTAGATGTAAGAGCATGAAATGTATTTTCAATGACAGGCGACAGCCCAGTTTCTGGTATGAATCAAGCAGATTCTGAGCTCCTTCCTTTTATGCAGGAGACTTATGGCTCCCCAAAAAGTTTTCACAGAGCCACTTGAATGCTTCCCAAACTTCTAGCTCTGCTTCTGAGAGAGAATGTTTAAAACCAACGGACTTGATCTGTACACCTATAAATATCCCTTCCTACAGATGACATATGGAGCCCAAGATTTATCCTGGTCACCATGTGGACAGCTGAAGTACAATTTGTATATCTTCTTAAGATCAGCGGTAATTGGGTGACGTTGTGCTTTTGTCATGAATGAACCACATACATAACAGAAATCTGCCTGGGTGATTAATGCAATTTCTAGGCATGATAACAACTGAAAGCAATCACAGTTAATGCCATCTGTAAAATAAAAATACAGACAACTGTCATTAAATTTTGTAATATGCTTAGGCTACTTAAAACAAATATTATGCAATAAATAATTATCTTCGTCACAAAAACTAGACATGCTAGAGAAAATCTAAACACACACTTGAAATTGGCATGAAAAACACTACAAAACCCACACAAAATTATCTCTGATTAAAATGACCTGTTGACCTGTGTAATTTGAAATAGATAGTGTCAGAGGTGGCTGGGGTGGCGACCCAGCCGTGATGCCCAGGAGGACCGGAGGAGGGCTTGCGCCTTCCCCAGACCATCTGGGGGCGACCGCCCTGGTTCCTTTGGGGGCCACGGGTACAGAGCTTTGAAGCTCCACCCTGTAGGGGCCCGTGGTCGCCGCCAGGGGGCGCCCCCATGCCTTTGGAGCCCTGGACCTCAGCACTTCCGCCACACCAGGAAGTGCTGGGGGGAATAGGAGCAGGGACACCCGGAGTGCTTCCGGGGTTGCAGCCGGCACTTACCCAGACGGGGGCGTGTCGGTGGGAGATTGCCAGGAAGCACCTGGAGCACATCCGGGTGATAATAAAAGGGGCCGCCTCCCTTCATTCAGGGCGAGAGTCGGGAGTGGAGTGGACTGAGCTGGAGAAGAGAGAAGGAGGTGGTCTGAAGAAAGGCATTGTGTGGCCAGGACTTTGGGGACTTGTGGGGTTTGTGTGGCACTTTATGGACTGTATATAGTGTAAATAAACGTGTTTGTGGGTGACATGAACGTGTCTGCCTGTCTGTGTCCGGGCCAGCCTCCACAATAGCAATAAATAAATAATAACAGTAAAGCTAATAGATAAGAAAGCAACAATAGTGACAAGTGCAACAAATATACGGCATGTAAATTCACTACTAGGGGCAGATCTGAGGGTAGGAGGGCAGCACAGATTTAGAGACTAGACAACTGAGGGGTAGAAGCTGTTGTAGTACCTGGCAGAACTGGTTCAGATGCTTCAGTATCTTCTGCCAGATGGAAGTGTGACAAAGAGACCATGGGAGGAGTAGGAGTGGTCCTTCACAATGCTGAAACCTTTGAGGATAAAATGCTTTACAAAGATGTCTTCAATGGAGGGCAGAGAGGTCCCAACGATCTTGTCTGCTGTGTGCTCTATCCATTGTAGGACCTTATGGCCAGAGACACTGCAGTTCCCAAACCAGGCAGTGATGAAGTTGATCAGAATGCTCTTGATGATGCCCCTACTGAATGTGGTGAGAATGGGGTAAGGTATTCTTGGCTTCTTCAGCTGCCAAATGAAGTGGAGTCTTCTTAGCTATGGAGGTGGTGTTAATTGACCAAGTAAGGTCAGCTGTGAGGTGCACACTGAGGTGCTCTTCATCATTCCCCCACAGAGTCCTCGATGTGCAGAGGGAAGTGGATAGCATGGGCCTTCCTGAAGTCAACAATCATTTCTTTCATATTGTCCACATTAAGAGATGGATTGTTGCATTTGCACCAGTCCGACAATCATCATATCTCCGTTCTGTAAGCTAACCACCATTGTGTCATCTGCAAACTCAATGATCCTGCAATACTGTGTAAAAGCCACTTGACTTGACTTGACTTCAAAATCATCATGTAGTTGAGCTACAACCATTATGAAGCTTACCATGACAAGTGATATGCCTCAGGAATCTATCCCCTTTTTGGAATGATAATTAATGTTTCATTGACCACATTTTTGCTTTCTACTTTTCTCTTTTAGTAATATTCATGTGAGAAATAGATCCATTTATGTATTTTATTATATGGTTATTATTGTGTATTTATGGCTCTGCTGTCATTATAATAATAATACTCCTCTTGGGTTCTAGTATGGTACCGATTTTCTTACTTGGGACCTCAGATTAAAAGGTTTAAGGTCCCCTGGTTTATAGAACTACAGAAATAAGGGGAAAATAGTGATGCAAAGAAAATGATATATAGAAACACCATCCCTTTATAGCAAAGAATTACACAGAAGTAGAGCTGCATCCCAGAACATTAACCAAAATGAAAGAGCAATGCGTTTACACACACACAGACCAGAGACTGTAGTCTTTTAAACTGATAGAAATTCAAAAGAATCTTGTATCACGTTTGGCCAGAATCATGGTGTGACGGACGGCCAGGACCCATGTCCGGCCAGGATGCCCCTTTGACACTGGATCAGGGGGAGAAGCCGTGGGATGCACACTATGTCCCCTGGAACACTTGGTGGCAGCCCTCCAGGGTTACACCTGGGACTGGGACTTCAGGGCTCAGCCATGTTGGGCTCCGTGGCCACCACTGGGAAGAGCTGCACGGCTTAACGAGCCCATGTGGGCTGGAAGGCAGCCACACCCGGAAGTGCAGCCTGAATTAGGTTAATTATCACCTGAATCACTTCCGGGTGGGCTATAAGAACAGCCTGCAGCCACTTCTCGAGGGCCAGAATCGGGACGAGGAGGACAAAGCTGCCTGGGAGTGTGCTGGTGTTTTTTTGTTTGGTGTGTTTTGGGACTGTGCTGTAGCTGAGGGACACAGGGAAGACGTGAACCTTCAGTGGAAGAAAAATGAAATCTTTATTTTTTCACCTGTGCCTCCAGTGTCAGTCTGTGTTGGGTCGGCGCTAACCAAGCGCTTCTGCCACAATGGTTTAATTAATTTTTCCCCTTTTTTGGTTGTGCCCATTACTATTCATCATCATTGGTAAGGTAACTATAACATAACATTCTCAAAACTGCTTAAGTGAATTCAATATTACAGGATTAGAGCCAATTCTGACTCACAGGGACCAGCCCTGAATGGGGCACATGGTTGATATATTGAAGCACAAGTGCCACAATAAAGATTAACACCCAGGACCAGGACACGGGGTCCATAACACAGCACTGCTTATCAATGCGCCACCTTCCTGCCATACCAAATAAAGTAATTACAAATAATAATTAGACCCAGAATCATTAAAACCCCTTTTCTAAAGGCCACAATATAAAAATGTTTGTTAAAAATGTAGCTTAGTTCTTCTTTTTTTGTTCTCTGTTTTTTACTGCAGTATTCTTTACCACAGTCTACCTACAGTTAATTGCATCTTGGCTTTCAATGAACCAGCAGTGCATAACACAATGCAAGAAGCCTAATGGTCTGCTGGCTTTCACTTGCAACATCAGGAGTCCAGAGGTCACACATGAAGCACCATCTCCCCATATGAGAGGTACAGAGCAGTAAAATGTACAGCTTGTCATCTGAGTAAAGACCAATGCTGTAATTAGTCACTGCCTGATGGTTAAGTACCCATTAAGAATGGACTCTGAAAAGAGGAATAAGAGCGTGCAAACAGAAAAAAGAAAGCTTTCTACACCCGTGAAGTTTTTTTTTTTTTTTGTTTTTTTCAGAATGAGAGAATGCCTTCTCTGACCCCTGCCACTTAATTACATCTTTGCTAGCAACAGGGGAGAGAACACTGGAACCCGAGGAGTGAGAAGAATACCAGCAACTTCAAAAGTTACTTAGGACTCACCACACACTGTCTAAATTGTGTACACCTTTATTGTGTGAAGACAGCTGGATAAATTGCAACACATTCCAGCTGGAGTTCAGTAAACATTTATATCAGAAATTCTTCGCTGTTTCCATCCCTGTTGTATATAGGAAAAAAAAAACTTTCAGCATGCAGTGACCCTTGCAATAATGACACCTCATTCTTTTCAGTTATGTCTCGTACTTTTTTTAACTTTAAAACTCTCTAAAGATTTTATAACAATGCTTTAACAAACACAAACAAGCTAGTTCTTCATATTTACAAAAGGGAAGAGCACAGATTGCAATATGCTTATTAAAAAGAAATAACAATACTGATGAAATTGACTTTACAAGCAAGCAAGATGCCTGGTTGTGCTAGAGTGGCAAATCAGGGCAAAGGATGGTATTCTGGATTTGAAAGAGTACCTTCATTTGTTTACTGGAATATGGTTGACAAGAGTTAGGCCCTAAGCTTGGATTAAGTGGGCTCAGTAAATGGCTGTTGTGATGAATGATCACTGACAACCTAAGTGAAATACTGCTAGGAACTATGGAAAGATTACAAACAGAAGAATCACAGTGTCAAGTTTGGTTACAAACAGTATGTATATGTTGTATATTTCTTATATATATTTCTCTTCTGGTTCATTTTTCTTCCTCTTCAAACCCGGTCCCACCCACACGCAGCCCACACAGCATTTCTTGATTCCTATTCGTCCTCTTCCAAACCCTTCCCCACGCTGCTTGCGGCCTCCCATACACCCCCACGCCGCTTTTCTCGAGTCCTATTCCTCCTTCGGACTACCGCTTTCCCCACTCCTCTCATGACCCCATTGGTGTCACGTCACCGCCCAATATCTAGCCTGACCGCGTGACCTTTCACTTCGGCCATGTCTGCGCCTGGGAGTCTTTTCCGTTGCCTGCTACAGGAAGGTACTCTCTCGACCATTGCCATAGATTTCGTTAATTGCTATTGGTTTCGCTCCTTACTATTTTCGTTATACTGTGACGGTTGTTTCCTAAGCCTTTGTTATAAAATGAACAACAGTATCTTCTCTGTCGACGGGTTTTTGTACAACGTCATCTGTATTCCGGAATCCAGCAACTGCCTGTTCCTATCAGTGGGCTATTTCTTGACACAAACGGTTCACGAAGGCAATGCACTCTCACTACAACATAGGACAGTAGATTTCGTTGCATCACATTGGGACAGATTTGGAGACGTTCTTCCTGTTATTCTTTCCAAGAATCGAGCTATCACAACAAGTCACAAGTACTATCAATGCATGGCAACATCTACAGCAGGGGTGCCCACACTTTTTTCGGTTTGAGAGCTACTTTTAAAATGACTAGGTCGAAATGATCTACCTACATTAAAGATGCTATATATATATATATATATATATATATATATATATATATATATATAT
>JANRMT010062835.1:36838281-36861284 GCA_026402145.1 Polypterus bichir lapradei
AAAATATGTTGTCATACCTTGCATAACTGAATAACCTTTATGGCACAATAACAATTCAATACATTTATGGTCACTACAGTATTTGGATTTAATAATCTTTATGTGGAGCCCAATTATGCAGTCAACAAGGTAGCTCTTGGAAAGACTTCTTATGCTTAATGATTGAGTGACTCACCCGGAACGATGCTTCGGTGTGTTTGCCTTTGCTTTTGAATTCAGCCAAGTGAAAAATGATGGCTGTCTGATTAACTGTGATTTTAGTTCCCTCTCCTTTCTCTTTCTCAGATTGATTTTCGGAAGGAAGTCAGTTTCATAGTTTTTATGAACTGTTCCAAGGTGCCTTTCCACATTTTCCCTCTTTGGAATAGCAATGATAGATTGACAGATCAGACGAACGCACTTCGATTGTGACATTGTGAGAAAAAAAATCCTGTTCCAATTCCACATCCAGCCCATACCCTCCCCAAACAATTTTTTTTTAAATCCCCTCTTTAGTCGATATAAATTGGAAGGCTAACTAGATCACAGCCGGAGTTTTGCAGTAGCTTGCACGGTTGATCGTGCGTGCGGGGTGACCAGTGTATTAGAAGACAAGAGGCCGCCCTGTATGTCAATCAAGCGGCAAGTGCCATAGGGAGGATATATGATAGACTAACATTTAAAAAATTTTTTTTGAATGCAACGCGATCTCCCTGCACTACCCTTTGTGATCTGCTGGTCGATTGCGATCGACGTCTTGGGCACCCCTGATCTACAGTTTATGGTGGTGAAGCTGAAATTCAAGCTCTTTCCGAGATTAGATCTTTTGACACATTATCTGTCGTCTCCAGCAAAACACCTATTCACAACTACATCTTCTTGATTTCTGAATTCCTTTCTCACCGTTTTCCATTCCTATTCTTACACCGCCGTATGGTACGGCGGGCGTCCACTAGTATGTATATATTGTGAACCACACCTAAAACACAACTGCTTCACACACAAGTTCTAGTCCAACAGGTTAATTTATTTCACACAATACCTTCTCCACAGGCTCCAAAGCGCATTAAATGCAATACCCTCTTTGTTTTCTCCTTTCTTCCTCTCCAGGTGAGTGTTGTCCTCCTACACTCCTGACCCTGATTTGCTTGACAGCGTGTCTCTCGTACAACAATATTGCACTCCCGGGCCAGGATGAACGTCTTTGTAACAGGGGAGTCTCCACCCGGCAGTTCCCACCAATGGTCCCCAAGATTGCAACAGAGCTGCCAATTAGGACTATAGCTTCCATGTAGCCCTGTAGGTGTATAAATACAAGTTACAGTGTTCTACCAGTAGATCACAATGGCAGAAGATGAAAATGTAAGTCAGGAATGTGTCTTGTGAAAACAACTTCTTAAGTTCTCTAAGAAGAACATGTTCATAATAAACAAAACTTTACACCCAATAAACCCCCCCTTCCTGATCACACTGAATTAGCCACCTCCCCGCCCCCTCCCCATGTAATTTTTGCTATATATTGCCTTTGATTCTTGTAAGTCTAAGCATTATCCTCTGATGAAGACCCTTGACAGGGGTTGAAAGCTCAGGAATAAAAACTACTATGATACGTGGTTCATTTTTTCTCCCTTTGTGGATCTCCAGCTGCAAATATGCAAACCGTGTCACAGACGGTTCTCTTCCATATATATATATATATATATATATATATATATATATATATAGTGGTCTATGGCTGGCTTGTCATCCTGGCCAATACCCCCAGGCCACCAGATGGAGCCCTCCCTGCAACATGGAGGTGCCCCGAACACCAGCAGGGAATCATGGACAATGATGTTTTCATCCACAGCCCTGCTGGATACCAAAGGGGCTGCTAGAGGGAGCTGCAGGGAGAAGTAAAGAGCCATATGTGCCCTGTAACCCGGAAGTGCATTATAGGCAAAGCGACAGCAGAAGTGACGTACTTCCGGGATGAAGAAAATGACTTTTTATCTGACCCAGAAGTGATAAGGATCACATGAACTGATAAGGATCACAAATGATTGGAACACTTCCGGGTCAGGGACTATAAAAGGACTGTGACAGCTCCCAGACAGTGAGCTGAGCTGGGTGGAAGGGTGGCAACACGTCTGGGAGTGTGGAGGATTATTGTAGAGTATTGTGATTGTGTTTATTTAATGAGTACTGTGGAGAGGAGAGTGCTTTGTGCACTGTTGCATAAGAATAAAGTCATCTTTTGGACTTTTATGTGGTGTCTTGGACAAGGGTTCAAGGGAGTGTTACAGCCCCCTATCTGTCACTATATATATATATATATATATATATATATATATATATATATATATATATACAGTAAATAAATACACCAAAATAAATACTCACATACAAGTTTAAAAAGTTAAGACAGGATTTAAAAGTAGCCAAAGTTGGTGTGCTGACCTAATGTAAAGAGGTGGACTGTCCCAAAGCTTACGGGCAACTACTACAAAAGCATGTCCCCCTCTAAGATTAAGTCTAGAACTCGACCAATAGCTTCTAGTCAGTTGAGCTCACTGATCATGAAGGACAGTAAGTGTGTAAGAGATCAGTAACATAAAAGGGGGCTAAACCTTTCAGGGAGTTATAAACAAACAGTAAAACTTTGAACTCAATCCTGCAGTGAACAGGAAGCCAATGAACAGAAATTAAGAAGATGTGATGTGATGCTGTTTTCGCAGCAGTGTTCTGAACTAGCTGAAGACGAGAGGGGGTGACTGATTAACTTACCCTATAATTAGTTACAATAGTTAAACTGAGAAGAGACAAATGCATGAATTAGTGCCTCAAAATCATGTACAGAAAGAAAGGGCTTGACCTCAGCTAATACCCTGAGCTGAAAGAAACAAGCTTTTACAGTGGAGTTAATTTGTTTCAAATATGAGAGCATTACCAAAAATCACCGCAAGATTTTTTGCAATGGGTTTCCAGCAAGTTATCAAGGAGTAAAGATTCATTTCTGTAGCACAAGTAAGGTCAGCAGTTCCAAACCACACCGTCTCTTTTTTTGTCATGTAGACTAAGAAAATGAAGTGCCATCCATGTTTTAATGTCTTCCAGACATTCCAATAAAGGTTTAAGAGAAACTTTTGCTCTATTTCAGTGGAAAATATACCTGTGTATTATGTGCATAGCATTGGAAAAAAATACTGTATTTTTAAAAATGGATCTTAAGGGCAACATGTACAGTGAAAAAAGAATAGGCTTTAGAAGAGATTCTTGAGGTACCCCACAGGTGACAGGGGCCGAGGATGAGGAGAGATTGCCCACGCTGACTAAAAAGCTTCTTTCTGCCTGAGAAGTATGACCTGAACCATTTCAAAGCAGTTCCTTGTATACCTACATACTGCTCAAGACTGGCGATAAGGGTGTCATGGTCAACTGTATCAAATGTTGCAGTTAGATCTAACAGCAACAAGACAGCAGTATCCCCAGAGTCACTGATTAATAAGAGATCATTTAGAACTCTTAGAAGTGCAGACTCTGTGCTGTATTGTGTCTTTAAACCAGACTGAAATACTTCATAAAAGACATTTTCATTTAAAACAGTTGGCAGCTGTAGCAAGGCATCCTTCTACAGAACTTTACAAAGAAAGTGAAACTTGGAGATATGTCTGAAGTTTAAAAAAGGCCGAGACTAAACCAGACTCAAGGCAACTGTTTACAATGTCCAAAATGCTAGGTGACCACAAGTGGGAACAATATCTAACAGACAATTTGTGGGTTTAAGATGACTAATTACTTCTGCAATAAAAGGAGATACAGACTTAAACTGATGTAGAACAGCTGTAGTAAATGTAGGAGGGACAGACGGGTCATCAACATAGGGTGCAATGTGGGCTCTAATGCTAACAATTTTTTGAACAAAAAGTTGGAGAAAATCCTCACAGACCATTGGTGTAATGTTCAGCCACATAGGAACAGATAGGTGAAGTATAGTGTTTATACTGTTAAATAACATTCTGGGTCTATGACAATTATTTAAAATAATATATGAAAAATACTTAACTCTAGAAGATTTGACAGCTTTCTGATAATTAGACCAACTGTCCTTTAAAATATCAAAGGAGACCTGAAGCTTGTCTTCCCACCTCAGGGTATGAGTGGCATCATTTAGCCATGGCTCAGGTTTAGGTGTTGAGCACTTGACTTTAAACAGAGCAACAGAGTCTAAAAGGTCAGAACAAGTATCATTAAACAAAGTGACTAGACCATCAGTGCTCAGCTGAAGTGGGGGGACATGCACAGCATCCATAAAAGCCGCAGAGAATTTTCTAGCAGTGGTGGAGTTCATTATGTAAGAGCAGTGAGTCTCACTACCAAAGCTGACTGTTTGGTAAGGTAAGGAAGCCTCACTTATAACAGTCATGTGATCAGAAAAGCAAGCGTCACCAATTTCACTGCCCCAGACAAATTAAACCATATGATAAAACGAGGTCCAAGGTATGTCCATGTTCATATGTTGGGCCTCTCGCAGACTGAACAAGAGTACAAGAATCAATGAGATTTAAAAAGTCTTTCACCACATGTTTACTTGGTCAGCACACATGAATATTAAAATCCCCAAGAATTAAAAGTCTATCATAATTCAGGTGCTACCCGTTCTACTGCTCATCGTTGAGATGTTTCTGCATCTTGTTTGAAGTCCATGGTCAGTTGAACTGATTGGACCTGATTAGTCCTCACAGTTGACAATGTGTATCAGAGTTTAATTACCTAAGCAACAACATTCATGTCTCAGATGACTCTTCCTGTGAAGTCAGTACATGGATTGAGAGGGCATGGTGGGTCATGAAGTCACTGGAAAGAGGTATGTGGTGGTCTCAATATCTTTGCAAAACAACAAAGGTTCAAGTATTTAGAATCCTGGTGCTTCCTGTTTTGCTATATGGTTGAGAGACATGGATGCTATCCAGTGACCTAAAAAAGAGACGACTCCTTCTGTACTTTGTCTCTTCAGATAATCTTTGCATGCCTCACATTTGACTTTGTGTCAAACGAGCAGTTGCTCATGGAGTTCCGAATGAGGAACATTGCCTGCATTTTGAGGTAGCATCAGTTACAGCACTACAGCCATGTAATGCAATTCCCCAAAAGTGATCCGGCTCACAAGAGCCTCGTTATTGAAGACCTGAGGAGCTGAACCAGGCCAAGGGGACCACCACATAACACCTGGCTGCAGCAGATAGAGGATCATTTTCAGGGGGTGGGACTGGACCGTGTGTCTGCCTGGGGGGTTGCCAACCAGGATCCTGAGCTGTTTCGTCGAGTGGTGGGTGCGTTTACGTGCTGTACTAGTGCATGCTCCTCAACCTGACCTGACCCGACCCAATCAGAGCAAAAACCAAGCCATAAAGTCGAAAGAATTGTCTGCAGAGCTTAGAGATAGGATTGACTCTTTGTCTTCTCAAGGAAAGGATGATTGATTCATTAATAAATAACTGCTGTCTCATTTTTTTCATTTAGCAATTTACTGGTGCATTGTACTATGTTACCTTTAACCTTTAAGAAGTATCAAGGGGGAAAGTATGTGTGAGTTTAAATTAGGGCTGCTGTCCAATTAAAAAACTTTAATCACGGCTAATCGCACAATTAAAACATTTAATTGAAATAAATTCCATATTAATTGTAATTTATCATATTTTCTTCAAGCATATCAATATTTTTCTATAATACAGAAATAACTTGGTGATTAATTTCTAATAAAAAAGTTTTAATAATCGCTTGTCTGTGCATATTAAACTGTTCCAGTTAGTTTATTTTGTGTAACAGAAACAACACCTAACAAACACCTCCCCCGCCCCCCTATTGTTGGGAAATTCAATATAAATAGTTTGAACTGTTACGTTGCAATACAACATACCAAAAGCACTAACAATTACACAAACAATTAAATATTAAAAAACAAACATTACATCCTGGTTAGGTTCTTTTGCAGAGTCACCACTGTTATAGTTCAGGTTGTGCTTAACTGAGTAATAGACACGGGTCATCTCCACAGGTGATATCTGAAGAGGAGTTGAATTGAAAGCATGTAGCTTGGTCATTAATTAGTTTAAAATGTGTACAGATAAGGCTTTAAATAGCAAAAGATAGACTGAAAGAAACCAGAGACATGTGGTCAGGGGAGGCAGGTGAGGCTGTCATCATGAAAAGTAAAAAAACTAATAATGAAAACATAAAATAAATGTGTCCACTGGTCTGTGCTATAAATATGTTTTCTGTATGATTTCAATAATTCTGATAATTTTTATAAGCCAAAATCACTGACTTTGCGCATTTCCTGTTCAAATACAGGGGAGAAACACAAGGTGCAACAGCGACGAGCCTCACCTCACCTCGGACTCCCTCACACATGGAGTTGATGCATACAATTGGCGCGTGCCTTTTGCTGTCTCTCTGCATGTCACCAAAATAAGGTTTACAGACACGTTTATTATACACTCTGACTTTCCACAGTCTGGCTAATACCTTTAATGAATGTGTGTGACATATTTAGTCTTGCTGATCGGACATAAAATCACAGTGCAAAGGCACAAGGTGAGGCAGACAGTACTGTGCCGCCCTGAAGGGGGTGCATGTGAGCCCAGCAGGTGTTTGCTGCTGCTGTACTTCTACGCAGAGGCTCTGGGCACCAATAAGTTTGTGATATCAGAAAGTCAAGTGCACTTCAGAGGTCCATTTATTTTTATTTTTTGTTCCGACTGACTGCCAAAATGGAAGATTAAGACTTTTAAAACTAAATGAAAATAAGGAGGGCTTTTATAAGAAAGTGACTGAGATTTTCATGGAGAAGGATAGGCGCATGAACTTCATTTACAAATAAAGGTAAGACAATAAACGGTTTTCAATTTTCTAAAAAATGGGATCAGACTAAGAAAAAAAAATTCAATAATTAAAAACTAAATTTAGACCCTAAATAAAATATTCTTTTGCTTTTTTTGTTATCCTTTTGTTGAACAGTCTGTATTAAAGTTTATTAAAGCATCAGAATTAAAAGCTTTTGAAAACAACTAAATATTTCAATTAAGGTCAAAAATGAAATCTGTTTTATTTGTATACCACTCTATACTTTCATTTGTATTGAATGAGTATGAATTGTAGAATTGCAACGGCAAATTTAGAACACATGGAGGTTGAGGAGCAAATGCACTCTCTCAGCTCTCTCTTGCCACTATAAATGTAATGTTCTTTCTTAGCCAAATATGAACCTTTACCGATGTGTGTGTAAAAAATTCTGATGAGATATGAAACATAACCAGTAGTCAATGTGTATGCTGCCAACTGAATAGTGAATAAGCTACTCTTTGGGGTTCATATATTTGTAAATCTGATCTAGTTAGCCTTCCAATTTATATCGACTAAAGAAGGGATTTAAAAAAAAATTGTTTGGGGAGGGAATGGACTGGATGTGGAATTGGAAGAGGATTTTTTTTCTCACAATGTCACAATTGAAGTGCGTTTGTCTGATCTGTCAATCTATCATTGCTATTCCAAAGAAGGAAAATGTGGAAAGGCACTTTCGAACTGTTCATAAAAACTACAAAACTGACTTCCTTCCGAAAAGCAATCTAAATGAAGGTAGATCATTTCGACCAGGTCATTTTAAAAGTAACTCGCAAGCCGAAAAAGTGTGGGCAACCCTGATGTGGACTATAGTAGGTGACATATAATTAATTAAACAACAACAACATACCATGTCTGCTTTAGGGGAAGTCAGAGTGATGTATAAGGAATCGAGCAATTCCACTCTATGTCTTCGGCTCGTTAATTGTTTGTACAAGGGTAGCACATGCACCGTGCTGCTTCAGGTCACATTTCCAAGGGTGAGTGAAAAACCCAATGACAAATGTATAAAATGTTGCCAGGGCCAGGGGGTGAGCCATCGACATTGTGTCTCACACTCAGACCTATACCTGGGCAGTCTTACATTTCACAGTTGGACTTGCATTAGCAGACATCACTTCATGTAGCATCTTGTTCTGAACGTTACAGTACATTATACTGTGCAATGTAACTTGTTTTTTTAATACTGTCAATGTGTGAAAGCAGCATAATGGCAAGGAAGTTACTGACACACAATCTCACTGAGCGCACAGTGCTTGTCCATCTGCAATGTCAGCAAAACATGAAAATGAAACTCATTCACTCTGCTTCTTTGATTTTAATTGTTCTTATGTTATTCTCTGCACTTTGAAAAGCTAGTGTGTATATAAAATGAAGTGTATGAAAATACAAGTCAAATCGTGTTCCTTATTGATTCAGTACAGGAATTGTTATCATTGTTTTTTTTTCATTTCCGGCGCCGCATCCGAGTGGCAGCCTTTTCCAGCAGCTCCGTATATGACTTTATCTTTTTACCTTTTTATCTCTATTTTTATCTATTTTATCTATTTCACTGATCACTTCTACCACTTTCTTTTATGTGGAATTGCTCCCTGGACACTTTTTACTATTTTTACTACTTGACATGGATTTTTACACTCCGAGAATCGCCTATTCAAGTAGTCAGCTTAAAGCACTGAGAAGAAATGCACATGCCGGTGTGGTTGCTTATTTACCTGACGAGGTAAGAAGACGATATCGGGGCAGCCGAGCCGGCGCAAAGATAAAAGATAAGATTAAATCGAGACAACTTGAGAGAAAATGGCGTTATAAACCGTCGGTGCCTTCTGTGATCCTGGGAAATGTGAACTCACTACCAAATAAGATTGACGAACTGGCTGTGCTGGTGAAAACTGTCAGAACCTACAGAGAATGCAGCTTGCTGTGTTTTAGTGAAACGTGGCTAACAACTACCATCCCAGATGCTAACGTGGAGCTACCCGGGTTTAGCACAGTTAGAGCGGACAGAGACGCAAGTACCTGCGGGAAGAAGAAAGGTGGAGGACTCGCTCTCTATGTCAATACAAAGTGGTGCAACTCAGGACATGTAAACATTAAAATCTCCAATTGCTGCAGGGACATCGAACTGTTGGCCG
Organism: Polypterus bichir lapradei; assembly: GCA_026402145.1. NCBI lineage: Eukaryota > Metazoa > Chordata > Cladistia > Polypteriformes > Polypteridae > Polypterus > Polypterus bichir. The sequence goes on from JANRMT010062835.1 coordinate 36,847,278, forward strand.
TAAGTCTGCGTCCGTATTATTTGCCCAGAGAGTTTGGACACGTGATTGTTATCATTGTTTACATCCCCCCTCAAGCGAATGCGGAGATAGCGAGTGACATCATCCATTCCGCAGTTGCTAAGTTACAAACGCAGCACCCTGAGGCACTTGTGCTAATCGCTGGAGACTTTAACCATGTAACGCTGGACAAAACATTACCTGCCTTCTCCCAGTATGTGGATTGTAACACCCGGGGAAACAGGACTATCGACCTACTGTATGCAAACGTTAAAGACGCATACAGCGCCACCCCGCTGCCTGCGCTTGGGAAAGCAGATCATAACCTGGTTCTGCTACAGCCTCAATACAAACCAAGAGTGAGGGCGCTACCTACAACCACACGCTCATTCAGGAAGTGGTCCCCTGAGGCAGAGCAGGCTCTGAGAGACTGCTTTGGAACTACAGACTGGGATATATTCCTGGGGTCACATAGTGAGAACATTGAAGAGGCTGTTGAATGCACAACTGATTACATCAACTTCTGTATGGACATTGTAGTTCCAGTAAGAACAGTACGCTGCTATGCTAACAAGCCATGGGTTACAAGTGACATCAAGGGCCTTTTGAACCAGAAGAAAAGGGCTTTTAAAGGTGGTGATCAGCATGAGCTCAAGCGCGTGCAGAAGGAACTCCGAGTCCAACTCAGGGCGGCGAAAGAGCAGTACAGGAGAAAGCTGGAGCAGAAGTTGCAGAGCAACAGCATGAAGGAAGTGTGGGATGGGATGAAGATTATCACTGGATGCAGCTCGAAGCGGGGTGCCGCCATCGAGACAGACGTGGAGAGAGCAAACCAAATGAACAACTTCTTTAATAGGTTTGATCACCCTAACCCACTATCACCTCGAAGTACTGCATCCTCCAACCATCCTTCTGCTGGTACCAGCATAGGTGAGACATCCCCACCCACAATTACAGCAGCCCATGTGAGCAGAGAGTTGAAAAGACTTCGTGCCAGCAAAGCAGCGGGTCCAGATGGTGTATCGCCACGACTGCTGAAGGCCTGTGCGTTGGAACTGGGGAGTCCTCTACAGCGCATCTTCAACCTGAGCCTGGAACAGGGGAGAGTCCCAAGGCTTTGGAAAACATCTTGTATCACCCCTGTCCCAAAGGTATCACGACCTAGTGAGCTGAATGACTTCCGGCCTGTTGCTCTGACGTCACATCTGATGAAGACCATGGAGCGGCTGCTGCTTCACCACCTGAGGCCACAGGTCCGCCACGCCCTCGACCCTCTGCAGTTCGCATACCAGGAGAAGGTGGGAGCGGAGGATGCCATCATCTATATGCTACACCGATCCCTCTCCCACCTGGACAGAGGCAGTGGTGCTGTAAGAATTATGTTTTTGGACTTCTCTAGCGCCTTCAACACCATCCAACCTCTGCTCCTTAGAGACAAGCTGACTGAGATGGGAGTAGACTCACACCTGGTGGCATGGATTGTGGACTATCTTACAGACAGACCTCAATATGTGCGTCTTGGGAACTGCAGGTCTGACATTGTGTTCAGCAATACAGGGGCACCGCAGGGGACTGTACTTTCTCCGGTCCTGTTCAATCTATATACATCAGACTTCCAATACGACTCAGAGTCCTGTCACGTGCAAAAGTTCGCTGATGACACTGCTATTGTGGGCTGCATCAGGAGTGGGCAGGAGGAGGAGTACAGGAAGCTAATCAAAGACTTTGTTAAATGGTGCGACTCAAACCACTTACATCTTAACACCAGCAAAACCAAGGAACTGGTGGTGGATTTTAGGAGGCCCAGGCCCCTCATGGACCCTGTGATCATCAGAGGTGACTGTGTGCAGAGGGTGCAGACCTATAAATACCTGGGAGTGCAGCTGGATGACAAATTGGACTGGACTGCCAATACTGATGCTCTATGTAAGAAAGGTCAGAGCAGACTATACTTTCTGAGAAGGTTGGCATCGTTCAACATCTGCAGTAAGATGCTGCAGATGTTCTACCAGACGGTTGTGGCGAGTGCCCTCTTCTACGCGGTGGTGTGCTGGGGTGGCAGCATAAAGATGAAAGACGCCTCACGCCTGGACAAACTGGTGAGGAAGGCAGGCTCTATTGTAGGAGTAAAGTTGGACAGTTTAACATCTGTGGCAGAGCAACGGGCACTAAGCAAACTCCTGTCAATCATGAATAATCCACTGCATCCACTGAACAGTGTCATCTCCAGGCAGAGGAGTAGCTTCAGTGACAGACTTTTGTCACTATCCTGCTCCACTGACAGACTGAGGAGATCGTTCCTCCCCCACACTATGCGACTCTTCAATTCCACCCGGGGGAGTAAATGCTAACTTTTTTCATTTTTATTACTATTTAATTTAATATTGTTTCTTTGTATCAGTATACTGCTGCTGGATTATGTGAATTTCCCCTTGGGATTAATAAAGTATCTATCTATCTATCTATCTATCTATCTATCTACAGTGCGCAGTATTTAATGTTCTAATACAGAGCAATCCCATATTATAAACGACGAGTGACAATTCTATTGGTGTTTGGATGGAGAGCATTATCAGGAAATAATCAAGAGCTGGTGACCCACTACTGCCATTAATAGACTTGGATTCATTTGGCACTACTTCATTAAGTGTGAATTGACTGGATTAAATTAACACCTTAGGGGCTGTATTAAAAACTTTAATTGCAGAAAATTCTAGTGCATTATTAGCATGCATTAACTGTGCTTAATCAGAGGCTGTAGTTTAAATATTTAGTGTATGTGCAGTTTGCTGACATGAGAAGGTATGAACAAACACTCTACATCCTGCAGTGGAGTACATTTGTGCTAGCACTGGGATTACACTGCCATAAACTCTAAGTTCCTGTGGCCCTCTGAAGTTCAGTAAACTGATGAAGGGATGCATATACACAAACAAAATGATGCTTAATGTATTTAGAAACAATATAATGTTAAATGCCCTGTGGTTAATGTTGTTCCAGAGGCCTGTGTTCAAATTCTAGCCAAGGCACAACCTGTGTGGCATTTGCACATTCTTGCCATTTGTACATTTTTCCAGGGATTCCATTTTTTGGAGACACGTTAGGTTTAACGGTGACTCTAAATCAGTGAATGTGTGGGTGTAGATCAATTTTTTCACTATGGCAGATTGCCATCCTATTCAGGGTGAGCTCCTTTTTTGCAGTAGATTTTGCCAGAATAGGCTCAATGCATTGCATTGGACTAAGAGTAACATTATAAGAACATAAGAAATTTGACAAACGAGAGGAGACCGTTCAGTCCATTTGTTGCTTGTTTGTTTAGCTAGTAGCTAAGCTGCCACAGTATCTCATCCTGGTACTTCTTAAAGGTTGTCAAGGTTTCTGCTTCAACTTCATGTCTGGGTAGCTTGTTCCTGATTCTCACAACGCTTTACATAAAGGAGCAGGTTGGAAAATGAATTAATAAATAGCATTTTGAGGTCCATCCCTAGTTTGTGTTTTCTCTGTCTCCTTCGATGAGGTGACCAATTTGTTCACTTAAAAAAAAAATGTTAAAACAGTTCCACTTACAGTCTGGCTTTATCTCATTTAACCTGCAGGGTGGTGGTGTTTCAGTCAGAGTAATGTTCTACTTTACCGTACGCAAATTGTTACTGGAATGTAGAAATTCTCCCCTGCAGTACTGAATGGAGCAGAGCATGTCTAGCATTGCCACTCTGCAATCTCTTTATCTCTTTATGTTTGTACACATTATGATTTCAAGTTTTCATTGACATGCCAGTGATACCCTGTTCTGTATGAAGATGACACATCTATAGACATTGGCCTCTGATGAGATCACTGGAGCCTCAAAGGTATCATTTTTGTATTGTGATTAATGTTATTGCAGTGGTCACTTTATTTTTCTTATTTTCTATCGTTATTTTGCTTACAATATTGTGACACCATTTTGAATGAGATTGTTTTATGTTCAACCTCATTTTGTTGTTTCACATGGCAGCCATCTTCTTTACAGGAATGGCATTTCATTGCTACTCGCATGTCCAGACGTCCATGTTATGTGTGTTGTCATTATGCCAGCATTAGGCATACATTACTAAGCAAACAAGCTTTTGAATATAAGAACAAAAAATATGTTTTGTTGTTAGTATGGGAAACGATATTTAGATTTGGAGATCATTCTTTTCTGTTTTACACCCAGTTTCTAACATTACATTTGGGCTTTGTTGCTGCTTTGCTTAAAGACTTCCTGGCTTCTAAATTCTGCTTTGCGATCCATTTCATTTGTTCACCCCTAAATACTCTTCATGTCTCCAGTTAATGCTGTGGAGTAAATCTTTTCCCCTGTCCATTTCAGACACGTCAGCTAGGCACAATATTCACTGCCTTCCTCAGTGACATCAGCAAATAAATGTCCTTTAACCTCTTGCAGATGAACACCCACACATAATAGCTTTGCTTCCTGAGGGTCTCCAGGAAGAAGCCCAACTCCTTTTCCCTAAAAGTAAAACTGTTCCATTGTCTTCTTGACAATACTTTGACCTCTGAATCTGACATCTTGGCTGCTTTTAAAACTCCCTTCTAGGCCATAAGTGTGGTCCACCTCTCCTTTTACATCCTCAGCTTTTCTCAGAATAATTACTGCAATGTTTTCAGTGACTTTCTGCATAAATTATGAACACTACACCAGATTCAAGCTGCTGCTCTTAAACTTTCTATCAAGTCTGTCTGTCTCTTTAGGCTTTTGTAAAAATAATATGACAGGCTGTTACCACCCAGTAGGAGGTAAGACAAATGTCTTCTTCTGTACTCACTTTGTAATGCAGAGGCCAGCCCCAAATTGTCACCCTTTTACCTTTTCTGTTAAAAATAACAACTCCTTGTTTTCCCTGCAGCTTAATGGCTGGCGCAGCCGAGGCCACAGGGGTTATTTTATTGAGTACTAACGAGGTTTTCAGGCAGAGTAGTAAACATTGGAGAGATAACTCTACTTTTCAACTCACAAAGTCTGAAGGTACATCCAAGCACTCTTAAAATGTTTAATGCCCTGTTTCATAGTGTCTTGTTATATTTGATTTTTTGATTTCTTTGTTTGCCTGCTTGAAATAGACTCGATTTTAGAAGGTCTTTCTCTTTACTCCAAAAAATTGTAACATGTACATACAATGCATGTCAGAGTAAGCACTACAGTTAAATAAAATTGATTTTAAACCATATGTCTGTGTCTAGTGAAGTTTAGTGGCTTTTTTAAGTATGACACAAAGACACTGGAAATTCAAATTCATACTTAGTCCTATTAAAGCAAGCAAACATAATAATTAATAATATTAACTATGTCAACAAGAAACTAACCATTGGATGGTTGCGAAGCGATGGGCCAAGTCTCCTTATGGCAGCGCAGGATCATCAGAAGAACATTTTCAAGATGGATGTTGATAGCAAGTGCAGGTTATGCCAGTCATATTTTTGCTGGATGCTCAGTGCTAGAGCCAAAAGATTACACTCATCAACACAATCAAATAGTTAGAGGCCTACATTGGTCAATGCCATGTGAGCTTGGCTTCCCTTTGCCTGATAATTAGTATGATCACCAACCTGAAAGGGTCACCGAGATGGAGACTGTCACCATTATGTACAATATGATTGTGAACATTATTTGGTATATTATTGGAGCCAACTGACTGGACATCATTCTCCATGACAGAAGCACATAGCTGTCCTAGATGATACAAACATCTCAGTCAAAGAGGTAGAAAATACCAAGCGGTTGAGATTGAGGTTTTTCTCGTTTGGAACACAAAGGTTTGTGTGATTCTAGTCATAACTGGAGCACTTGGAAGTGCTTGACTAGGCCGCCACAGATGAACTGCCAGGTAATGCAGGTACCGCCCTGGTGCACAAGAACGTTCTCCATGGGACTGCCCACATACAGTACTTTGTAAAATCCTAAAATCTGAAAATAAAATAAAAAAAAACCATAAGATATGAAAAAATCGGGAGTAGTCTCCCCTAGACTTTCTCATATACTCAGATATGGGGATGGATATTTGAGGAGTAAACCACAAGACAATGATTATATTTTTATATTATGTACATTAAAGAACCATCAACAACAAATCAAATCAAATTAGTAATGTATTGAACAATTATTATAAAAGAAAAGTTGAATAAATCAGACTATGAAGTTGATGAATAAAAATTGCCCAAAAGTTGGTAGAAATCAATGTTTTGTACCTAATACTTGTATGCAAAATTTGGTTGACCTAAGTGAAAGAGTACTCAAGTTATCGTGTTTACATACACACACACAGACAGACATGCAGATATAATTCCAGAAATGGTATTTTCCGATTCAGGGAAGTCTAAAATGTTGAGATTCATCAAAATCTCAAAATGGAATTTTTGAAGGATTCCAATAATTTCCCTATACTTCATATATAAGAAAGTTGGGTAGATCTAAAACATCGAGATTCATCAAAATCTCAACATCAAATTTTTGGACGATTATATACAGAACAGGCCAAAAGTTTGGACACACCTCCTCATTCAATGTGTTTTCTTTATTTTCATGACCATTTACAGCACTCCATCACTCTCCTTTTTGGTCAAATAGCCCTTACACAGCCTGGAGGTGTGTTTGGGGTCATTGTCCTGTTGAAAAATAAATGATCGTCCAACTAACCTGACTTCCGCACAACACAACTGCTGGTCCCAACCCCATTGATAAAGCAAGAAATTCCACTAAATAACCCTGATAAGGCACACCTGTGAAGTGAAAACCATTTCAGGTGACTACCTGTTGAAGCTCATCGAGAGAATGCCAAGAGTGTGCAAAGCAGTAATCAGAGCAAAGGGTGGCTATTTTGAAGAAACTAGAATATAAAACATGTTTTCAGTTATTTCACCTTTTTTTTGTTAAGTACATAACTCCACATGTGTTCATTCATAGTTTTGATGCCTTCAGTCATGAAAATAAAGAAAACACATTGAATGAGGAGGTGTGTCCAAACTGTTGGCCTGTACTGTACATATATGAGAAAGTAAAAAAGAAAACAATAATAATACTGATACATGTAGTGAGAATTTTGGAACTGAGACTCAGGTGTGCCTTCCTTATGCAAAGGTAGGAGTGCGGTATAGTGGGTCCGTGACTAGGAAATCAGCGGCCAGTTGTAAATAAATAATTGTGCCATGAGAAGGTGCAGGTATGCGCAAGTGCGTTTTGCTCCCCGGTTAATTGGATAACTGGTTGATTGCACCACATACACATCATAAGCACCTCAATGATGCCACAGAGGGAGTGGATCCTCACACCTGTACCCAATTAGGGAGCAGAGGATGAAAGAGTCTGCACAGGAGAGAAGAGGAAGAATGGGAGAGCAAAAAACTAACAGAAAGCAAAGAGAGAACAGAGCTGTGACAACAGCATTGGGAGGAGAGGCAGGACGAGCCAGCCAGTGTGTGAGAGGCAGAGTGGTCATAGGCCCTGAAATGGAGCAATGGATCAGTGGTCTAGGGGCTGACAATGATGATGAGAGGACAACTGACCCCAAGCGGTCCGGCTGACGCCGTTCAAGGCAGCCAAGATGGAGGTTGGGTTGGGGAGAACCTGCTAGAGTCTCTGCCAGCTAATCAAAGACGCCCACCACTAGCTGTCTTTGCCCAGATACCTGAAACAGCAGTGCCAGTGTAACATGTAATGCAAGCAGTGTAAAGTGGCAATGCATGCCATTGGCTGCTTCTAACATTTCCATACCTTGAAAGACTATGCTGTGTAATAGGTATGTAATTTTACTTCATGTAGAGGCTCATGAAACATAAAACACAGGGACATTTGTCATAAATAAATATTGTATTTTGATTTATGTGTGAAACCGTTGCTTTATGTGCTTTTCCGAAAAGTTTTTTTTTGTTGGAAAAAATATTCAGCCTTGGGCCAAAACAGAAAAAAAAGTAACTAGCCCTGAAAGAGTTAAAAAAAAAAATCTCCACATTCTCCACATTTTCCTGAGTTATAAATAACGCAGATTCAGAATGTATTATTTTGCACTATTTCGTTATTCTGAGCTATTTTAAACTTTATAAACATCATATGTTTCTTCTAGTGGTGCCATTTTGTTTTCGAGGTTGTGGTGCTGCCATCAGGGACATATTATTCGTTTGTGTGTCTGTTCCTAGATGTCGTGACCTGTGACATCACATACATGACTCTTCATAACCTGGAAGCTCATTAGTCACTTCATCCAAGGTTGTGAATAAAAGGTTAAGAGTCTCTTGCAATATTGATCTTCCTTCCATTGGTTTCCCGAATTTACTACTTGTGCTCCGACTACGATTCTGGTTCAGTAATTTAGTTTGATGTCTTGATTCTTTATCTCCTGGTTTGGACTTATTTTTATATATTACTAGCAAAATACCCGCGCTTCGCAGCGGAGAAGTAGTGTGTTAAAGAAGTAATGAAAAAGAAAATGAAACATTTTGAAAATAACGTAACATGATTGTCAATGTAATTGTTTTGTCACTGTTGTGAGTGATGAGTGTTGCTGTCACATATATATATATATAGCAAAATACCCGCGCTTCGCAGCGGCGAAGTACTGCATTAAAATTTTTATTAAGAAGAAAATTAAACCTTTTTAAACTGTGGGAAAATATGCCAATAATTATTTGTTAAGGATCTCTTTGTATACCATGTTGTCAGTTCGGCCCTCCGGTTGTAACATGACCAAGCTGTGCGCTGAGCTTACTCTTGAGCATGTAACTTACAGTTGCCCATGTGAACAGTAATCTTGTCTCAAATCTCACAGCTTGGATTGCTGCTGTCATAATCGGTTTGAGTTTCATGGTTTGTTTCAATTACGACAGTATTTGCAGAATTTGTTGTGTTGAAGTGACATTTGGCATCTGTCAAGCGTTGTAAGCACACAACCGGTTTCATTGATAAAATCACATCCAGCTTTTGAGAGTTTAAACATTCATAAACATCAAAGTGTCCACTACTGAAATCGTCACCTGTGAATCTAAGATGTTTAAGAGGCATTGGCGGTTGTCGAAAGGTGTAAAATATTTGGCCATTTCGGTACACTTGAAAGCGACAACTGAACAATTCAGCGGCAGCCATCAACTCACATGCAGAACCATAGGTGAAGGGCTTAAGCATTTCACTCTTATAGTGCTCCTGTGTAGTATAATTATCTCTTGTACCGTCATCAGTCCACACCTTGAACCTGTCCCAGTCATTCAATACATAAGACAGAATGTTCCTCCGGATATCAAAAGTGAGCCTGATATGGCCGTGCAATATGTAACAAAGAGAATGGAAAAGGTAGGTGGTATCTCCGGGCATGGAAACCACTCGGTAAGTGACAGTTCTTTAATCGATAGTGATCATCTCGATAGACATGGTAATGGGGGTTGGAATGATAAAGGAAATGGGTACCTGAGCAATGTAAAGTAAGTGTAAAATACCTATACAATAACTATAATTGTAATAAACAAACAATAAAACAGCGGAGAAGCCGTCGATTAAACAAAAAGGCTGTAGTTATCAGTAGGGAGACGTGAATCCCGTGGCGAAGCAAGGAAGGGAATGTAGAGACCGGAGTGACGGACGGTCTTATATAGGCAGGCAGCCAGCCAACAACGTGGGAGGCGTTGGGATGGGGGACCCAACGCCACCTCACACGGTGACCGAGGTGCAGGCTATGGACATATATATGTACGTAAGTAGGATTCAGTTAGCGTTGGGAACCCGTGTACCAAATTTCTTGAAGATGGGCCCATAAGTAACAAAAAAGTTGAAAAGTTGAAATATGGCGGCCGACAGTGGCATCATACCACCAAAATAAGTACGTACATTGGTTTCGGTTAGTGCAGGGAAGCCGCCTACCAAATTTCGAGAAGATTGGGCCATAAATAAGAAAGATCAACATGGCGAACGTTGTTGACCGTTATGACCGTTACGCATAGAATTTCGAAATGAAACCTGGTTAATTGTTGTAAGTAAGCTGTAAGGAATGAGCCTGCCAAATTTCAGCCTTCTACCTACACGGGAAGTTGGAGAATTAGTGACTTTGGAAAGTTCAATATGGTGGCCGACAGTGGTGTCATACCAACGAAATAAGTACGGAAATCGGTTTCCGTTAAAAGTTCAATATGGTGGCCGACAGTGGCATCATACCACTGACATAAGTACCAAATTTCAGCCTTCTACCTACACGGGAAGTTGGAGAATTAGTGACGTTGGAAAGTTCAATATGGCGGCTGACAGTGGCGTCATACCACCAAAATAAGTATGTACATTGGTTTCGGTTAGCGCAGGGAAGCCGCCTACCAAATTTTGTGAAGATGGGGCCATGAATAAGAAAGTTCAATATGGCGGACGTTGTTGACTGTTATGACCGTTACGCGTAGAATTTCAAAATGAAACCTGCTTAACTTTTGTAAGTAAGCTGTAAGGAATGGGCCTGCCAAATTTCAGTCTTCTACCTACACGGGAAGTTGGAGAATTAGTGACGTTTGGAAAATTCAATATGGCAGACGACAATGGCGTCATACCACCGAAATAAGTACGTACATCGGTTTTGGTTAGCGCAGGGAAGCCACCTACCAAATTTCGTGAAGATGGGGTCAGCCTTCTACCTACACGGGAAGTTTGAAAATTGGTGACGTTGGAAAGTTCAATATGGCGGCCGACAGTGGCTTCGAAATAAGTAAGTACATTGGTTTCGGTTAGCGCAGGGAAGCCGCCTACCAAATTTCGTGAAGATGGGGCCATAAATAAGAAAGTTCAACATGGCGGACGTTGTCGACCGTTATCGACCGTTATGACCGTTACGTGTAGAATTTCAAAATGAAACCTGCTTAACTTTTGTAAGTAAACTGTAAGGAATAAGCCTGCCAAATTTCAGCTTTCTACCTACATGGGAAGTTGGAGAATTAGTGATGAGTCAGTCAGTCAGTCACTAAGTGAGGGCTTTGCCTTTTATTATTATAGATATACTTATATTTTTCATTTTTGATTTCATCTCTTTCTTTTTCAACAAGGCATAACAGTATTAAAACAAATATGAAAGACTAGCAAAATACCCACGCTTCGCAGCGGAAAAGTAGTGTGTTAAAAAAGTGATGAAAAAGAAAAGGAAACATTTAAAAAATAACGTAACATGATTGTCAATGTAATTGTTTTGTCACTGTTTTATATATATATATACACACACACACACACACAAAACATATATATACATATACACATATACATATATACATATACATACATATCTACATATATACATATACACACATATATATACAGTGGCTTGCAAAAGTATTGAATTTTTCCACATTTTGTCACATTACAGCCACAAACATGAATCAATTTCATTGGAATTCCACGTGAAAGACCAATACAAAGTGGTGTACACTTGAGAAGTGGAACGAAAATCATACATGATTCCAAACATTTTTTACAAATAAGTAACTGCAAAGTGGGGTGTGCGTAATTATTCAGCCCCCTTTGGTCTGAGTGCAGTCAGTTGCCCATAGACATTGCCTGATGAGTGCTAATGACTAAATAGAGTGCACCTGTGTGTAATCTAATGTCAGTACAAATACAGCTGCTCTGTGACGGCCTCAGAGGTTGTCTAAGAGAATATTGGGAGCAACAACACCATGAAGTCCAAAGAACACACCAGACAGGTCAGGGATAAAGTTATTGAGAAATTGAAAGCAGGCTTAGGCTACAAAAAGATTTCCAAAGCCTTGAACATCCCACGGAGCACTGTTCAAGCGATCATTCAGAAATGGAAGGAGTATGGCACAACTGTAAACCTACCAAGACAATGCCGTCCACCTAAACTCACAGGCCGAAAAAGGAGAGCGCTGATCAGAAATGCAGCCAAGAGGCCCATGGTGACTCTGGACGAGCTGCAGAGATCTTCAGCTCAGGTGGGGGAATCTGTCCATAGGACAACTATAGTCGTGCACTGCACAAAGTTGGCCTTTATGGAAGAGTGGCAAGAAGAAAGCCATTGTTAACAGAAAACCATAAGAAGTCCCGTTTGCAGTTTGCCACAAGCCATGTGGGGGACACAGCAAACATGTGGAAGAAGGTGCTCTGGTCAGATGAGACCAAAATGGAACTTTTTGGCCAAAATGCAAAACGCTATGTGTGGCGGAAAACTAACACTGCACATCACTCTGAACACACCATCCCCACTGTCAAATATGGTGGTGGCAGCATCATGCTCTGGGGGTGCTTCTCTTCAGCAGGGACAGGGAAGCTGGTCAGAGTTGATGGGAAGATGGATGGAGCCAAATACAGGGCAATCTTGGAAGAAAACCTCTTGGAGTCTGCAAAAGACTTGAGACTGGGGCGGAGGTTCACCTTCCAGCAGGACAACGACCCTAAACATAAAGCCAGGGCAACAATGGAATGGTTTAAAACAAAACATATCCATGTGTTCGAATGGCCCAGTCAAAGTCCAGATCTAAATCCAATCGAGAATCTGTGGCAAGATCTGAAAACTGCTGTTCACAAACGCTGTCCATCTAATCTGACTGAGCTGGAGCTGTTTTGCAAAGAAGAATGGGCAAGGATTTCAGTCTCTAGATGTGTAAAGCTGGTAGAGACATAACACTAAGAGACTGGCAGCTGTAATTGCAGCAAAAGGTGGTTCTACAAAGTATTGACTCAGGGGGCTGAATAATTACGCATACCCCACTTTTCAGTTATTTATTTGTAAAAAAATGTTTGGAATCATGTATGATTTTCGTTCCACTTCTCACGTGTACACCACTTTGTATTGGTCTTTCACGTAAAATTCCAATAAAATTGATTCATGTTTGTGGCTGTAATGTGACAAAATGTGGAAAAGTTCAAGGGGGCCGAATACTTTTGCAAGCCACTGTATATATACACATACATCCACATATATATACATACATACATATATATACATTGTGGAACTGGCCCAGGACACAGACAGATGGACATCGTTCGTTTCTCCCAACACACGTTTATTTACACCGACTATTTACAATATATACAAAGTCCAGTGCACAAACCCAGTGCCTCCAGCACCGATCCCCCAAAGTCCGGGCCTTTCACAGTCTTTACAAAGCCTCTCTTCTGGCCGCCTCCAGTCCTCTCTCCAGCTCCGTCCTCTTCCAACTGACTTCCGCCCTCGAATGCAGGGAGGCGGCCCCTTTTATACCAACCCGGATGGGCTCCAGCTGCTTCGTACATCCACATATATATACATATATACATATATATATATACATATCTACATACAGTGAGGAACATAAGTATTTGAACACCCTGCGATTTTGCAAGTTCTCCCAATTAGAAATCATGGAGGGGTCTGAAATTTACATTGTAGGTGCATTCCCACTGTGAGAGACAGAATGTAAAAAAAAATTCAGGAAATCACATTGTATGATTTGTAAAGAATTTATTTGTATTGCACACATACATATACACACATATATGTGTGTGTGTGTGTGTGTGTGTGTATATATATATTGTCACGCACGTGCGAGTAGGAGGCCGCGGACGGACCTAAATGAGATCGTGAAATCATAAGCCAGGAGGGAGTGGCGGGGTACTAACCTTTCTCTCTTTGTTTCCTACAGAAAGAAAGACGCAGCGCCGCCATGAGTCTACCTTCATCAGTTCCCGCTCTACGTTACTTCCGCCCTTCCTCCGTCTACTTCTTATGACGTCATCGATCCCACCATCCATCTCGGCTCCTACCCAGCATACACCTCTACTTCCGGCCCCTCCTTCATAAATAGTCCTCCGCCGCCATCTTTGGACGGTCTAGGATATAGCAAATTCTTTCTATTGACCATGGCAACAATATTTGTCATAAATTTTAAATTTCTACGGTATACCAGGCCGAAAACCCCAAACCTTTATGCTTGTTGTCTGTTTATGTTACAATATATATATATATATATATATATATATATATATATATATATATGTATGTGTGTATAAATATATAT
>JANRMT010062835.1:36866284-36888394 GCA_026402145.1 Polypterus bichir lapradei
ATATATATATATAGCAAAATACGCACGTTTCGCAGCGGAGAAATAGTGTGTTAAAGAAGTTATGAAAAAGAAAAGGGAACATTTTAAAAATGACGTAACATGATTGTCAATGTAATTGTTTTGTGACTGTTATGAGTGTTGCTGTCATCAAGGATTTGATTATCATTATTTCTTTCAATCAGGTTTGTATTTGGAGGATGTGTTGTGTTCAAGTTACATTCCGTGTTTGTCAACTGTTGTAAAGATAACAGGTTTCATTCATCAATTCCTTTCTTACTGCATCAATAAACAGCTCGTCTTCCTCTTTATTTGAGACATCACACACTGCATGCACGGGTTTTTTTTACACTGTCTTCCTTTAGCTGGACATTGACTTTTTCCACCGTGTGCTTTGTTTCTGCAGTAGCTGAACTTATGAATATGCTTGTATGCATCACTTGCTTCATATTCTTTTTCTGCCTTCTCAATTGTGTAATGCGTTTTTGTTCAGCGCTCTTTGGAGCTGTTGCTTTTTGTCTGCGTATTGTATTCACAGTTAGCTGTGCCTGTGCTATCTCGTGCGATCTTGCGATGCCCACGGCTTTATTTAATGTTAGCTAAGACCCGGCACTTAAAAGTTTCTCTCGCAGTTTCGCTGAGTTTGTGCCAAACACCACCCTGACCATCTCATCTTCGCCTGCATAAGCACAGTCCTTTACCCGCGAATATTTAGCGGCAGAGTGTTTCTATTGGATTGCCGCTGACAGACGGCCTTATATGGGCAGGCACTCAATTACGTGGGAGGCGTGATGATGAGGGATGCAGCTCCGCCTCACACAGCGACCGAGCGTCAGGCTATGGACGGTATATATGTACATAAGTAGGTTCCAGTTATGACCGTTACGCGTAGAATTTCGAAATGAAACCTGCCTAACTTTTGTAAGTAAGCTGTAAGGAATGAGCCTGCCAAATTTCAGCCTTCTACCTACACGGGAAGTTGGAGAATTAGGAGTGAGTGAGCGAGTGAGTGAGTGAGTCAGTGAGGGCTTTGCCTTTTATTAGTATAGATAACTTTGGCTTATAAGCTACAGTAAAAAGTCAAAATAAATTGAGTAGTGCAATAGAACTTGCTTTCCTTGATGTTAGCAGAATAAACGTTATATGAAGCTGAAGTTATATGTAGCTGCACATAATTATGATGTAATATCTGTAACAGAAACCTGACTAAATCAGAGAGATGGGAGTGAGCATAAAATAAATGGCCACACTCGTAATTTAGCAGTAAAAGAACGGCCAAGGAGGTGGTGAAGGGTATTAGAAACAGTAGGGGAGAAGAAAAAAGTTACAGATGGCGAAAGAGTGAACATTTTCCAAGCAGTTACAGGAACTACTAAAGAGGCACTGAGTGATTTTAAAATTGTACAGGAAGAAGCTTAGGAATTAATTTTGATCATTGTGCAGAGATCTGTTTTCACTTTGACATTAAAGAGTCTTTTTCTGTTGATCAGTGTCATAAATTCCAAATTAAATCCACTGTAATTCAATGTTGTATAACAAAGTGTGAAAACTTCCAATGGGGAGTGAATACTCTTTATAGTTACTGTAAATGACACTGATATGTTAATGACTCATAATGCATTAACAGCATTTCAGTTCCTAATGTTTTTCATTAGCAAATAAAGCTGCTCTTCCTGATAAATAATATATCCAGTAAAACGTGACAAGTTCCCATAATTTATAATGCAGAAGTAGAAGTCTATATGAAACTTAAAACTGACTGCTTTAAGCTCTTATTTATTTTAAATGTATGAGCATAACAGGGGGGCTGCGCACTGGTTGAGGTACCTCAGCTCCTGCACCATTCTAGGGGTGGCCCTGCTCGTTGTAGGGCTTGTTTATCCACATCCAGTCTCCAAACTTAGCTATGCATTCTCCTAACATAATGCACATTGCATTGGGATGTGGGATAAAATCCAACACAGACAGACAGAGATTGGGCCATGAAGCTGTGAGCTCTGAGGCAGTAACACTAATGCTAAACCACTGTAAGTGGAAAGACTCCAATCATTATCCTGGTGAGTCTGCACTATAATTATAAGGTACGGTGGTGACTCCCTGGCAATACTGGAAGAGGCAACAGCTACATTTCAGCATTCTAGGAGTTCTGGTACACAGGGGCACATAGGAAAAATACCTGCCAAGGATAGAGAAAGGAATCTTCTGCATAGCCAGGCCTGCACAGAACAGCCAAGATCTCACCCTCAGCTGTATGTTATTATGCTACAATGTATTCCTCGCGTGTGTGTCTATGAAAGAGTGCAGCGAGCCACATGCTGAAGAAAATAAATATTCCCTTTGGGCCTTGTATATCATGTTCTGTGGTTGACACAGAGTCACTCTTGTCATAAGTAAATAATTCTCATCCTGCTTCTACATCACATCAGTTTCAGTTTAAAGTGTGCTGTTTGACTGCTCTGTTGCTGCAGATTTGCCTATGTACGTTATGTATTGTTCAAGACACTTACACAGCTTCTGCTCGGTGTGTTGTCACTTTACATGACAGGTTGGCATGGTGGTGCAATGATTTTGAAGAGGGCACTTACTTTTAATTTGCAGCTTTGGTTAATTGACTGATCCTTCCACAAGTATGGATACCTCAAAAAGGCAAACGAAAGGTAAAACATTGGGCTTGTGCTCTAGCTGTTAAGGCACAAGAAGGCAGTGTCATAATTAGCGTTTGCTACACAGGTATTTGTGCTCATTTAAAGGTTTCTATAAGTGTATGCTTTATTTTCCTTTTTCCATGATTGGTTCGAAAATGTAAAAGTTGATTTTAATTACTATTGCATTTTATTTTGTGATGAACCCCAGGGCGTCAGCGAGCCCCAAACCCCAACACGAACACACTTATACAGTCCCGGGTTCAAACAATCGAAGGTTTTATTTTAAATACAAGCACAAGCAAAATACAAGTGTTCCTTTCACAATATCTCCTTCCTACTGCACTACTCTCCTCCACTCAAGCGTTGCTCCACTACCTCCCAGCTCCGACCCGCCTGATTAAAGGAGCGCAGTCCCTTTTATTACAGACTCAGGAGTACGTCTGGTGCCAGGGTGACTGCCCAATGAAAGCACTTCTGGGTCCATAACTGGGTGCTTGTCTCCCTACAGTGTCCTCTCGTGGCACCCAGTGATCCTAGTAGGGCTGCTATGCCGGACTACATATCCCGGCATGCCCTGTTGGTCTCCCTACTGTGCACCGACTTCCAGGGCTGCTGCCATCTAGCGTGTTGGGGGAATCAAAAACCTCCCATTTTTAATGGGCTCTCCGTCCACCCTTTCCAGTCCTTCCTTCCAGGTCCGTTCCCTTTCCTGGCCGGGATGCCTGTCCAGCCCATGTGGCATTTGTTACACAACACCTTCTTGAGTTTGGTCATATAATCACATTCAATATGCTTCTGATGCCACAATACGTGATGGTATAAGTTGCTGATGATCGTGTGTCATTTTATCATCCTTTTATTTACTTTCTGATTCAAGTTGGCTCTACTGGCAGGATGGATAATTTGATTGTGACTTGTTTTTGGCTTTAACTTTCATCTTTTCTGTCAACACTGGTCACTCAGTACTAATATTCGCAAACTCAGATAAGGTAAGGTCATTGGAGACAGCCTTATATCCTATCACCTCGATGACGTCACAGGTCCTGTCCGACACAACAAAAAAACAAATGCTGGTGCCACTGGTTAACAATTAAACTGCACAAATAAAGCAACAGTAGCATTTGTTACAACATGGCAGAGTTTGAAGATTTTGTATTCTTCAAATAAATTTTTTCTTCACATTCTGAGGAATGTTGATTCAGAATATATTAGACAGTCTTTTGGCAGGGTGTACTAGGTGTTCTTTTTGTCATGTTATTTTGTGAATTCATCATCAAGACAGCTTCCTGGTTGCAGAGATGTAGTCTCAGACGTTGTGATCTGTCATCAGTTACTGACAGTTCAACACTGGTGGCCATTTTCTATCTGAGTTTACAGATAACTTCCTAAAAGACTAGGGAAATTTTTCTTTTCATTCTCTCAGGCAACTTTTTTTTTACTACAGTTATTGGGTTTTGATTTTTTGGCTTGTTGAAAATTCACTTGACCTTTGTTATGATCTCTGCTTACATCTTTGGCTAGAACTGATTTTCTGATTCTCCTAATTAAAAGTCTCACCATTTGACAAAGTACAAGATAAATACGGAGCAGATGCTCTATCTAAATGCTTATTATTGTCTATGCTTCTTTGTCTAGGTAGACCATTTCTACAGATTCTTGATTACACAAGGTGAAATAAAGACTATGTGCCTTGCCTGTGGCTTTAACTGTCTGGGTTGTGATGAAATTAAGATCACAAACAAACATAAAGATTTGGGGAATAGCCCCTAGTATTGTTTTACAGTGATTTGTTGGTCCAAATTGAATTGAATAAAGATCAAAACATTCGACAGACAGGTACAGTATGGCTGGGATTTTATACAGTAGGTAAAATGGCCTCCGGAGGTGATGTGGCAGGAAGTGACGTCATTCGGGCTGGACGGAAGTGACATCATCATTGTGTGACCAGAAGTGATGTCATTCAGGCTGGACGGGAAGTGATGTCATCATTACGAGATCTAAAGTGACGTCATCATGGATGGATCGGAAGTGAGATTTGTTGTGGTGTTGTTTTCCAGGAAGTGGTTTGTTGATGATGGTATTGGTTTATTTATCTTCTTTTGTTCTACAAGATCAGAGGGAGAGGCATTATTACCATAAAACAACCCCCCATCCGATGATAATTTACTCACCTCAGGGCTTGTTGACAGTCTCCTAAGCGCACGTGTGTGACAGGGTGTTGATGACCTTAACTTGATATACTGTATGAGAATATTTCAAGCAACATTAAGTAAAATGCTTTCCTAGTACAAGCTTTGTTAAAAGTGCAATGATTTACAAGAGACACCACATGCCAAAACAGTAAAAGAGAAATTAAGAGTTATATCAGGAAACTGAAAAAAAGCATTGTGACACAAGTAAAAATTTAGTCAAGGGGTAGATGAAGCAGTCTAATGCTATAAACCACCAAGATCTAACATCTTGCCTGAAGAAGGGGCCTGAGTTGCCTCGAAAGCTTGCATATTATAATCTTTTTAGTTAGCCAATAAAAGGTGTCATTTTGCTTGACTTCTCAATATCTTCTCATTCATAATTGCTAACACAGTACAACACCCTAGTACTATAGAAACAACCAAGAAAGTCAAGTAACCCAAAGAGAAGCACATGGCAAGCACAAAGTCAAAACAAAGAAGATCAAAGGCCCAAAATCCTAAAACTAATTTGTTTTTTTTTCTCCAACTCACACTATGGCAAAAGTTGTTTTTTATATAGGAAAGATCCATAACTAGGATAGTAGAAGCTGTGAGCCACCATCTTTTATAGGGAGAGAAAAAAGACGCACACTGTCACATGACATCCGCATCACATGACTAGAATCGTGCATGGTGACCATAAACAATACAAAATCACCATACAAATCAAGTGAAATATATAAATAATGAGAAATATGTTACTAAACGTTTCAAAAATGAAATGAAAAGACTCCAGGGAAGCTATGACATAAATTCTTGAAAAAAAGGAAGCAAAAGATTGATCCTCAATCCTCAAATAAGTTCACTAAATTTGTAGTCCAAAAAATAGAATCAATATCAGAAACGACTAGGTAGAAAAATCCTTAAAAGACAAATGACCTTTCCTTTATTTTCCAACAAGCGGGGACACATTTAATACCATGCAGCCTTCTCTTCTAATGTGACCATCATGGCATTGTATGTCACGTACTGTAGTACATATGTGTCATGTCTGCAAACAGCCTGGGTTTGAGAGTGAGCCTGGAGAATAGATGAAGGACAAAAAAAGAGGGTCAATACCAGGATATCAAAAAAGTATGTGCATTAAAGCCAAAATGAGAGGCTAAATTTGTGGTCAAAAAACAAGATCAAAGAAGATGTTAACCAAAATTTAATTAGCAAAAGAGTCTGAAAGAACTAGATTAGAAAAGGGTTTTAAATTCTCACCTGGAATAAGGAAATGATTACCATCAGGACTTTTTAACAAGTCATGTCATTCCATGACTTCAAAGAATACGTCCCTAATAACATATGCCTTTGTCCTAAAGACGGGAGCTCCAAAATGGTGACAAGTGGGAAAACAAAGATGGTGGACAAAATGGTGCAAAAATATTAAACCATCAAAACAAAGGAGAATAGACACAAATTAATGTCAGAATCAAACTCAGTGACTCAAAAAATATATAAAAACTCAAACTGTATCCTAATACACTTGCCATCCAACGATCTCCAAACCCATAAATAACAAACACACAAAATGATAAAGATATGATATCATTAAAGAAAAGATAACATTGATAAATGAAATATAAACAAATGGTGTCAGTAATGTTATAAAAATGATCTTAAAAAATAAATGTGTCCTAACAAAAGTAGGAACTGAACGTAAATTCAGGCTCTTTCAGAACCCCCAAATCATTATGAAGAAGATATCAAGTGCTGGTGATAAAGAAAGTAATAAATCATTTTCATTTTGCTTTCAGTCCACATGACGGTCACTAGACAGAGCAGGCCATCCTATTCTCAGCAACATTTTTCAGCTTCTCCTAGAGAATTCCCAGATGCCTGCATGCGAGGTATAATCTCTGCAGGGTGTCCAGGGGATGCCTCTTAGCTACATACCCAAAATATTTTGACCAGCCTTTCTCAGTCCAGAGAAGTAGTGGTTCTGATCTTAAGATCTCTCATTTTGTTCATCTCCTCATTCTATCATGGTGGGTAAGCCAAGCAGCAGACCCTTCATTTCATCTTCATCTTGCACAAGCTATTTCTAGAAACTGGGCCGCCAAAAAAACAAATGCGCCATTCAGTTGGACTCAATGCTGAAGCACATGTGCTCCATCTACAGATTTCTTATAAGCCAATATATTAGAAAGAAGCATGACTTCAAGAGTAGTTACTGTGACTATTGAAGTGGTAAAGAAAAATAATTGTTTGGCCTACATTTTCCATATGTCTTTCTGCTTGTTTTTACTTGACAGTAAAAACATCTGGAACTTGATAAAATTAAATAGAAACATCATTCTTTTATGTTTTAAAAATATTCCTATTACACTATCCACATTTTTTTATTTGTCATGAATCATTTATCTTATTAGATGTATTTTTGTTCAGAAACATTAATAAACTAAATCTTTGTTTTAAAAATGGTCTGCATTTGTTTGTTTACTTGAATTGTTTTAGTAAAATACATGCATTTTTACTGAATTTACTTTAAACATTTGTAGACATCTGACCATCACACCTATATGAGATGATTGGACGTTCCGTTTCAAAACCATAGGTTTTAATTTGGAGTTGGACGTGCCCCCCACCTTGGGGCTATAACAGCCTCCACTATCCTAGGACAGGATTACCACAAGATTTTGGAAAGCGTTTGTGCAAAAATGTGTCCATTCAGACAAAACAACATTTGTGAGGTTGGAGGAGAAGACCTTACTTGTAATCATTGGTCCAATTAATCCTAAAGATGCTTGATAGAGTTGAGGTCAGGGATATGTGCAGATCACTCGAGCTCCTCAATTTCATTATGGACCTAGCTTTGTGCACAGAGGCATGGTCATGCTGGAACAAAATAGGCTATTCCCCAAACTGTGTTAAATGTCTGTGCATGCTATAGCCTTAAGAGGACCCTTCACGGGAACCAAGGGGCCTAGCCCAAACTCTGAAAAACAGCCACAGATCTTTATCCCTCCTCCACCAAACTTTACAGTTGGTAATATGCAGTCTAGAAAGTAGTGTTCTCCTGGCATCTCCAAAACCCAGATTCCATCATTCCATCTGGGTACGAGATAGTGAAGTGTGATTTATCATTCCACACTCCTTCTGCTCCAGAGTCCAATGGTGGCGTGCTCTACACCACTTCAGCCTACATTTGGCACTGCACATAGTGATCTTAACCTTATGTGCAGATGCTTGACCATGAAAGCCCATTTCATGAAGCTCCTGACGTTTCGTTTTGCTGAAGTTGCTTCCAGAAGCAGTTTAGAACTGTTGTGGGTAATGCAACAGAAGATGGGTGATTTTTACACACCATGCACATCACTACTTGCTGACCCTACTCTATGAGCTTGCATAGTATACCACGTAGTGGCTGAACTGCTGTTGCTCCTAGATGCTTCCACTTCACAAAAGTAGCATTTTCAGTTGACCAGGGCAGATCTAGCAGTGCAGAAACTTCACGTTCTAATTTGTGGCACAGGTTGCATCCTGACACATTTAAGGTCACTGAGCTATTTAGTACAACACATTCTACTGCCAAAGTTTGCCAATGGCAACTGCATGGCTTTGTCCTCGCTTTTATAGACATGTTAACAACGGATACTATTGAAACACCTGAAATCACATAGTTGTAGAGGTGTCAACATACTTTTGGATATATAATGTACATTAATATTTCATTTAATCTGAAATTACATGGCTGCCAAACTTGTTTTCAAGTAATTTGTCTCTTAATGAAGAAATGCCATTTTTGTCTTGATTACAAATCAAATATTGCAAGTTTTATTTGATTATTAATGGAAATGTTGCTAAACAGATGTAAGACATTGATGATGATGATAGTGACTGTCTGAAGCAACTATGGAAGTGGTGGTTTAACATCCACTAAATCATAAGCAGAAAACGTTTTGGGAAATGACTTCACTGCCACACACATGCTAGTCAGTCAGTCCTGGAGGGTGATTAGGTGCCACCCAGAGACCAAAACTACTACTTAGTCTTCCTGTGGCTACTGCCAGTTATGGCTTGGAATTGAGAAGCAGATGTGGTTTGTGGGTACGTATGGAAACATTAAATCTGATGCATTCTTTGAAGAAAATACACTTTTGTCATATACATATTTACATCTATTCATACTATCTATTGCATTTTCCATTGCATTACAAATTATTTATTCTATGAGGAGCCACTGAGAATCACAATGAAAATCACATAAGCACTGGAAACCACGTGTTCTAAGTAAGTTTCAATCAAATGGTTTCAGCACACGTTAACTGAGGTATTGCACTGATGACTACTGTTTGTAAATGAAAACAGCTTAATATGTTTGCACGCACCAAACATTTCACTAAAAGTATATATAAAGTATTATAGAATGATTCTTTTTTGTTAACATGCGGTCTTAATAGGATGGTGCTACAGTTAGCCTTGCTTTCTGACAATTCTGTGGATCTCAACCCAGTTTCCAGTGCAGCAATAAACCATTATGGAGGTCACACCTTCTCTCCCTGGTCACTTGGGGTTTCTTCAAGTACTCTGGGTTGCTCCATACATATTTGATTAACCAGAGACTCTAATTTGGTCAAGAATGTGATTCCTTGTTTGCACCAATTTCTGCCCATTTCTAATTGGATAGTCTTCTGCAGGCTCTTCTCCTGCTCTGTTTTATATTACCCTTCTAGGCCAGCAAAGTGTTTCACCCAACTTATAGGACGCAGTTCAAAAGAAAGGCATGAGGTGCTTTGAAGCTTTATTGCCAACCATACATAGAAAGGAATGGAAAATAAATCCTAAAAAAGACCAATAAAAATCATAAATGATAAGTAAATATTTAGAAATCACTGACATATCTCAAACTATTACAATGTCTTCAGTGATCTTTGGAGGCCTGAAGGTGTGCCGATTTACAGAAACTAATTCAAAGAACTTGGTGCCTCCAGGAATTGCAAACACAGTGTAAGGGCATTATTTTTAAATATGGTTTGGTATTGGGACAAGCATGATGAGAAGTGCCAGTATGCACCAGTACACATACATTACCTTCCAGCCCCAGTGAGCACCAGCTCATTTGAAGCACTTATGGCAGCCAGTGCTTCTGCATCCTTCAAGTTGATTTCATTTACAGGTCATTGTTACGAACATGAGGAGTCCATGAATAATATTTTATACATGCTTCAATTTCTAGCATACAGCACGAGGCAGGAACAATCCCTGAACGAGGCGCCAGCTCATTACTGATGCAGTCTTCGCATATTTAATCAATAACAACATGTATTATTTAAATGAAGTTTAAAATGTATCTGTATAATGTAATATATATATACTTTAATGCATTTCATCTTTAAAATGATATCAAGAGCTCCACGAAGATAGCGCCTGGAAATCTAACTCGACTTAGAAGATAGTCGTCATCATCTGTAAATACGCGCTCTCAATTGAATTCCTTTATTGTTATTGCATGGTACAATGAGATTCAATATACAAATCCTCCATAAACTTATTTTCCTATAAAATGGTAAAACAACAACAACAATAATAATAATAGGGTAAAAAACAGTGAAAATATACAATATGAAAGCATAAGTGCCTCAGGTTGTGCAATATTACAACTGTAGTGCAAGTTTACAGTGAGGCAATTGTACTTATAAGTACAAACAGTTCTACTGGAAGCACTTGATGGACTGATAGAGTGAGTTAATAGCTCTTGGGATGAAATAGTTTCTGAATCATGAGGTCTGTACAGGAAAGGCTCTGAAGCATTTGCTGAATGGAACAAGTTCAAATAGACTGTGCCCATGGCTGAGGCAGCGTGTGCTAGAAGCTCTATCCCAACATTTCTCCCCGCTCTCGACACAATCTGCAGTAGAGCTTTCCAATCAGCTGCTGTACAGCTGTGATTCCACACTCAGATACAATAGTGAGTTAAAATATTCAGTGGTGCATTGATAGTGTTGTGATGTGAGATTTTGCATAAAACTTGATAAATGTTTTGTATGTCTTTATTTGTAATTTAGGCAAAGCAATGTAATTTAGTGTTCTTTGGTGAGAGGCATTCGTGTTTGCCCCACCGTTTACGACTAATTTTACGACAGGATTTGGGGGATGTGTCTTAAACCAGTTTGATGAGTATTTCTCTGCTAAAGTCTTTCAACACCCGCAAGGAAGCCAGGTTAGCTTAACATATGGTCTTGGGGGGGGTGGTAGGCGTTAAGATGTTCTATTTCCCCTATTGGTCTGAGGTATGGCTGTTTGGATTTGGCTTTTCTCAGAGGCCTTTAAGTACCATGATGTCCTATTGGCTGTAGGGATTGGACAGAAAACCCATAAATTTGCTTGCTCAACCACATTCTCTCTCTCACTAACCAACATATGATGAAGAAGCATTTCTCTTACTAACATCTGAAAAAGAAGCATCTCTTGCTAACAACTGATGAAGACCATCACACCATGAACTGATGAAGACAACACAAAGAAGAGCACAGCTCTTATTGAACAGACATGTGGCTAAAAGCTGAGCACCAATGATGCCTTAACTAGAGACATTTTAAGTAACTACAAGTCTGTGTGCCACCTGAATTACACATCACCATTCAAACAGGTTGTATGGTTGCCAACATTCAAATGTACTTTGCATTTTGTTATTATTAATGAATATTATCAGTAATACATTATTTTATGTGCAACTTAACTCCTGCTTGTCTTTTTACTACATTTAATTGCCTGAGGTTATAGATATAGAAGGGAAGGTGGGGATAAGTTATATACAGTAATACCTTATAAACAGTGGTAAGTCTGTGAGATTAGGCATTCTAAGGCTACATATTAATAATACAATGGGGGAAAGTAGAGCAATATATATTACTCTACCAAGATAAAACAGATAGTAACGACGCTAAAGCAGCTATAGTATTTGGAATAATTTGGCCATTCTGTGAACCATTATATGGTTATGGGTTGATTACAATCAAATACCTTAAACTGATAAATGATATGCAGTTAATTTCAGTGTATTTGATAAAGCCGCATCAGGGATGTGAATCTAAAAAATAAAGGAAAACCATACGGTAACAGTAGCACTCCTTTGACATTGGGTGCCGCCAGTTTGCAAAACCAAGTGGAGAACTTGAGTACACAAGGGATTGACCTGGCGTGAAAATGTGTGTGGCTTTATGCCAAGTTTAGTTTTTATACATCACGATGTGAGCGTGGAAATGGGCATACGCAACATTTTTGTGAATACTCACCGTTTATACATGAGACCCAAGCACCTTTGCTATAAGGTGAGATGATTGCGAGATACTCCTTAGTTGTGTGCCACAGTAGCCATTGTAATCTGTGTCATGGAAGTCCTTCTGTTCTCAGGTCCTCTGCCTGCTGCTGGATGATTCTCCCAATTTCTACAGCTTCTGTCTGAAGCAATCCTCATCAGTAGTGTGGCTGACTGTGACTTTGTTCCTTTGTGCAAACTTAGAATCTGTAACAGCAATGGCATCTGAACAGTTGACAAGTACGCCAATGAATGTGGGCACAAATTACAGTAGCTGAATGAAACTACTAGAAGCAGAAGTTTAGTTTGATCAAATATAAAAACTGAGCTTTGCTTATTCCAAAGAATGCATTATTTAGGCTAATAATGGTGTTAACAGTGTTTTTTTTTTTAATCTTTCTCAATTGTTAGCACCAGCTGTATGTTTCTGTTTCCACAATTAATTGCATGTCTTTGTTTGGTAATTTAGATATGTGTTTTTATGTGTGTAAATGCTGAATAGTAAAGTACTTTCATATATTTTTTTTTAATCTTGAACTTTGTGACTGGGTGCTTTTTTAGTTATACACATAAGTTGAGACTCATGCTGCTAACAATGTTGGTGAGCTGCTCCTCAGCTAGCAACTTGGTTTTAAAAGAAGGGCATAATCTCTCATCTAGAGTGGAATGACATGTAAAGAAATGCTGTTGTAAAGATGGTCTGGTTTCCATGATTATTTGAACAGCCTTTTCCTTTGGTCCTTGTATATTTTTGCTGCAGTGTATTCAAATTAACCCGTAGTCACACAAAGCTCATTTCATTTTCTGGTAAGTGGTCCTCCTTCACAGCTGCCTGGTGTCATTCCATGTCAGTGCAGTGCCCTGTGTAAGTCCACTAACATACAGTCCTGCCATGTTTCCTAATGTTAAAGGAGCCCTGCTACAGTTCACATTACACACCATCCAGACACCGGATAGAAAAGCTTTAGCAAAGGCATCTGAAAAAATCTGCAGGCACCTAACAGTTATCATGAACAACAGAGAATAATTATTCATATAAATCAACAATGTACTGCTTATAAAAATGTAGCATATGTATTGGTTAAGTTCAAATTGCAAAGAATTTATCTGAATCCGGACCTCAAGAAAAACATTTTTATTTCCTTTAGACATCTGTCTATATAAAGCTTTGTATAAAGAGGAAAAGGCATATGAATGCAAAGAATAAAACAAAATGATTTTCTTATCACAGGCAGCCACATTTTTAAAATGAAAGGTTGAAATAAATTCTTGACTGTAGTTTCTGTAATGCATGATAACCTTTTATCTCAAAGATTATCGCCTCTTCTCAATGGCATCAGAGCTTATGAAAACAGTAAAGGCCCATTCAGCCTATCACACCCCCCACTCCTTATTTTAGGAGTCCCTTGGAGTTGCGCTGCTTGCTTGTTCCAGCTGATAAGCGTGTTTCCTTTCATATCAGTCTCAGTAATGTCAGAAAAATCGTTGCCGCTCTTAACAGCATCTGTTCTACAATCATCATGGTTTTCTTTGTGCTAACACATGACGGCAGATTGTCAACCTTCTTGTCAAGATCATATCAAGAAGAGCGTAATGTGATCACAACCAAGAGGAATACAGGCTTTGCCTTCACGCCAATTTGCGATGTGATGTGCCAACTTTAAGGCATGTAATGATAAAACAGATAATTGGGCCAAGCAGAAATTGCTCTGTTGTGGCTCCCACTGTGCATGTTTTAAAGAATATGATAGACAAGAAGATCTTGTGAGTGGTTTTTCAGGGATAATCAGACATAT
The DNA here is from genome assembly GCA_026402145.1 of Polypterus bichir lapradei. Taxonomy (NCBI): domain Eukaryota; kingdom Metazoa; phylum Chordata; class Cladistia; order Polypteriformes; family Polypteridae; genus Polypterus; species Polypterus bichir. The sequence continues at coordinate 36,880,200 of JANRMT010062835.1, forward strand.
TTGCTGTTTTTCAATACCTCTGGGGTCGTTGCAACACTTCCAAATGCATAATGGCTAAATCTCAAAGGACTTTCGCCTTGTGATTTGATTTTTGCAAGACCAAACTGCTTGAGACGTTGATAATAAATGTTTAGTCAAACTCAGCACATTTTGATTAAACAACAATGGGAAAAATCTGGCATGGTTTTCAAATTTCTTCCATTAAAAAGGATTTCTGCTTATTTATTACAGCTTGACCAAAGGGCCTGGATTCATAATTTTGACACTTTCCAAACTGAGCTAAACTTGGCATTACATATTGCTGGAAAATGTGTTCTTATGCTTTGTTATTATGTACTTATGTTCTGTCATCAACTTGCAGTATATTCTATAAAAATCACACTCCATATTTGTAAGAAAATAATATACTATATGTGAAGTTCACCATTTAGAACAACAAAATTCATAAGTTGAGACAAAACATTTTCTTTGTGCTAACTCTTAAAATGTGTCTCGAAAAGGTTTCCCAATTGATCAACTGATCGCCTTTCTTAGTGACCACTGTTGCATAACAAAACAAAAAACGTTTTGCTAAATGAAAGCAATTGAGCTAATGAAATAGTAAGTGTGAAACAACACAAAAAAGCCAAAATGGCAGATATAGGATAATTCAGCGTTTATTGCCAGTTACCAGTTTATTAGGTACACCTGTCTAGTAGAGTTAGTGTAGTGCTGTATCACTGTGCATCTGCAAAGGAAGGAAAGGTTAAAGGTTATTTCCATGCTGAAAAGGAAAGAAGGTTGAAGGCACACTGTTTCGGCTGTATGGCATTAATCAGGTATATAACAAAAAAGGAAGGAGCAGATGACATTTATTGGAGGGGAAGGAGGCAACAAAGTAAGGGAAGGTGAAAGAAGAAAAGGTGAGATTAAGTAATTAAGAAAAAGCTGCCATTAGAGAAGGTGAAGGGAGAGATTTAAAAAGTTAGATAGTCATTAAGGCCTGGAGAGATGTGTGATCCCAGTCTATGAATGAGCTTAGCCTCTATTTTTTTTTTTTAAAAGTGTCTTTGAAGCCCTATGAAAGAACCAAAACAGAGAATTGAGTTTGGCGATGATCAGGGGATCACACCTACCTAGTAATGTGCTGCTCCTTTATTGCCCTTCAGAAAACCATGGATTTTTTTAAAGGTGCTGGATAAGTTGTTCAGGAATGTTGTGCAGAAACAAATGCTGCAAACTGGACAGCTGCAGAGTCTTACTGCCAGCAGTCCTATCCAACTGACCCCTTAGAGACGCGATGAATTGAGATCTGAAGACTGTGCTGGCCACTGAAACAATAAAAACACGCTGTCATGTTCTTAGAATTATTCAATGACGATATATACCATATTAAATGGTTCAGTAAAATCTGTATGTGGATAAACTGTAGCCACGAGGGGATATTCAGATACGCCTTGCCATTCAAACAACATTCAATGGCCATTTGGCACCCTAATGTGTTCCAGGAAAATGCTCCCCATGTCAATACTTTGCCACTACCACCCTGCGCTGTTGACACCAAACAGGAGAGCTGTAACTCATGTTACTTGTGCCAAATTCTGATCCTTCAATCAAAATGATGCAAAAGAAACCTGGACTCGTCCAACCAGACATCTTTCTTCCACTCCTCAACAGTCCAATATTCATGCTTCTGTGCCCACAGGAGACCCACTTTCTTATTTTTCCCTGACAAAATCGTCACACAACATGATTGTAGCTCACAAAGTACAATAAGTAGCACATTCTGAGTTAACGTTTGTAAGAACCAATCTTCACAAGTTAATGTTAGTGCTAAGACTCACATAAGTGTTTGCTTAAGTAGAGTGGAATGTTAACGTCATGTAGCTACTTGTTTAGTTCCTTAGACAATCGTATAATCTTTTATACCACAATAAGCTAACATGTAATAGAACTTTCTCAGCTCTAACAGAAAGTTAATTAGTCTGATGGGAACATAGTCTGTCTGATGAGAGCATGAACTGTTAAAATTGCTTACAAATAAAATAACAGCATACAGATTTCTACATATGTCTGTTTGACCGTGTATATGAATAGATACAGTATAACAAGATGTTTAAGCCTGAAGCTGAAACGTCTTATACAAGAACTTTTACTTTTCTTTATCAATTTTTCTCTTCATTTTTGTTTGAACTCTTCCCGCTTTCTATTTTACTAAAACTATTAAAACAAAGACACAATTATTAGGAAACATGTCACACTCATTTCCAGAATTCTTCCATGAAGTCAACGTTTTTCATACCAATGTGGAAATCTGATGAGATTTGCTTGGTTGCTGCTCATTTGGTTGCTTATAGGAGTCACTTAATTGACCCTTCAGATCCACATGTTGTTTTTATCCACGGGATTTCCTACGACAGGTACTTTTTTGCTTTTCACACTATTCTTAATGAACCCTTGAAATTATGTGCAGTGCTTGAAGGAGAATCAAATTACTGGCATTACTCTGTATATGCCAATACAGTGACGTTCGACCAGATAGTTGGGTGGGGTAGTCCTGTGAAGGTGGCGGTACTCACTGGTATGCTAAGAAAAAGTGCTGGTAAGGTGAAATATACAGTAGATCATCACAAAACATTCACGGTCAATCTAAGAGCAGGTTCGTTTGTGAAAATTAACATCGATGTGCCAATACTCACTGGTTAGCTAAGAAATGGTGCCAGCCCACAAACATTGAAATTCAAGCAGCTCACTTCAACCACTGGTTATGTGTGAAAGGCCCAGGATGACAGCCATTTGGGACATGTTAGAGCCAAAAGACCTGCCAGTGGAAATTAAGTGAAAGTGCATTTAGGCTGAAGCTAAAAAGTACTTCTTTACCCAAAGAGTTGTAGGAATCTGAAACAAACTACTAAGCCATATAGTTGAAGCTGAAACCCTGACAAGCTTTAAGAAGCACCTGGATGAGATATTGAGAGCGCTTAGCTATTAGCTAAACAAACGTGCTTTATGGACTGAATGGTCTCCTCAATAACTTGTTCCAAACATAATCCATTAAACTTATCCCTCAACCTTTAACCAATTTAAAGAGCTTTACAACAAGAGAGCCTCAACTAAAGTGGATTTTCATATCGAATAAAGAAGAAACTGAAGTAAAAAGGTTCAGCACAGATTCACAACTTTTTTTGACTAATCTGACTTTCATTTTGTCCTTTCTGTTATGACTCATGTATTTGTTCTCCATTGCAATGAACCACCATTGTCTTTCCCATTTACCTAGAACACATCTCTGACACTTGCATTTTCTTAAGTTTCTTTCTATCTTATGGAAAGATCCACGGTAGCAAAACAATCTGATTCCCTTATTAACTCCCAAAAGGTATTCTAGTGAACAGTCCAAATCCAACAAAGGACAACAGGACAAGAGTGGTCATAAAATGGAGGAAAGGAGGGTAGAGAGAAGCCAACCAATGTGAGGGCCTGGGAGGTGAGAGATTTGAAAGAGTAAGGGAGATCACACTAGCTACGGATCTGAATCAGACAACAAAATGGCTGTTGAGTTCTTTAAGTGTTTCTTTTCCTGTGTGCCCCACCTATAGAACTGTTTGATTTTTGTCAACATATTAATGTGCTCGTTAATATATAAGGCACCTTTCTCTCTGTTTATGGTGGATTTGAGCAGTTTGGTGATACAACTTCCTAAAAGAAAATACTAGATTGTGAAATTCACCCCAACTAGGAAAAAGTCTTCCCTTAACATGAACTATACATTGCACAACATTTTGAATTGTAGGTCTGTTTTACATTTGTTTGCAGAATAACAGTAGCAAAAGCTATTTATTTCTTTTCCAAATGTCTTGTTATTACAGTTTTACTTGTAATAAAACAGTCCTTGGCGGAAAAACATAATGAGTATGGCTACAATCCCTAAGGTCTTTTGTCTTCCTGTTTTTCATGGGTTCAAATATCTACTGGTCTGTTTATTGCATTTTTAACACATTACCAATTTTCCATTGTCTGTGAAATTGCTTGAAGAGGTAAACACAGGCATAAATAAAAGAAAGCATTAAGTGATAAGCTCAAAAGTAATGAAAAGTTATAAATGAAATGTAAACTTTGATTTCATGTCCCACAGCAGGCATAGGATTTTCTGAATGTTATTGCCTGACAAATAATATCATAGCTCCAAAACCTGGGCAAAATGTTCAGTAACAATTCCTGCCCCTGAAACAGAACTCATCAAAAACACCTGAGGATATCTCATTGGCTGTTGTACATTAACAATGGGATTGTGAAATATCACGACTTTTCCTATGATGTATTGCTTTCCTGTATATATTGTCACGCTTGGGTCACAGATCTGCACAGAAACACAGGAGGATGTAGAGACAGGAACTTTATTCGAACACTGCAAACAAACATGTGTCTTTTTTCAAAAGTTTAAACGTGCTCCTTGACAAGACAGAGATGACAGATCCGTCTCACAATTAAAAGAATGCAAACATATCTTCCTCTTCAAAGGAATGCGCATCAGGAGCAAGGAAGGACAGACAGAGAGAAAAGCAAACAATCAATCAAAAACTGACAGGGGCTGTTCGGACTTTTAAGCCTGCAAAGCACCGCGCAGATTGTGCGATAGATCAGCCGCAAATAAGCGCAGCAAGCAAGGGAGCAATGTGAAGGGAGTCTTTCAGCATCTTTTTTAACCTGTAGGGGTGCGAACAGCCCCCCAGCTCACAATATATATTGTCACACTTGTGCGAGTAGGAGTCAACTAAAGGGCCTGAATAATGGCAATTCCATGTCCGACCAAGGGGCAGCAGGGTGAACTAATTGTCAATCTCAGTCCCTTGCAGACCATTTTCGGGAAATCCCACAGGGTTCCGCTGCCTTTGATGATGTCACTTCCGGCCTGCATCTGATGACATCACTTCCTACTGGCCATTAAAGCCTCCATCTTGCCTATATACTACAGTTCTGATTTGGACTCAGTCGAATGAACAACTCACAACCTTTAAAAATACCTTTTTACAGCCACGGTACATTATACGGATGGCTGCCCCAAACCTTTATGATATCTTAGTGTCGTTCTTGTCACTATATATATATATATGTATATATATATATATTGCATGTAAAGTGTCACGACCTAGCTTAACATTTTAAGGGTTGCATTTTAGGTGTACTCTTAATAGACTATTTTGGCATAGAACTATCATATTCTTCAGGGATTAATAATCATTACTAATCTCTATTTTTCTCTTGCTTTCTTTTCCGGCTCTTCTATGGTACCAGTTTGTGCCACCATCACCTGATCAGAGTCCTGTGCAGAAACATCTGATGCTGGAATTAGCGCAGGTAACTCCAGCTGTCCACAAGATCAACTACATTGAAGCCTCTCAGATGATGCCTGGAAAGAATGAGGAATGATTTAAGAACATTTATGTTAGGTAGAATGCCCAGTGGTGTCATGATTTAGGGTGAAGGTTTTGAGGTTTTATACCCTTTTCCTGTTGTGTACTGTTGTCAGGGTCATGTGCCATGTTTTAGGGGTGTGGTCTCCAGGGGTCATGACCTTAAATTAATCAGCAGACAGGATAAAAGGTCATGTTTTTTGCACTGAATCTTAACCGATCTGCGAATAAAACCTTCCTTACATTTTTGACAGCTCTTGTGATTATTTTTTGTGTCTTGCCTGCTTTTCTACTTAATGCCTGTTTACTGACTGTGCCTCTCACCTGGGTTTCAGTCACTTCATTTTATTTTTTATTTTCGTTTGCTTTGCCTTTTGCCTGCATTTCCTGGTTTATTCAAGAAACTAGTTATCTGTTTTCCTGCCGAGACAGGACAAGTGGGAGCTGGATTGGCTTTTCCCATTTAGCCCCTGCAGATTTTGTTTTTTTTTTGTCATCTGACCTTATCACCACATTCAAAAAGGCACATTATAATCTATAATAATAAAAGGCAAAGCCCTCACTCACTCACTGACTGACTGACTGACTGACTGACTGACTGACTGACTGACTGACTCATCACTAATTCTCCAACTTCCCATGTAGGTAGAAAGCTGAAATTTGGCAGGCTCATTCCTTACAGCTTACTTACAAAAGTTAAGCAGGTTTCATTTCGAAATTCTACACGTAACGGTCATAACGGTCGATAACGGTCGACAACGTCCGCCATGTTGAACTTTCTTATTTATGGCCCCACCTTCACGAAATTTGGTAGGCGGCTTCCCTGCGCTAACTGAAAACAATGTATGTACTTATTTCGATGGTATGACGCCACTGTCGGCCGCCATATTGAACTTTCCAATGTCACCAATTTTCAAACTTCCCGTGTAGGTAGAAGGCTGACCCCATCTTCACGAAATTTGGTAGGTGACTTCCCTGTGCTAACCAAAACCGATGTACGTACTTATTTCGATGGTATGACGCCACTGTCGGCCGCCATATTGAATTTTCCAAACGTCACTAATTCTCCAACTTCCCGTGTAGGTAGAAGGCTGAAATTTGGTAGGCCCATTCCTTACAGCTTACTTACAAAAGTTAAGCAGGTTTCATTTCGAATTTCTACGCGTAACAGTCATAACGATCAACAACGTCCGCCATATTGAACTTTCTTATTCATGGCCCCATCTTCACGAAATTTGGTAGGCAGCTTCCCTGCGCTAACCGAAACCAATGTGCATACTTATTTCGGTGGTATGACGCCACTGTCAGCCGCCATATTGAACTTTCCAACGTCACTAATTCTCAAACTTCCCATGTAGGTAGAAGGCTGAAATTTGGCAGGCCCATTCCTTACAGCTTACTTACAAAAGTTAAGCATGTTTCATTTCGAAATTCTACGCATAACGGTCATAACGGTCAACAACGTCCGCCATGTTGAACTTTCTTATTTACGGCCCCATCTTCACGAAATTTGGTAGGTGACTTCCCTGAGCTAACCAAAACCAATGTACGTACTTATTTCGGTGGTATGACGCCACTGTCAGCCGCCATATTGAATTTTCCAACATCACTAATTCTCCAACTTCCCGTATAGGTAGAAGGCTGAAATTTGGCAGGCTCATTCCTTACAGCTTACTTACAAAAGTTAAGCAGGTTTCATTTCGAAATTCTACGCGTAACGATCAACAACGTCTGCCATATTGAACTTTCTTATTTATGGCCTCATCTTCTCGAAATTTGGTAGGCGGCTTCCCTGCACTAACCGAAACCAATGTACGTACTTATTTCGGTGGTATGATGCCACTGTCGGCCACCATATTGAACTTTTCAACAGTCTTTGTTACTTATGGGCCCATCTTCAAGAAATTTGGTACACGGGTTCCCAACGCTAACTGAATCCTATTTACGTACATATATACGTCCATAGCCTGCAGCTTGGTCACCATGTGAGGCGGCGTTGGGTCTCCCATCCCATCACCTCCCACGTTGTTGGCTGCCTGCCTATATAAGGCCATCCGTCGCTCCAGTCTCTACATTCCCTTCCTTGCTTCGCCACGGGATTCACGTCTCCCTGCTGATAACTACAGCCTTTTTGTTTAATCCACAGCTTCTCCGCTGTTTTATTGTTTGTTTATTACAATTATAGTTATTGTATACGTATTTTACACTTACTTTACATTACTCAGGTACCCATTTCCTTCATCATTCCAACCCCCAATTACCATGTCTATCGAGGTAATCACCATCGATCAAAGAACTGTCACTTACCGAGTGGTTTCCATGCCCGGAGATGGCACCTGCCTTTTCCATTCTCTGTGTTACATATTGCACGGCCATATCAGGCTCACTCTTGATATCTGGAAGAACATTGTGTCTTATGTATTGAATGACTGGGACAGGTTTAAGGTGTGGACTGATGACGGTACAGGAGATAATTATACTACACAGGAGCACTAGAAGAGTGAAATGCTTAAGCCCTTCACCTATGGTTCTGCATGTGAGTTGATGGCTGCCGCTGAATTGTTCGGTTGGTGCTTTCAAGTGTACCGAAATGGCCAAATATTTTACACCTTTCGACAACCGCCAATGCCTCTTAAACATCTTACATTCATAGGTGACAATTTCAGTAGTGGACACTTTGATGTTTATGAATGTTTAAACTCTCAAAAGCTGGATGTGAAGTTATCGATGAAACCGGTTGTAAGCTTACAACGCTTGACAGATGCCGAATGTCACTTCAACACAAGTCCTGCAAATACTGTC
>JANRMT010062835.1:36888404-36978123 GCA_026402145.1 Polypterus bichir lapradei
ACAAGATTACTGTTCACATGGCCAACTGTAAGTTGCATGCTCAAGAGTAAGCTCAGCGCACAGCTTGGTCATGTTACAACCGGAGGGCCGAACTGACAACGTGGTATACAAAGAGATCCTTAACAAATAATTATTGCCATATTTTCCCTCACTTTAAAAAGGTTAAATTTTCTTCTTAATAAAAATTTTAATGCAGTACTTCGCCGCTGCAAAGCGCGGGTATTTTGCTAGTATTGTATATAAGGACTAAACCCTTCTGTTAATTACATATCTATGTTTTATAAGATTGTATAGATCTATTTATTTTTTTCTTTTTACTTATTTATTAATATTCTTACCTTATCTTACTTGTTTCTTTGTAAATTTCTCTTTGACATCTTATAAAACACTAGCTACATTCTTTGTATGAAAATGTGCTATAGAAATATTATTGTTTTAGAAGAAAAGGAATTTAATTGTTGCATTCATTTTTGGAATTGAAGTGCTTTTTATATGTTAAAATAAATTCCTTTCTCCCATGGTGCCATACGAGACATCACGGTGTCAAAAGGTCGGCATCAAACACTTCAGTTCTTCCAAGCGTATAGTGTCACAAAATCAACAAAAAGCCACCCCTATATTATTTCCTGACTGCAAAAGGAGTAATAATAGCAATTTGAAGTGTATAGATCAGAGTCCAGAATAGAATTGATTTGCAGGCACCAAGATGGCAGTTTAAAAGCAGAGCAGAAGAAGTGAAGTCATCTCTGGGGCTGGAACTAGAAGTGAAGTCATCTCTGGGGGGGCGGGACCAGAAGTGGCATCTTTGAGGCCAGAAGTGACATCATCAAGGCCAGGTGGAATTTCCCATAACAGGTCTGCAGAGGAGTGAGAGAATGAGTTAGCATGCTCCGTCACTCCCTGGTCTGGCATGAAATTACTCTCATTCAGGCCCTTTAGCTGCCTCCCATGCGTGTGTGGCAATGGAGACAACCTAAAAAGGCTAGCATTATTTTCTTTGAATCTTATTTTGAAATCTTGTAATGAACTATGTATGTCATTTTGACCATGATCTGCAGCTTGTGTTTTGGTTCATTATGCGTGTAAATTCTTGATGTTCCATCTCTCTCTTGTTCTGAATATTGACTACAATTTTGGTTTCCATTTCTGGGCTCTGTTACTCATTTCTCACTCTGCTCTTGACCTTCACTAATTTTACCATGACCATCTCCTTTTTCCATTTTTCTTTCCATACTGCTGCTACCAAGTGTGATCAGTACAGCTACTTTTATTTATTTTTGTATTTATGGTGTTTTTCTTAATTTTTGTCAACTGCACTGAGGAGACATGTATATAAGAGAATCATTGTACTGAATACACCTGACAATAAACCTGACTTGACTTGATCAGGCCAATCCAACCAACTATAAGCTAGGAATCTTAACATCATCTCATGTACATAAATGGAAACAATTAAGTAAGTGAACGATCAACACATAGCAAGATCAGGTGTTTCAGTGTGTGGTCAACATGAGTTTAGATGAGGGAGGTTGTGTTTCACTAATATGGTGAAATTCCATGAAGAAACAACAAAAGCATACGATCAGAGAGATGGACATGATGCTGTCTATCTTGATTTTCAGACAGCCATAAGTTCATAATAAAAGGCTTGTGATCAAACTGAAAGAAGTGGGAAATCAAAGAGCAATATGTAGATAGGTGCCATTTTCTCTAAAACACTGGAAAGAACTCTCTCAGAATTAGGTGGTGTTAAAAGTGGTGTTCATCAGGGATCATTCTTTCTAATATATATAAGTTATCTAATATAAATAGCAAGCAATTCAGTTTTTAAATGATACCAATCTATGCGGAATGGCAGATAACCTAGAATCGCCCAGATCATTAAAGATGGGCCAGGGCAGAATTCAGACTTGGGCAAATTTGTTTCAAATGAAATTAAATGGAAGTAAAAACATAAAATAAAACATTATGTTACCCATAACAAGCAAAAATGTTACATTTGAAAACATAATGACAGGTTTGAAACTTGAAAGAACTCCTTATAAGACGGACCAAGGAGTTTTATTATCTATATTGTGAAGATAAATGTGACAGTACAAAATAAAGGCTTGGGATCTACCAGAGGACCCTGTTTAATAGCAAAGTGTGAGAAAAAGAAAATAAACAGAAACAGTTTGAAGTAGACACTTCAGCACTAGGCTCTCAGTAGTTGCTTTTGCAGGCTAATTTAGTTCTGGTGGATGTGAGTGTGATAATGAACGCCAACTTCCAGCACACTCTGTTCTTTTATAAGCTTGGAACCGTAAGAGGTAGGACTTCCAAAACAAGCTGGGAGTGAGGTTACTGGTCTTCTTTTGGCTAATCCTCCACTCTAGGGTAGGAACAGGAAGAGAAGTTAGAGACTGTGTCCTGTCCAAACCAGTCCTCTTACCTCTTCTGTAGAGCCTCCCATGGGAGAGAATATCCGGACGATGTACCAAAGCCATTAAGCTAATAAGATGTTAGGGCCAATGTGTGACATACAAGTTAAGGGTGGTTGTACTTGAGCTACTGTACTATAGAACAGTTTTGGTCTCCATATTTCAAAAAAGACAGCAGTGCTAGAGAAAGTATATGTAAGAGTGATTAGGCCGATCCCAGAACAGTAGGGTATAAACCATACCCTACAGTCATTTCTTTCATTTATGCTGAAGTAAAATAGCATTGATCAGAGGACTGGCTTGTTGGTAAGGTAACTGGCTGAACTCTCAGTGTTTCTTATGACCTGTACTATTCATTGTAACAGATGATAGTGGCTCTCCCTTCAGATGCTGGCACCATATGCCTTTCCCAGACTCCCTTAGCACAGAGGAGAGGCCCTATAATGCCATGTATGAATTTGTACCCTCGTTTGTAGAGCACAGCCTGATACTCTTGAATGCAGGAGGTGGGGTCTTGATGTGACAAGAGGGAGGCTGCTCTACCGTCCAATGAATTTCGGCAGTATCATGACATATGCATATGTATGAGGTTGACTAGCATGCTCCTTATATGGATGTTTCAGGATAGCATTCAAGGTGTGTTCACGAATGCACATTTACCAGGTGATTGTGCTGAATAAACAATATATTGCATAGAAATGTGCATACGCCGGGTTTTATAAATCTGATGGTGGCGCCTTACATTTTTCCCAACTGCAGAGTGCAGAGGAGGAGGTGCTACAATGAGGTGCAGAGATCACCATAGAACTCCTCAAATGCAATTGGCAGTGGCTGGATGTTTCAGATGCGAGGCTGCTCTACCAGCCAATGAAGAGCTGCAGTGTTGTGATTGCATGTGTATGAGGTTTATTTGCATTGTCCATTTATGGTTGTTTCAGAGTGGCAACCAGGCAGGACTTGAGGTATGTTCAGGTATGCACATTCACAAAATGAGTGTGACTTACGAAGGTAAATTGCATAGAAATGTGCCTATGCCAGGTTTTATAAATCAGATTATTTTTGGTGGATGCTTTTACCTGTATTTTGAAGTATACATATTTACAGAAAGTTTTATACATGAGACACCTGGAGAATGTGTAAATTCCATACAGACAATACCCCTGAATATTAGACTCATGAGGAAGATAAGAAAGAAAAAAAAAGTATTTATTGCCATCTCACATCTCTAAGCATGCATGTTGACTTCCCTAAAATGGGCATGTAAAGCTAATCACAAGCTTAAAGTTACCTGGTATGAGTGGGTGGATAAGTGTGTTATGCAATACTCTGCAATAGACTGGAAAAAGTCCATTTAAAAAATGAATGGTTTATTTAAGGTTAAGATTTTTCTTTGTATATTTTAATCTAATCAAAAATGATCTTGCTTACATTCCAATATACTCAGCAGGAATAGATGGCAACATTTTTTAAATGTAATAAGATGAAAAGGAGTATGTCCATTAGATTGAGCAATCACAAGGTTTGGAGTTCTTCCAGCACATATTTTCACTTGCAGATTTAATATTAATGTAACCGTCTAATATTGAGATTTACTGCGTAGTAGTTTTATATTTAGTTGGCAAGTTACATAACTTATTACACTACTGGCAGGATGAAAAATAAAAAAGTCAATTTATTGCGTTCCTTAACTTTATCAGAGTATTGAATAGGAGATGAGATTATCTCTCTATTATAAAAAAAAAAAAAGTCCTGGAGAGAAACAGTAGGCCGACAAGATGTGATCTTCACGTTTTAGATCATGGAAGACACTTAAAAGACCCGCGAGACGAAAGAGATTGGCCACAGAGCGTCTCGCGGGGACCTTAAACATGAGACTTTGTGCCAAGAGATTGACCCAGGACCATCTCGCGATGACGTAGAACATGAGATTCTTGCAAGACACGCCCTACTTACAACCAATATCAAATAAGAGCACGGGCAGCAACACACTCAGTCGTGTTTTGGCTTTGAGCACACACAGATCCAGGGCTCTCAGCGCATAGAAAGCGTATAAGGACAATATGTTATAAATGAAATGTAGACGACTAAGCAAAGAAGAAAGCAGCGTGGAGAAAAGAGACTCAAAAGCGTTGGAGAGATAAAAAAGAAAAAGAATAATCTAGGTGCAAATTCAGAAAATAAGGAAAGCAATTATCAGCCCGAAACAAGTGGAATTGAAAAAAAAGCATGTCCAATCCGGACGTTTGCGATATACACAAGCAGAGCAGGTTAGAGATTATGAAAGCAGAGGGCTTTGAAAGGTTCAAAAAAAAAAACGTTGGTGCGATACACATGTGGAGAAAGTTAAAGGATATGAAAGTAGGAAAATTAGAAAGTATAAAAAAAAGAAAGTAAAAATCACAGTAGCGCAAACAAACGGAAATTATTATTCGAAAAAGGGAAAATAATCACCACGGACCAGGTGTCATTGATAGAAAAGCAGGATAAAGCGAGGTCAGAAATAAAAGAGAGTAGAAAACAAAGTAAAACATCATAAAGAGGTTAAAAAAACAAGGGGGCCAAACACATTCAGAGCAGGTTAGAGATAATGAAAACTGGAATTCAAAAGACTCAAAATAAACGTAGGCATGAAACACATGCAGAGCAAGATACGGAATATGAAAGCAGAAAAAAACAACAGTGTGAAAACAAAGAAAGTAAACACCGCATTAGCGCAAAGAAAGAGAAATTATTACTCGGAGAAATAACGAAAAGGTGAATAGAGATCAAATATATGAACAAAGGTGATTATGTCTGAAGTATGTAAATATTGTAAGCCTTTGAAGTTTAAGTCAAGAGAATTTCAAAAACGGACTTTACCTCACATGCATTTATTGGTTACTTTGCAAAAAAAAATTAACTGCTGATGATGTCGATCGCTTTGTCTGTGCTGAAATTCCAAACAGAGAAACCTATCCTGAATTATGGTACAAAGTCATTAAACGCATGTCTCACTGACCTCATTAAAAAGATTCAGCACATTGGGACTCGAAAGATTCCAAATATTGTTTTTACAGAAGTTCTGAAATAAAAGTGAAACTAATGAAATAGCAACAATTCAAAGAAAAAAAAATCTTAAAAGTGTGTATCCAGAAAAACAAAAACGGGGGTTTGCGAGCAAAGCGAGCAGGGGGTGAAACTCCCTAGTTATTATTATTATTATTATTTTTTTTTTTTTTTGCTTTTTATTTTTATAATACATTGTGGTGAACAAGAGAGCATAAAGTTAGACCAATGCAAAGGAGGCTAAAATATACAAATGTGGACAAATTTGTTGATACCATTACATCTCATTTAACAAGTGCTGTATGCCTCCTGAACAGTGATTAAAAGAAAATGAATTGTCCCTTGTATACCTGCATGTCCTTAAATAAAGCAAAGCAAGTGCGAAAAGAGATAAAGTATTTCTTATTCTCCTGAGATATTCTAAAACAGCCTGGACACGTTTGTTGGTATCCCTAGAAAGGATCATAAATAACTGAATTAGTGTGATTTTTCACACTAGCTGTTTTCTTTAATTAGAGTCATTCAGCCTATTTTAAATGGAGAAGAGTAGTCATTGTGTCCCACACTGAACATAGACAAGAAAAAGCAAAGGAGAGAGTTGTATGAGGAGATCAGACAGAAAATTATAGACAAGCATGTTAAAGGCAAAGGTACCAAGCAGCTTGATGTTCCTTTGACAATGTTTATGGTCCATGGGACTGTAATCAGCTTCCCTAGATGTGTCTGCAAGAAGAAAATCGACCTCAAAATGGGCAGAACGATTGTGAGAATAGCAGACAAAAAGCCAAGGGACAACTTCCTCAGACATACAAACTGAACTCCAAGGTCAAGGTCTACCAGGGTCTGATCAAACCATCCATCACTTTTTGAGTGTCAGTGGGTTCAACGAAAGAAGACCGAAGAGGAGCCCACTGTTGAAATAAAAGCATAAAAAAGCCAGACTGGAATTTGCTAAAATGCATATTGACAAGCCACAATGCTTTTGGGAGAAAGGCCTTTGGATAGATGATTTAAAACTGAAGCTTTTTGGCAAGTCACATTAGCTCTATGTCCACAAAAAAATTAGCTTTCAAAAAAATAAATAAAATAAAATAGAGGAGGCTTAGTTATGTTTTGGGGCTATTTTGCTGCATCTGGCATGAAGTGCCTTAAGTTTGTGCAAGGAACTCTGAAGACGATCAAGACCTTCTTGAGCGAGCGAATCGTACTGCCCAATGCCAGAACACGCAGTCACAGGTCATGGATCCTCCAATTAGGATAATAACCTAAAAATCACAGCTTAAAGCCCCCAAGAATGGCTAAGAACTAAACATTGGACTGATATGTAGTGGCCTTCTATAAGTCCTGATTTGAATTTGATTAAACATCTATGGAAAGAACTGAAACATGCTGTCTGGAGAAGGCCCCTTTCAAAACTGACACAGCGTGTGCAGACTACCCGTGGACAGGTGCAGAAGTCTACAGGAACTGCTTGTTTGCAGTGATTGCATCTAAAGGTTGTGCGACAATATTAGGGTAAGGGTCCCAGTATTTTTGACCATGCCCTTTTCTTTGAATTATTTATAGCAAAGTCTGATTTTTGTTAGATATGGAATAAGTAATGATAAGTGCCATCTGTACAAAATATAAAAATGATACTAATAAAAGTATGCCAAGTACAAAATGAACAGAGATAACAACAAACCTGCAGAGTCTCTTCATCATCCTCTACAGGTGCTGATCCCTGATTATTAGGTGGGATGGGAAATCCATTTGCTATCTTCCATCACAAAAGCCCACCCTTTATGTGCCATCTCTCACTATCTCTCTCCATCTCTTCAGGACTTGTACAAAGCCCAGAGAGGCAGCAAGATCATTTGATACTTTTTTTTTTTTATTTATGTGTGATTTCCTTGACCTTTTATGGGTGAGGAGGGCTGCCATGACAGCCTACTCCTACTACACGGTGAGAAACTGAGCTGCCCAAATGTATGGGTTACTAACAGGCCAATTTGGTCTCTTCATATGACACAAGGATCATGGTGTAGTATGTGAGCCAAGCCAAATATATTGAGGGATTTGTACAGAGCTAATCAACATGCAACATGTCATCCCTTTCCAGCACCATGATTAATGAGTATAACTACCTTACCTCAAAACTTCTGTCTTCCTCACCTGAAAAATCCATCCATCCATCCATTATCCAACCCGCTATATCCTAACTACAGGGTCACGGGGGTCTGCTGGAGCCAATCCCAGCCAACATAGGGTGCAAGGCAGGAAACAAACCCCGGGCAGGGTGCCAGCCCACCACAGGGCACACACACACCCACTCGGGACAATTTAGAGTCACCAATTCATCTAACCTGCATTTCTTTGGACTGTGGGAGGAAACCCACGCAGACATGGGGAGGACATGCAAACTCCACGCAGGGAGGACCCGGGAAGAGAACCTGGGTCTCCTAACTGCAAGGCAGCAGCGCTACCCAATGCAGCACCGTGCCGCCCCCACCTGAAAAATCTCAGAACATATTTATGTTTAATATAAATATAGATTTAATGTAAAATTAAATGTAAAGGGTATTGCATGAATGGTAATAACTTTAGACGTAGCACTATACAGGTAGTTAAAATCATTAAAATAAGCAGGTCATCCATACCTACTGTAGTACAGCAGTTAGTGCTGCTGCCTCATGGATTCAGCATCTTGGGTTCAAATCCTTTGCCCCGGCCTCTGTTTGTGTGGGATTTGTGTCTCTTTTGAACCCACGACTTTTCCTCCATGTGTTGGGGCTCTCCTCTGCATTGTAAAGACATGTGTATAAGGTTAGTTACATGATTCGAAACTGGACCTGCACAAGTGCTCACTGCCTTTAACCAAATGCTTCCAGCATTGACTGAACTGCCCCACAACCCTTAAATGGATGATTGTTATGTTATGTTATGACACACATACAATGTTATTTCCAGCATGAGCATTCCTCATAGCGAAGGGCAGGTAATCTCATATCTTTCTTCAAGTAGAGTGCAGGCTTTATCTAGATGCCAATCCTGCCTCTCTTGACTTTGCTCGTCCCAGCCAGTATCAAATAATGCCTTGTTGTTGGGGACATGCTGAGAAGTCCTTCCCACCTTTCCAGGGATCGACTTTCCTTAGAGTTTACATGTGACACCTAACGCTTGAACCGTAATGTTATTGGGCAATTCATATTGGCTGTAAATCGCAGGGTAAAACAGAGACGCCTGCCAAGTTGTTTGTCCCAATGACGTACCCCCATATATCATTACAAATTTTAATGTAGTGTCCTGTTGTGAAAGGAATGTAACCATTCAGAAAGGTCGAGAAAAAGAAACAGTGGAAGCAATGTTTTAAAGGAGAAGGCTTCACAGCCTGAAAATATTTCACACTTGTGGAGCACATATTTTGGCATGCCCCTGACAGAGAGTGCTGTTTTTCCTTGTTGCTCTGCAGACGACCCCTGCTGTTTCTCTCCTCTTCCTTCACCAACCTCCAGTGCAGTTCAACTGATGTGAAGGCATTCCTGAAGCTTATTGAAAGTGGACTATGATACTGCATTTAAAAGCAGTAAAACCTAAAGAGAAGTCTAATGGAAACCAGAGCTCCAATTGTCTGTAAAAGAACACCAACGGCATACGGCACGGGTGCCAAATGTTTACTCCCATAAACACAGAGGGGTTTGCTCTTTGCCAGGTTTTATCATACACTAACCTGTGTGATGTTTTTTAACCTCTGGGCATTTATTTTATAAGCAGTCTGGGAATATTAAGTAAGCTAAGTTTTAGCACATTGTAAACCCTAACGCACCATTTAAGTCAAGGAGCTTTTAAAGTGTTTTGGAGGTTAAATGTTTTCTTAACCCTGATAAATTCATACCTTGGAAAAAATGTTGTTCCTGCGAAAAAACATATGCATAATATATCCATTCATTATCATATCATCCATGGACTAGTTACATCCAGGCATCTTCCCATTACTTATTGCGACAAAATAAGGAAAGATGAATCATAATAATCAGAGGGATGATGCCACCCAGTGTACTGGGGGAATACATGACACCAGAATACACAATCCCATTGCCCATCCATTGTATTGGCCTCCTGGCCATGTAAGAGAACAGGATCCACTCCAAATGGGATGCCAGCCCATCCTTGTCGCTTTTGTTACTATATGTATATTATTAAATATATTATATAAAAAAATCCTGGGACGAGACAAGACTTTTTTTGAGAGATTTTTTTCAAGTCCTGCGAGACAAGACTTTGGCCATGAGATTTTTTCAAGTCCCGCCCTCCTCTCAACCATATTCAGCCACACACATGGTAATCTCACCTCTCATTCGTGTGAATGCTTTTGACAGACACAGTTCTTGCTCTCTCAGCTCTTATACTTTTTAACATTTTCCTCACTTTAAGTTCCCAATTAAAGAAGACGTATTATATCCAAATCTTATTGAAGAATTTCATCACGAAGGGTTATCAACAGTAAGAATGAGTACACATGCAATCCTAGCACCAAGAAACGATGAAGTCAATCAAATTAATGCCAAAAATGTCAATCGGTTGCACTGCAAATTGGTTAAATGCATATCAATAGACTATGCTGCAACAGTCAGTGGTGATCGTGTGGAAGATGAAAACATCAACTTAAAATATCCCGAAGAATATCTACAACCGTTAACACTGCCCAGTCTTCCTCCATATGAATTAGTGTAGAAGGAAGGATGTATCCAAGAAATGTAATGTAGTACATCTTCAGGGGATAACACTAGACAACAAAGGAGATCCTGATGTGCCATTCGTATTAAAATGTTAACAGTTTCCCATTAGAATAGCATTTGCAAAGACAATTAACAAATCTCAGAGCCAAACATTTGAAAAAGTAATTTTATTTAATAGAGAGAAAGAAATGAAATTCAATCGCGGGCAGTTATACATTGCGTTGTCACGATGAAAGTCCAAACACAGAATCAAAATTCAATGCAATATTCATGAAAATTTAATTAAAAAAATGTTTTTACTGAAGTTTTACAGTAAAAGTATACGTTTAAAAAGTATTTGTGTGTTAATTTCAAAGCCAAACAAAACAAAATCATATTACGCAACGAATAACTCTAATGCAATATGAGCCATAATTTACTTTCAAATGATTACATTTTACTATTATTTAATATGGTTAATTACTCGCTGTAATGTAAAATAGTTAGTTCTATTCCCAGGAAAATAACAATCTATTTTTACGCAAGTGGCAGAACCACAAAGAGGCTAGCATGTAGCGCAGGCCCAGGGTATGGCGAGCGAGGCGAGCAGGAGGCAAAGCCCCTAGTACAGTATATACATATACACATATATACTTATATATATACTATATATATACAGAACATTCAGAAAGTACTCAGACTCCTTCACTTTTTACACATTTTCTTATGTTGCAGCCTAATATTAAAATTATTTAAATCCTCATCAAGCTACACTCAGTATCCCAGAATGACCAAACGAAAACAGAGTTTTAGGAACTTCTGCAAATTTCTTAAAAATAAAAAACTGAAATCTCACATTGAGACAAGCATTCAGATCCTTTACTCACTATTTAGTTGAAGCTGTTTTGCAGCAATTACAGCCTGGAGTCTTCTTGGTTATGATATAATTCTGTTATTGGGTATTTTCTTCCATTTTCCCCTGTAGATCCTCTTAGGCTCTGTCGAGCTGGGTAAAAAACATTGGTGGACATTTTCAGGTCTCTCCCGAGATGTTTGATTGAGTTCAAGTCTGTTCTCTGGCTGGGCCACTCAATGTAATACACAGAGTTGACACTGCTCAAGTCCTGTGTCATCTTTGCTTTGTGTTTAAGCTCACTGTCCTGTTGGAAGGTGAACATTCAGCCCAGTCTGAGGTCCAGAGCGCTCAGGATCAGGTTTTCATTAAGGTTATCTCTGTAGTTTGCTCCATTCAACTTTCCCTCAACCCTGTATAGTCTCCCTGGCCCTAACACTGAGACCAACACTGCTACCATCTTGCTTCAGGGTTGTAATGGTTTTACATTGATGATGAGCAATGCCTGATTTCCTCCAGACATGATGCTTAGAATTGAGTCCAAACTGTTCAAACTTGGTTTCATCAGACAGGAAAATCTTTTTTGTCATAGTCTAAGAGTTCTTTTGATACCTTTTTCAAACTCCAGACAGGCTTTCACCCATCATCTGTCCACTTTGCCATAAAGAAGAAATTAGTGGAGTGTGTCAGTGTTGTTTGTGCTTCTGGAAGTTTCCCCCATTTCCACACAGGCTTTCTTGGGCTCAGCTACAGTGGCTATTGGATTTGTGGTCAACTCTTTCACCAAAGCCCTTCTCTACCGATTGCTAAGTTTGATCAGGTGGAAAGCTCTACAAAGAGTTGTAGTTGTTACAAACATCTTCCATTTAAGAACTATGGGGGCCCTCCATAATTATTATTTTTATGGCTGTGCTCTTGGGAACCTTCAATGTTTTAGAATGTTTTTGTAGCCTTCCCTAGATCATTGCCTGTCTCTAAAGCCGGCAGACAGTTCCTTTAGCCTCATAACTTGGTTTTTGGTATGATACACATTGTCAGCTTTGGGGACCTCATTAGACAGGTGTGATTGTTTCTTCAACCAGGAACAGTCGATAGGTATAAATTAAGATAAGCCGGGCAAATTAGGACACACACAGTCAGCAAGGGGTTGGAGTGCCAAGTGCTTTTATTAAATCCAAACGGTGTTTCAAGAAGTGCAGTGCAAAAGATCATCATTAACTAAATAAATTCATTAAAGCAAAGTGATATCATCGAGGTTAAAATCCAACAAATAAATCAATAAAAATGAGGTTAAAATCCCTGGAAGGTTTCTCTATTAAAACACGCATTAGCCCAATGCCTCTTTCTAAACTCCAATGGACTGGCTGAGGAAGACATGGCAGAAGAAGCCAACTCCAGGCATAAGTGGATGACAGCTCCTGTCAGCGAGTGTCTCCTCATGCTGCAAGGTCCTGATGAGATAAGCTGAGGAGATGCCTACCGACAGGTGCAGTCATCCACATCCCAGGTTTGGTAACCCCACGCCAGTCCATCAGCATCAGAATGGAGACGCTGCACCACAGGATCACTCCTATTCCTCTTCATTGCACTAAGGACCACCCTTTCTCCAGCGCCGCACTCAAGTACAGACCTGCTGCTCGCTTCCACAGGGCATACTGTTCACCACCTTCCTCAACTCTTTAGGCTCCTCACCAGTCCTGCCTCTTTTTCATTCCTTAACCTCCATTCGTTCATTTCTCTCATCTTTCTTTGATCTGATCCCCTCTTTGCCATGCAGGCTTCCAATATACTGCCTGAATGGGTGCAGGTGCTGTTCTCCGCCTACTCCAAAGTGTGAATGAGGCACTTGACTGACCCACTCGCATTTGTATGTGAACGCGTGATCAGCCAAGCAACCAAGTGAACCTCAAAATGGCACCAGCATGCACACACCCACACCCGTTCGGAGCCTGCACACTCCAGGACCCAATTACTTATTTAAAAATCAGGCTTCACCACAGGCCTCTTATCACACACCTCCCCACTCAAGCTGCCATGCATTCGTACTGAGCCTTTCCTAATTGTGTCCAATCAATTAAACTGACCACAGGTGGACTCCAAACAAGATGTTGAAACATCTCAATGATGATCAATAAAATGCGATGCACCTAAGACAAACTTCAAATGTCTTAGCAAAGGGTTTGAATACTTGCATCAATGAGATATTTCGGTTTTCTTATTTGTGATAAATACGCAATAATTCCAAGAATTCACCTGTATGTGGCAAGCATGAGCCACTCTCAAACCCAGAATTAGTCTTAGGAAGCAGAGGTGATATAGAAAATGGTGATTAATTAGCAGAAGTTAAAAAGGGATAGGCAAGGAATGAAGAAGTAACAATTGGTAGAACAAAATTGATGGGGGGCTTTTGCAGTTTTCCTGTTTTTGCAGGGAGGTTCCTCTGAACTGTAGTTTATTTGCAAAGAAGAATCTGCATTGTTTGATGTGATATTTAATGAGGTATATCTCATAAGCTGATTGAAAGTAGGAGTTATTTTTCTCTTGGTGATCTCTATAAATGGACATTAAAAGTGTGGCTGAAAGTTTCATACTGTATAAGCCATGATGAAGCGCTCACAGATGACACCAGATGAATTATGTGGTAGCATTACAGCTGCCAAATGCAGACAGCAAATGATGCCGTGGCAGTCAAAACAATTTCCATGCTTCAGACAGGCATTGAAAAGTATTATTTAACTCAAGTCATTCTGTTATTACTTTAACGAAGATTGAAAATACTTTTGAATGGCTGTCTAAATGGCAATGGCAGAAGTCCCCTGTCATCTTTCCCCAGTGTAAAGTATTACTCAGGCCGTTGTCCGTTTGGAGTGCCCATGGAGCGTTACAGCATGTAAGACAGGAGTAAGCAAAATACACTTCTGCCATTCTTAAATCAGATGATTTAAAGACTTTATAAACAGGTAAAAGGTGACAGACTGATGTACCCCTATTAAATAATCACTTAATTAAATTTACATGGACTATCGCCTTAGTGAAAGACAATGAAATCTCATTTACAGATTGTCATGGCATATTTTTCTGATTTTTTAATGCATTCCAGAAGTACTTTGGGAATCTATTTGGATTTAAATACTTTGAGACACCTAAGTCAGAACAGATGTATACCATAAAATTGCACATGCAATATTGACTGCATTCAGATAACATTCAGTTGCATGATCTTACGTAATCACGCAAATGAAGAATAAGATGGATCAAGGAGTAAAGAAGATGTACATTATGACTGACGTATTCTCATGAAACCCTTCATTTAACGCCTCCTCACCTTCAGGAATTACCTGTATGTGTTATGAAGATGCAGCACAAAATAGTAAAAATAGGGGTGAACAGGCCTGAAAATGTGCAAAACCCTGATCAGGACTTTACTGGCCAGTCTCAGGAGCAGA
This sequence comes from Polypterus bichir lapradei, assembly GCA_026402145.1. Lineage (NCBI taxonomy): Eukaryota > Metazoa > Chordata > Cladistia > Polypteriformes > Polypteridae > Polypterus > Polypterus bichir. The sequence continues at coordinate 36,902,866 of JANRMT010062835.1, forward strand.
CAAGCTTCAAAGTTAGGGAGCATGATCGTTACCTCAAAAGGCAGGCTTTACAGCCTGCACAGGCTAAACATGGGGCCCTCAAACATTCAGAATACTTTACATTTGCAAAATTCACAAAAGTTACCTTCTAAGAGAGAGCATGACTGTAAACCTCTGGTTTAAAAGAGCAAGTGCAAATCAATGTTCTTTAAATTCAAAGGATTGATTAAAAAATGATCAAAAAATGAAAGAAAACCAAGAAAAAAAGACAAAAATCTGGCTAAAACTCAATCCAAGGCATACAAAGTCTAAATCTGAAATCCAGAGGACAGTAACTAAGGGCTGGGCAAAACTTCACAACAATCCATAAAATCCACAAGAACACTTAAAATGAAATGCACTCGACTATAATGGACTAACAAGGAACCTCATACAGCAATATAAAGGCTGAGGGTTGGCCCCTTATAGGTGACATCATGGTGGCCTCGCCTCTTGGGTTCCACCCACAGAAGACAAGTAGTGTACATAATTAAACAATATTAAAAAAAAAAAATAACAGAAATCACATATAAACAAAAAAAACGTTACAAATGCTCTTTCAAAAACAATAGAAATGGCAGAGAAAAGGAAAATAAACATAAGCCTTTGTCTACACTATTGAATTTCCTAGGGCCATACCTAAAAGCTGCTTGTTTTTCTGATTGTTGCATTCAGAATGCTACAAGAGCTTGATAAAAGGGATGAGGAGATAAGAAGAGTCGTATATGTAGCCAATAGTTGAAGCTGTAACACATAATGTACTCTGTGCCACAAGATTATAGCTATTATGTCCAAACAGAGATGGCCTGGGACAGTGGCCAGTCTTCCAAAGAGTGGTCATCCTGGGTATACTGTACACTTTTTCATGAGATCACAGAGAACGTTAGAACTACATTTTGGCAAAAATCCATGGAAGAGTACCAAAGACAAAACCAGCGCTCACTAATCAAATTTGGGCTTTGAAAATCAACAAGAGGTCTGGAAAAATATTTTATAGACAGATAAGTCTATTTTTTGGTCTTCTGGAGAAATGCTCTACTTCCAGAGAACCGAACATCAGCATATAAGCATGCTGGAGGTACACAAAGCCAGTACAGCTGAGCACTTTAAAAACTATTCATTCATTTGTTTCTTCCTTAATTTCTTTTCCTTTTAAGGATTGGCTCATATTATAAATGCAACTCTCTAGATTAATCACTAATCACAACTTTTTTTTTTTAGATATTTTGTGGTGGCACTCTGCTCCACTTCCATCTGATCAAAGCACATTGTAGTGACCTGTGGGGTTGTGAATAAATAATAAGCAATGCAGAAATCTAAATAAGATTATTGTCATATTAATGTAAGCAATAATCACTGACATATTCATGTTTGATAGTATGACCAGCGGGGGCTGGCTGGTATTTTTGGCTTTGGAACCCCACATGGCTACAGACGACTGGAGATTTTTGTTTTCTTCTTCTCTTCTTCTTTTCCCTGGCTAACCAACCATAGCATTTTGTATTAAACAGGAAACTTATGGTTTCATTCTTACAGTTACAGTTACACGTACATATAGGGAGGCTCTGGCAAGTTGACACCTCAGTCTCAAAGGCATTTATTTAGCATTGTGGCCACTAGCACCTCCTTCTATTTCATCTGCAGACCAGATGAGTTCAGAAACAACGTTTGACATCACTGAGTCTCGCCAGGAGCTCCTGCCGCTTCCACCCCAGGACCTATTTAAGGAAAGACAACACCAGAAGTCAGCATTCACTTACCCAACTCACCTCTGAGAAGGATACACTTTTGATGGGAGAAATTCCTATTTGAAAAAATGGAACCTGAGGAAGGGCCAGCGAATGTAGTCTGTAAATGACAAATAGATGCCTAGTAATTTTGATGAACTTTTCTTTTTCCCCTGAATTTATGTTCATTAATTGGGCAGCATGGACTGACCTCAACTCTCCCTTTGTCTTAAATAACCTTTTATTAACAATTACTGTTTAGTTTTTTACTGTTTTATAACTTTTATAACATTTCTTTTATTCTAAAGCTCTTTCAAGTACCTATGTACTGTACTTTAAAAGTGCTATATGAAGAAAAGTTGTTGTTCGTAGCTCAATGTCAGTGAAAAAATGTAGAATTTGTCTTCTAGAGATCATCAGGCCATCCCCTCCAAGAGCCACATAGCAATCCAGTGGTCTGAAATAAACAAGCAAGAATACAGAAGAACAATCAAAGCAAGGGAGATGTCAAAGTTAAGATCTCATCCCAAAGGAAATGGTGCAGCAGGGCATGAAACAAGTAATTCATGTCCTAAATCACACAACTGTCACTTTAATGAGTTCATTCTAGAAGAACAAACTGGGAAACATCCCTTCATATTCTTACATAACGCTGATCCATAGCTTCAGGAAACATCAGGTTAGAGTTACAAAATAATTCAAAACCAGCAGATATGATACAATGAAAAGAAAATATAGTTAAGCCAGGAAGCACACCTACTGAAACATAACAACACCTAAAAGAACTACTGTACAGTATACGGAGAAGACAACTAGAGTGGGCTGAAACAGAAATGCAAGTAGATACCTAACTTAATGGAGTTCAATTAATACAGAAACAAAGGTTCATAGGAGGACTGACTTCATAAAGTTCAGTACAAATTAGTCAGTCTTTTGACTTCAATAAATAACACTATTAAGAAACATAACAAATATAAGAAATCTGAAAATTCAGAGACCATTCAATCTATCAGACTCATTTAGCTAACTAATAGCTAAACTCATCCAGAATCTCATTCAGACACTTTTTGCATTACGTGCAAGTTTGTTACAAATTACTATATTTACTGTGTAAAGAAGTACTTACTGGCTTCTTTCTTCAGTGTATTCTGATTGCAGCACATGAAATGGCCAAAGTAATGTCAGACCTCCATAACAGAACCAAAAAAGCAGGCCAGACCGCCTAGTAGCCTTCCCAGGTAAAGTTCATTCCAAGGCAGCCTGACTGCCTACTCTGACGGCAGGCTTTGGCCTACACTGGTCATCAAAAGTTAAAAGACATTTATATAAAATTGTAAAATATAATTAAAATGCCCTCACAAGGAAGAGAATTACCATAAACCCCTGGGGCCTCTTGTATAACACTCTGCATAGAATTCAAATAAAAAATGGCATACAGACAAAAGTCGAAATGTGTGTACACACAAAAAGATCCAGATGCATAAAACTGAGAGTACACCAAGTTCCACACACTTCCCCTTTAAATGCCAATGAACATGAAATTTAATGCACGTGCAAATCGCTACAGCCCCATGCAGACTCCTCCCACATTTCACATATTTGAATATGCAAATCAATACAAATAGCCACTTACATTCAGTGTTTTGTTAAAAGACAATGGTAAATGCACATGGAAAAAAGAAGAATTTTATTGAATGTGAATTGAAGTCAAGCTAAAAATGTACTAAAGCAGTGGCATAAGCAACAAAAGGAAGTTGATGGAATGATACAGCATGGCGGAGACACTCAAAAGTTCAAGTTCAGAAAGTCTCACAGTGCCCAAAATAAAAAAGAAGTGGTCAGATATCTAAGTTGACATGAAAAGTGAGTCCCAGCCCAACTCCTGTTTATTCTGTTTAAGACAATATTGCAAAAGCTGACCCCACAGTGTCAAGGACGCTCGACTCGGGTGCTGCTGTGCCCAGCAGATCTTCAGACCCTGGCTGAACACACAATGGATCAATTCTCTGCTCTTTGCATGGCTCTTTGAGGTGACTCACTAGTCTTAAAAGGACTGCTTGCCTTTTGCTGCACTAGTTGTTAAAAGTACCTGCGATTGTGCGGAGTTGCCGTTTTTATAGGCTCTACTGCTATAGATAATGTAATGCCAGCTCATTCTTTTGGTGCTTCATCCCTGGCTGATGTAACTTGTTCAGCGCCATTGCAATAGCAATGTGCACGCAGCTGACCGCTCCGATTACATTTGGAAAACCGGACGTTGCTGAAGATTGTGGTTTGATGTTTGCCTGTTCAACCACAGTGTAAGGAAATTTTATCTATCTGGATGACAACAACAACATTTATTTATATAGCACATTTTCATACAAAAAGTAGCTCAAAGTGCTTTACATAATGAAGAATAGAAAAATAAAAGACACAGTAAGAAAATAAAATAAGTCAACATTAATTAACATAGAATAAGAGTAAGGTCCAATGGCCAGGGTGGACAGAAAAAACAAAAAAAAACTCCAAACGGCTGGAGAAAAAAATAAAATCTGTAGGGATTCCAGACCATGAGACCGCCCAATCCCCTCTGGGCATTCTACCTAACATAAATGAAACAGTCCTCTTTGGATTTAGGGTTCTTACGGAAGGACTTGATGATGATGGTCACGTAGACTTCTGGCTTTTAATCCATCCATCATTGTTGGAGCATCATGAGGCTTTGAGTAGGTGGTGGTGGCGCAGCTCATTAATCAGCCTACACATAAAGCAGGTCATACGTTAGACTTAGTGATTACTAAAGGACTTAAAGTTGATATAAAGCAGATCATTGATATTGGTCTATCAGACCATTTTCTTCTACTTTTTAATATAGAAATAATGATAAAAAACACAAATGAGAAGCATATTGTTAAAAAACGCTTCTTTGACTCAGCAGCAGCTTTAAAACTTACAAACATTCTAAGCAATCAGTCCGTTTATATTGCAAACTATAATAGCAAGGATAATGTAAATAGTAAGGTGGAAAGATTTAATACTAAAGTGAGAGCTTCACCACTTCTTTTAAGTTTTGTTCTTGGAATTCTAAGTAGGTACTCATTTGAGGATCTGAGGTTACGATTTGGAATATAAGGTGTCAGACATTCTGATATATAAGATGGGGACAAGCATATAATGCATATATACAGCTGGCATGGTGCGAATCAGTGATGTCTGAGAAATACCTGATCATCAGCAAGTTCACATTGAAAAGCGCCAGTGGCTAAAAATGTGAGTGTGGACAGAATTTGCAAAGGAGCAGGTAGAGCACAATTCCTCAAAGTCTGTCTTTGCAAAGCCGGCGTCAGTTCAGCACACAACTCCAAGAGGATTGCTTTTGGAAATCGATATCAACTTAGAAGCCAGTCATCATCATCAATAAATATGCCTTTTCTTGTAATTTTTCCATATGCAATGTCTTCTAATAACTCTAAAGCAGCTATGGTAGTAGGAATAGTTTGGCCATTCCATGCACCTTTATATTTTTACAGAATGTTTACAATGAAGTGAATTAAATTTGTAAATGATATGCAATTAATTTCAGTGCATTTGATATATCCCATGTCATGGATGTGAATATGAAAAAGAAAGGTAAATAACACAATGCAAAAAAGTGTGTGGCTTTACTCCAAGTTTAGTTTTTATATATCTTGACGTGAGTATAGCAACAGGCGTACGTGACATTTTTGTGCGTACGCACCGTTTATACGTGAGGCCCCTGGCATTCAGAGAGCTGTGCCTCAAAAGAATCTTCATTAAAATATAAAAATATGATCAAAACAGCAACAAAAAAAGGCAAACAAAGTTGCCAACATGGCAATCCAAAAGCGAACAAGCCCAAGGACAAAATCCTTAATTAAAACCCTTTAATAGAGGCAAAAAAGTGTTGAAGAAACCAGCAATTTTAAATAAACAAAGCAATAATCACAAACTGGAAAAGACCTAACAAAATGCACTTCCCCTTAATTTCAACTTGTCTGTGATTTGTTGTTTAATTGTAATAGTGCCAATGGATACATTAAAGTGTACTGATGCCTTGTTAAATTTTGAAGACTTAATTTAGGTCTTCATGTTGCCTTCTCTGCTGAAAGCTAAAAAGGTTTTAATCCATTAGCCTGTCAGAGCCTAAACCTGTCACTTTTTTGTTGAACTCCTTTATTTCTTTCCTTAATTTCGTTGTTTAGTTTAATTTGTTTTCCTCTGCTACTGTTGCTTGTTGAAACGCAGTTACCTGAGTGACAATTCAGGACTGGATCTACACTTCAGCAATGACATTCTGAGTGTACCCAGGCTCCTTTCCTTTACTTTACAGTCCTTTACATTTATTCATTTAACAGATGCTTTTATCTAAAGTGATTCACAAATGAGTTCAATATAATCAAATAAACATCAGTTTAGGATCTGTTTTGAAACAAGTGTTACTAGAACATTAGAACATTGGAAACATTTCGATGAGATCAGGCAATTCAGCCCAAATCGTCCTCTCCATTTAATTCTTCCAAAATAACATCAAGACAAGTTTTGAAGGTTCCAAAAGTCCTACTGTCTACCACATTACCTGTCAACTTATTCCATGTGTCTATAACTTTGTGTGAAGAAAAATGTAATGTTTGAGTGAAACTTACCCTTACCGAGTTTCCAACCGTGTCCTCATGTTCTTGATGAAGCCATTTTAAAGTAACATTCTCGATCCACTATACTAATTCCCTTCACAATTTTAAACACTTCAATCATGTCGAGTGCGCTTGTCTGACTTCACAGTAGGGTTTTGTCATTCATCTCCCAGTCCCCTCACCTCTCACAAAAATCTTTGTGTACCTGAGTGTATACATAACCAGAACCAGTGTTCGGTACAAACAAGTGCTCCCACAGAGTGCACACAGAGTTCTGCCGAGTAAGGTTAGTGCATTGATCAGCACTGTTAGATGGTTTATGGTCTGCCACAAGGCTTTATGCTCTCTCTACCAAATCTGCTCCAGAGTTCCCCCTACACTGCTAGCTGTTTTACGTATTATCAGGACAAAGAAGTATCATCAGCCAGCTACCAAGAGCAAGCGACTAGAAATATTAAGTGTTTTCCTTTTGGTTTCTCAAGTAAATATTATTCATAAGCTGTCCCAGTGAAGAGTTAGGGGTTGTGCAAAAGGGGATGTTGCCCTCTGAGCTGATCTGTTTTGTCCCCTCAGTTTCAGATGGAAGGATTTTTGAACCCTTTCACTTGCATGAGTTCAGCGCAGTGTCAGCACTCATTTCTCCAATTTGCAACAACTGAAACTCCACTTCATATTTTAACGCTGTAAGAAGCAATAAAAATAGTGGTTTTGGAACTTTTACAGAAATTTCTCAGCATTCATGAATCAGTACCTACTTGTGATTTTATTTCTATTTTGAGTCAGTATTATTTGTTTTGTAAGTGATTTGAGCTTTAGTTCACAACACTTGTGGCTGTCATGTACAGCGTATTTATTTGGCATCAACATTAATAAAAACTGTCCAGTGTTTTGGTAAGTTACTTATAAATATTAATAAACTATTACATATTAGTTAAAAATAATAGAAAGTATTCCAAAATAATCCAAATTTTTAAGCAGTGTATTATACTAAACCAGTAATGGCGTATTGTACGATAACGTGCAGTAAATATACTTGACTTATAGTTTTCATCCTCTTTCTCTGTACGTTTACCATTCGTTTGCTCGGAGGTTGATGCGCTTGCTGCTTCCTGAACAGCTCTTCTTTTCTCCACCATAGAGGCCTGCTTCTTCTATTCTTTCATCACAATCTTTTTGTGTTAAAAACTGATTTAGTCAGTGTTTGTGTTGCAATTACTTAGTACGTTTTCTTTAATTTTGAATTTTCTTAATCTGCCTTAAGAATGATTTAAGATTAGAGATGAGAACGGCGCCCAAATGCATGTGAACACAGCCGCCCTGCTGGCCACTACTGAGAGATGATTCTACAATAAAATAAAATAAAAATAAAAAGAGGAATAACCTTGGAGGTCAATCATCACCCCAAAAGTGGATAGTAGACATCACGTACTATATGTGTACCAAATTCCAGGTCAAACGGTTTGCAAGCTACAGGTAATTTAAAACCCTGGACAGACAAACTAACAGCCACAGTAGCATATTATATATAAAGATATTATATTACTGTTATTACCTCACAAAAAAGTATGAACTTTCAAACATATTCAGCAAAGAAATCTCTTAAAATACTACAGAACATTTGTGGACACATCTGAAATTGAATGTGCACTTACAGACAAGAACACAGTAGCAGTTATGTCTGTTTCCAATATATTAGATAAGATTAAGTAAATTTTATAAATTCCATGGGGAAATTCAAATTAATAATCACGGCAAAGCAACAAATAAATCAAAGACATATATTTTTCATTATTGGTTGTAAATTAAATATGTACTGCTGAACTCTGGCATACAAAGGTCTCCTCATTTTTGTGTATTAGGTAGATAGATAGATAGATAGATAGATAGACTTCATTAATCCCAAGGGGAAATTTACAAATTTACAAATGCAACTCATTTAAATTTGTTCATATATTACGTAATTGTGAACTTTTTGCAATCAAATTAAGTTTTGCATAGTCAACAAAACCAAAAACAAAGCAAACATACTAGCTCATGGTTTCCAAATAGCGCCTTTCCAAACACAAATCTGAAAGGGAATTTTAGTTTGCTGTGAGTTGTTCCCAAGACTTCTAGAACTGTGCACTCTTTCAACAAGAGTGCAAGATGGGACGGGCATCTTAAATCATAAGAAGTTGTGCTTACTTCTTGGAAATCAATAGAGGCATTCCAAACTAGTTGCAATTTTTTTATAATCCAGGATTATGAAGTGCGCACCTCATCAATAGATGTGCTGGCTCTGAATGCCCCTGCGAACAGTGGCAGCTTTTCTGAGCAACAGAGCAAAGGGGATTGTGGAAGAGAGGTGAAGAAGAGAGTGCAAGCAGGGCAGAGTGGATGGAGAAGAGTGTGAGGAGTGATTTGTGATAGACATTTACCAGCAAGAGTGAAAGGGAATGTCTACAAGATGGTAGTAAAACCAGCTATGTTATATGGGTTGAAGACGGTGGCACTAATGAAAAGACAGGAGACAGAGCTGGAGGTGGCAGAGTTAAAGATGTTAACATGTGCATTGGGTGTTCAAGGATGGACAGGATTAGGAACGAGTACTTTAGAGGGTCAGCTCAGGTTGGACGGTTGGGAGACAAAGTCAGAGAGGCGAGATTGCGTTGGTTTGGACATGTGCAGAGGAGAGATGCTGGGTATATTGGGAAAAGGATGCTAAGGATAAAGCTGCCAGACAAGAGGAAACAGGGGCAGCCTAAGAGGGGGTTTATGAATGAGGTGAGAGAGGACATGCAGGTGGTGGGCACCAGGGAGCAAGATGCAGAAGACAGGAGGATATGGAAACAGAAGATCCACTGTGGCGACCCTTAACGGGAGCAGTCGAAAATCAAAGAAAAAGCTATGTTGTAGTTAAAGATATTGTGTTTTGTTGGAACAGGTATAATTAATAACATATTGAAAAATCAGGTTAAAGGTTATTTTCAGCTTCAAAAGGAAACAAGGTTAAAGACTCAATATTTCTGCTGTATAGCCTTCATCAGGTGAAAAGGAAAAGAGCAGGTAACATAAACAGTTGGGGAAGGAGGGAACAAACTCAGGGCAGATGTAAAGAGAAAAGGTGAGAGCAGGTAAGAAAAGTCTGCCATTAGTGAAAATGAATGGCGGGATTAAAATGTTAGTCGATCATTAAGACCTGGAGAAATATTTGACCCCTGACTTAGAATGATCTTTGCGTCTTCTGTTTATCTTTGAAAAATGTCTTTGAAGACCTGTGAAAGAACACAAATGGGGAGCTGTGGCTATGAACAAGAGATGTGGAGTTTTATGCAAATGGCTTTGTCAGGTCTTTGATTTTAATGGCTCAGTTGTTCCTCCAGTAATGTTCTGCTAGTTGTCTCCCTGTTCTTCCTATGTTAATGGTGGGACACTTCCTTCAAGAAATTCAATAAATAAGTCTTTTAGACTGTTAGGAGGGCTGTTGGTTAATATTGAAATTACCAGAAGAACCAGGTACAAGGGTATTGTTGGTGAGAACTGACACAGTGGCCCCTGTTAGAGTACAAAGTGCGTTTAGTGGAATGTGGCTCTCCTCTGTTAAGAGAGCTGTGGATGAAAAGTCTGCATAGGTTAAGTGATTGATGGAAGGAGATCAAGAGAGGGTTAGGAAAAATGCTCCTATGTAGGGATCAGTCTGAAAAATGGTGATTTTTTGTTTAATGACCAGTGCTAGAGATACAGTAGAGTGATAGTGTGGAATGGGAGGACCAGCGGGATGGAGATTTCATTTTTAGGGTTCCTATTAGAGTGGGTATTATGAGGTCTATTTCTGCACTGATTGAGGGCCCTGTCCACAATATGAGAAGGGCATCATTAATCAATAAAGAAACTCCTCATTCTGAGTGCTTCATTACAGAAGCCGGCCTCATCAATGCTGAGATGGTGGAATCTAAGAAACTGTGAAAGAGAGAGAGAGTTTTTAGTATGCCAGGGATGGATGGAGCTATAGAGAAGGTAACTGTGTGAGTCCTAGAAAGCTGATAGAAAGATTGGTATCTAAAAATTGATGGAAACAGTAAAGTCAATAATGAATTCTATATTTGGCTTCTGGAGCAAGAGGTGGCCCCAACACAATTGTCAACATATTTTTTGTACAGAGCTGGTGCAAAGTCTAAGCAGGAAAAAGAGAAACATTCTAGTATCCATTGCAGTGCCTGTTGAAAAGAGTTTTTATTAAAAGAGATGGCATTGAGGGTAAGAACCAGTCCTGCCAGTCTGATGAGGGTCATCATGGGAGGATTCTGGACTGGATGTCTGTTGACTGCAGGTCTGAGGGTAATGAGACCTTCGTGTTTAGGAATGACAGGGTACAGTGTACTGTGTATTGAAATGTCCATTAAGTAAAGAATCAAACTGATTTTATAATAACACATTTGCATTTGTTATTACTGCACTGTTTATTGGGACTGAAAGCGAAAAATAAAGTTTCACTTAGGTAATTGCAACTGCTCAGTTTCAACCAAAATATCAACACCCTTTTAAAACTTCAGAAATTCCCTACTGATTTTTTTCTGGTGCTCTTCCTGTTTATAAGATGATTAATAAACTGCAATAACAAAGAATAATACAAAAAGAAAGAAAATGCCAAATATGGACAATAAACACAAATATAAAACAGCAAAAATAAAGCAAATGAGAATGTTAAAGTGCAAAATAGGTTGCTTAATACTGACGATATTTTGTACTCAGTTTCTTGAAATTTGACAGCTATAATGTAACAGTCCTTTATTTAATCTGTAATTTTTATAAGCTACATGATCCTGGGTCAAGACATGTTTGCAGCTTTTCAGTTCTGGTGTTTTCCTATAACATCTCTTCAAATCACACATTAATTAGTCATCTCAACAATGGATTGACTAGTGCCTTGTGCCTGATGCTTCCAAGATAGGCTCCTGCCGCACACATCACTGAATTGCTTAGCAATTGCAAAGATTTGAGAATACTGTATACTCTATGTATGTATGTGTGCATGTATGTTATTTCATGTCTAACTTTCTGGAGCATTTTAAACATTTACAAACATGTAACCAATATTCAACTACATTTTATATAAACAGGTCCCAGAGGCAACCGTAAACCAAGTGTACAAAGCAGGCTAGAGCCTGGCACTCGTCATGAGATTCTCGAGATGAAGCACATAACAAGACAAACTAATAACCTTTATTTTATATGGCACCTTTACACAGGGAACTCACCCCCAGAGACGTTACAAGCACTGAGCTAAAAAGCAGTTGACCACATGACACTTTTACAGCTCAGACGCAGACAGTTTATGCAACTCGCTTGGGGGTCACAGAATAAGTCCATGCTGGGGACTGAACTGCAAACACCGTGTTTAAAATGAACTGCTTTAGGCGCCACACGACAATGTCAAGAATGGCCACAAAAGAGAAAACAAGCAAGGCTGCTTCACAGGATGCCCCCACTGTTCCTGTGAGTATTTGCTTCGCATAGATATTAGGAAGGTATCTCATGTGGATTTCTGCATCTTTTTGTATTGTTATCTCTTTTTGTTGTGTATAAATGACAAACCTCAAAGCAAAAGAAAACGTGGAGATTTGCCTTGTTCTGTCACGTCCCATTATCATGATCAAGTGGGGATCAGCACCCCCCAGTGATAATACATTAAATCAAGAGTTAAAGTTCAATGTGCAGTGTATTATAAATATTGTGTGTTCCTTAGCAACAATAAATTCCTCAGACTGATATGTCATCAGCTGAATATCCAGCAGTGTTAAATTTTTGGCCACAGGTGATAAATCAAAATTGATTGTGATGCTTTACAGCTGTTTTACACATTGATCAGATAGAGATCTTCTTTGTTGTCCCAGGGTAAATGTATTTTCTTTTTAAAATCAGGAACGATGCAAAGTACTAAAAATGAGAAATTTTCATTAATACATCCTTGTCACTTGAATAGCATTTTGGTGCTGTTGCCAACTTTCTGAATCACACTCTTCACAAATAGCCTAATTTGCTCCATTTTGTGTAATGATAACATAACACAATAGATACTAGTTTCTTTCTTTTTTTTCTTAAAGTAGATGGTCAAAATGAACAAGGAATACCACATTATTATGTAATCGTACTGTTAAAATGTTTGTAATCATACAGTTAAATTGTTTAGTCATGTGACTGCACAAGCTTAAAAAACTACCAGGTGGAGCAGTGAAAGGGTAAAATGGTGCGCTACCAGTAAAGACGTACGTTCAAACCCTGGTCAAGACTGAGCGACAACTTACAAAAATGCAATCAATTTGAAATTATCAGTTGTAATTAATAATTGCATTTTAATACTTACTATCAGAAACATTGTTAGAATTCAATTTCATTGGTCTTTAAATTTGATTGACTTTTTATTGACTATTTTGATCATAGTGAATACAATTTCACTTTAAGGCCAAAAATCAATATAATGCTTATGTTATTCACTGTTTTATTTGTTTACAATATTGTTTAAAAAAAATCTAAATTTTAAGACAAAATATTTACCTTATGGGAGGCTTGAACCCTAATTTCCAGAATAGACAATAATCATTTAAGCTACTCTATTTTTTATTCTATTGATTTTAATTAAAAGCAAATAACAATCCATACAATCAAATCAAACTTAACAACACCAAAATTCAACCCAAACTCAAACAAAAGAAAGGAGAGCCCGCCAACAAAGACAATCTTTAAAAGCAATAAGGAAGAAAGAGTAAGCCTTTCCCCGCTATAGAAGCTTATTCTAAAATGTTATTGATTAGATCCTGCCATATTTTAAAAATGTTTTGAACAGATCCTCGGAATGAGAATGTGATTTTTTCCAATTTCTGATAGTATAGGACAGGCATGTCAAACTCACTACCATTGGTGAGCTGCTTCAACTGCCATACGTGCGTCAGCGGGCCACACTGTAACAAATACTATTATACAAAGTTACTGTAGCTTTCTTTCCAATACTGAAAACTTTAAAAAATGTAACACTTAAAGTTTAAAGAAAAGCAATTTATTTCTATACACTCTCTGTACAACAGCATGCAATTAGACTCTTATCCTCTTAGCTAGGTCCTTATATTATTATATTATATTCATCGCTTACTGTATATAGGAGTCTTACAGTGTGAGATCTGTTTCTTTTGTCCCGACAGTTGGCATCTCTTGTTAGTAACCAGTTTGTCAATATCAGGCTTAAAATCTTTTGCAGCTGCAACTTTTATGAGGGATGAAAGGTGCTCGACAGTAAGTCTTGAGCGATGTGGGGTTTTGGTAGCTTTCATTAACGAAAACAATTTCTCACAAAGGTAAGTGCTTCTTCTGAACATAGACAGTACTCTCGATGCCAGCTTACGGATCTGCACAAACGAGCGTGGCAGGTAAGCATACAAGCCTGGCACACCAACTTCGTTGTATTTTGCCTTCAGAATAGAATCTGACTGCAGTTCATTCAGTTCCATTTGGATATTCTCAGGCGCATTCTCAAAGTTGTAAGAGAACAGCACAAAGTCCTGTTCGTGTGAACTGAAATCACGAAAACGCTCACTGAATTCTTTGCTTAGTAATTCAAGTTGGAAAACAAATCCTCCAAAAATAAAATTTTACTTTACTAAGCTTACTTCAAAGTTTATGTTGTAAAATAAGCCAATATGCAAAAAGCCATCTGACCTACACTAATTTTACAAACTCAAAATCACAAAAATATGTTAATAAACAACTCACCATTTTCTTGCGTCCACTTCAGATCTTCAGCTGTAGTCTGCACTAACTGTTCGTTACAATACTAGCACAAAATTACATAAAACTAGAGCAAAAAATGTGAAAATATGCGGGCTATTACTACTCGTGATGGTCAGTTCTGCCCAGTGGCCTGTCTCAGCAGCCCAGCCAGTAGTGTAGTGTACTGTAGCCAGTACCGTAATGCCATGGGAAAATGTGCTTTTGTCAGAAGGCAGAAGTAAGAAAAGTCAATAAGTAACGCTGAAGATGCAGAATGATTCAATCACAAACGATAGTAATCATTTTGTACAAGTTCAGTGCTAACTAGGATCTGTCATGCGGGACGCACAGATTTCTGTCGCGGGCCGCATGCGGCCCAGGGGCTGCGTGTTTGACATGCCTGTAATAGGACATCAGTTGCCCACTGATTTGAAAGTGATGGGTTAGGATTCTTCCAGTTGAGCAAGATTAGTCTATGTGCTGATAGTCAAGTAAAGGCTATTACAGTTTGTTTGTCCTTCTCCACTTCGGGCCCACCAGGGAGTCCACCAAACACAGCTGTTAATGGATTAGGAGGGATTGTGAAACCAAGGCTGTCTGATAGGCATTCAGGGATTTCTGTCAAGAATGATGTTAATTTGGTGCATACCTGAAACATTAGCCTAGTGAGGCTGGAGCTCGATTGCAACACTCACATATTCACTCTTGCCCTGAAAACATGTTAGATAGCTTTAATTCAGATAAATGTGCTTGATAGAACATTTTAAGTTGAATAACTGAGTGTTTTGCACATATGGAGCTAGCATGTATTCTATGCATGGCTGCCTTCAACTCCTTTTCTGAAATATTAAGTGAAAGATTCATTCTCAATTGTACCCTGGGATCTTTGAAAGGGAGGGACTTTAAAATGTTTTTATAAATAAATCCGAGTCTTCAATACTGATCAATATTTTTTCTGGAATAGAAATAGTTGGAAGGTGAGGAAAATTGGGCAGGTTCTGTTTAGCAAAGTGTCTAACTTGAAAGTAGTGGAAAAATTGTGTTGATGAGAAGTTAAATTTGAAGTTTAATTACTCGTAGGATGCAAAAATATTATCTATGTACAAGTCTCTACATTTTTTAATCCCAGACATTTTGCAAATATTAAATACTGTGTTGTCATGCAGAGGTGCAACAGATAAGAGCTTCTCCGTCTTGAAGTGCTTCCTACATTGGTTCTATATTCTGAGTGAATGAAGGGCAATTTGATTATTAGTGCATTGATGGTAATTTGTATTTACTGAGGCACAGAGCAGGGAGTATAAAGAAGAACTGCAAGAGTTTTAATTCTGTTGTAGACCAGGCTTCTGTATGTTCATCAGTTTGTGTCAATGTCCACATCTTTACGGCTACTCTTCTATTTAGCTGCTATAGCTGCTAAGTTCTACATTTATTTATTGGGCCAATGATTTTATCCAAAGCAACTTGCAACATTTGCAAAACAATTAGTTACATTTATTTTTCCAATTGGAGCACAGGCAGGTGAAGTGATTTGCTCAGGGTCACACAGCATCAGTGGTGGTATTTGAACCCACAGCCTCAGTATTTCAAGTTCAAAGCTTTAACCACTGCACCACGCTGCATTCTCATTGTAGCAATGGAACAAGTCAAATTCAAGGCGATGTTTCCAAAAAAAACTTAATTGCAGTAACACTATGAGTATCAACACCGTACACATGTATATAATATTTAGATCCTTATAGATATTCATTTCTTTTAATACTATATTTCCTGTTAAGAGGTTTCTAAAAGGTAAGCATTTTCCACTGTGATTACAAATGCAAATGTTCAGAGAAAGTGTAAAATATTACAACTTTTTATGAAGTATCAAACTTTCATATAGTCAGAACACACACTTCAAAAGATTGTACAAAAGGACTATAGCATAGTGATCTAGTAACTGTCAAAGTTCCTATTAAATGGATTCAAAATTGTACAGTGAGAGAGTAAATGAAGCAATCGTATCACTAACAAATGCTGCATCACAAGCACCACCTTTTGGTCATTTTTGCAAGCCAATCAGGTAATGCAGTAGCTTACACTTTAAATACTGCGAGCAGAGGTCATACCATGCATTTTTTATGGCTGCCTCTGTAATCTAGTTCAATTTCCACCTATTCTATGAATTTACATTATTGTTAATATACAGGCTTTATTTTTTTATTTCTTATTTTTCCCTGTTCTATCTACACTTATGATGAGCCATTTTGAGAGCTACCACTCAGACTTACCAGTGCATATATACTGTATGTTCCCTATGAACTATTAAAATTACCAAAAACAGGAGGAGCAAAATTTTTTTTAAAAATCATATGTGTTATAATGTGTGTTATGTCTTACTCATCTTTAGTTTCCTTGATATTTTTGTTTTTAGAACATTAGAATAATCCAGACAAGAACAGGCTATTCAGCCCAACAAAGCTCACCATTCCTACCCACTAAATTCTTCTAAAATAACATCAAGTCGGGTTTTAAAAGTCCCAAAATTCTTACTGTGTACCATGCTACTTGGCAGCTTATTCCAAGTGTCTATGGTTCTCTGTGTACAGAAAAACCTAATAATGTTTTATTAAAATTGTCCCTTAACAAGTTTCTGGTTGTGTCCCTGTATTCTTGATGAACTCATTTTAAAATAACGATCTCAATCCACTGGACTAATTCCCTTCATAATTTTAAACACTTCAATCATGTCACTTCTTAATCTTATTTTGTTTAAACTGTATAGGTTCAGCTCTTTTAATCTTTCCTCATAACTCATCCGCTGTAGCTCTGAAGTCAGTCTAGTCGCTCTACTTTGGCCTTTTTCCAGAAGTGGGAGACCAAAACTGCACACAGTACTCCAGATGAGGCCTCACCAGATACACTATGAAGCTTCAGCATAACCTACTTGGACTTGTATTTATTATGCTCCCTTGTTCTTGCTGGGTTCCAGATTTTTTGTTGTGTTTGTAAGTTATCATTTACTTTTGTTATAAATGTTAATCCCTTTGTTTTGCCTGTTTTCAGATTTTTGAAAATCCATGTCTGTTTGTCAGTACTGCCATTTGTTGCAATAACATTGCTGGCATTAACAACCAGAAGTGTGTGGGGTAAAGATCTGTGCCATGCATTTCCTAACCATCAAACTTTGTGGATATTCAAAACAAATCTCTGTGAGCTAGTGTGTGTTTTATTGTGATGTATATTTTTCTGGTGGTAGATCCTTTGCTGCATAATTATTGACTATGATTTTTGGCTTCACTGTTGGGCTTAGATGAAAGATAGGACAGATCCATGGCTTTTAAATTAGGCATTGACTTTCGTTTCATTCTCATTCTCTATATTTTCAACCATCATTTAGGCACAATCACCTGCTGCTGTTGGGTCTGCTAGCAGACAAGGTTTAAGAGTGTGCCAGGAGATTTAGGAAAAGCCAGAAATAGGTCAAAACCAGGAGATCAGAGAACGCATGACAAGGCCAGCCTGAAAGACACATATTTTTCTGAGACAGTCCTCCTGCAAGTGGTTACTTTCTCGTGTCCACGGGTTTCTACATGTAGATCTGGCAGTGATGATTCCACACAAAGCATCTTTGAGAACTTGCCATTGGGAGCTGACAAATTCACAGACATCCTACACTGTAAATAATTTACAGCTGGTATTCATGGTTGTCTACCAGGTCACATCTGTCTGGTGAATTCATTTTTATAGATTTTGCAGATTCTGGACAGATATAATTGCTTGCAAAATTTTTGGCATAGTCAAACAAAAAATAGTACCAGATTTTTGACTCATATTCTGAGTTATTTCACCTGCAGTAGCTTTAGTAGCCAGTAACAACACAAAGACTTAAATGCAGTAGGCATGACTTTTCAATTCATTTTTACCATCAAAAGCTGTTCTCTAGCATTTTTCAGAGACCCACGGGTATTGCTCCTCCAACTTTAGGATTGAGAGTGCAGCTGTCCTATGCCCCCCAGAGACAGTACCTATAATAATTCATTCATTACATTTATATAGCACTTTTCTCACCCTAACCCTAACCCTATGATGGCCATGGTACATTTTGTTGAACTTGAGGAGTCTAATTTGTTGCACACAAGTAGAACATGGCGGAGTGGCGACACAGTGGTTAATGCCATTGCCACATTAGCCCAGTGGCTTTGGTTCGGTCCCCACTCTGTTACTATCTGTCTGAAATGTAATGCTTCTGTCTTTGTCTAAATAGGTTCTCTCCAGCAGTACAAAGACAACTAATGATTCCAAAGTGGCCTGGTATGGACTGGCCTTGTTCCATATGACTCTGTAATGGAAAAAAGTGATTTGAGAAGATGGATGGGTGAATGAGAGTTACATTTACTAACAGATGACTGTTATAAATACAATGGCTCCCAAACGTTACCGCTTGCTGTGCATGTCCCTGGCTTTGCTGTAATTTGCCTTCAATTGTTTTCTGATGCACTTCTGGCCAGTTGCACTTTTTATGTGTGCTATTGTGTTTCATACATTTGTAATTGTCGGCTTGTTAATATTTGTGTAAAGCTGAGCCAAGATCAGGCAAGAAATAGCAACTTGATGTCGTAAGAACTTGCTATCCTGCAGCTATGATTTTCTCATTTATTAGGCCCAGATGGCTGACGTTTTTTCAAATTATTTCTTGTTATTAATTTTACAAGAAGGGTCTTCTATTATGGTTTATTTTGCTATTAGCAAATTGCATTACAATGCAGTTGACATAAAATTGCTGCAGGTGAAATAGTTGGTTCTACATGCAATATGTTATTGGTCAATGGATTTACACCACCAGAAAGGACATTAAAAAGTTAATAATAAGATTACAAGTTCAAATAAATATTGCAAGAAAATTAAATTGAACAAAAATATAAGACAGGATTTTGCAAGATCATCCTGTTTATCCCTACATACTGTAGAGTACTCATTTCTACTTACAGTACTATGAATTGCCAAAAAAAATCATATCTTGATATAAAGATCCATTCAATCACACTGCTAGTTTGATTTATTTGTTCTTATTCTTCATTTTAATGGAATGGTCAATGCCTGTGTTAGTCAGTCATTTCAGCACTTTAAGGCTGGGTTCACACTACACAGCTTTTCCAATGATTTTCATTTACGTAAACTTAGTGAGTTGCGGAGAGTTTCAGCACATGCCCATGACTATCGTTTGTGTAGTGTGACATCCCTGTTACTCTGTCATAGCACTCTGCAACAACAAAATCAAACAATACCAGAATTAACAATCAATGAGCACTCAGCTGCAATGTGGCCACAAGGACAGAAGGACAAGAAGGACACCAGGCGGTACGGCACGTGCAAGTTGAAGAGAGGCCTGTCTGTCAAATATTTTGTGTTTGTCGTATCATGACAGAATGGAAAAACAAGCCAAGACTCCAGCTGAATGCACCATACCTGGAAAATTTTGAATAGCCAGCAGCATTGTCAGGCAGCATGTGATTTGGCTGTTAAATGAAAACTCGCAATAACTTGCAGATATGAAACTTGCTAAAAAGTCGTGAATGAATCATGAAATCTGTCATGCCCTGTGTAATCCAGCATCCTTAAGGCAACGAGATCCAGCAGCCGCAATCATTAATTGTAACACGCTCTCCTATTTGATCCTTTGGTGAAACATCTCTTTTGTTCATTGTTGTCTTCATTTCCTTCATTTGCAAAATCAGATAACATTTTTATTACATTTCAGAAGGCTGTTGTGTTAATAGCATGTCATAAACCATTTAGCTAAAAAGAGTTCTTCTAATGTTTTAAGGACGTTTGGATACGTGTATTGGCTGCATCAACAAGAAAGGAGAGATGAAGACTGTTGACTTGAAAAGGTGTGACTGATAGTTACGGTCTGTAAAAGCAGTTGGCCAATGCCTTGAGAGAATGTCACATAAATCTGGCCTCACCATGCACATCCAGGCTTTCTCTGACCACCAAATGGCTTACAGAGAAGCACTAACTGCAGCCAAGAACACCCGTTATGGCAGAATAATAGAAAGTGGCCATGATAACCCAAGGATTTTGTTCTATGTAGATAATAAACTACTTTAACCTGCATCTGGCCCAACTACTTCTTCTACTGAAGTCTATGAAAAATTCCTCCACTTTTCCTGCAATAAAATGAAAGTTTTTTTAAAATAAAAAGTAAAATCTAAATAATTCAATTAGCATAAATACATCACCTATTTATATCTTTCCTTGTCATCCAGCTTTCTCCTAAATGTTCACCAGTCACATCTGCATTTGTTAATGACCTGCTTTGTAAGATGAAGCCGACTACTTGTGTACTGGACCCCATCCCCACCACACTTCTTAAATCCTGCCTTCATGCCATAATCCCGACTGTTACAACAATACTAAATACATCCTTTGACATTTTTAAAATCACTTCTGTAACCCCAATGTTAAAAAAGTCAGGTCTTGATACTGACAATCTTAACAATTTTTGGCCTATTTCTCATTCACCTTTTCTGTCAAAAGTCCTTAAGTGTGTTGTAGCCTCCCAACTCACCAAACACTTAACCTCTAATAAACTGATGGAACCCTTTCAGTCTGCTTCCAGGGCGCAGCACAGCTGTGAAACTGCTCTGCTACGGGTAACCAATGATTTGCTTTGCTTATGGCAACAGACTCTGGACAAACCAGCCTATTAATTCTGTTAGACCTCATTGCAGCATATAACACTGTCAGACATGACATTCTACTGTCCAGAATGGAGAACATGCTGGGTATCTCTGGCACTGCCCTCCTGTGGTTCAAGTCCCATCTGACTGATAGGCAAGAGTTTGTTAGTCTTGGCAACAGCAGGTCCAGCTCAGTGCCAGTCACACAAGGGGTTCCTCAGGGCTCTGTCCTCAGCCTTCTGATCTTCTGTATTTATATGCTTCCCCTTGGCCATATAATTCGTAGCTATGGATTGGGATATCATTTTTATGCAGATGATACTCAGCTCTATTTCAATGTTAAAAATGAAACTTCATCAGGGCTTTCTCAGCTCACAGCTTGCCTCAATGAAATTAAAACCTGGACAGAGCAGAACTCTTTAAAATTAAATTGCAACAAAACTAAACTCCTGAAAATTGGCACTAAAGCACAATTTAAGAAAATTAGCTCCTTGTCAGTCGTTCTTGATGGAGATCTCATCAGACCTTATTCTAATGCAAGGGATCTTGGTATCATTTTTAATTCCTCCCTTTCTTATTTTGCCCACATAAATCACATTAAGAAATGTTCTTACTTTCACCTCTGTAACATATCTCGTGTTCACTCATTCCTCTCCTTTTCTAATGCTGAGAAACGAGTCTATACTTTTATCACATCCTGCATCGTTTACTGCTGCAAGAGTCCTAACACAAACCAGCAACAGCAAACACATCAAACCTGCTTCACCTCTACTGGCTCCCTGTTTCTTACACGGTTGAATGTAAAATTCTATTATTAACCTACAAAGCTTTAAATGGCCTCACAACAGACTACATCAGTGACTTTCTCCATCACTATGCTCCTCTTCGCCCACTAAGCTCCTCTGATTCTGTCAATCTTGTTGTGTCCCATACTAATCTGCACTCTGTGGGTGACAGGACCTTCAGATGTATGGCGCCCAGACTCTGAAACAACCGCCCTAAATTAATTAGATCAGCTGACTTAATTCATTCCTTTAAAAAACAATTTTAAATTAATCTCTTCAGGAAGACTTTTACCTTAACCAGACATTCTGCCCCTTCTTTCAGTTTACCTCTCTGCCCAGATATGTGTGTGAGTTATATCACAAATGGTGTTATTTGATAGGCTTTCCTTTTATTATTGAATTTAGTATTTTACTCTGATTTATTGTCTTATTCTATTTAATGCTTTGTTTGTCCTGTATTTATCTGTTTTAATGTTCTATTCAGGAAATATTTGCATTCAATGTTACTTATATCCTGTGGTGAGCTGGCACCCTGCCCGGGGTTTGTTTCCTGCTTTGTGCCCTGTGCTGGCTGGGATTGGCTCCAGCACATCCCCGTGACCCTGTAGTTAGGATATAGCAGGTTGGATAATGGATGGATGGTTACTTATACCTGCGGTTTCTTTCTGAGACTCAGTGAAGTGCCTTGATTATGGGAAAAGCACTACATAAATAAAATGTATTATTATCATATGCTGTGTTTGGATCAGGTTTGAGGTACTATGAAGGTATAGAGGCAGAGAGTCCTTGCGCTACGTGTTTTTTTTATTTAGCAAAACATAATGTTTAAAATTTGAAAGTGACAAATCTTTAAATGTAACGTACTGTATAATGTGGAGTTCGACAGTTTAAAATTACAAACATAGAATTTCCAAAATCGAAGAATATCAACCGCAAAATAATAACGACCTCTACATTCTACAAAAAAGTTGTTAAATGGTCCCACAAAAGAAATGCTGCTTAATTTGATTGAGTTTTATAGAAAGTTCCAAATTTTTTGCATGTTTTCATCAAATGCAGTTTTCCAAATTTGTTGTTTGCTTTGAGTGTCAATGGCTAATCCTACTCATAACAGCCTTGAATTAACATATCTTGCAGAATCGAAGCATTTGAGTGGACTGCCAACCAATTGTATGAAGAGATGTGCAGAGATGGTCATTAACAAGACTCATTGGGGTACCAATTAGACTCATTTGTGAAAACCCAGATGTTCGCACTCACTTGATGAAATTGGAATACAAGTAAGAGCATGCAGTAGAGGCTGCAGATGTTCAGACTGTTTCTCAAAGAGGTACTGATGGACTCTGTGAATTGTGTCTCTTTCAGATAACTGTACAATGGAGCCACGGTTTGCAAGCATAATTCGTTCGGAAACGTGCTTGTAATCCAAAGCACTCGTATATCAAAGCGAATTTCCCCATAAGAAATAATGGAAACTCAGATAATTTGTTTCACAACCCACAAATATTTATATAAATATGATTAATACAAAATATAAAGTAAAAATATGTAAAACAAATTAACCTTCACTTTACCTTTGAAAAGAATTGTGGATGGTGTGAGGGAGACGAGAGAGAGGAGAGGAGGAGGAGGAGGAGAAGAGTTATTGTGTAGGACGACTTTCACTCTAACTAACTGAATCTGTGCTATCTGGTGGCTCACTGGAATCTTTTTCTTTTCTTGCGACTTTAACAAGGAGCCTCTCCAATGACAGTTGCTTTTGCCTGAAGAGTCACTACATTTGGACACAAAATTAAAAAAGTGCTTTAAGCACTGTAAGGTTTCTAAACTCTTTTGTGATTCCCCTCCAATGAGACAACATGCAGAAGAGCATCCCGAAGCAACCGCAGGCTCCCAGCGCTGTAGCACTTCTCTGTAAAAGTGAATCAGAAAAGATCACGGTTAAGCTATAAGCGCCTGCCGTCGATGGGTGATGCAAGGAACATTATAAATGCAAGAGCACAGGATTACTTGGCTACTAACCTGGTCACGACCCTGCCTGATTGCTGTGTCTCTGTATAGGAGAACGGTAGATCCTGCTACAATAAAACACCGTGCTGTTCCTGTTTCACGCTGAATAAAGCTGGTTTTGCTAAAGTACTGAGACTCAGCCTCCCCCAGCCATCTCCGACACAGTATACGCTCGTACGGATGTTTACTAAATGAGTGGGGCACACCAACTGAGAACAAGCATGGGAGACAATTACCCACAATCCCCAAGTGACACTTGGTGGACAAAGCGTATACGTACTACTCGTATTGCAAGACCTCGCTCGTTTATCAAGTTAAAGTTTATTAAAAATTTTAGCTTGTCTGGCAAAACACTTGCAGACCAAGTTACTCGCAATCCAAGGTTTTACTGTCATTTTCTACAGATGTTCCTAATATGGATGAATGTAGTGTGTACCAGAACCACTTTACACAGAACGTACAAATTTGGACAGCATACAATTGATTATAGAATCATTTAATATGTGGTCGATGCCACAACCAGATGTGCATACCGTCACAAAAAAGCCCTGCTCAAGCTTTCAGTTTCTATTTTTTGCCTGCTTTTCTTATTCCTTATGGTCGGTGACTTTGAGATATACTTTAACATTTTGTTAAATATTAATTTCAGAAATTCAAACTTGGTAATTTGGAATATTCACTGTATTAGGTTTCAATCAAAAATGGATTACAATTTTAAAACATTTATGTTATGAGAACCTAAGATAAGCTTGGTGTAAGAAATTCACCTTGTGAATTTTAATTATGTACAAGAAACAAAACATATTTAGAGACTTTTTTAACTGGCTCAGAAGCTGGAACATTTTTTTAATTGTCTAATCCCTTCAGCAGAGATTTTGTTGTCACAGTTTTGCTTATTACAGATCTTTGTAACAGTAAGTCATATTCAAAAATAAAATAACAAAAGAAAGTAATTGCATGAACTAGCAGTGTGCATAAGATATGTTTTTAAATGCCATTTTACAATATTATATGGCTGAAATTGCTTTCACAGACAGCAGATTCCAACTGAAGTGATGAAAAGGTTCATGTGCCATTGTTGACTGTTGTTTGATGTGGAGGGTCTGTGACTAAATGGAGTGTGAATTTCTTAAACTCAATACAGGTTTAGTAGCCCTAATCCAAAATGTTTCAAATCTGAAACTTTTTGAATACCGTCATGATGTCATCTATGTTCCCTCGTTTTTGTTTTTACTGTTAAACGTAACTAATTTATTCACTCTGACCCAGAGGGGTGTGAGGGAGGGTGTCTGGTCCCCCATGAAGCATCGAGCGGCAAGCTGTGAAACACGATCAATGACATGTGAGAACGGGGAGTGTTGTTCCCCCGAGAAGTACCACAAAGCCAGGACAGACAATCGACCACTAGGGTTGGGGTCCTACGTGAATCAGTGAGTGGTATGAAGCACAGTCACTTGATCGACTATTGTGAAGCAATTCCGGTAGGTGCCCCAACCGGAATATGAGTGCAGTAAATTGCTCAGATTTCACTAGGAAAATCAAGCACTGCTGGACATTTTCTTTTTTTGTAAGCAAAAAATGTTATGTTTTATATATGTACACCCACACCTGCACCCTACGAAAACTGAACATAGCTCCTCATTGGCTGTTTAATGGCTTCCAGCTCAGCGGTCACGATGGACTGAGGCTTGGCTGAGATATTCCTGACGTGCCAGCCAGGTAGCCGATATAAACTGATAGAAAAGGTTCTTCATTGCAAATACCCTCTTATTAGGGAACTGAAATGCAGTCTATATTTCATAGTGAACACTTTTGAGGTTTAATGTTTGTCAAAGTCAATGCACATTATAATAACAGCTCAGAGATTTGAATAATTATACACACGAGTCATCATTTAGCTGGTTTGACTGCATTTTCCTACTTGATCAAGGGTGTCGCCCTTTCCCAGTTTCCCCACAATGTTGTTTATGGGTCAGAGTTGCTATAAACGGATGCATCGGGTTTTCTGTTATAAATTACGATTGTGTGAGAAGTTGCATGTGTACATTTTGAGCCTCTTTTTGTACTTACGCAAGCTTTATAAATGAGGGCCCTGTCTCTATCTTGTTGACTCCTCTTCTCTATGTTGCAAGTCAGATATCTTTAGCTATTTTTTTGTGCTTACTTAATATTTCTTATCAATCAGAGTCAGTGCTTTGGAAGTTGTTTTCACCAGAGGTCTTTATGCTAACGCTTTTTGCCATGTTGAACAAGTTGGATTTTATTAACACTGTATTTTTTTGTTTATGCCGTTGCCATTTTGTTTCCTTAATTGGCACCATTTTAGGAGTTGTTTGCTATTGAATGACGCTCTGTTGCTAGGAGGACGGTTCCTGGAAGTCTTACATCTGACGTCACAGCGTGATGCTTCAAATAGCTGGTGCCACGTGTCCTACAGTGTCCTAAACTGACTGCCCTCTCAAAAGAGTCTTTCCTAAAATAACTAAAGAAATCAATTCTATTTGTCTGATTTGTGCAGCATTTCTGATCTTTGTTCTTAAAATTTTTTGATCAAGTTTTTTTGATTAATGATTTGGTCTTAACATTTAAAAGCTTTGTTTTTTTCTGGTAATGTTTTAGATTTTAAATAATTTTACTCCCTTATCTTCTGGTCTTTTCCTGTTCCCTTGTAGCACAATACTCCAGCACCATCTGACTTTAAACCATCTTGTCAGCCCAGCACCTTGTCACAGAGTACTGTATATGTATTTATTAGCTATGTTACCTGTTGAAGACAGATAATAGAAATAATTTTAAAATCAAATTCAGTATATGAAATCTCTTGTCTAACGTGTATCATCAGCATTTGCCCTACACCATACTTCGGTATCCTCATGTGTCTCAATTTGTCTTGGCTGCAGTTTCCTCTATTGATCTCATTCCCACAAATCCTGCTTTTCAGACTGTGTCATTTTGAGGCACATTGCTCATCTCCTGTGCCACCAATGGTACGCAGGCTCTCCTTACCTGCTATGAAAACATAATTTTCTATTCTTGAGAATATTTCCAATGTTTGAAGCGACTCTCAGTGTTCCTCCTATGCCTTTTCTCTGTATCCTCGTGTGTGTCAGTCTAACTTGCTTGGTGCTTCCTGTCTCAATTGTACTTGACAGCCACTGACCAATCACAGCAAAACCAAGCTAACCAATCAGATTGCTCAGAGGGACTAGATACACACACCGACACACACATTACCATTTTATTATCTGGGCTAGTTGCTACCTTTCTAAGACTGGTTGAAATCTAAGTAATCAACGTAGACCACTTCATTAATGTCTGGAGTGCACTATGCAAACCATATGTGTCTTTTGTATGCCATTTGGTATGGGATTTGTAAAAGTAGTGTTAATGTTTGTGATACGCCATCTGTTGGAACGAGAGAGACATAGCAAATGAGTGGACACTCAGACACTTTTCCTCTTATTAAGGATAGATATGTTGCTGTCCTACATTTTTATGTAAGTCTGTGCATAAGTTACTAGCTTGTCTCTGCTATTTAAAAAGAATATCAATAGTACTATACAACACTTCAACAAACCTTCTGGACATATGCAGATTCAAGTAGGAGTCCTCAATTTTTATGTAATATGTACGTTATTATACATTATGTTTAAGGTCAGGCAATATTTTTCATGATTCTTATTTGTTGGTTGCATCGCATAATAAGATGGTAGATAAATCATTTCATACCTCCCCATGGGTCTAAACTGGACAGACATGCTAGGTGAAACTATAACATACTCATAATAACAAGCAATAGGTCAACATAAAAATAAAAAGACATTCAAATATAGTCAGGAGCACCAGTACCTATACTCTGTAGGCCCAGTAAATACATTTCATAAGGAGAAAAGAGCTAAAAGAACAATATATGTGCCCAACCTGCATTGGGATTAGGATTTGGGGGAGGGTTAAACCACAAAAATGTGGTTGCCTACAGACTATTTATTTTTATCTGCATATCCATATTTTGTTCAGACTCTAGAAGAATCCAAAGCTTTATTAAAGGGGCACATGCTCAGCTAATTGCACTGTGACTCTGATTTCTCTGGTTCTATAAACCTGAAACACTCGGATTAAGCGCCTCGACACTTCATTTCTCTGCTGCTTTATATGGCTGCATAGTGTACATGTGCAGTATTGAATAAGAGAAACACTAAATTATAGAAAAGTAGTCACATTATGCTGTCAATATCTCAGTCTCCAGCACTTTCTCTGAAAACATCAGCTCTGGACACCCCTGTTGCTGAGCAACCAGTTTCACATGAACTATCCCCGTGTATCAGACATCAGTCAGGGCTCATAAGGAAACTGACAATCTTCTATTCCTTTTTTGATATGCCAATTATTTTATCCTTTTTAAATTGTGCAATGATAAGTTTCATTTCTTAAGAGCAGTATATCCATATTTGCGGTATGATACGTATTCAAAGTTAAATAAGGTGCAAATATTTGGAAAATGATCTGATTATTATTCGAAAAACAACACCACAAGGGAAGATAATAAGCAAAAAGAATCCTCCTTTATCATTTTTGAACTTCACAAATATGACTGAATGCCATGAGTGCACTTGAACTGTGGGCTAATAGCCATACTGCAGTTTTGAGTGAATTATGGGGTATGGGATACAGCATACACCACCTCTCTTAATCTTTTGTAATTAGATTTTATCATTTCAAATTATGTCAGTCTCTTGCTTCTGCACATCACAAAAATCATAAACAGCTCTTGTGATATGTGGCAGCTGTTTTTGGAAAGAGATAGACAATTATTTCCTACTTATGCACTTTTTAACTACGGCAACCTCCAGTCGGTCTTAACCAGGATAAGTTTAGGGTTGGTTTATGCTTCATTTCCATATTCTTCGGCTTCTAGAGCTATCCATGAAATTTTGAGGTTTCCTTCATCCATGTGCAATATCTAAAATTCACGCTGATCTGTTAGCATCTTTAAATAGACTAGGCTGACCCGCCTTTTAAGGAGACCGACTTTTAAGTTGACCACTTTTTAAGGCAATTCAATATGTAGATCAATTTGATATTTTATACAAACTCATTAATTTGGTTATATTGCATTTGAGCGGTATTACTTTAATACTCGTAGTTTCTGTTATTTTTGTGATGAAATTTAAACTTTTTTTCTATATTGAGGTCGCCCCTTTGAACCCCCCTGATATTTACTACGCGGTGAGGCATTTGTACTCCATCAACATTAATTATTTCCAGAGACATAATTTTGTCTATTTTTCCAGCGCATCGCGCACAAAAGCAAGGGAACGATGGGAGCACCAGAACTCTGCTCACATCATGTCGCTTCGTACCGCAAGCTGCAAGTAGTAAGTCTGTGATAAGCGGAATACCGCTACGCTTTCCACTCACGGGACGGAAGGACAATCCCGACCGCTTTTATATAGTAAGAAAGAAGAAGAAGATGATATCGCACAGTCTAGAGTAGAAAATCATCTTTTACCTGGAAAAACGAAACTACAAATCCCATCGTGCATTGCAAAATGGACGGGGCGTGTGTGAAACTCCGCCCCTGCGTAGCACTCACGGGACGGAAGGACAATCCCGACCGCTTTTATATAGAAGGATGTTGCAATCAAGATACCTGATTGAGTGTAGCCTGTGTTACCTAAAGCAGGACTTTAAATTCAGCCCCACCAGCAATCAAAATGGACACAGCCAGGATGTTTGTGGGTTGTCTTTTTTACAATTTCTCTTTTTTCTTTCAATATGAATTCCCTTTGACAACTGCTATCACACCTCTGTAGTGCCATGTACATTTAAATAACCAATTTTTAGGTTTTCTCTGTTTTTTTACTCAAATATGTACAGTATGTTGCAAACAGTTTTGACTGCCAAGCAATTGTATCAACTCCTAACAGATCTGTGGGTTTAGAAGCAAAGCATAATGTGCAAATTGTTAATCACGTTTTCTGTGATGGTGATGTCCAATGTAACTTCACTCTGTAATTACCCACCATAGACACACAACAAAAAGAAGCCAGGAAAAATCAGTGTTGTGCAAAGCATTGGACAGTACAAACATAAAAAGAGAAAACTCTTAGATATTTTTTAAATTAACTGTAAGAATAAGCACAAGTCTATCCATTCAATGTAAAATGAATTCCTCCTTACTGTTGTCATGGCAAGGATTCGGATTCCACAGTCAAAGTAGAATTGGAAAAGAGTTTTGATAGTATTTACAGTTAAAACATCATGTACTATGACTAAAATGTACAGTATGTTGTCACACATGCACGCTTAGGGGGCAGGTAAAGGGCCCAGACGAGCGTGAAAGTACGAATGACGGAGGAACCAGACAGCGTACTAATGTTTATTTCTTCTCATCAACTAAAAAACAGAAGAACAACAGCCATAAAATACCTCGATTCCACATGACCTCAATACTTCCGGCTCTCCACAATCTCTCCACTTCCGGGTTCCGCTATCCAAGAAGTCACCTCCGTCCCGTAACGACCTCATCTGTTCCGGTCCCACGCAAATGACTTCACTTCCGGTTTCATCTGATGACATCACCCATCCACCGAAGAAGACATTGTTTCCACCTTTTCATTTTCTGCCAACTCAGTTCCGCCTATTGCTTATCCTATTTCCTCTTTGTCTCTATAAAATGCCTCAGAATGTCTTATTGTGCCATTTACAACCCAATTTCAGATTCTTCTAAGCAAAGAAACGAAGCCAGACATTATACGGGGAATTCCCCCAACCCTTAATGGTATTTCTGTGTCTTCTTATCATTCTTAATATACATAAGTAAATATAATGTCTTCTCAAATAAACTTTCATTACATTTTATTTTAGCATATCATTCAAAAATATGTACAGTGTGTATACTTTTTATATATAACAATACATCCAGATAATTTAATATTATTTTCTGAATCCATCCGTCCTAGTTTAGGGTCACATAATGTAAATTTAATTTAATATATTTTAATATTTTTAAATAAGCAGAGTTTTTCAAGTATAAGGTCATGAGGACTACATCTTCTCTGCCAAAATCAGAATCAAGGAAACTAACACCAAATCTGACACAAGTCTATAATTACACAAATTCTGAGATGCTAATCAGGTAAAACTGCAATGTGGAAAAAAAACTGGAGTAGTGAAAAAAAACACATTGACACAGGGAGATCATGCAAACTCCATGTTACAGTCAGACTCTTTATGCACTGTTCTGTGATATATGATCTGCTGTTTCTGTTCCTTCTTAACTTAATATCAGGGTTTTGAAATGTGTAGAATCCATATCTAGTCTATAAATATTTTTTGGATTCGTTTTTTCAAGACATAAATATTTTTTATGTCTTTCTTGACTCTGTTTGTTTTCTTTATGGGTGCCACCCACCATTTGTTGTATTGGTTACTAGCTTGGACAACAGAACATGAACGTTAGTCCTGAGGATTGTGACACTTGTACATTACAGGGTTACTTTCCAGGCTTGTCCGAGGTAAGCACTTCCACCCCAAGACACCAGGAGGTGCAATCGCTGGCTCTTCTGTCTCTTATTCACCCCACAGCTCCGAGAAGACACTGACTGAAGACAACTGACCCGGCCCCTTCCAGTCCACATGCTGTAAAAGCAGGGAGCTCCCAGAAGGAGGAATCTCATTTTAGAGATGAGCCACCAGCCCAACAGAGCTCTGTCCCAGAAGTCTGATCGCTCTTTTGAGCTTCATAACTACAGGAAATGACTAAACTTAGCTGTTTGTTCTTTATTGCACCATTATGCTTTTATTATTTTGGTTGTACTTATTATTTCAGGTAAACAGAGTGACCCAGCTGGCACCCCAACATTTCATTTGGACGGTCAACGACAGGATCTTTGGGTTATCTATGGCAGGATTAGAAACAAACAATGGTGTGCATTTGGCGTGTGATTCATATTGAATTCAGATTATTTTGAATCTTTACAATAGTTATGAGTTACTGATAGTTATAGCAACAATTCTGATTTATGATTTGTGTTTTGACAAAAGACAGGACAGATTTTTTAGCATTTAAATTAGGCTCGTCTCTCAATTACGTTTTGACTTTCAGTTCCTCTCAAAATAATAACGATCTCATAACTGTATATTTAGTATTGTTCATCCTAATTATAAAATAGGAACACCCAGTACTGTATATTGTTTTTCTGATTGAACGTATTTCCAAATTTACCAAAGTCCAAAGGTGGTTAGTTTGGTCGAGTGGTGGCTCTGAGGCTACAGATCTGTTCTGGTAATCAGAAAGTTGCCGGTTTGAATTCTGTAAATACCAGAAATGATTCCACTCAATTGGGCCCTTGAGTAAGGCCCTTAACCTGCAATTGTTGCGTCCGGGGTATGACGTTAACCTGCATCCAGCCTTTCAAGCATGTCCTCCAACTTGAAGGGAGAACTTGGGGATTGGTGGCAGGATTGGCACTCCAGCCACTGTAAAAAACTCACACTATTCTACTGCATTCAAACCAGTGAGGTGCTGAGGTGTCGCCCATTGCACGGCTGTGCCCAGGTCCTAATTTGGGATCTTGAGGTGGTTCATCTTGTGGTGGGTGCAGCAACATGTTATATGCTCCCAACCTCCCCACCTCTCTCAATGTAGTTAGGTGTGTAAGAACGTGCACCAGAGTAGTCCCTTAAGGCTGAGTCTAACAGACGTTGACTAATCAATGACAGGAATATGGTGGTTTTATAGTGGATCGGTAGGAAGAGGCATGTCTCTGAGGCCAGAAGCGGAACTGAGGAGAGGCTTGGTAGTGGATGGGAGTTCTCTGGAGGTGGGACCGAAAGTGCATTCTGTGGAAGGACTGGAAGTGTCGTTAGGTGGGTTTTGTCCTGGGGATCTGCAGAAGAAGGAAGAGAGGCATTAGTACACCCTGTCAACCATTGGTCCGGTGTTACCACACACTAAGCGCATGTGTGTGACAGGTGGTAAAAGGTTTTTTTAACAATTATTGAAGTTGACAAGAATATTTGGTATTACACTTGCAATATTTCTTTTTAATGTCATTATGAGGTCATTGGTTTCTCCTGTACAGAGTCCAGTGAAATTCTTACCCACATGCCAGTCAACATGCAATACATAACCACACTGCAGTGACATGATTAGTAAGTAGAAAAACCTTAGCTCAAAACGTCTGCCTTCCTTACCTGAAAAATCTCAAAGTACATTTGTTATTGACCATGGCAAGTTTTCCCCGAAAATAAGACAGTGTCTTATATTAATTTTAGGTCCAAAAAATGCACTAGGGCTTATTTTTGGGTAGGTCTTATTCTTATTGAAGTTGAAAAAAGTAAAGTACATTTATTCCTGTTCAACAATTATACGGTATAATCTACTGGTACGTTAACACCTGTTCAACAATCAAATCAACATGTACGGTATTCATGTTCTACAAACTACTTTACGATGAAGGTACCCAAAAGAATCCACAATAGAGCCACGCTGGACGGAGCCCCCTGAGCACACACCTCCCCCGCCATGACAGGCAAGCACAGAACAACTTACTCCGAGGTAGTGCCCCAAGTTTCAACCCGGTCTCCTGTCGTTCTCAATCCCTGCAGCCAGTGCGCGGCCGCAAACCCCCGCCTCTCGCCAGGGAAAAACACCGCACCTCACCCCTTCCCAAACAAGAAAATATTTTATTGCCTAAAAAAAGGGTGAAATGCAGCACCCCTCCCTAGCAGGAAACAAAAGCACACAGCTGCACGCCAACCACTAAGAACGAGAAGAAGCAAAAAATGAGGTTGAAAGCTGTTCCACACTCACCCACCGCAGCAGGAAAAACGTGCACCCCAAAAGCCCTGGCCCGTGCAGCGCTACCGGAATCACAGACTCCCTTGGGCACCCCCTCCTATGTTAATTCTGGTTTGACAATCAACATGTATTCATGTTATACAAACTACCGTATGTTAACTGCTTCTACATTTATTCAAATATAATCATGTCATCTTCTTCTAGAATATCATCATAACTCTCCATATCTGAACCTGAAATTCCTTCCCGGATTTCTTTTGACTCTAATTCCTTTAGAATTAATGGCTCCAATCTCTCATGTGCAGCAATACTGCTCTCATTAAATGAACACTTCTTGTCCAGGTAACCTGCTCGTAGTGCACTGGCAACACAGCTTTCAGTAATTTTATCCCATGAATTTTTCACCCAAGTCACCACCTCTTACAGCTTAGGCTTTACAAAGTTCCCCCGCTGATTTCTATCCATTCTGTTTTTAATGTAATCATTTGCAAATGGTCCTTGAATGGCTTGTTTATTGCAATGTCAAGTGTAACCAGGGCAGCTTTTAGGCTAAATACGGCAGCTCTCAGGACAGATGTAAAAATGGCGGATTAGCGGTAGGTCTTATTTTCGAGGGAGGGCTTATATTAGCGGTACATCAGAAATTACTGCTAGGTCTTACTTTCGGGGAAACACGGTATAAGATATCAAAACTCCTGCACTAAGCACAACTTAGAACACATATACTGAAAAAAATGAGGACTTCTGTGATTGCGAAAATAACCCATCCTGTGTCACTCATGCCGAGTGTGCAGATTGTACAGAGCAGCGAATTAAACCTTCGATCAAACTTTTGGAACAACTTATATAAGAAGCAAAATGTTGCTTTCCAAATGCATTGATTTATGCTGCTCATATTCCAGTTTTACAAACTCAACAACCTGGGCTCCAACAAGCTATTCAAGTTATAATTGTGTTTAATAAAGCATTTTGACTCACATTAAACCTCTTACAGTTTCGTCTTTTCCCCTTTCCACACATCAAACTTATGTAACGTTATTGACACAGGTACCAGCAAACCTGATGATACATTATTGGCTTTGACAAATTGAGGTCTAACCTTTCTCTTAAACTTACAACTTTTTATTTTCATTGTCCCACCCCTTATCCTTATCTTAAACGCAATTTACCAGTCTTCTTTTCATATCCCTACCCTTATTTTATATAGTGAATCTAAGCCTAATCTTCAATTATGGATCAGCGCCCTGAAGTTAAGTATCCTTCCTAGGACCCTAATAGTAACCCTAATTTTAAATCCTTTCTTTTAACCCGTTTGGGAACCCTTTTCAAAAAGTACCTCATTTGAAATATACTTTTTAAATTTCATTTTTATCCTCTGTTGCATTAATTTATTTTTAATGCTAATTTAAACGTCTAAACGTTATGTGTTTCTACTGCAATTTTATTAACAAACTAACAGGGAGAGTTTCTTAAAAGAATTTTCAATTGCAGGTTTTAACAGAATGACTATGGTTATTTATAATAATACTAGCTCTGCTAGATGTCTAGGATGAGTTCAAATCTAAGTAATCAACATGGACCTCAGTGTTAATGTTTGCAGTGCACCATCTATTGGAATGTATTTTGTAATGCATGTAGTAATAAAATGCATTGTGTTTGTCATTCCAACAGATGGTACATCACAAACATTTGCAGTAATGCATTTTATTATTATAAATAATTGTGGTGCACCATCTGTTGGCGGAATGACAAATGCAATGCATATGTTCTGTTACATGGTATTTGGTTTGGGATTCATAAAAGCAGTGTTAATGTTTGTGATGCACCATCTGTTGGAATGACAAAGATATAGAAACTGGGTTGACACTGTAAGGGTGTTTGAAACTGCCTGCCTGATAAACTAGGGCATCCTGACTTCCTTTGTACAGTACCAGAACATTTTATATTAGGAAATGAGATGTTATATAACATTTATCTGTGTGCTTTGTTCTGTGATAACTGTTTATATATAAGACATCTGTTTCTGTAAACCAAATGTTTAGACAAAACTTGAAATGATTAACTATTAGGGGACATTTGGATGTTACTTAATGGCAGAGAGGTATTGTTGGAATCTACCTTTTACTGAGTGTTCATTAATGAAATTGAAAATATTTACCAGCTACTATATGTAAATGAAACTAAGAGATAACAGGATTTGTTCTCTTAAGACAAACCAGACTTGTTATGGAGGGCCTTGCTGCTCACATAGTGAGTCTCCACCCAATGGTATAAATAAAGACATTTTTTATTTACTACGTATTTTCTGCAACAGACACACAGACACTTCTCCTTTAATTAAGGTGTAGTTTTAAAATATTTTAACATCTTGCCTGAAGAAGGGGCCTGAGATGCCTCTAAAGCTTGCATATTGTAATCTTTGTTAGTTAGCCAATAAAAAGTGTCATTTTGCTTAACTTCTCACCACATCTATAATGGCTGACATGGTACAACACCCTAGTGCTACAGGCCTTTTATAAGTAAATTATTAGAGCAGATCATAGTCATTTTTTTAAATTTTTAGGGTTAATATAAGACTGAATAATAAGTAATACTGAATTAAAACAACTTTTAGATGAGCTGAGCCAGTGTTTGCTTCCTGGAGAATTCTCCTCTGACCTACCTGTGTGTTCCAAGTCTTTGTAGAATGAAGCTGACCCGACCAAGGTCTTGTACTTTATACAGCATTCTTTATACTTTATACAGCATTCTTTATACGTGTGTCTCACCTTAATGGCATTTCTTGTATTATGATGAGCAGACAGCACCCCCTAGTGACAGCAACAGAATATTTTCAATTCATCTTTTCTGTAGTGTTATTCCTGCTGTCTTAGCTTCTATATTTTGTATTCCAGGAAAGCAAATAACATTTAGCCAATTAACTGATCGTGATCATTTTGTTTCACTAAGAATTTGACCAGAATAAGAGAAAAAGGAGGACTTGGTATATCTGAGCTGCATTCCTAGTAGCAGAGCTGCTTCTTTTATGTCACCACAGATGTTCCAGTTGTAGTTGTTGTACTGTATGTGTATACTTATAATAGGAAGAGAAATCACAAATCTAAAACACTTCATGCAAGGAAAATCTAAAGGTAATTTATGATTAGCAGGCCATATTCCAGAAGTTGCACCCAAAAGTGCCCAGGAAGCAAAATTTTCATTGTCCAGTATTGTATTAAATTATAAATATACATCTCAAGTCATTGCATTAGATAGATAGATATATAGATAGATAGAAAGATAGATAGATACTTTATTAATCTCAAGGGGAAATTCACATAATCCAGCAGCAGTATACTGATACAAAAAAACAATATTAAATTAAGTAGTAATAAAAATGCATGTAAAAGCAGACAATAACTTTGAGTAATGTTAGCATTTACTCCCCTGGGTGGAATTGAAGAGTCGCATAGTGTGGGGGAGGAACGATCTCCTCAGTCTGTCAGTGGAGCAAGACAGTGACAAAAGTCTGTCACTGAAGCTACTCCTCTGCCTGGAAATGACACTGTTCAGTGGATGCAGTGGATTATTCATGATTGACAGGAGTTTGCTTAATGCCCGTCGCTCTGCCACAGATGTTAAACTGTCCAACTTTACTCCTACAATAGAGCCTGCCTTCTTAACAACTTTGTCCAGGCGTGAGGCGTCTTTCATCTTTATGCTGCCTCCCCAGCACACCACCGCGTAGAAGAGGGCACTCGCCACAACCGTCTGGTAGAACATCTGCAGCATCTTATTGCAGATGTTGAAGGACGCCAACCTTCTAAGAAAGTATAGTCGGCTCTGTCCTTTCTTGCACAGAGCATCAGTATTGGCAGTCCAGTCCAGTTTATCATCCAGCTGCACTCCCAAGTATTTAGAGGTCTGCATTCTCTGCACACAGTTACCTCTGATGATTACAGGGTCCATGAGGGGCCTGGGCCTCCTAAAATCCACCACCAGCTCCTTGGTCTTGCTGGTGTTAAGGTGTAAGTGGTTTGAGTCACACCATTTAACTGTTATACTTTTAACATAATGTTTAACATTATACTGTTTTTAACAACACAAACAAAATTGTATAAACATATATATATATATATATATATATATATATATATATATATATATGCCATACAATGCCTGTCAAGTAACACAAAGAAAACACGACACGTGTTTTTCCCTAAATGGGGCTTATCTGGTGTGCACATCTTTGCTTCTCCTTGTAGGGATCGGACCGTGGACGTCAGAACCTGAGGCAGAGCCTCAGACATTGAGCCATGGTAGCTGGTAGACTCACTTGGCAGAGTGAAGTATTACATCCAAAGGTCTGATTGCAATCTGATTATTGGGTGGTCACCTACCAGATAATACTTGTGGTTGGTCAGCCAGTTGGCAAACATCCACCATGTTCTCTCAGTTGCAAGAAGCAGATCATAGACATGCCATACATTGCTTGTCAAATAACACATTGGTGGATGCTTGCTGACTGGACAACTAACCACAAGCATTACCTGGTAGGTGACCACCCAAATAATCAGATTGTGATCAGACCTATGGTTTCCTGGAGCTGTGGGGAGAAAAGGAGAAGAAGTGTTAGCAACAGTGCCCCCTCTTGCCCCTGTAGGTTATCACATATCCTGTTTGAGCCATTGAGGAGGTCCTGTGACACACATGCGTGACTGTATATCTATATATATACCTGTATATATATATATATATATATATATATATACAGTGGTGTGAAAAACTATTTGCCCCCTTCCTGATTTCTTATACTTTTGCATGTTTGTCACACAAAATGTTTCTGATCATCAAACACATTTAACCATTAGTCAAATATAACACAAGTAAACACAAAATGCAGTTTTTAAATGATGGTTTTTATTATTTAGGGAGAAAAAAAAAATCCAAACCTACATGGCCCTGTGTGAAAAAGTAATTGCCCACTGAACCTAATAACTGGTTGGGCCACCCTTAGCAGCAATAACTGCAATCAAGCGTTTGCGATAACTTGCAATGATTCTTTTACAGAGCTCTGGAGGAATTTTGGCCCACTCATCTTTGCAGAATTGTTGTAATTCAGCTTTATTTGAGGGTTTTCTAGCATGAACCGCCTTTTTAAGGTCGTGCCATAGCATCTCAATTGGATTCAGGTCAGGACTTTGACTAGGCCACTCCAAAGTCTTCATTTTGTTTTTCTTCAGCCATTCAGAGGTGGATTTGCTGGTGTGTTTTGGGTCATTGTCCTGTTGCAGCACCCAAGATCGCTTCAGCTTGAGTTGACGAACAGATGGCCGGACATTCTCCTTCAGGATTTTTTGGTAGACAGTAGAATTCATGGTTCCATCTATCACAGCAAGCCTTCCAGGTCCTGAAGCAGCAAAACAACCCCAGACCATCACACTACCACCACCATATTTTACTGTTGGTATGATGTTCTTTTTCTGAAATGCTGTGTTCCTTTTACGCCAGATGTAACGGGACATTTGCCTTCCAAAAAGTTCAACTTTTGTCTCATCAGTCCACAAGGTATTTTCCCAAAAGTCTTGGCAATCATTGAGATGTTTCTTAGCAAAATTGAGACAAGCCCTAATGTTCTTTTTGCTTAACAGTGGTTTGCGTCTTGGAAATCTGCCATGCAGGCCGTTTTTGCCCAGTCTCTTTCTTATGGTGGAGTCGTGAATACTGACTTAAATTGAGGCAAGTGAGGCCTGCAGTTCTTTAGACGTTGTCCTGGGGTCTTTTGTGACCTCTCGGATGAGTCGTCTCTGCGCTCTTGGGGTAATTTTGGTCGGCCGGCCACTCCTGGGAAGGTTCACCACTGTTCCATGTTTTTGCCATTTGTGGATAATGGCTCTCACTCTGGTTCGCTGGAGTCCCAAAGCTTTAGAAATGGCTTTATAACCTTTACCAGACTGATAGATCTCAATTACTTCTGTTCTCATTTGTTCCTGAATTTCTTTGGATCTTGGCATGATGTCTAGCTTTTGAGGTGCTTTTGGTCTACTTCTCTGTGTCAGGCAGCTCCTATTTAAGTGATTTCTTGATTGAAACAGGTGTGGCAGTAATCAGGCCTGGGGGTGGCTACGGAAATTGAACTCAGGTGTGATACACCACAGTTAGGTTATTTTTTAACAAGGGGGCAATTACTTTTTCACACAGGGCCATGTAGGTTTGGATTTTTTTTCTCCCTAAATAATAAAAACCATCATTTAAAAACTGCATTTTGTGTTTACTTGTGTTATATTTGACTAATGGTTACATGTGTTTGATGATCAGAAACATTTTGTGTGACAAACATGCAAAAGAATAAGAAATCAGGAAGGGGGCAAATAGTTTTTCACACCACTGTATATGGCATTATATATATAACTTGCAGTTGCTATTAGCACTTTAAAATGCAATCAGCTTACTGATTGTGAGCACAAGTGCAGGGAGCGGCTTTGTGTTTTTCGTTACCATTTATGCCTAAGCTACTGCACATTTGAGGGAGGAGATTACAGGCCAATTCAAAAAGATTTGATCCTGCTCCGTAAGTAGTTATCATATTAACAAGTAGCTTGCAACAAACTGTAAAGTTATCCTTAATATTTTTTCAGATTTTCAGGTAATGAATGAACTCATCATGACTATGGTGTCAACTCTTGACGGAACATTCTACAAAGGGTGTGGGATGAATTAAATTACAGGACTGGCATATGCCATTGTGATGGTAGAGGTCTGTGGCAATGCACGTTTTTAAATAAATTAATTGTGTGGTCCTAACTACATGGGTGTGCTTATGCATGCAGCACCAGGATGTTTGATGGGGTGACTGGGGCTGATTGTGTTCACATGTGAGAGTGCATTTAGCTCCAGTTGCCTCAGTGACTTACCATGGATTGGAATTGAGGTGTTGTACACACAGAGGGATAAAAAGAGAGCCTGTGCAGGTGAAGGAGGAACATGAGACAGCATGAGAAACACAGGTGAAAGGTAAGATAAGATAAGATGAAGGAGACCACATGATCAGGAGACACTAGCATGCAGTTGAGTGGAGGCAGACAGCCAGGTAGCGAGCCCTGAGGAGGGGCCTATGGCCGATGCTCAAAGGGGATGAAGAGGGTCACTCCGGCTGAGAGTCTTCAGGTGGCTGGAGCAAACCGTTGCTCAAGATGGCTCCGTTGTATGGCCGCAGATATACTTAACGCTATGTGACGCGTGTGCTCGAGGACGCTGCTGCTACACAAGCAGTGTACCGTCTATACTTGTGCACTTACTTTAAGTAAATAAATCTGGAAGATTCCACCAGGTGTCAGTGCAAGAAATCATCACAAGGAGAAAACAACATCCAGTTTTGCTGTATTGTGAGTTGAGGGAAGAAAGATGTTAAAAATAAAAGTTATTTGCATTCTGATGCTGTTGCAAAGGTGCAAAAAAAAAAGGAAACAGCAACACAGAATGTCAAGACAGTATGTGACACCTTTAAATTTATCGCATTAATGCTGATGTCACGTACCAAAACTTGAACAAACATGCCACCCATATGTTTGCTAGTACTGCAACTTGCATACATGTCGCGCTAATTTCTGAGGACGTTCTAAGAGGAAGCATCAAAAGAACACTGGGAATGTGTGGCAGCCATGATGAGTGCACGTATGCTTTCTGAGCGTGAAGTATAAAGCGGCCCTTAGGCTAAGGATGGTAGCGGGAGTCAGAGGAGTGAGGTTGTAGTGGCAGCAGGGACCCAATCCTTGATTTTAAAGGTTGGCTGGGCCTGTCATCTCCTCTGGCTGCAAGGTCCTGATGGGATAAGCACAGGATTCACCTGATTTTTAGAAAGAGGCATTGGAGCTCTTATATTTTAAGAAGATTTGTAACCTTGTTTTAATGGATTATGTATTACTTTTTAACCTCCACACATCAGTTTGACTTAATAGATTATTTCTTTGTTTACTTTGTTTGAAGCACTGTACCATTTGCACTATTGTTTGGTTTTTAATAAAAGCACTTTACACCAACTCTTGCCGACTGTGTTTGTCCTCATTTGCCCAGCTGATCCTCGGTTTTGTTATCGATAGTTCCCGGCTCAAGATGATGAGGATTTTGGAGCCAACTTGGACTGCCACAGCCATTTGACATGAGGAGAGCATAAGGAGTATTTGTAAAGGAAAGAAAAAATGGGTGAGTGGTTTAGGCAGCATGTGAATATGATACTTATTACTAAGTAATACGTTTTTGAAAGCATTCATTTCTTTTTAAATCACAAGAATGAAACTCTGCAGCCACCATAGCATTCCAGGACCCAAATTGGAGACCCCTGGCATAGCATGTAAAAATTGTTGCACCACTTAACAAGATATGATTCTTACATTTCATTGCAAATGTTCAAATGTTGAACTGCACTATTTACAGTAAATCATGTTGGGAAAGTGCTGATTTCAGAAGGGATGAGTAAGTACATGCATAAATAAATATCTCTTTCTATGATCAATCAGTTGAAACTGTCATAAAACATATTTCAGGGGCTTAAACCCATTTCTTGCAGAATTTATGTTTTGTGTAGAATGATCATGTCTTCATTTTCCAGGCATTGCATGGAGTTGCTTTTTTATAGTGCACATATAAAAGTGTTACATGGCACCCTAAATTATAAATAAAAAAAATATTGGATTTTCAAAGAGCAAAAATGACTTTTCCACAGTAAATGCTGCAGTATGTATTAATACAGATCCTGTTTAAACTAGAAAAATGGAGTAAAACATAAATCTTAAGACCAATGCATATTCTACATTTCCACATTTACAATTTCTTAATGTGTTTTGTAGAATGCTGTTGACTGAGCCATGGAATAAAAATTGACAAGCAATTGCAATGTCTGTTTCCATCTAAATCATATTACCGAGAAGCGATAAAGAGCCTCTGAAAAACAAAAGGAAAAACATGCGAGTCATAATTTAATTTTAAAAGAAAATTAAATTTTCGTGTTGGTCATTATGATGAGTCTGTTAATAAAGCCACTTCTGGGTTATCATGTTAGGTTACATTTGCTTTTTTTCTAAATGTGTGCAGTAAAATAAAGTACTGTAGTATCTTAGTGATTTCATATCGCATATGACTGCATGTAATGTCTTTATACATGATTAAGAGCTTTGCTAGAATGTTAGATGACAGTAGTCCTGATAGACACATGTTAACAAGGACCCACATGGATGATAATCTTTTCTTAGGTTATTTTACATTACTTGTGTCTGTATTTGCTTGATCTTCTGTATGTTCAAATAAGAATTTTAGAATTCAGGAAGGAATAACAGAGAATAATTGTTATTGGAAATGTCACACCTGCATAAATAATCTTGCGAATGAAATCCTAATGTTCTGGTGTCATGAAATAATTAAACTATCATTGTTCAGTGTTGGAAATGTGCATAAGAACATCCTAGGGGGTCCAAAATTCCTTTATGCTATTAAATAAACTTAATAGTAACTACATGATTGTGGCACTTTTTGAAAAAGCAAAAACTAAAAAATGTAGTTAAAGGTGATGCATTCTTTCTAAGTCAGTATTACCCTCATATGCTTTGAATTTTTTTTCGTGCACCACTGCAGATTACATTGAGCCATTTATTATCTAGACTCATTTTTTCCTGGAACACTTCCTGGAGCATCAGGCACAAGGCAGGATGGGAGGCTAGTCCAGTACAGGCCACACTAATTCAGATTGCCATACTTACTCATACTGCATCAGTTTAGAGTCAATAATGGCCTATCAAGCACATCTTTGGGTTTTGCGGAGTCACATACGTGGGCTTGGGAGGCAGGCTAAGGGCATAACTGAGGGTGGAAAACAAGAGTTCAAAAAGGTTTTTTTGAAGTGCACTAACCTTTCCTCTCCTTTTCTTACAGATCCCCCAAAGGGAAACCAACATAGTACTTCCTGCTTCCCTTGTATGACCACGCCCCCTACTGAGGTCACGTCCGTCTTAAATTACTGGACCCCATGTCTTCCTCCATGGCTATTATAAAAGCCTAACTCCTTCTTTCTTTAGTTGTCCCTGTTTTGGACAAGGAACCAGACATTGCTCTGGAGACATTTTTTGAACGCTTGAGTTATTTTGATTTGTACGCTGTACAATATAGGAGGCAGTTCCCCAAACTTTTTCTGCCTTCTTTGTGCTTTATTACAGTGGCCATCAGGGAGCAGCCACACTGCCTTCCAGAAGCCAAATGCGCTGAAGCAGAGAATGAGATTCGACAGATGTTAAACCTAGGGGTTATCAAAGTGAGCCATAGCCCTTGGTCGAGTTCAATCGTTCTTGTCCCTAAACCTGACAGCTCCTGGAGCTTTTGTAACGACTTCCACCGGCTTAATCAAGTTTCACAGTTTGATGCCTATCCGATGCCTTGAGTAAACAATCTCCTCGAGTGGTTAGGAAAGGCATAATACTTGACCACCCTTTACATAACAAAGGGGTACTGGCAAATTCCTTTAACGGAGTCCTCGAAAGTAAAGACTGTATTTAGCACTCTTAGTGGGCACTGGCAGTACCGTGTCTTTCCTTTTGGCTAGCACAGGGCCCCTGCGACCTTTCAGTGTATAGTGAATAAAGTGTTCTGGCCCCACAACATCTACAGTGCCTCCTGCCTAGATGACGTCATTTATCCTTGCACGTGAGAAGAACACGTACAGCAGGTTAAAGCGTTACTCTGAACACTAGCAGAAGCTCAACTCCATATCAACCCAAAGAAATGTTTCTTTGGGTTGACCGAAGCCAGATATTTTGGCTATCTAGTTGGCAGGGGTACCTTCAAACTACAGTGCTCCAAAGTCTATACCATATTAAACTGGCCACATCCGAAGACTAAACGGCAGGTTCAAGCCTTCCTGGGTTTAGCAGGGTACTACAGCCGGTTTGTGCCTTGTTTCTCAGATAGTCTCACAAAGAAGAATGCTCCTAATCTAGTGGTATGGGGTGATGAAACAGATGCTGCATTCAGTGACCTCTAGCAGGCCCTTACGTCAGCACCCATACTAAAAGCACTAGATTTCTCTTTGCTTTTTATTCTCTAGTTGGACGCTTCAGACACAGGACTAGGAGCCGTGCTGACCCAAAGCGTCAAC
This sequence comes from Polypterus bichir lapradei, assembly GCA_026402145.1. Taxonomy (NCBI): domain Eukaryota; kingdom Metazoa; phylum Chordata; class Cladistia; order Polypteriformes; family Polypteridae; genus Polypterus; species Polypterus bichir. Next base: position 36,947,369 of record JANRMT010062835.1, read on the forward strand.
GGTGCTGAACACCCCATAATGTACTTAAGCCAAAAACTGTTGGAACAGGAGACCAGGTATGCCACAGTCGAGATGGAAGCTCTGGCGATCAGATGGCCAATGACACAGTTGAGATACTACCTTCTGGGATGTGAGTTTACCCTTGTCACTGACCATGCCACGCTTTAGTGGATGGCCCTACATAAGGAATCAAACCCATGAGTCGCAAGGTGGTGTTTGGATCTACAGCCATATCGCTTCACCGTCCTTTATCACAGGGGTTCTCTTCAAACCAACGCTGACGCCCACTCTCGTGCTCACGACCGATCAGTTTGGGGCGCCTGACCCGACGGGTCTGGGCTGAGGTGGGGGTCGTGTCACACACGTGCGCTTATGAGGCAGGCTAAGGACTTAACCGAGGGCGTAAAACATTTTTTCGAAGTGCACTAACTTTTCCTCTCCTTCTCCTACAGATCCCTCGAAGGGAAACCAACATAGTACTTCCACATAATCACAGAATGAATCAGACATTAGAGACCATGAAGCAAGGTTTGATGGGATTTTTATGGAAAAATTGCAGGAAGTGGCGCAGACAAATGAGATGATGTTGAAGATGGAGGACAAAATGATGACATAATCGGGAGCCGGAAAGGAGGTCATCAGGAGTGGACCAGAAGTGAAGTCATCGTGGTGGGACAGAAGGAGAAACACTCGCTGGCAGGAACACTGAAGTGGAACCATTTGTGAGAGTCGAAAAGGACATCACTCTGGTGGACTTCCGAAAGGTATGCTCTTTAATCCTCTGCTTTTCTGCTGAATAAGGGAGAGAGGAATTAGTACTTTGTTTTAAATCCCCATTTCTTGCTCTGTTACACTTTGTTGAGCCTGTTGAGTGTGCGTGACAGTGCTTATATGGCCAAAACTTTATGAACACCTGACTATCACACATATATCAGCTTTTTGGTGGTCCCGCTTCATTAATACTTTATTAAGAAGATTGCTCCCTGCTTTTTGGCTATAACAACCTCCACTCTCCTTGGAAGGCTTTCCACAAGATTTTCTAGTGCGTCTGGTGCCCATTCTGCCAAAAGAGCATTTGTGAAGTCACGTACTGATGTTGGATGAGAAGATCTGGTTTGCATTCAGCATTCCAGTTCATCAAAAATGTGTTCAATAGGATTCAGGTCAGGGCACCTTGCAATTCCTCAATGTCTTTATGGACCTGACTTTCTGCACAGGACCACAGTTTTGCTGGAACAGAAAAGGGCCTTCCACAAACTGGAACTAACGGTCTTACTCCAAATCATGAAAAGCAGCTTCAGACCATTATCCCTCCTCCACTATGCAGTCCAGAAATTGCCCTGGAATCAACCAACCCCATCAGACTGCAAGATAGTGACACATGATTCATCACTCCAGAGAACAGTGTTCTACTGCTCCTGAGTCCAATGGTGGCCTGCTTTATACCATTCCAGCGGATGCTTGGCATTGTTCATAGCAATCTTAAGCTTGTGTGCAGTTGCTTGACCTTGGAAACCATTTTCATAAAGTTCCCAGTGCACAGTTCTTGTGCTTACGTTGCTTCCAAAGACAGTCTGGAACTCTATTGTGAGCGATGCAACCATTTTTTGTGCTATGCACTTCAAGCACTCTGGAGCTCCGCTCTGTGGGTTTGTGCGGTCTACCGCTTCATGGCTGAGCTGTTGTTGCTCCTAAATGTTTCCACTGCACAATAGCAGCACTTACAGTTGCCCGGACAGATCCAGTAGAGCAGACTTTTCACGTATTGACTTGTAGCAAATGTGGTATTGTATAACAGTGCTACCGTATGTTCACAACAAAAAAGTTTAAGAGACCCTGGCATATGGTGAAGGGAACTTTTCAGAACTAGGTGATGTTAAAAGTGCCAGAAATCACTGTTCTTTTTAATAAACATAAACATTCTAAACAAGAATATAATCAGTAAGCTGTTTTGCAGATGATATCAAACTTGGTGGAAAGGCAGTTAATCAAGAATCTATTGAATCATTTACAGAGGGAATTGGACAGAATAGAATCATGGGATTTCTGGCAGATGAGATTTAATGTAAGTAAATATAAAATATTACACATAAAGGAGGTGAAAATGTTAGATTTGAATACACAGTGGGAGGTGTGAAAACTGAAAGTACTTCATATGGGAAGGACATAAGAGTCATAGTGGACTTATCACTATCACATCAAGACAGAATGCAGAAGCGATTAAGAAAATAAATAGGATATTAGATTATATACCATGATGTGCGGAGTACAAGTCAAAGGAGTATATGCTTAATCATATAATGAAGTAGTGAGGCTTCGCATGTGTTCAGTTTTCACCTTTATATTACAAAAAAAACATAATAGTGTTAAAGAAAGTCCAGAGAAAGGCAAAAAGGCTAAATCTGGGACTAAAAGAACCTTTTGAGTTTAAACAAATGCAGACATAATAGAAGTGTTTGAAACTGTAAAAGGGATTTGTACAGTGGATCCCAGCTATTACTTTAAAATAAATTCTACCACAAAAATACAGGAGCACGGAAACTTGTTAAGTAGTTTTTCTTCATGTAAAAAAAACATAGACACATTGAAAAAATTACAAAGTAGTGTGATGAAGAGTAGGGCTTTAGGGGATCTTCGGATCTCGACGTGATGTTATTTTAGACCATCCAGGTGGATAGGATGGGTGAGCTGTTTTTGTCTCAATTGTTCTAATGTACTACCAAAAAAGAAAAAACAAAATGTTCATCCATCTATTTTCTGATCTAATTCAATTTCAGATTCACATGAATTAATAAATCACAAAAAAATTTGCAGAGCATTCAATGGAATATACATCTCTGGAAATACCGTATGTAAGTCAAAGCAAAATATGGCTGATAATTCTACACACCAGCAATTCTGTATTTACATGCCCAAATAAACTTCTAATATATTTCTGGAAATGGTTGCAGACAGTGTGAACAAAACCCTGAGGTGATCAGGAATCCTGTTAATGCTCCAGTGTTGACTGAACACTGAAATCTTTCTCTGTTACTACGGAATATGCAATAAATGTGCTATGCAGAATGCTAATAGTTAGGATATGCAAATCTTAAGTATGTGAATGGCATCATATGTCAGTATACACAATCTTCAAATAAAAGCCATACCTTCTTGTGCCATACCTTCTTCTTCTTCTGACTAGCATCACAGAGAGCAGCCACCTTTCATAATACCTGCACAATTAGACACTACTTGTGCAATGCTAAAATGAGTGGTTCACCATGTGCATGAAGGTAATTGTATGCCATGAATATCTTTACCACCCTTCCCTAGAGCAGTGCTGAAGTTCTAGTTAGTTAAGCACACAGTATGCAGAAGCACACTGTTTTGAGGGCAAAGATGTGTTCCCCTACAATACAAACACTGTTGGCATCATGGTATTCACAATTTCCATCACTTTCTATTATTCACATCCCACTCTTCTGAATGACTGAGACCGTGGCAAGCTCTAACGACTGCATGAGGCTCCTGTTTATCATTTTTCTCCTAAAAGTCTAAGCCCACTTTCTTGAATTCTCCCCAGGATTTTCTTCTCAGTTGTCAGTCCACTGCCACAAACTCAGTGAAGCTCATGAAGATGGAAATCGTCATGCTTTGCTTGTGGTGAGCTGTCTGTGAGTTGCTATAATATTGTCCTGCAGTAATGGGCACTAAGTGACTTATAACAGGATAAAATGCTTTTAAAATTTATTTTCTGGGACCCACCAACAATTTTCATTTTGAAATATTCTGGGGGTCCAAATTGTTAATGAGCCGGTGCCCCTTGAAGCCCATATTTTACACTTTGATTGCAGAGCAAGTAAGGAGAATTAATATTGACCTACAGTGTCTTACACTTCTGTCTGACTGTCTAAGTGGGTTTTGCATGAGTACAGCAGTGCTGTGATTAGTGATCGCTGTCTACACGCAATGTACCTGTTCTACCTGTACCTGAGTGGTGTTTTCCAGTGTGTGTTTGGTTAACTAGCAGTTCAAAACAGCCACAATATGAGCTCTTGTTGACATGTAGTATGTGAGTGTGCCCTATGATGGGCCAGCACCCCGACCAGGGCTCTTATCTATCTTACATCCAATGCCACTAAAATAGACTTTCACCCCTGTGACAGATCAAGAGGGATGAAATGGGTGACAAGATGGAATGTTAAGTATTTGATCTCGAGACCATTTTAGTGGGGCAGCACAGTGGCACAGTGGTAGCACTGCTGACTTGCAGTAAGGAGACCTGGGTTCGCTTCCCGGGTCCTCCCTGCGTGGAGTTTGCATGTTCTCCCCGTGTCTGCATGGGTTTCCACTGTGTGCTGGGGTTTCCTCCAACAGTCCAACGACATGCAGGTTCGGTGCATTGGCGATCCTAAATTGTCCCTAGTGTGTGTGTGCCCTGTGGTGCGTTGGCACCCTGCCCGAGATTTGTTCCTGCCTTGCTGGCTGGGATTGGCTCTAGCAGACCAACACAACCCTGTGTTAGGATATAGCGGGTTGGAAACTGATTGACTGACCATTTTTGTCCTTGCCTTGTTAGAAACAGTAAAGATGCCTACATAATGATGATGCCATCTTTAATGACAGTTACCTTTGATTTTAATATTGTATAAAGATGTTTTAAAGAAGTCTTAATTGTGAATTTCAAATGCTACCCATCCAGTTGCCTTATTTTAGAGTGGAGGCCGACAGAAAAAAAACAGAGACTCACTATTACTGCCATTCTGTGGAGAACAGATGCAAGTAGACTGATCCATAAAATGGCCCAATTATCACTGCCATCAAAAGTCTGCTTAGGCAGGTCATCCTTAAATTAATGTTCTAACTACTGTAGCCGCGTCTGGTTAGTGCCCTGCCTGGTCTCCTGGCAACTGACAGCTACAACAACAGCGCCCAGGCAAAGACACTGCAGGTTTGTAGGTGCTTCATGGGAAGAAGTGAAAACATTATCTCTGCCAATTCACTAATAACAGAGAAGAAATCATTGCAGTGTTTATGGAATGAACTCTGGCTGACTAGTGAATGATAGAGAGACTTAAATGACCGCCACATGATTACTACCAAAAATGCCTCCGCTCTGTCGAGGACACAATCACAACAAATGGGACTGAACTCCGCATTATAAGAATTACAGATTTATAGAGTCATTATTGTCACAGGTGTAGTTTTGCACATTCTTACATAAACACACACCTATCCAAACATCATTCAGCCATTGTATGAGTTACTCCATAGTAATCAGGTCATCCTGTTAATGCTGCAGTACAATCTGCACACTGGAATCTGATTCTCGTGCTTTGGAATATACAATACTGTAAATTAGCTACGGAGAATGCTATCAGTTAGAATATGCACATCTTAACTCTTTGAGGGCTAATTATTTTTTCTTCTTATCGTCCCAGGGCTGAATATTTTCCCAAAAATTTCCATTTTCTACAAAGCACACAAAGCAATTGTTTCACTCATAAATCAGAATAAAATATGTATTTATGACAAATGTCACTCTGTTTTATCTTCAGTGGGCCCCTACAGTATGTCAATTCCCATACTTATTCCATATCTGTTTGTCTCATCACTCATAGACTGAACGGCACTTTCTGGAAAAAAAAACACCTTGAAGTAGTTGAGTGGCTAGTAGTGTCCACTAGCAGGCCGCGTCATTTGGTGAAGTCCAGTTGCCAGCTTGTCTCCCACCAATTGATTTCCGTGTAGTCCTCCCAGGGTGAATGTTTTCGTAGTTACGTCAGCTGCATAAGTGTGTCAAGCACAATGATCAGCGGTTGACTGATCAGCTGATGCAGGCAACTGTCCTTCGTTTTCGATCTCCAGATCACTTGTATCAAAGTCAGAGTTTGATAAGCCAGAGTCCAATTCAACAATAATGCGCAAAAAATAAATAATAAATAATAGACTATTTCCTTAGGAGGCATTAGCTCTCCGGAAATGTGTTCTTTTGAAATTGCGGCATGTTAAGTAACCGAAAAATATAGAAATATGACAGAAAAGGCGATATCCCTGCCATCGTGATTATGGCAGTACAAAACACATGAGAGAAATATACTGTAGCTTACTTTACTGGTGATTTTACGCGGTTATAGACGGGAAGCCTATGACAGACTCTATCCAGGTGTGGGAGTCTGGATCTACGTAGTCTGCCATTTTTTGTCACCACGCTGATAGGATTTTTCCGAGACAGAGGTCCGACAGCTTCAAAGGGTTTGGCTGTTGTCCAAGCCTTTTAATACTGTCTGCTTCACTTGCTGGTCTTCTCTGTCTCCAAACAAGGGCATGTAGGGATTGAACTCCTCTTCCACAAAATACAGAAATAGCATAATGCCTACATGCCGGTTCTCATTCTCCCAACAAGGAAAAAAGATTTTGTACTGACAAAGGACAGAAATACTATTCTGTGTTTAGGATGACTATACAATCCTCCAGTTGTCTTTGGCTATCTAATCCAATGCTTGGTTGGCAATTCTAAATGCTGAGCCCCTGTGTGCCAAACTTAGCATGCACATGTGAATGGATCCTTTAACAGTGTTGTCCAGATATAGTGACAGAAATTTTAAAGAAAAATGTATTATAACATAGGCACAGAATACAGGGTAGGATTCAAAAGTAATGAGCCTCATTTTGTTCTGATGCGAACGTACCTCGCCGCGTGCCCCACTTGCCAGCGACGACAACGGTGGGTGTTGGCTTCACAACACAACGGAGCTCCTACCGCTCCGAGCTTTCGGAGCGGTAGGATAGGCCTTGACGGGAACCCCTGTGCGGTAGTGCGTTACAAGGCGCAATGGAAAGTTCGTTAAAGCAACAGTACGCGATCAAGTTCTTCGGAGTGAAGGGGATCATCCACTACGAGTTTGTCCCGCAAGGAGAGACCGTGAATGCTGCTTACTACTTTGAAGTCTTGAAAAGGCTGAAAAGAAGCGTCACCTGCAAGCGAAGGGACATCAAGGACAGCTGGAAGCTTCACCACGATAACGCACCCAGCCACACCGCCTTCATCGTGAGCGCCTACCTGGCCCGGGTGAACGTTCCGGCGGTCTCCCAGCCTCCCTACAGTCCGGACGTGTCGCCTTCTGACTTCTTCTTGTTTCCGCACTTAAAATCAGTGCTGAAAGGAAAACGCTTCGAATCCATCAAGGACATCCAAGCAAATGTCAAGGCAGCCCTTGCAACCATCCCGGAACAGGCCTACGTGGACGCCTTCGAGTCATGGAAAAGCCACCTACAAAAGTGTATTGATGCAGGAGGTGCCTATTTTGAAGACTATTAATTAGTTGTACCGATTTGCTCAATAAATTTGTCTTTTTGAACAAAGGCTCATTACTTTTGAATCCTACCCTGTATTTTGCTTTGTGCATTTGCTTCGCTCTCTCACCCGATGCCGATGCCATTCTAGACATTGGTTACTCTACGCTACTCGCGCACACTCTGGGTTTCGATGTCAAGTCAACAAGTCTAACAGTTCTCCTCCAAGCCAAGAGGGGGTCTACCTATAACGTAACGGTGAGTTTTATCAACAATTACAGCTTTCTTTTGCCCTCTGCCCCTGATATCCACCCTCAACCCCTTGTGTCGACAAAAGTCGACATCTGCCCTAAAAGAGTTAAGTAGACAAATCGCATCTCAGATGGATACAGTCTGCAAACACAAGCCAATGCCATCTTATACTTGTGACCAGCATCACACAGATCAGCTGTTTTTCATGACACAAATGCATTTAAATATGATGTGTGCAAAACTAAAAGGCTATTTCATTTTGCAAATAAAGGGAATTGTGAAAAAATTTGCCACCCTGCCACAGACCAGCACTGCAGCTTTTAATTAATTAAGATCACGTGCATCACTTTGATGGTAAACCAGCCTCCTCCGATGGTATCAGAGTATCAGCAGTTTCTGTCACTTTCTGTTTTCCACTATCATACTCTCCGGCATCACAGAGTCTAAGACACGCACTGACACCTGCGTAGGTCTGCTATTTATACTTATATTCTGAAAGTCACCACCTAGCCCCATTTATCCAGAGAAGTGCTGGGGGATCACTGCCATCCCACCTACTCAGTTAATTTTCTGCCGAATGCAGAAAAGACCAGGAGAAAAATATAGTCAGAAAAAGAAAGCAAGTGTTGATACGTAGAAATCAAAAGGCACTAGCAACTAAACCGAAATGCTAGGCAGAAATCAAGATCAAAAACTAAGCAGAGCATTAGAAACTAAGAATTCCATAATATGTACTTTGAGGCAGTGAGAGTTGATTTTTACTGATAAATATGATTTTCACTATTTCATTAAACTGTTCAAAAAATTAAAGGAACACTTTGAAACAACTTCAGATCTCAATGGGAAAAAATCCTGCTGGATATCTCTACTGATATGGACTGGGTAATATGTTAGAAACGAAAGGATGCCCCATCGTTTGATGGAAATGAAAATGATCAACCTACAGAGGGCTGAATTCAAAGACACCCCGAAAATCAAAGTGAAAAAATAATGCGACAGTGTAGTCCGAAATTTCATTGCAGCAACTCCAGATCGTACTCAGTAGTTTGTATGGCCCCCACGTGCTTGTATGCATGCCTGACAACTAATGAGACAACGAACGGTGTCATAGGGAATCTCCTCCCAGATCTGGACCAGGGCATCACTGAGCTCCTAGACAGTCTGAGGTGTAATCTGGTGGCATCGGATGGACCGAAACATAATGTCCCAGAGGTGTTCTAGTGGATTTAGGTCAGGTGAGCTTAGGGGCCAGTCAATGGTATCAATTCCTTCATCCTTCAGGAACTGCCTGCATACTCTCGCCACATGAGGCCGGGCATTGTCGTGCACCAGGAGGAACCCAGGACCCACTGCACCAGCATAGGGTCTGGCAGTGGGTCCAAGGATTTCATCCCGATACCGAATGGCAGTCAAGGTGCCATTGCCTAACCTGTAGAGACCTGTACGTCCCTCCATAGATATGCCTTCCCTGACCATCACTGACCCACCACCAAACCGGTCATGCTGAACAATGTTACAGGCAGCATAATGTTCTCCACGGCTTCTCCGGGCCTATTCATGTCTGTCACGTGCTCAGGGTGAACCTGCTCTCATCTGTGAAAAGCACAGGGCGCCAGTGGTGGACCTGCCAATTCTGGTATCGTATGGCAAATGCCAATCGAGCTCCACGGTGCCAGGCAGTGAGCACAGGGCCCACTAGAGGACGTCAGGCCCCCAGGTTACCCTCATGAAGTCTGTTTCTGATTGTTTGGTCAGAGACATTCACACCAGTGGCCTGCTGGAGGTCATTTTGTAGGGCTCTGGCAGTGCTCATCCTGTTCCTCCTTGCCCAAAGGAGCAGATACCAGTCCTGCTGCTGTGTTAAGGACCTTCTACAGCCCTGTCCAGCTCTCCTAGAGTAACTGCCTGTCTCCAGGAATCTCCTCCATGCCCTTGAGACTGTGCTGGGAGACACAGCAAACATTCTGGCAATGGCACGTATTAATGTGCCATCCTGGAGAAGTGGGACTACCTGTGCAACCTCTGTAGGGTCTATGTATTGCCTCATGCTACCACTAGTGACACTGAGTGTAGACAAATGCAAAACTAATGAAAAAACAGTCAAAAAAGATGAGGAGGGAAAAATGTCAGTGGCCACCACCTGTTAAACCATTCCTGTTTTGGGGGTCGTCTCATTGTTGCCCCTCTAGTTCACCTCTTGTTAATTTCATTAACACCAAAGCAGCTGAAACTGATCAACAACCCCCTCGGCTACTTAACTGACCAGATCAATAGCCCAGAAGTTTCATTAACTTGATGTTATACTCTGATTAAAAAGTGTTCCTTTAATTTTTTTGAGCAGTATATATTGATTATGTTGAATGACTTCTGTCTTTGTTAACTGTTAGCTTTGACTTTAGAACTATACAGTAAGAAAGTGTTTTTATTAAAGCCTGTTGATCTGTGACCCAGTGCTACTGCTACTCTGCATGGACAAGTATTGATGAGGAAACCAGTACAAAATAGTGTAGCAGAATCCTGATTCCAAGAGCCGTGTTTATCAGTAACTAGCAAGCACATGAGAAATGAAACAAATCACGCACTTTTGTAATTGACAAGTGTATTTAAGAAGTGTTTCCATGAACTGACTGACTCCACATACATATCAATAAAGGTATTCTTCTCATCCTGGACTGGCTTTGTGTTTCACCTTTGACAAGGCATAAAGTTTCTTTAAGGAATATCCACAATCTTGGATGTCACACTTAGTATGATGTTGGCCATAAAATCATTGCATGAATGAGGAGTTGTCAAAGAACCTGCAAAATGGTGGCACTCAAGTGAAAAACAAAATGGCATCATAATAAACACCAAAGCATAGTGAAAATAAAAATGACTGTAAAATACCAATTCTATAATTAAGAGAAAAACATATTAATTTGTCCATATCCAAAACCACCTTCACAAACCAGAAGAGACTTGTAAATATTCTAAAAACCTAACAGATAAGCACTGTCTTCTGGGTGCTGCTATATTTTCTCACAAACCCAGTAATGGGCCCTGAGTAATTAATAACATGTTTTGAAAATATAGTTTCAGAGGCCTTTCTGGTTTATACTCCTGCACTGAGCCTACGCCATTGATAGCAGTTTATACTTCTGTGTCACACCACGCTGTAAACACATGCCTAAAAGCTAGTTGGTAGCGTTTCTACATTAGAACATTAGAACAATCAAGGCAAGAACAGGCCATTCAGTCCAACAAAACTCATTTAAATCCTCTGAAAAAAATTCAAATCTAGTTTTGAAGGTCCTACTGTTTACCACACTACTGGTCAGCTTATTTCAAGTGTCTATGGTCCTCTGTGTAAAACAAAAAAAAAACTCCTAATATTTGTGTGAAATTTACAATTGGAAAGTTTCTAAATGTGTCCCCATCTTCTTAATGAACTCATTTTAAAGTAACAGTCTCGATCCACTGTACTAATTCCCTTCATAATTTTAAACACTTCAATCATGTCACCTCTTAATCTTCTTTTGTTTAAACTGTATAGGCTCAGCTCTTTTAATCTTTCTTCATAATTCAACCCCTGTAGCCCTGGAATCAGCCTAGTCGCTCTTCTCTGGACCTTTTCTAGTGCTGCTAATCCTTTTTGTAGTCTGGAGACCAAAACTGCACACAGTACTCCAGATGAGGCCTCACCAGTGCATTATAAAGGTTGCGCATAACCTCCTGTGACTTGTACTCCACACACAGTGCTATATAACCTAACATTCTAATATGCCTTCTTAATGGCTTCTGAACACTGTCTGGCAGTTGATGGTGTCAAATCCACTACAACTTCTAAATCCTTCTCATAAGGTGTACTTTTGATTTTCAGACCTCCCATTCAAATCTAACATTTTTTACTTCCAATACTTTACACTTATTGACATTAAATTTCATCTGCCACAAATCTGCCCAAGGCTATATGTTGTCCAAGTCCCTCTGTAAGGATTCAATGGCTTCTAAAGTATCTGCCAATCATCCTAGCTAGGTATAATCTCAAACTTGTTACTTATATTGTAGCACACAAGAAAAGGAGATGATCAAGTCAGAGTTGTAGGGGTCTTTGTTTGTGTCGATGTAAAACGTAGTCACATTTTTGAGGGGGTACGTGTCAGGCTATGCTGTATTTTTGCCATTTGCTACGCTGGGCATGTTGTAGGCTCAAGCCAGAAGTACAAATGAGCCTTTATACTTTTGATGTTCAGACTTTCAGGTGGTCCAAATGGTTAATTAGGGGATTCATTCCTCCTGTCTCAAGCGTATCCTTGTCTCTAAACTGACTTCTGTAGAGGGAATGTTTCAAAGTTTAGGATGTTATATTTAATGATTGCTCACTTTAATAATAAAATCATTTTAGGATATTCGCTTACATTTCTACATTCCTCTGTTTTCAACTGATTCTATTAAAATTCTGCTTCCTCTTTGTTTTAGCATAGTTGAGAGGGAGCTGAAACAGATCCAATACTCAACAACTGAAATGGACGTTGTTGACAGCAGAGAATTCCAAAGATCACCCAACCCAAGACACAACCCCACAGACACAAGTCCTGTTTAAACAAAGATGTCTGATTTTCACATTACCTTTCACAGAGGCTTCAAAGTGCAATAAATGCAAATCTTTCTCCTTCTCTACATGTCCCAGACGAGCTTTGTCCACTTCCACCCGACTCTGATTTGCCTGGATGAGGTTGAGCGGTTTCTTTTATCTAGGACTCTGGAGTACTTCAGGTGCTAGTAACATAGCCCGATGAAAGTACGTCCGGGTCAAATGGAAATCAAATAAAACAGGGATGAGGAATCCCTGCAGCACCCCCTAGTGGCCCCATGGAACCCGACAAGGCTGTTCTAGGGAACTACAATATCCAGAGTGCCCTGCGGGTATCCACAGAGGTTTTGGAGGAGTCCATGATCCTTCCAGATTGTTTTCCCCGTCCTTCCAATATACTGGCCTCCCAGTTGAGTATTGTTCCAGGGTCCAACCCAGCCATGATTGCCTGTGTACCTACTATCACGTTGGCATCTTCGGCCTGTCTTCAGGGTGAAACAGGATGACCTTTGCCCTAATTCTCATGGCAACATGGGGCTAGCCTCCCGTCCAGTTAAAAGACCATGCTGCATCCTGGCTAGGATGCCCACCCGTGTATGCCATCCATCACAACACATTTGGTACATTTTTAAGCTTTTCTTCTGTGTCCTGTAGTCTGCATTATGAAGTGCCAGTGCTGACAAGATATTTTTAAATTTATAGAAAGCACTTAATTTTAGAACCAAATTTGATGTGGCAAATGCATATATAGCAGATTTGTAAAGAAACAAGTTAGACTTGAGAAATACTGAACTTATCCTTTAATTGCTATCTAGGATACCTGTCAACTCCAGGGTTCAAAACTATGTTGGATTATCCACTGAGCCCAAATTGGGGTCACAATGCCTGAAATCTATGTCAGCAGCTCCATGCAGAAGAAAGGAATCAGTCATGGAAGGGGTGATGGTCCATCACAGGGCACACTCACTCCAACACCCACATTGGCTCATAAGGTCCCAATTTGAAAACTTAATTTATCCAACAGGCAGATATCTGAGATGTGGGTGCAAAACTGAAATACCTGGAGAAAAGCCTGCACAGACATGGAAAGAGCATGTGAATACCACTCAGAGAGCGACTAGGCATAGATTTGAAAACAGATGCTACAGTACTTTGGCAGCAGCGCCTACCAGCACACTATTAAGCTGCATTACATTGCATATTATTTTTCTCCAATGGAAAAATCTGCTAACTACATTTTCTACAGTCCAACTTCAAAATGGTGTCTGTGCTTCATTAGACCATTAATACTCTGATTATCCATCCATCTTCCAAACGTGATTGTTAAGAGGGAGGCTAGTGCTAGTCCCAGCAAGCATCTGGCAGGAACAATTCCTGGACTGGGCATCAGTCCATCTCAGAATGAACACACAGACACACACAAATACAAACTCGGGCCAGTTTAGCATCACCAACTCACCTAAACTCCGTGACTTTGGACAGCAAAAGGAAACTACCCTTACTGTAAATAAATAAAATGAACTCTGGACTGTTGCGTGACTGCTTTCTCTACTTCTCACGGTGAACATGAACGCAGTTAAATTTGGATTTGTACAGTGTAGTGTGGTTCTGTTAGCATGGCAGAAGATTTCACGTCCTGATAAGTCATGCAGAACAAACTAGCTTGCACGTTCCCATGCACTTATGCGTGCGGCAAGCTACATAAATGTCATCCTGTGGCAAAAGGCAAATGACTGGATGCATGCGTCAAAACGACTTAGATGGCCTGGAGGCCACAATCTGGGAACCCCTGCCTCTGTAGAAAATTGAATGAGCATGAAGTCTGCGAATCTGATATGTAATCAGACTAGACTTGGCACGTCAGGGAGGCCAGACTGACCCAATGAATGACGCTGTATGTAAAGTTGTTCTCATGGGTACTAATACAGTACATCTTCTTTTCTGTGTCATTGCTTGCTACAAATAGTCAGATATACAAATAAGTTACTACATATTTCTTTTATTTATTGTTCTTATTTTGCTTTGGTGTTGATCGTCCAACACCTCTTGTGCAGGGTTGTTTTTCACCCAACTGGGCTAGTTTTAAAAACGTGAAAAATAATCATCTTTGCAGGGTGTTATTTTTTTGAGGTGTTTTGCAAATGCATTGTCAATTCCAAATAGACACCTCGTGCTCTAAAACCTTTGTGCCTGAAACACAAAGGGGACCCCCAACCTGGGTACACAATGTATAATAATACTCTCAAAATACTAATGAGGGGCACTCATTGGTCTTTGATGGCATATATGCATATCATTGCACATAAAATTCACCAAGCCCACCACTCTACAATTCTAAATGGTGTATTATTGTCACAGGGAAAATATGCCATTCATTAAGCTGGTATCTAACGCAATTAGGTGGGGTTTGAGCTTGGGCTGTACATTTTTGCAGGAGCTAGCCATCCTGCACCTGAGAATTACCCAGACATCCCCAGGCTACTTGACCTGTATAATCCCTGCAGAGAGTCCAGACTCTGTCCTGGTTATTCTGCCATGTGTACACCCTCTGAGAGAGGCCTCTGGGCAATCTAAAGTAACATTTTTAAAACACCTTAACTGGCTCCTCCTGAATCAAAAGATATTCCAACATCTTCTGGTATTGGAAGGTTCCCTTGTCCTTAAAGTGGATTTGAGTCACTTTTTACTTCCTTTGCTTTCTTTTTATGCTGGGTGGGCCAGTGCTGCCAGTGCTGCCACCTCACAGCTCCAGTCTTCTGAGTTTCAGTTTTGATCTTGTCACTGTCTTTGTCAAGTTGGTCTGTTTTATTTTGTCTGTGTGTGTTTATGTCTGGCCAGACTTTTCAGCCACTTCTTATTATATATCACCTTTTCCACAATTCTCTATGCAAGTTCTCACACATGTGTGTGTAGGGATTACCTGAATGTCTCAGATAAAACTGACAATACCACCCAAAAGGGGTATGCTAACGTTAACAATATCTCCTCACTCATTAAGGAGCTCATAGCTGTAAACGTTTCCTTAGAGAGGACACCAAGCTCCACCCCTTCTGGGCTCAGTCCTATATATACCAATGATCTCCTGGAATGAGGGCATCATTTGGACTCTTGAATGCCCTGAGAAACAGAGATGTAAGCTAATTTGAGTTGAAATTACGGTAACGATGCCTCTTTTTGTTCCTCTTCTTTGTGATAACTTCACCAACTTTACCAGGCTGGTGCCCAAACTATTTGCACCCATGTTCATTACATCTGTTACAATGTATATCTCATTCTTTATATTTTACTAGGAGGCTTTGCCCCTGCTCACTTCACTCGCCAACCTCCGTACCTGCATTACGCGCTAGCCTCTTTGCGGTTCTGTCGCTCGCATATGGGGATGCGGATGTACAATTTAAAAAGATTTTTATTTTCATGGGAATTGTTGCATATGCATAATAGAACTATTTTACATTGCAATGAGTAATTAACCATATTAAAAAAGAGTTAAACATAATAATTTGAAAGTAAATTATGTTTCAGGTTGCGTTAAGATTTATTTGTTGCATAATATGATTTTGTTCTGTTTGGCTTTGAAATGAACACACAAATACTTTTTAAACTTTTACTGTAAAACTTTAGTAAAAACAATTTTTGAATTAAATTTTCATCAATATCACATTGAATTTTGATTCTGTGTTTGGACTTTCATTGTGGCAATGCAATGTATAACTGCCCTGTGATTGAATTTCGTTTCTTTCATTCCATTAAATAAATATTGACTTTTTGGCTCGAATTGTCATTGCAAAAGCTATTCTAATGAAAAACTGTAAACATTTTAATGCGAATGGCATATGAAGATCTTTGTTGTCTAATGTTATCCACGGAAGATGTACTTTCTACAGTAATTCATGCGGTGGA
This sequence comes from Polypterus bichir lapradei, assembly GCA_026402145.1. Classification (NCBI taxonomy): domain Eukaryota; kingdom Metazoa; phylum Chordata; class Cladistia; order Polypteriformes; family Polypteridae; genus Polypterus; species Polypterus bichir. The sequence continues at coordinate 36,963,372 of JANRMT010062835.1, forward strand.
AGACCGGACGGTGTTAACGGTTGGAGATATTCTTTGGGATATTGTAAGTTGATGTTCTATCTTCCGCACGATCACCACCAACTGTTTCAGCATAGTCTATTGATACACACTTAACCAATTTGCCATGTAACCGATCAACATTTTTGGCTTTAATTTGATTGACTTCATCGTTTCTCTGTGCTAGGATTGTCCGTGTACTAATTTGTTCTGTTGATAACCCTTTGTGATGAAATTCTTCAATAAGATTTGGACATACGTATTCTTTAATTGGGAACTTAAAGTGAGGAAAACATAAAAATTTATAAGAGCTGAGAGCACAGGAACTGTGTCTGTCAAAAGCATTCACACAAATGAGAGGTGAGATTACCGTGTGTGTGGTTGAATATGGTTGAGAGGAGGGCAGGACTTGAAAAAATCTCATGGCCAAAGTCTCATCTCGTGGGACTTGAAAAAATCTTCCAAAAAGTCTTGTCTCGTCACAGGATTTTTTTATATAATAGATATATATATATATATATAACATTTACGTGAAAAAGATAAACACATCCAGGAAGTATGAGCTAACTCCACTCAGACAACCAGCAGAAGGATTCAAACCAAAGATCGTAGATCCATGAGGTAGCATTTCTTACGTCACCCTACTGCTGACATACCTTTCAACTTTTCATATATATATATATATATAGAGCGGTCATCCAAGGGAATTACAGGCTCCTATAACCCTGGGACCAGAAGGAGCAGATTCAGTTGCCCTCACTGGGCAGTGTTTTTGTACTGTAGAAAAAGAAAAGAACAAAACAGATGCCATCTTATATACATGTATACCTCAATCAGCCATAACATTAAAACCAGTGCTTGGGGAGATAAGACAAAACCTTTTATTCTGCTGGAATTCAGGCACTTCCAGGCAGGTGGCACAAGGGAATTGTGAAGGGTGAACACCACATTGAGAAATGACATTATCAGTTTTGTTACGGTTCGTTTCAATTTCTAATAAATCCCATTTTCTAACATTAGCTTGACTCCCCGTCATATATATATATATATATATTGTAAAAGATAAAGCAAGACACAACATAAAGGTTTGGGGTTTCCGGCCCCGTATACTGAAGTATAATCCACAACCAGTTTCAAAACAGGTTAATGTACATGAAATAATATTCCCAAAGTGCATGACAACCAAAGATGGCGTCGGCGGACATTTTATGGAGGAGGAGCCGGAAGTGGAGGAATGCTGGGAAGGAACCGTGGTGGAAGATGGGATTGATGACGTCATGAGTAGTGGACGGAGGAAGGGCGGAAGTAAAGTACTGCGGGAAGCTGTAGGAAGGAGGCTTATGGCGGCAGTGCGTCTTTTTTTCTGTAAGAAATAAAAGGAGAAAGGTTAGTACCCCACCATTCCCTGCTGGTGTATGTCTTCCCGAGCGTATTAAGGTCCGTCTGCGGTCCCCTACTCGCACGTGCGTGACAATATATATATATATATATATATATATATATATATATATTGTGAACGCTGGCCCGGACACAGACAGACGGACATCGTTGGCTCCACCACACACTGTTTATTTACACAACTATTTACAAAGTTCTCGTGCACAACAAACCCCAGTGCCTCCAGCACCGATCCCCCAAAGTCCAGGCCACACAGTCCTTCGTGCCTCTCTCCTGGCCGGCTCCAGTCCTCATTCCAGCTCTGTCCACTTCCACCCGACTTCCGCTACTGACTGAAGGGAGGCGGCCCCTTAAATAGGAACCCGGATGGGCTCCAGCTGCTTCCCGGCATTCCTCCGCAGACACACCCCCGTGTGGCGGAAATGCCGGCTGCGCACCTGGAAGCTCTCCGGGTGTCCCCTGTCTTCTTCCCCCCAGCACTTCCTGGTGTGGCGGAAGTGCAGGGCTCCAGGCTTCTTCAGGCACTGGGGCGCTGCCTGGCGGTGGCCACGAGCCCCTACAGGGCTGGGCTTCCAAGCCCCCTACCCATGGCCCCCAACACAACCAGGGCGGTCGCCCCCTCGCGGTCTGGAGGAGGTACAAGCCCTCCTCCGGTCCTCCCGGGCGTCCCGGCTGGGCTCCACCCCCAGCCAGATGCCACTATATATATATATATATATATATATACACACACATTAGGGGACGTGCCCCCCTGACCACCCATGGCAGCCCAACCCCAACCCCTCCTCGATAGCTCGCTATCAGTCCACAAGTATTCCAAGACTGTCGAAATTCTGGCCCTGAGATTTATTTATAGTTATAGCAAATGCTAAAACTATTGAAAATTGTCGTCTATACAAGATGAATTTTAATCTACCTGCTGAAGTATCACCAGGTTCTGACTTAATACACGGAAGGAATATGACTTCTCCTGCATGATTTTGTCAGTAATTGAATGTTTATGAAGTTTGAAATTTTTAAGTGTGTGCCTTTACATACATAAGCTTTATTTGTTGACTGACTGCTAACACACAACTGAACTACTACTGTTCTTAGCAGAGCAGCTGAGCAGATGTACAGAATATAAGGTATTTTGTTTGACATATGCACATTACATTGGTTGTACTGACATGCGGGAATCATTGTTATATTCTCCTAATGAAGACGAAAAAATGATCTATAGATCTATACTATATGACGTACAGTTTTGAAGAAAAATGAGCGTCACATGAAAACATTGCACGATTTCACAAACCTTTTTATATATATAGAGTAGATGTACAGTATATCCTTCCCATAAGGAACCTTTTCTATTTGTCTGTATGAATGTTAAAATAATATCAAGTAAGATTTCAAAGTGATGTCTTTATTATAAATAAAAAAGACTGGTGAAGACTAAATAAGGAGAACACAACAGGCTATTAATAACAAGACAACCCAAACCCCAGCTGTTCCACTCTCTTGTACCACCACTTAACACTAATTTTTAGCCTTCTGTTCCATCTTCATAGTGAGTTAGCTTTCTTCAGGTGCTTTTAAACCACTGACCAGTGGTCACTTCCATACAAATTACTTCTTTGGCCACACAGTGACGCTAATGTAGAAGCAGCTTTCCCCCAGCAGCCCAAAATGAGGAAAGTCCCAATGGCAGTCTCTCTGTTGCTCTTAGTTGTTGCTTTTAGGGGGGCATTTAATCCTATTCTTCCTTCTTGGTGTTGGGATGGGCAGCAGATTACTAGCCTCATGTTAGTCCTCACTGACTTCATCCCTAAATGGGTAAATCTGACTCCAGCTAAAGACACTGGGCCATCATCTTTCAGGCACTCTTTGTCACTAATAACACTGGGTCAGGTGTCCCTGGCATCAGCTGGGTTCACCTCAAACTCCTTTCTGGTTGCCACTTTCTTGTTCCTTTGGGAGGTCTGTGGATTCTGTCTTTCTTCAATGAAATGCTGAATTGCTCTACTCCAGCTTGTGCAACCTTCTCAGTGCATAAAAAGACTTGCAAATTATTGACTATCTCAGATCCATGGAGCTGCGAGGTGACCTCACTAGCCAATATGTCAGCCTGCTGAGAATGATGCTATACTAAAAGATAAATGTCAATAAAATATCGATTATAGATGCACCATAGCTTTGATTGCAAATGATACATAGCTTTATTTCCTGATTATCCTCATCAAAAATGTCTGGATAAGTAAAATGGAAGCAGCAGACTCACTCTTATTGTGGCACTTAAAGATCAACCCATCTTTATTTGTCATATGCCAATAGGTGTGCACCCAATTGGCAGAAAACAATAAAGCAGCAAAAATTTTAGAGATTTCTGTTGTACTCTCAGTCTTTCAGGTGACTTGTTCCAATGGACATTCTAGAAATACTTGGCCTCAAATGAATACATTAAAGCAAGTAACATATCTGAATGTGCCTGGGAGGCTTGCATAGTGAATACTGAATTGTAATAATGCAGCACCACCTAGTGGCACTTGTATTAGCACAGCAAACTGTACACAAGGTAGGCTGTGTGTAATGGCATGCATAGTACACATCACATATTCTTCTGCTCTTTAGCTTGTGTCAGCATTTGAGATACCAGAGAAAATTAGTTCATAAATTAGCTGTATATTCAGGAAGTGATCCTGTTAATACATCTCCAGCTCAGTATCATGTTATTTATCAATTTATTAATCCAGTTCAAAGTCATGACAATGGAGAGCCTAACTGACATGTCAGCACTGGATGCCAAGCAGCAAGTCTCCCTGGACTGGATTTCAGGCTGTCATTGGACATACTCATCAAATACTGGAACAATCCTGCATGTGATTTGTTGGAGGAAACCCACAAAGTTTCTTACTATCTTTAAATTATCTTAACAATATCAGTTGCTTTAAATTTAACTCAGTGATGTTCATACTAATAAAAAATCCATACAAAAAATATAAGGGGGAACACCGAATCAAACCAGGACTCAAGGTGGCAACTCTATTGGCTCTGTCTTTATTCTGCTTTCATGCTAATTAGTAAAATTTTGATTCAGAGCAATTTTTTTCTTTTTTTTTACAAAAAATGTATTATGTAATTTGTAACTTCTGTTCTTTACTGTTAAAAAGTGATCACTCCTCCCAAGCGTTCCACAGATTTTGACACAATGGCCTGGCAGTCCAGTTGTTTGTTTCAGTTCTGGCGGAGCAACAAAACATTTTTCTGGTTGGAAGTTAAATTCACTCATTTGCATGTTTTAGCCATTATTCCTGCCTCACCATGACAACTGCACCTCTCTGCACAGGCCGGTTTTTCCTTTCCCGGGCCATCATCACCCTTGCTTGACTGAGGTCAATGAACTTATACACCCCTTTCTACTTTGAATCTCCAAGAATGACTTTCTTTCAATGTCCTAATCTGGTCCACTTTGGCACGTTTTCTCAATTTTCAAGAGCAAAGAGTGAGAATGTTCAATCTCTTTTTTTAAGCTTCATGGCATCCAATGGGATGTCAAGACTCTTTTTGGACTCGGCTCTGGATTCATGATTAAGGCTTTTAATAGCACACCAATAAAGATGGGTTTCCAATATGGTATTGTATTGTATTGCATTGCATTGTGTCTTGTAGCTAGCACAAAGAACTCAACACAAAGGGCCTTCAGATCATATATTTATAATGTCCCAAAAACAAAGCATCCATATGGGCTAAAGCACAGGTGTCGAACTCCAGTCCTGGAGGGCCACAGTGGCTGCAGGTTTTCATTCTAACCATCTTCTTAACTAGTGACCAGTTTTTGCTGCTAATTAACTTCTTTTGCCTTAGTTTTAATTAACTTGACCTGAACCTCCTATTTGTTTCTTTTCCCTTAATTAGCAGCCTAATGATAATGAGACACAAAACAAGACACTGTGTGACCAGCTAACTACAGTATCTGAAAATAAAGAAAGGTGAAGGTCTCAGTAAGGTTAATCTACTCAGGTCACCAAAACATTTTGATGGTTCCACAGTTTTGGAAATGTCTGCTGTGACAGAATGAGAGCAGAAACAAGCCATGGAATTAAATACCGGGTTTAATTAATAACAAGAATTGGCTCCTCATTAAGAAACTAGTTGGAGTGAAATTGGTTAGAGTTTGATGTTCCAATTTAGCTGGTCATCTGTCGGCTCATTTCACATCTCATTTCTGTTTGGCTCCCATTTAATGGAGAAAAGAATTAATTCAGAGGACTGAATCCTTAAAAACAGGTTTATTAAAATGAAGGGAAATTAAGTTAATTAGAAGTGAAAACTGGTCACTGATTAGGAAAAGGGTCAGAATGAAAACCTGCAGCCACTGCGGCCCTCCAGGACTGGAGTTTGACACCCCTGGGCTAAAGGGACATATGGGCTAAAGGGACATTCTTTTACCTCAATATAATTAATTTGCCTATTATCCATCAAAGATGGTGGCACTAGCAGAAGCAAGAGTATGAGACAGCTACAATTTGATCCCTGGCTGGGTCACTCACCTGAGTGAGGGTGTCTGATGTTGCGAGACCTGATCATTAATGATGTGTCCCAGCGCATTGCTGGATGCATCTTTAAACTATGGAAACTGGTAGTGACACTGAGGAAGAGACTGGGTAACAACCAAGAATAGATAAGTGACAACTGGAGAGACAGTTGACAGCATGGAAAGACGGCAACAGGGGTAGGAAAGGGTAGCAACCGACCTGTATCTTTCGTCAGGAAGAACCTAACAAAGCTTTAGATTGACCTACAAAAACATACCACCAGGGGTGACCCATCAGGACGGACCTAATGACGACCTTGGCAAATGGTCATTATCAACTACGATGATTGGTGCGTCTGCGGCATGATCTGAAAGAACGAGCATGGCCTGAAAATCCGTCAAGAGTTGGGAAATGGAGTGCAGCACACAAGATCAATTCCTGGTGAGACGCAGAAGGATCCTGGCTCCGTAACACCCTACAGTGCCAAGAACCTGCATGTACTTAGCTCTCCTGCTCCTAGCTAAGTTGTTCAGCAGCATAAAATTAAATGGCCTTCAGCTAATCAGCCCAGGCTGTAGCACCAATTTATTAAGGATAGAGCCAGAAAGGGGGACATAAATAAACAACTCCAGACTTTGACTACAATCATTGACAGCTCTGCGACAGAGAGGTTTGGTGTTGAGGAATGCAAGACAACTAGATCCATCTGCACCTTGAATCGCTGGGCAGAGAAGATTCACCAACTGTGGCAAGAGCTTCAGACGCTGGCAAGGCAGTTCAAGGCAGCTACTGAGGAGGAGAAACCACCACCTCTTTCCGAGCTTCATCATATCTTTAGGTAGAAACTTATGACCTGCATAGAGCAGAAGAGCACAGGAAATGGAGGATAGACAGAGCCAGGAAGCAAACTGCTTTCTGAGCAGACCCCTTTGGCTTCGCTAAGCAGCTGTTAGGGCAGAAACGCAATGGTCGTCTTGCTTGCTGTAAGGAAGAAGTAGACCTTTTTCAGCACAACACACTGAGTGACCCTGACAGAGATCAAGTGCTGAGACCTTAGAGAGCGCTTTTGGATATACCAGCCCCAGTAATGGGGTTCAACACTAGAGAACTCACCTGGAAGGAAGTCCAAGAGATGGTTACAGCAGCCAGAGCCAGCTGTGTTCCAGGACCCAGTGGAGTACCCCATAAGCTGTACAAGAACTGCCCAGAGTGACTCAGAATCCTCTGGAAGATACTGTAAGTGATTTGGCGAAGGGGGACAGTAGCAGAACAGTGGAGGTAGGCAGAGGGAGTCTGGATACCCAAGGAAGAGAATTCAACTAAGCTGGAGCAGTTCAGATCCATCACACTTGTCAGTGTGGAGGGGAAGATCTCCTTCAACATCCTATGTAGATTTCCTCCTTAAGAATGGATAGATTGACACCTCAGTACAGAAAGGTTAAATTCCTGGAGTTCCAGGGTGCCTGGGACATACAGGGTTGTGACACAGCTGATCAAAGTACTGTGGCTTGATCTTGCCAATACATAGGGATCAATACCCTGCAAGCTGGTTGAAACTACTCTTGATCAATACCATGTACACAGTAAGATCAAGGACCTCATCCTGAACTACTATGGGAACTTCAGGATTAGAGTCACAACTGGGAACCTAAAATCTGACTGGCACCAGCTTGAGAAAGGGATAACTGGATGTACCATCTCAGTTATTCTCTTCGCCCTTGCCATGAATATGGTGGTCAAGGCAGCCGAGGGCGAGTGTAGAAGCCCACTATCCAAGTTTGGCACTCAGCAGCCCCCCAAAAGAGTATTCATGGATGACTTGACTGTCACCACAACATCAGTGCTTGGTGGCAGGTGGATCCTCCAGGGCCTGGAAAAGCTCATCTCCTGGGCAAGAATGATCTTCAGACTAACAAAATCCAGGGCCATGGTGCTGATGACGGGAAAGGTGGTGGAAAAGTTTCGCATTTTTGTGGATATCATCATCAATTACAGAGAAACCAGTCACAAGCCTAGGAAAGGTCTTTGACTGTAGCCTTAGGGATGCAGTGGCTGTCCAAGCAATGATCAAGAAACTTCAGACTTGGCTCACCACAGTAGACAAATCTGGCTTACCTAGCAGGTTCAAGGCTTGGTTATACCAACATGGCATCTTTCCTTGTATCTTGTGGCCTTTGCAGGTCTACAAGGTGACTATATCAACTTGGAAAGCCTGGAGAGGAAAATTAGTTGTTACCTTTGTAGGTGACTGGGTCTGTCGTGCAGTTTAAGCAGTGCAGCACTATATGGGAGGAGCAATAAGCTCTAGCTCCTCATTAGCAGCCTTGAAGAAGAGTTTGAAGTGTCACGCACAACAGAGGCACTGCCTGAAAGGACTCCAGGGACTCTTAGAGTGGTATCAGCAGGCATCTTGATACAGACAGGTAAGAAGTGGAGAGCCCAGGAAAGTCTGGAGCTAGCAGTCTCAGCTGAAAAACTAGGCTCTGGGTGGGCGTTTTAGCAACAGGGCAAGCGGATTTGGGAGCGGTACAAGGCCCATGGCAAGGACAGACACCAGCTTGTCCTGGAGGAAGTGCATGCTGGTGTGAAGGAAAATCAAACCAGAATGATGGTGGCCATGCAGCAGCAGGGAGCATAGACAAGGTGGGAGAGAGTGTTGGAGAGGAATTTGTTTTGGGGTGACATCTAGCAGGCTGAACCACAGCGTTATCAGGTATATGGTTCAAGCCGTGTATGATATCCTATCCATCCCAGCATATCTAAATACCGAGGTCAAGACTTGAGTCTCCAGTATGTCCTCTCTGCACTGAACAGGGCTCATTGAAGCACATCTTCAGTAGCTGCACAGTAGCACTCAGTGAAGGCAGCTAATGCTGGCAACACAACCAGGTGCTCAAGTCAGTGGCAGAGACCATTTCTAGAGCCATGGCTAACAACAGGTTCATCCACGGCCAGAGGAGCATCGCCTTTATCAGGGCAGGAGAGCAGCATCAACCTCAGCCAATGCATTTGTGAGCACAAAGTTAACATTGTCAAGTTAGAAAAATTCTAGTCTATTCAGTTGGAATTTTCTTCATACAATACCTCCATCAAATCCTTAGTATAAAAACTTAACATCTTACTTGGCTTTACCCAATACATGCATCTGTCAAACTATTGTTAACTAACATAGCATTATACCACCCGTTTCTATCACAAATGACTACTGTAGAACTGATAAATTATAGGAAAATAAACTTTTTATAATACACTCTCTCTCACACACACACACACACACAAACACAAGCATTGAAGAGTTTAGGATTACACAGAAAATGTCATGTTTTTAAAAGAAACTGATATTTGTTTATCACAATGCCATTAAATTGACCTAAAAATATAGCCAAGACATTGCTAATGTGGCAAATGGCCATTACTGCTTAAAATGATTGATTTATCATTTATTATTTACATATCATATCAAAGCCCAATTTTTCGCAGCCGTTACTCTAGTATTTTAATGTTAGGCTACTCTAAGCTCATCGTTAATTCATGTTTAAAGACTGTTATTTGAGAAACCTTTGCAATTAAATTAGCACAGTGGAAACCCATTATTATGTTCAATAAAGCAAGTATATTGTCTTTCTTTGGGTTGCAAGGTACTGGCATTGGCAAAGTTCAGTCTTTGGTTGAAAAATGGCCAAAATTAAACAGCTTTCTCAAGAAACATGTCAGTCATTTGTTGTTTTGGGAATGGAGGGTCATTACTCAATGTGACAGAGTGCCAACAAACTGATTTCAAAAAGATTTTATACAACAGTGTCCACTACTGTCTTGAGAAAAGAGGGCAAACTGGATCTAGCTAGGCCACAAAAAGAGGCAAAAGGCCCAGATGCATAACCACAAGAAGATAAGCACATCAGTCTATAGGTGTCTTACATGTTCTCAGTTAGCTGCTTCTTTAAATAGTACTTGCCAAATACCATTGTCGTCTCCAACAGTGAAAAAGAAAGGTTAAAAGGGGCAAATGTTCATTATCAGCCAGAAATCCACCATCCAAAGTCTGTTTCCTTTTGCATATTTTAACCTTTTCTTTTTATTTGCTAGTTTCAGATATGACATTTTTTCATTGAAACTCTGCCTCAATGAGCAACATCCCTGGGCAGTTTTTTCATAAAATGTGGTGTGTATGTATACCTTTCATTTATTTATTTAATTCTATTTATATTTATTTTTCAGTTTTTTTTTGTTTTTGTATTTTTTGTCAACTGTTTTAAGAAGACATACAATAATTTAGTCATTTTAATTTTACTGTGTACACAAAAAAATAATAACAAATGAAACCAAATAGCTTAGTTTAACACAGCTTTTAATGAACATGTAGAACCAGAATGCCTACACCCCCCACCACAAGCTGTCAAAAAATTACAAAGAACCATTCTCGAACTGGAATTTTACATATTCAACCACACATGCATAAAAAATTGAACTGAACTTCAAATGCAAATATACACAATGTACTTGAAACAAAAGTCCATCTTAGACTTCTTTTGTTTAAAAAAAACATACGCCAGTGTAAAAATTTGTGGTTAATGGGATCTAAAAAAGCAAGCACACTTTCTAAAACAATTTTATATTCTCTTCACCGCCTCATCTATTTCAGAGATTTGCTCTTTTAGCTGGTTCCACTGTTCTGGATTTAAAGAAATTCCTGAAATGAAAAAAAAAAAACAATAAAAAAGTGCACATAATGTATTACTAAATCACATTTTCAAAGAATTCTATGTTAGGTGCTCATTAATCTTTATAATGCAACACGCAAATTTATTTTTTGGCAGTAATTTCAGAAAAAATAAGTGGATCATCATTCATTATTATATTCACTACTGAACTCATTTAATCCATTTCTGGATTACAGGGTTCATGGCCTATCCCAAACAGCTTTGAACACCAGGCGAGCTAACATTTTATCACAGAGCACATTTAAAAGTAATGTTAATATAAGTTTATGTATATGGAGTGTGACCACATTTATAGTAATCCACAAAAAACAGAGTGCAGCACTCTTCAAATTAAAAGAATAAGGAATGCCCACCATAACATTCTTTAACCTACTTAATCCAATTTTGCATATTTGGGGACTGAAGCCTATCCCAGCAGCACTGGCATCAAGGCAGGAACTACTAAAGGTTATGCTGTTAGACAATCACAGGGGGTGACATGTGCACACATCCATACTCACACAGGGCGTTAACCGAACATACACATCTTTGGGAAGTGGGTAAAAAGCTAGAATACATAGAGAAACACCCAATAAGACATACAATCTCCACACAGACAAAGGCCAGGAATGGAGCTACTGTGCCACATTTGTTTTAAATAACACAGGGAAAAACTATTAACATGTAGGACATAAGGATATCAAAGAAGAAACTTTTGTTAGAGCTCAATAATCTAATAAAGTAGGGATGCTTGAGTTACTGTAACAGTTTTAAAAAAATATTTTATAAGTCATTGTCATATGTATTCTAGAAACCAGGGCTTGCACAAATAATAAATTTGAACTCCAAGAAAGATAAAATGTATTTAGTATTTCAGTCCTCTCTAGATTGCAAAGATTCCAATATTAGACCAACTGATGACTCTAAACAGGCCCATGTGACTATACATGTGGCAATTCAATTACTACTACTCTTGTTTTTAGTAAGTGTGCATAACTATGCCCTGCAATGGACTAGCCTTCAGAGTTGATTCATAACTCAAACCAAATGATGCCAAAATTTGACATGGATAGTTGGAAAATGACTGACTGACTGACTAGACAATATGAATCATTAAGCATATAAGCTATCCATTGTAAAATAATCTTTTACTGACAAGGTGAAACTATTCTGTATAAAAAGGTCAACATATAATTACTACATTGCAAAAAGAGTTATTGTTTAATTTTGGTCGTACAAATATGGTACTCACTTCTGTTTAAAAATCATGAAAAGTTACCAACATACCCTTTTTGCCAGGCTTCATCTCGCCTTCTTGGTCCATCCAATACTCTCTAATGTCAATCAAGACTCTGCCTTTGAAGTCTCTGACACTGACAAATCTCATCTTTCCAATCTGTTTAAGAAAGAATTTATTTTAATCCATACTTAGACTTTAATGTCTCCTTTATTAGTACTTCTTGTAATTTTTTTCTGCCCTATGAAATAGTGACATAAGCTGATTAATCATTTTCAGAAGAAAGTAATACCAAGAATATAGTGTGCTTTTTACAATAGGACTCTGGTTTATTGATCTATTAATTTCTTTCTTTGACAAGGGTTCATGTGTAGTATTTTGGGTTTGGTGCTTCAATTTTTCTGTTCTCACAGTTTTGACCATTAACCTGTTTTTCAAGAGCATTTTTATCTCCAGGTCACTCACTCTGCTGCCCATGTGGCCCTGCCTTGTTTTATAAATATGGGCCCAATGCATGGTTACTTACAATTTTCTAATTTTATAATATTTTTACTTTATATTCCGAATAACAGAACACAAAGTAAGCCTGTAACAAAACAGAAAATCCCTATATGGTACTGCTAAATACTACTCTGTTTAAAAGTAAACTATGCCATAAAAAACACATTCAGTCACTGCCCTATAATAATTATATAAACCATACAAATTAAAAGCAATAGACAAAAGCAATTACATGTATTGTCTAAAATACCTGAAACATGTTGTCATTTTTGTCACTACTGCTCTTAGAGGCTCCAGCTTTAGAACTTTCACCACTTTTCTGTTTCTTTGCTGGCTTCTCTGGTGTTGGCTTCTTTCTCTTTGCCTAGAACAAAAAATGAATCGATTCATTATTTACAACAGTGAAATGTCTGGGTACAATGCATAAAGAATTATCGGCATTGTAAGTTGTAATGTATCACTGCAATTCTGTTATTGTGTAGACACGTAAAAATTAAACTCAGTGTTATTCATTACAATCAGTCAACAAAACTTCCTACTGAATTAAATACAGCATCGTTCAATATTTATGGAAAAGCCTTCTAATATAACACAAACAAACAGCATTATTTATACAAATGAAAAACTAACAATGATTTGTAATGAACAACATAAGCATGGAAATCAGTCATACAGCAGTGACTTTATGGAGGTCAAATGTAACCTTATGCAATATCTGTAAACTTGCTGTTTAATTCCTAATTATGTATATATTTCAAAGAGAGAATACACAATGAATTATATAACATAGTTGTAATCAAACTTAGCCAAAACAACACAGTAATAACCTGATTAATAAGTTTAAACAGATTTTTTTATTGTAAAGTGACATGCAATTAAAAGCATTTTTTTACTTCCGAACAGTATTTAATATAATTGTTATCAGGGCAACAAATTCAGTGCTTTTGCTTTGTTCTGAATTTAAAAGAGATAATAAACTAGCTGGTCATCTCTGTGAAGACAAAGACCTAGTAATAATCTTAATTAAGATGACTTAGATCAAATAATAAAATTTATGAAACATTTATTGGACTGAAGGATCCTAGGACAAGGATTGCCTAAACTTGATATAACACAATATAATGTATAATTACAGATACATATTTACAAAGGAGTACTCATTTTCACGTATTATTCCAAAGCTATTATATGAATTTCTTCTAATCATCACAAATTATTCTAGTCTACTGGCATTCCTCTTGAGCAACCAAGTCTACATATAATACCTTGGAACCTTGGCTTTCTATCATTCAGGTGGATTTCTAAAAGCATACCTGATTTTTCCTGTGTCTTTTCAATAGGGCTATGATCAGTCTGGTATTGCTTTTGTAGCACATTTTTACTTTCAGATGTCAAGGTAATAGTCAAGCTCAAGGTAAGAAGGCAAAATCCAAGGGCTCATTGTTTCAAATTATAATTGTTTCAAATTTCAAAACCTCTTTTGATCCTCTACATTAACTGATCAAAAACAGTAGGCTGACAGTTTCTACAGTGCTGAATCCACACCAACGAAAATCATCATGTCTAAATTGGAAGAAATAACCCCTTGGCTTTTTCTCTCTCAAATCAGAAGCATGAAGTACGAGTCATTATAATATTACTTTCTCCAGCAGCACTTAAGACTGAAGGTAATTCTAAAAGTGAAAATACTCCGTAGTTACTAAGATCATATCAGTGAAATTACATAAAAACAAAAAATATTAAAAGGGATGAAAGCTTATATTTTCTTAACTGTGTACACAGTGAAAATAGAAGTTTCATCTAACTATTACATGGGGCTATCCTTATATAAAACATTCAGAATAGGACAAACAATTAATGCACAGATCATATATTGTATACTGAAGCCTGTTGAAAATTTGAAAGTAATAGGAATTTCAAATACAGTATTCATATTTTCTCAAGCTGCAATGCAACCCGTCAAAGTTGCTTTCTAGGTTTTATCTATAAAATTATTACTTAACTTAAGCACAAAGTTCTCACACTCTACTTAAAACTGTTTACTTGTATTGTCTTGGCAACTAGTTAAATATATTGTATCCCAGTTTCTGCATGTCCTCTTGAGGAAAGATGCCCGGTAAATAGTAATTAATAACAGTCTTCGACAGAGGAAAGATGCCCGGTAAATAGTAATTAATAACAGTCTTCGACATTTTTACAGTCTACAAATAGTTGACAAAGACCATGAACATCCATACAGTGGGTACGGAAAGTATTCAGACCCCCTTTAATTTTTCACTCTTTGTAATATTGCAGCCTTTTGCTAAAATCATTTAAATTAATTTTTTCCCTCATTAATGTACACACAGCACCCCATACTGACAGACAAAAAAAAGAATTTTTGAAATTGTTGCAGATTTATTAAA
>JANRMT010062835.1:36978523-36991584 GCA_026402145.1 Polypterus bichir lapradei
TTTAATAAATCTGCAACAATTTCAAAAATTCTTTTTTTTGTCTGTCAATATGGGGTGCTGTGTGTACATTAATGAGGGAAAAAATAAATTTAAATGATTTTAGCAAATGGCTGCAATATAACAAAGAGTGAAAAATTGAAGGGGGTCTGAATACTTTCCGTACCCACTGTATAACCTCAGTTCACTTAAAAATTCCAAGAAATGTATTTTATGCATTATACATTGTTGAAAGAAGAATAAAATATAGACTAAACTGAATTTGTAGTTGGGATATAGCGGGTTGGATAATGGATGGAAATTCGGGTATTTTTCAGATACTACAGTTTTCCTCTTGCATCCTAAATACACAAGTGTTACGTTAACGGGTGACTCTAAATGGACCTAGAAAGTGTGGGTAATTACACTCAGCGGTGGATTAACCCTCCACTCAAGGTTGGTTCTTGCCTAGCATCCAGTGCTGCTGACATAACCTCCTCCACCACCCAATTACTCAACCAAACACCCACTCAGAGACGACAAACTATTTTGAGCAAGTTTGCACATCGATGGAAGTACAAGGGGCGTTCAATAATTTATCTACCTCAGTAGGAAAGAAAAGATTTTTCAAAAAGTTTCTGTTTTATTTTTCAATATAGTCCGCTTATAGCCATGCACTTCATCTACTTTTCTGGCAATGACTTTAACCCCTTTAAAATTCTTCTGTTTGACCTTCAAACCAGGACATCACAGCTGATGTCTTCATCACTTGAAAATCACAGTCCACAGAGAGATTTCTTCAAAACTCGGCACAAAAAATAATCTGAGAGAGCCAAGTCAGAACTGTAGGGTGGATGGTTCAGCTGCTGGACCCCACATTATCGGATGGCACTTGTGACTGACATTACATATTAACCTGTGCATTGTTTTGAAGGAGCAGCATACCTGCTGTGAGTTTTCCTCCTCTTTTCTCCTTGATTGACTCCCGCAAAGCAATCATTGTGTTGGCATAACTCTCCACCGTTACGGTGGTCTTATGTGGCATAAACTCCACATGCAAAAGTCATTCAATATCCCAGAAGACAACTGCCATGACTTGCCTGCAGTGTGCTTCCACTGCATGGACTCCATTTTAATTCTCACAAGGACTCTCCGGACATCCTGTCTCTTAGAATGTTAAGACTCGCACTAAGCCACAACTGTGCACAAGTACACTTTGAGACCTGTCACAACACGCCCAGACTTGTTTCAACATGCTTGCTACTTTCTTTCATACTTTACTTAATACCTCTTGTATTTTACTGAAAACTTGATCAAGAAATCAACAGGACAACTAAAGATATTTGAGTCCTCCTGTTAAAATTTAATTTTTGCGAATTTATTCTACATTGGAATCTTTCTTGACAGTGGCCTGATTTTTAAATCCAGCAACTCAGCATCAATAATAACATGATTTTATTAACACACATCGCCACACTTTAACCAGAACTAACTGTCAACTGGAAATCCATTGACATGCTTTTTCTCCACTTTCTTTGAAAACTGGAATTCTCTTTATGATTGTATTTTTTTCCTCAAAGTATCAACAGATCAGAACAATTCCAGAATGCTGCTGATGTCTGACACAAACAAAATGTTCTGGTAACATTACTTACTACATTGCAGGCTCCTTTTATAATACAGAAGCATCTTTAAAACACTAACACAACTTGTAACACATCAGAACAAGTTAATTTATTCTATGATAGAAACTTTTTTTTATTGTATCTATGCCCTCTTCTTGTGTTAAACTGTATAGTTAATCTGTTGTGTTTCTTGATTGCAAATGTCATAATTTGAGAGCTACACTTTTGTATTTAGATATTTTTGTTTTTTATAATTAAATGTACAAAAAAAATCTATATTTTTGACACCGTATTATAGTTCTGTTTCTTCCTTTACATTCTTTAAGCACCACTGTAGAACAGACCAACAAGATTTATTGGTTATGTTCGAATGTGCATGTAGAACAACTTACTTTTCTAACTAATTCTTAGATAATCACTTCTTTTCTAGTTTTGATCACTTAAATTATAATATGTTGGTAGTATATTCAAAAAATTATATAAAAATATTTTCCTACATAACCATGACCGCACTACAAATTGACAGTATGAATGACTTACTGTCTTATAATAGATGGACCAATTGAATGACAGTTCATAACAAACAAATGTTATGCAAATTGACAAGAAGAAATCTGGCATGATTAAGTTTAAGTCAAAAGAATTCAATATATTTCACTATTTTATATGTGAACTAATGGCTTATAAATTGTACTCATGTGCATAACAGAGGAAAAACAAGATGAAAAAATGCTCAAGCTACATACCTTTTTCTCAACTTCACTGTCTGAATCACTGTCAGACGATGAACTCGAAACAACTTCCTTTGATTTTGGCATTCTAAAAAGGGAACAAACATAAAATACTTTGTCATTTATGGATTTTGAAACTACATAGACAGCTTTACATCAAAGACCAAATTTCTTGATATTTTCAGCTTAAAGGAAATGTATAAAATTTCACTTTTTCATAAACCTCAAGGGACTACATAAATAGCACCAGATGTTTAAAGTAAAGGCTGCACAGATAATTGACATTCAAAAACAGGCTAAACACTTCCCATCTAAAATAAACTGGAATTCAAAGCTTTGGTCATGGCCTGCAAGAAATTGCCAGGCAAACTAAAGCAATTACGCTACCTTAGTGTAACATACATTGACACAGTACTGACTGAAAAAACAAGCAGTATACTGCATTATAAGGGACTGCATTGGGAGGTTCTGTGTTGGGGATAAGGTAAATCTGCATTATCCACAAAAGTGACTGCATCCTTTGAGCTGTAAGCAAACTTCATAATTACAAAAGTATTTCATTATAGAGTTTATTTTAGACACAGACTGTATATATGCACTGTACATAAGACCAGTGTCACAGGATCTAATACTATGGTACTGTAGAAGTAAAGTTGATGATTGCATATATTTAAACAGAATCATAAAGCATGTATGAGAACAAGTATTATATATTCTGATGCACCTTGGCATAGTAAGGGTTAAACCATAAATAGCTCTCGTTTGTCTGTTTTATTATGTTTCTCTTTGCAGCTGCCAATTTTAAAAACTTCAGTCAAGGACATTGTGTACTTTTAGAGGGCTAACCGGGCCATTGTTTTAAGAAATGTAGCCATTAAAGCTTTGGCCATGAAAGAAAACCAGATAGGCCGTTAGCTCCATTTGCAGCGGCTGGGCTTCTGCCTCACTGTCTGCTTGCCTGGACAGGTGATGACAAGTCAAGGAAAATGCAGCTTATGAGAAACAGCGTTATTGCTTTAGGGGCACAACTGCCCCAATCTCTAGCCCAATATCTAATGTGTAGTTCTGCTTGATTCCTACTTACTGGTGGGAATCAATTGATAAACAGGTTTTGGACACCTGCACAGTAATGATGGCAGTTAGGTGATGGACGTTAGGCAATGATGGGAAGAGCCAGAATACGTGATAAGAATTATAATATATGTAAGCTTGCTGAATTTGCTAATTGCTCATTTCACCTGATTTGGGTTTGTGTATACATCACGTAATAAAACTTCATTTTGCCTTCCTGAAACTCTGTGTGCCTTCTTGGAGCAGCGTGTTTCTGCCACAACAGTACCAGGTCAATACCAAAATTCAGAAAATGTAACAGTGCTACCTTTTTTACAGTATCAATAGTACCAAGTGATAGTATTGCTTGGCGACTCAAAGTAGACACACTACTTCAAAAAGCACAATATCACATGAGAAGAACTACATATAAAAATGGCTCACAGTGGTGATGATACAGCAACGCATCAGCAAATGTTGAAAGCAAAAAAGCAGTCAAGTCTCAAAACAGTCTTCGATTCTGGAGAATGTCAGTGCACAATTACAGTTATTGTGCATATTATTAAAGAAAAACACAAATCACCCACAATTTTTCTCCCTAATTTCCACTGACTAATTATGGAGTTAATTCAGAAAGATTTAGATTTGTACTTGCTTTGAGAGTGCAATGAAGTTACTGATCAGATGTGAGTTGTAATCGTTCAACTTCTAGTGTTATAAATTTGTAAGAGTAGATGAAATGATGGGGAGAGTAACTGCTTTTATAATCTACAGGGTGGGCCATTTATATGGATACACCTTAATAAAATGGGAATGGTTGGTAATATTAACTTCCTGTTTGTGGCACA
Organism: Polypterus bichir lapradei; assembly: GCA_026402145.1. Classification (NCBI taxonomy): domain Eukaryota; kingdom Metazoa; phylum Chordata; class Cladistia; order Polypteriformes; family Polypteridae; genus Polypterus; species Polypterus bichir. Next base: position 36,982,754 of record JANRMT010062835.1, read on the forward strand.
TTAGTATATGTGAGGGGGGAAACTTTTCAAGATGGGTGGTGACCATGGTGGCCATTTTGAAGTCGGCCATTTTGGATCCAACTTTTGTTTTTTCAATAGGAAGAGGGTCATGTGAAACATCAAACTTATTGGGAATTTCACAAGAAAAACAATGGTGTGCTTGGTTTTAACGTAACTTTATTCTTTCATGAGTTATTTACAAGTTTCTGACCACTTATAAAATGTGTTCAATAATAATACACAGTCCAGAGAAAAGAACAGAGGCCTCATATTCATTCTCCAATTGCAATGTGCACATATGTCCGTCCAAGCAGATATTCATTTTCTAACCAGCACACACAGTTCAAGGTTGCATGGGAAACTACACTCGCATCCACAATTATGAATATAGAACTGTGGAATGTGGGAGAAAACTGCACCCTGACAGAGCTGACAATAGTTGTAGCAAGTAAAAATCAAGGCAGCTTCAAACAAAGTGGCAATCTGGTTTGTCTACACCAACAATGACATGAGCTGCTCCATTTGTTAATACCGAAATAAAATTTACTACGTGTTAAAATGCTTTGAAGCACTAAGAACCTCTCCCTATTGATATGACATGTGCTGTGTTAACAGAAGCACATAAATGCTGAGACACACAGTAAGTAGGATGGGCAGAACAGTGTTATTTTATTGCCGAAATTTCATTTGGTTAAAATAAATTTATTATAGGTAATATATTCTAGATTTGTGTACAGGCTAAGTATTAAACTCTGGTCACTCATAGAAGTTACTGTGAAAAGAGCACAACAAAGGCTGTTTCACAACAGTTCTGAAATAATGGAGTAATGTAAAACTGACAAAACTAATTTCATGCAGGAAGCCTTAAGATTTGGACAAAAGTTAAAAAGGAGAGATTTAGACGATTAAAGCAACAGGAGTTTGTGACATTTGAATTTTGAATTAATTTGACTCATCCATTAAATATTACACATTAGTAAATGTTTTAACCAGCTAATGATGCAAATATAAATCCTACAATAGAAAATGTCACACAGACATTCTCTGACAAAGCAGATTTTAAAGGAATGTTGTTACAAAAACAGTTTTAAAGAGTTTGTTTAAATAAAAATATCCTGTAGAAATGCATTCATTCAACAGTATAAATATAAAAATGTTTGAATTGTATTTTTAATATTGATTTAATTTGGATTTATTTTTTAATTACTGGAGAGAAAATGTCAGAATAATTTATAATGTGCTCTTGGTAAGATAAATAAGCTAGTCCATGAGAATATCATTTTTTATAAAACCTATGCTAAAATCACCAAGATAATAACCCCACCCCCCCATGGGAATCCTATCTATCACACATAAAAATTTAAGCCTAGAATTGTATTTGGTATTTATACATGCCAGTACGGATTTACTTACACTAAAATAATAGTTGGATAACCCTTATTTGGCCTGCTGCTACCACAACCTTCACCCTCACCAGGAAAACCAGATGGAAGGATGAGATGATGAGGATGATGTTGATAGTTGGTTAACTGCTTGGATATGTTCAAATTCTAATTAAAATGTAGATAATTTTAATAAATAAATGAATGGGATATGTTTTTGCCATGGTGTCAAAAATGTACTGAATAACGAAAATTTCATTGGTATTGTAATCAAACACAAAGATTCTGGTATTGTGACATCCCTACTGTATATGCTGCATGTGTATATTTTGATCGTATTGTATTAGTCACTGTACTGAGAAGACATGCAAGTAAGAATTTAATTGCACTATATGCTATGTATGTACACAACAAGCTTAAATTTAATATTCCTTGACATATCCAATTATGTTTAAACTCATCAAGCAAAAAGAGCAAAATCTTTCATATACCTGTATATCTGATATTCTGAGTTTTAAATATGGTTCAATTTGTTATTTATACAGTACATGACACAAGTCTAAGCAGCTCTCTGCACCCTCATTCATGTTCAAGAAGGCTACTATGTACTGTGCAGGGACATTATTTAACAAATCATTGTGAGGTTAAAAAACACAAATGACCAAGCAGCGATGCAATGTTTCATCCTGCATTACTCCAAAACACCTCAGTCGGTCCTAATTAAATTCTGCATGCATAATAAAGCTGAACCAACTTAACATTAAGGATGTATAGCGTTTCAAAAAATTTCACTTGATAGGTTGGCTGTAATGGCCGTAAATCAAAACAAGATTTTGAAATACGTCACACACATTTGAAACAGTACGGGAAAACAAATCACGTGCAGATTTGTACACCTATGCACGTACAGTAGTAAGCTGAGATTTCAAAAGCATCACTGGGAGAGCAGTTTCACCTTCTTAATAAAGAGGGTTAAAAATCACTCTTCTAGCAAAATGCTGCCTTTCCTCGTCAAATCAATTCCTTTTGTGAACGCCATTCGTGATCGTTTTTCCAAAACAACATTTCATTTGCCTGCCCCAACTCGATAAAAATTAATAACCGTGATCAGACGATAATTAATGACATGGATCAGAGCTGTAGAAATTCCCGCCTCTTACAAGGCTACAGTTGGATAATGGCTGACCTCAATCGGCAGTTTCAATTTGAAGAATTCGGTACAGTAAGTATCATTCTTCAGGACTGCATCTCATTGGTCTTTCAGGCTTTTCGTGGTACGCACAATAATCACCGTCGCTATTCGCCAAACATCTTGCCTACGATTTTCACTTAAGTTACATTCGCAAATTTCCATTAAAAAAAATCACTGCAAGATGCAAAAAGCGGCATTAACTGGTTAAAAAATGCACCGGAAACACACATTTAAATTGTCTCCTTTGTTTCGAAGCCTCTCTGCTGTTTTTGTATTAAATAATTACTGCATTGGGCCTACGTCACCCCATATCCCTATCAGATTAAAAAGAAAGAGAAACCCGAGGCACATCTTTAGTATCTTGTTTGATGCAACATCGCCTAATACATTAATAGGATGTTTGTATCCCCTTTACTTAAAATTATTTTAGCACCTCCTCAGTGTGCCAGTTCCCCAAGTAGCTGGGTAAACAACGTTATTAAACAAAACCTTTGTGCAAACAGCATCTTTTACAGGCCTCACGCTGCCGTTGAATGTTGGCTAATTGTCGTTTTTTGACCTAGAAACTCAGTTAGTTTTGCTAAGCAAGGTGCAATGACTAGCTCGCTTTATACATTGGAGACGATCGTTACAAAGTGCGAATCATTACGTTTTAAAAGAAATTTAGATTAATTAATTGCATAAATAAGTGGTACTTACCTGAATCGGATTATTAGCAAGGTTGGAAGGGGCTCCGGTTCGCAGGCGGGAAGTTATCACAACGCGGCACTTCCTAGCCCACGTTCAAAGTCTGCATTTGATTGGCTGGTATCATCGGAGCGGTGAGCAAAGGCTTTCGGGAAATTGAGTATTTTATTATGTGAAATGAAATGGCGCTTGAAACTTGAGCAAGAAACTTAAGTGTTTCCAGGTGTAGTGAGGGAAGAAAAAAGTTTAGATGAAAACAAAAACCCTTGAACGAATCATCAAAAGAAACAGAACTGTAGTAAATAAAAGCATTTTAGATGTGTGAATTAGATAGATAGATAGATAGATAGATAGATAGATAGATAGATAGATACTTTATTAATCTCAAGGGGAAATTCACATAATCCAGCAGCAGTATACTGATACAAAAAACAATATTAAATTAAATAGTAATAAAAAATGCATGTAAAAGCAGACAATAACTTTGAGTAATGTTAGCATTTACTCCCCCGGGTGGAATTGAAGAGTCGCATAGTGTGGGGGAGGAACGATCTCCTCAGTCTGTCAGTGGAGCAAGACAGTGACAAAAGTCTGTCACTGAAGCTACTCCTCTGCCTGGAAATGACACTGTTCAGTGGATGCAGTGGATTCTTCATGATTGACAGGAGTTTGCTTAATGCCCGTCGCTCTGCCACAGATGTTAAACTGTCCAACTTTACTCCTATAATAGAGCCTGCCTTCTTAACAAGTTTGTCCAGGCGTGAGGCATCTTTCATCTTTATGCTGCCTCCCCAACACACCACGTCGTAGAAGAGGGCACTTGCAAAAACCGTCTGGTAGAACATCTGCAGCATCTTATTGCAGATGTTGAAGGACGCCAACCTTCTAAGAAAGTATAGTCGGCTCTGACCTTTCTTACATAGAGCATCAGTATTGGCAGTGCAGTCCAATTTGTCATCCGGCTGCACTCCCAGATATTTATAGGTCTGCACCCTCTGCACACAGTCACCTCTGATGATCACAGGGTCCATGAGGGGCCTGGGCCTCCTAAAATCCACCACCAGCTCCTTGGTCTTGCTGGTATTAAGGTGTAAGTGGTTTGAGTTGCATCATTTAACAAAGTCTTTGATTAGCTTCCTGTTCTCCTCCTCCTGCCCAATCCTGATGCAGCCCACAATAGCAGTGTCATCAGCGAACTTTTGCATGTGGCAAGACTCCGAGTCATATTGGAAGTCTGATGTATATAGATTGAACAGGACCAGAGAAAGTACAGTCCCCTGCGGCACCCCTGTGTTGCTGACCACAATGTCAGACCTGCAGTTCCCAAGACGCACATATTGAGGTCTGTCTGTAAGAAAGTCCACGATCCATGCCACCAGGTGTGAGTCTACTCCCATCTCAGTCAGCTTGTCTCTAAGGAGCAGAGGTTGGATGGTGCTGAAGGCGCTAGAGAAGTCCAAAAACATAATTCTTACAGCACCACTGCCTCTGTCCAAGTGGGAGAGGGATCGGTGTAGCATATAAATGATGGCATCCTCCGCTCCCACCTTCTCCTGGTATGCGAACTGCAGAGGGTCGAGGGCGTGGCGGACCTGTGGCCTCAGGTGGTGAAGCAGCAGCCGCTCCATGGTCTTCATCAGATGTGACGTCAGAGCAACAGGCCGGAAGTCATTCAGCTCACTAGGACGTGATACCTTTGGGGCTGGTGATGAGAATTATTAGATGAGAATTATTAAATATGAAGGACCAGATGTGGATGTTACCTAAATATTATTATTGTGATTATTACTGGAAGAGATTAAAAAATTAAGAAAAGGGAGTTTAACATTTAAATATATTAAGAAAATGGTAGGATGTTTTATTCCAGGTGATAGAAATAAAATATAGAATATAAATATTAAAGGAGCAAATGAGGTGTAGGCTATAAATTTGAAATCTAGACATCTAGACAAGATCTAAGTACCTTATATGGAGATGGACCACATTTTGTGGATATAATAGCCGTCACTCTTTTGGGAAGGCTTTTTACAAGATTTTACAGTGTATTTTTTGTGAATTTGTGCTTATTCAGACAGAGTATTTGTGAAGTCAGGTACTGATGTTGGATCAGAAGACCTGACTTGCTGCCAGTGTTCCAATTTATCTTAAAGATAGTCAATAGATTTGAGGTCAGGGATTTGTGCAGGCCACTCACGTTCCTCCATGTTATTATGGATCTGGCTTTGTGCATGAGGGGATGGTCATGCTGGAACAAAGCAGACCTTCCTCAAACTGTTGCTAGAAATTTGTAAGCACATAATTGTCTAAAATGTCGTTATGTGTTGTAGCATTAACATTACCCTTTATTGGAATCAAGGAGCCTAGCACAAATCCTTAAAAACAGCCTTAGGTTATTACCCCTTCTTACCAAACTATATGTGTTCTCCTGGCATTTGACAAACCCAGATTTATCCATAAGACTGCAAGATAATGATGTGTTATTCATCAATCCAGAAAACATGTTAACACTGTTTCAGAGTCCAATTGTGGAATGCCTCACACCACTACAGGTGATGGTTGGTATAACGCATAGTGACTTTAGGCTTATGTGCAGCTGCTCGGCCATGGAAGTACATTTCATGAAGCTTCCGATGCACAGTATGTGTGATGATGTTGCTTCAAGAGACAGTTTGGAACTCTGTTGTGAGTTATGCATCAGAAGATAGTACATTTTTATGGCAGCTCTGTTATATGAACTTTCATGGTCTGCCACTTCGTGGCTGAGCTGATGTTGCTTTTCCTAGACACTTCCACTTCAGGAAAATAACACTTACAATTGGCCAGGGCAAATATAGCACAGCAGAAATTTCACGTACCAGCTTGTGGCAAAGGTGGCATCCTATGAAAGTGCTATGTTTAAAGTCACTGAGGTCTTCGATATGACCCTTTCTACTGCCTATGTTTGTCAATGGAGATAGCATGACTATGTGGTTGATTTTGTACACTTTTAAAAATGGGTATAAAACACCTAAACACCTAAACTAATTGTCAGGGTTGTCCACAAACCTTTAGTCACATAGTGTATGTGTATCTCATTTTAGAATGTCTTTAGTTTTGTAGGAAGTACATCCCTCCTCGGGCAGACGTGAAGAAAGCGGGTGACATCATCCATTCCGCTGTTGCTAAGTTACAAACACAGCACCCTGAGGCACATGTGCTAATCTCTGGAGACTTTAACCATGTGACGCTGGACAAAACATTACCTGCCTTCTCCCAGTATGTGGATTGTAACACCCAGGGAAATAGGACTATCGACCTACTGTATGCAAACGTTAAAGACGCATACATCGCCACCCCGCTGCCTGCGCTTGGGAAAGCAGATCATAACCTGGTTCTGCTTCAGCCTCACAACAAACCAAGAGTGAGGGAGCTACCTACAACCACACACTCATTCAGGAAGTGGTCCCCTGAGGCAGAGCAGGCTCTGAGAGACTACTTTGGAACTACGGATTGGGATATCCTGCAGGGGTCACATAGTGAGAACATTGAGGAGGTTGTTGACAGCACTACTGACTACATCAACTTCTGTATGGACATTGTAGTTCCAGTAAGAACAGTACACTGCTATACTAACAACAAGCCATGGATTACAAGTGACATCAAGGGCCTTTTGAACCAGAAGAAAAGGGCTATTAAAGGCGGTGATCAGCATGAGCTCAAGCGTGTGAAGAAGGAACTCCGAGTCCAGCTCAGGGCGGCGAAGGAGCAGTACAGGAGAAATCTGGAGCAGAAGTTGCAGAATAACAGCATGAAGGAAGTTGAGGGATGGGATGAATATCATCACTGGCTGCAGCTCAAAGCGGGGTGCCACCATTGAGAGAGACGTGGAGAGAGCAAACCAGATGAACAACTTCTTCAACAGGTTTGACCACCCTAACCCACTCTCACCTCGGAGTACTGCACCCTCCACCCATCCTTCTGCTGATACCAGCACAAGAGAGAGTTTCCCCCAACCCACAATTACAGCAGCCCAGGTAAGCAGAGAGCTGAGGAGATTTTGTGCCAGCAAAGCAGTGGATCCAGATGGAGTATCGCCACGACTGCTGAAGGCCTGTGTGTTGGAGCTGGGAGTCCTCTACAGCGCATCTTCAACCTGAGCCTGGAACAGTGGAGAGTCCCGAGGCATTGGAAAACATCTTGCATCACCCAAGTCCCAAAGGTATCACGTCCTCGTGAGCTGAACGACTTCCGGCCTGTTGCTCTGACGTCACATGTGATGAAGATCATGGAGTGGCTGCTGCTTCACCACCTGAGGCCACAGGTCCACCACACCCTCGACCCTCTGCAGTTTGCATACCAGGAGAAGGTGGGAGCGGAGGATGCCATCATCTATATGCTACACCAATCCCTCTCCCACTTGGACAGAGGCAGTGGTACTGTAAGAATTATGTTTCTGGACTTCTCTAGTGCCTTCAACACCATTCAACCTCTGCTCCTTAGGGACAAGCTGACAGAGATGGGAGTATATTCATACCTGGTAGCATGGATTGTGGACTATCTTAAAGACCGACCTCAGTATGTGCATCTCGGGAACTGGAGGTCTGACATTGTGGTCAGCAACACAGGAGTGCCGCAGGGGACTGTACTTTCTCTGGTCCTGTTCAGCCTATATACATCGGACTTCCAATACAACTCAGAGTCCTGCCACATGCAAATGTTTGCAGACAACACTGCTATCGTGGGCTGCATCAGGAGTGGGCAGGAGGAGGAGTATAGGAAACTAATCAACGACTTTGTTAAATGGTGCGACTCAAACCACCTACAACTGAACACCAGCAAAACCAAGGAGCTGGTGGTGGATTTTAGGAGGTCCAGGCCCCCCATGGACCCTGTGATCATCAGAGGTGACTGTGTGCAGAGGGTGCAGACCTATAAATACCTGGGAGTGCAGCTGGATGATAAATTGGACTGGACTGCCAATACTGATGCTCTGTGTAAGAAAGGACAGAGCCGACTATACTTCCTTAGAAGGCTGGCATCCTTCAACATCTGCAATAAGATGCTGCAGATATTTTATCAGATGGTTGTGGTGACTGCCCTCTTCTAAGCGGTGGTGTGCTGGGGAGGCAGCATAAAGAAGAGGGATGCCTCACGCCTGGACAAACTATTGAGGAAGGCAGGCTCTATTGTAGGCACAGAGCTGGACAGTTTGACATCCGTGGCAGAGCAAAGGGCACTGAGCAGGCTCCTGTCAATAATGAAGAATCCACTGCATCCACTGATCAGGATCATCTCCAGACAGAGGAGCAGCTTCAGTGACAGACTGCTGTCACTGTCCTGTTCCACTGACAGACTGAGGAGATTGTTCCTCCCTCACACTATGCGACACTTTAGTTCCAAACGTTAATATTATACAAAATTATTGTCTGTCTGTTATACCTTCATTGTCATCACTCTTTAATTTCATTTTATTCTTTATTAGTATGCTGCTGCTGGAGTATGTGAATTTCCCCTTGGGATTAATAACGTATCTATCTATCCATCTATCTATCTATCTATCTATCTATCTATCTATCTATCTATCTATCTAT
>JANRMT010062835.1:36991594-37136280 GCA_026402145.1 Polypterus bichir lapradei
TATCTATCTATCTATCTATCTATCTATCTATCTATCTATCTATCTATTTATCTATCTATTTTCCTCTTCAGTAGTCAACAGTATGATTGCAAAAAGGAAAGAAATGGTGAGAATGATTGGTTTATTCAGTTAAATTATACTGTATATTAAATGTGCACTGGGTGCATTGTGTTTATAGTTCTTAGTCTTGCACTTGTAAAATAGTCTGCACTTTAATTTTACTGTTTTTCACTTTGAAGTTATGGCCTATGTTTATACAACTAAAATGACAGCAGAAATTATATACTGTAGCTATTTTGTTTCCCTATTAACCTGTCTTTAGCATAAGGCTTTGCATAAAAATATACAGGGTGGGCCATTTATATGGATACACCTTAATAAAATGGGAATGGTTGGTGATATTAACTACCTGTTTGTGGCACATTAGTATATGTGAGGGGGGAAACTTTTCAAGATGGGTGGTGACCATGGTGGCCATTTTGAAGTCGGTCATTTTGGATCCAACTTTTGTTTTTTTAATAGGAAGAGGGTCATGTGACACATCAAACTTATTGGGAATTTCACAAGAAAAACAATGGTGTGCTTGGTTTTAACGTAACTTTATTCTTTCATGAGTTATTTGCAAGTTTCTGACCACTTATAAAATGTGTTCAATGTGCTGCCCATTGTGTTGGATTGTCAATGCAACCGTCTTCTCCCACTCTTCATACACTGATAGCAACACCGCAGGAGAAATGCTAGCACAGGCTTCCAGTATCCGTAGTTTCAGGTGCTGCACATCCCATATCTTCACAGCATAGACAATTGCCTTCAGATGACCCCAAAGATAAAAGTCTAAGGGGGTCAGATCGGGAGACCTTGGGGGCCATTCAACTGGCCCACGACGACCAATCCACTTTCCAGGAAACTGTTCATCTAAGAATGCTCGGACCTGACACCCATAATGTGGTGGTGCACCATCTTGCTGGAAAAACTCAGGGAACGTGCCAGCTTCAGTGCATAAAGAAGGAAACACATCATCATGTAGCAATTTCGCATAGCCAGTGGCCTTGAGGTTTCCATTGATGAAGAATGGCCCCACTATCTTTGTACGCCATATACCACACCATACCATCATTTTTTTTGTTCCAACAGTCTTGGAGGGATCTATCCAATGTGGGTTAGTGTCAGACCAATAGCGATGGTTTTGTTTGTTAACACAAACACAATGGGCAGCACATTGAACACATTTTATAAGTGGTCAGAAACTTGTAAATAACACATGAAAGAATAAAGTTACGTTAAAACCAAGCACACCATTGTTTTTCTTGTGAAATTCCCAATAAGTTTGATGTGTCACATGACCCTCTTCCTATTGAAAAAACAAAAGTTGGATCCAAAATGGCCGACTTCAAAATGGCCACCATGGTCACCACCCATCTTAAAAAGTTTTTCCCCCTCACATATACTAATGTGCCACAAACAGGAAGTTAATATCACCAACCATTCCCATTTTATTAAGGTGTATCCATATAAATGGCCCACCCTGTAGTTCAAAATGCTTTGTTATTGTTTGCATTTTTTTAAATAATTGCCACACAGGCAAGTCCAGTAAAATACTCAAGGTCATATAGTAAACCAGAAAAGAAATCTTTAAACCTTCTAGTTTAAAGACTAATGTCCAAATCAAAACACCACAGTTTTTTCTAAAGTATGCAAAAACATTCTGGTATAGCAAAAACTTTATAACAAATAGCTAGAATTACTGTACATGAAATGGGCTAGGGCTCCACTCTTAGTTTGTGCTTTTGTCAATCATCAGCCTTTGACTTCTTCCACCTGTGTACTTTGTGATGTATTGTAGTTCCTGTTGTGAAGCATAACATTATTTGGTTTGGTGAAATACGAGGGGGAGTCAAGCTAAAGTTAGAAAATGGGATTTATTAGAAAAATTTATGAACCTTAACAAAACTGATAATGCCATTTCTCAAAGTAGTTTCCACCCTTCTCAATGCACTTGCGCCACCTGCCTGGAAGTCCCTGGATTCCAGCAGAATAAAAGGTTTTTTTTGTCTTGTCTTCGCAACCATTCGTGCACCTTAGTTATTGTTGAACATGACACGCCGAAGGGTACTACAGTCACTATTGCAAGTTAACTAATCCAAGCGGCGGGGACTGCTGTCTCAAGGAGTCCTTTTGCTGCAAGACAATGCCCACCCACACACTAATAAGAACACCAAGGCTTGTTTGGAAAAAACTGAAGTTTGAGGTATTGCCACATCCTCCTTATTCACCAGATTTGGCACCATGTGATTTCCACTTTTTTGTACTGCTAAAGAAACATCTGGGTGGTCGTTGATTCAAGACAGATGACGACATGAAGAAAGTGGTGCACAAGTGTTTGTGAGGACAAGACAAAACCTTTTATTCTGCTGGAATCCAGGCACTTCAGGCAGGTGGCATAAGTGCACTGAGAAGGGTGGAGACTACATTGAGAAATGACATAATCAGTTTTGTTAAGGTTCGTTCCATTTTCTGATAAATCCCATTTTCTAACTTTAGCTTGACTCCCCCTCATTAAAAGGTGAGGTAGATTTTATAACAGCCATCAGTTGGACTCTCTTGAAGTCTGCTATTTCTTGTTAAAAGATGTACAGGTATAGGTTTTATCAACAATAGCTCTGTCAGATCTGCATAATTACTTTGGTATGTGCAGCTAGCCATGCTTTTATACGACAACACACTGTACTGCAGTGTTTTAACCTAGTTTCACCTTCAGGAAAACTGACACCCTATAGGGGCTGCACTGAATACACCAGCCTGTGTTGGCATGTCAGGTCAAGTAGGCAAAGGAACTGATTAGGAGCTAAGACCCACTCCACACACAATATAAAACCAAAAGAAAGATGTGCCCCAGCCCATCAGTAATAAACCATTAAGAAAACAATCTGCAAACTTCTCTTAAAAATATGATAAGGATGAATAATAAAAGTAGTAACAGATGAAATGATGTTCAGATGTAAATTAAATTTTAGGCTGCTTTAAATTCAGAGTCAGAAATTCTGAGCTGTCCGTGTAATAACCTACAGTATATATTATAGACAATCACTCTGAGCTGATTTAAAAATCTTTTTGCAAAATTATTTTGATTAAAAAGTTTGGGCCTTGCCCCTGGTAGTCTCAGTAATTTTATATGCATCTGTAATTAAGAATATCTTTTTTTTACAATATCTGTGAGAACACTAAGGTGTCCTAGCTCAAAATTGTTACTTCCTGTAATGGGTTGGAAAATTTTTAGGTCAGCTTCAGCACAGTTATGACACTGTTCTGCCCAGAATAACAATTTATTTATAGCAGCATATTATTTTGGTTTGATTAACATTTCTCTTTTATTATGCCTCATTACCTCATTTGATACATTTGATCATAATATTTTTGCAATCCAGGATGGAAAGCATCCTGCATATCTAATTTTGTTCAGCGCTGGTCAAAGTCCTACCTCTCTAACAGACAAGAATGTGTCAGTATTGGAAAACATAAATATAGCACAATATTAGTTTTAAATGTAAATCTTCAAGATTCTTTCCTTGGTCTGATGATTTTCTGCACCTATCTGCTTTGATTTTCCCAGTTTCTGCTCCTTAAGATGATGATTGTTTGACTAGTCTCTATATGCCAGAGTTTGATGATCTCACTCTTAAAGACATTTTAATATATTTTTGGGACATTTGTTGTTTTTTGAAATGTTAAAGCTAGCTCCCCTTTTTGGGTCAGTAGTTAGGGGACCAGCGGGATTAGAATGAGCTTGTCTTGGATAGACCATAGAAGGTCCTAGTTTGCTTCTGTTGCAAAAAAAAAAAAAAACTTTCCTCCATTTTCAAGAAGTCATTCACGGAGACCAAATGAGAATGTAGAATAATTTTTTAGCTGCATTGGTCCTTGGAGTGAGCCATTAATTGTACAATTCATTCCCTTTTATACTTTTCTATTACCATCACCGTATCTAATACATTTGACTCTTAATATGCAGAATTCTTTCATCTTAACCAATCAACTACAGCCACCAGCAATTTTGTATACATGTTGATTCTTCCATTATTCTAAATATCGCTTTGTTAATAGGGGTGCCTTATGGGTTTTCCCATCGATCTTATCACTGGTTCAAAATAGGGGTGTTGGGGCTTTCTCACTAGTTTATCCTCGCTTTTTAAGGAGGTATTCAATACTTATTTACTTCATTTTAACCTTAGTAACTACTTTGGTGGCTCCTCTAAGATAAGGCAAAAGCCTCACATGCTCAAGCTTTAAGCCACATTTGGTTAACCCTTTAGTGACGTTCGGTCCTTTTCCTTATGTTTTCATTAATTAATTATCACAAATTTATGTAAGTATGTACTTATAATAATTTGTAAAGATGATATATTAACTAAAAATTGCATACTTTTGGGGTTATTTCTGGAGGCTTCAACTCGTTTTTTCCTTCTTTGAGACTCCATCTCATATAACCAGTCTGTATTGTCATTCTTTCTCTCTTTTTTCCACTCCTGGCAGAACAGACAGATAGTGTCAGATATAGTACCTGAATTCTAACAGTATTCATATTGACTAAATTCAAATCATTCAAATTTAAAGTTAATGTTATTTCTAGCTTTTGTGAAACTTCAGCACCTTACTAGGACTTTTATTTTTTCTGAGTTGAAAGAAAAGTAGTTACCATTGACACAGTTAGTGACAGAATAATAGAAGAAGTAAGAGTAGTATCAGTAGCATTGTTTTGTTGACAGAGTAATAGAAGTAGTAAGAGTAGTAGTAGCAGTATTGTTTTGTGTACAGAGTACAGTGAGATTTTTTATTTATATGTCTGACCAACATGCAACACACTGACGCTATGATAAGCAGGATCATAATAAAATATATAGCTTAATTTTAATTAGAAAACACATGGCATGTCTATGGCTCCCTTGGTATTATTATCGAAGAGAAGAGACCACAAGAGGCCATTGTGTTGGTGCAGAAAACAGACTTCCTTTCAGGAGGGCAGAATGGAGGAGGGTAACATAGACCAAATGGGATTATAATAATTTCAGGTACAGTATATGGAGGTGATCCTAAGGTAGAAATATAATTAAACCTTATTAGATTTGTTTGTAGAAAACGTGAAAAGCACATGTCTGTCTGTCTGATTGCAATGAAATCAGCTCCTAGTAGACAATCTTAATTAAAAGTTGGTTCACTTAGTCTTCAAGGACATTTGAGATATCACAAATAGAGCACCTTGTACAAATTTAAAACCTGTTAAAAACTCAGGTTTAAAAGGATTGGTGAAATTTTATATTTTAAAACAAAGAAGTATTCTGTGCAACCTCAGTTCCTAAAGAAATTTACTGTTTTAAATTTACCTTGAGAGAGGATATTTCAGCCTGTATATTTTACATATTTCCCTCTTTTACTCAGCAGGTGGTTATTCCCAAACAGAAAGCAAAGTTACTGAAAAACCAGCAAAGTCATGCATGTGGCAAGGAATTCACTCTCACCTCAAGCTAATCCCTTGCCACTTCTAATGCTGCTTCAGGTTGTATCATGTAAGTTAAACAATTTCCGTAAATGTAAAAGTAAAAAAAAAAAAATGCAAACAATGAAGGCAAAAAGTTACTTAACTTATTTAGAAATAATCTGAAGAGGAAAGGAGCCCTCTAAGCACAGATTTATCAGTTGTTATTCATAAGTGAATAAACATGTACATCTTATTTATGTTACAATACAAACCTGATGGCTGCATTATTTACAAATTATAGTGTTTCAACACTTCTTGGATTCTCTGAGTTATCAGCAAAGATACCCATGCTCATACTGTCCATCAAAGAACTCCACTGCACCAATTTCCTTCTTCCCTTTAACTTGTTGAATCCTTGAACCCTTCCTCTCATACAAGCTCACAGTGAAGGAAAGCCTACTCCTTTTCGCAACTCCTGGCAACTCTGCGCTAAAATTACACAAATGTTCTATTTTTGTTTTATATTTTTTTTGTGTGGGCAAAGCCATTTTCCGTTTCTAGTTTTCAGGGGCATCGTCATTTTTTTTGTTAGATCATTATAATCCTATGTGTTTGCAAGTGCAAGTGCCATGTAAACTGCAACATCATGGATGCCACACACTAAAAGAACATCCTGACATTGTTAAACAAAACTTTATTATAAAACTTACAGTATTTACCTTTTAGTGACTTTCAAAATAACCTTCTTGAAATGCATTACATTTGTCCCGGTGCTTTTTCAATTCCTGGAAACTTTTTCTGAACTTATCTTTTGCTACAATGTCTTGAGATTCTTTTTTGTGGGGTTTTCCATGGTAGGAAATCTCCTCAACTTCAGTCTCAGTCTTAATTTTGGGAACAAAAAGGTCACAGAGAGAGAGATCTGGCAAATATGGGAGGTGCATTGTAATGGTTCTAAATGCAGTTTTGTGTGAACCACATCTCTAGATATTTTTTTTTTTTTTTTTTTTTAGATATTTTTTATTAATGCTTTACTGTAAACGCCTCAGAAGTTCAATGTAATGACACCGATTAACAGTCTGTACAATGAGAACAAACTCTTTATTAGTTAAGTCCATCAATGTTAAAAAAAAATATGATTGTTATTGTTTGTTGAAAAACTGCAATAGTGGCTTGGAGTAAAAGAATCATCAAAGTCATCTGCACGATTATAGAATAAACTGTAAAAATATACACTTGATCAACACAGCACAATGCATCTCGGCAGACTGACTACCCAGACTTGTAGACATATGATACCTAGCAGCATATTCGATAACTACACCCTTCTTCCATGCTATTGACCCATTGCAGAGATTTTTTAGGTCCCTTAGTACACATGCATCACTAACTTAAATAATGCTGCAACAATAGCAACAAATAATGTCACATCCAACAACTGAAACATTTTGATGACGAACATACAAATGGTGGCACTCGCTAGAAAACCAAGATGACACTGTGGAAGCTTCAAAAAATGTCAGTAAAAGTAAGCAACAAGCCCAAAACAAAAACATAAGTGTAATGGAACTCTCTGTGTTTCAAAACATCGTAAAAATGTTTTATAAAGAAAAATGTATTAAGCCCTAGAAGAATTTAATAAGAACTCTCCTACTGTAAGTGTGCATTTCTTTCTCTCTTGCTAGATTTATGTGAGGTGAAGTTTTCCCTGCACTCTCTCAACTTGTTGACATGCTTACCATTGGTAGCCTCTTGCTAGCAGAGAACGTATGTCACAACAAATCCAAAGCCTTGTACAGCTATTTTGTTTCAAGATAATAACAACAGCCAAGTTTATTTGGTTCGATTCATAGATAAATATCACTGAAAAAGGTTATGATTGCTGCTCCTGTCTAAGTTTGTCTTACACATTCATAATTTTGAAGAAAAATGCATTTTCATGGTTCCTTTTCTTATTAATAATGATTTTCTCTTACTTCTAGTTCAGATTAAAATATTTTTATGTTTTTATTTTGTTTCTTCTTATTCCGCTTCTGCCACCTATATTCAATGTACTTATTTTCCAATTGTTTTTGACCTTTTCTTCAGTAATAATTTAATATTTAGCATTTTGATAAGTGACATATTTTTCTCTATAACAGGGGTTTGTTTGGGGCCTTTTTGCTACATTCACTCTATAGGAGTTTTCTGAATTGGAATTTGTGATGTCAGAACTTTCCATTTCATTCGGTCTGTAATTATTCTGAACAGAGTTTTTGGAGACATAAAATATTGTTGACTAGCAAAATACCCGCGCTTCGCAGTGGAGAAGTAGTGTGTTAAAGAAGTTATGAAAAAGAAAAGGAAACATTTTAAAAATAATGTAACATGATTGTCAATGTAATTGTTTTGTGACTGTTATGAGTGTTACTGTCATCAAGGATTTGATTATCATTATTTGTTTCAATCAGGCTCGTATTTGGAGGATGTGTTGTGTTCAAGTTACATTCCGTGTTTGTCTAGTCTATCCCTGACCATCTCATCTTCGTTGTCAACCGTTGTAAAGATAACAGGTTTCATTCATCGAAGTGATCACTACCCAAATCGGTACTCGTGAATCTAAGATGTTTAACAGGCATTCCCGGTATTAAGTTGTGGATCTGCCTGCGAATATTTAGCGGCAGCGTGTCTATGAACGTAATTTAAACTTAAGCTTTACACCTTGCTTTCCTATTGATATGTCTACAAAGGCTTGTTCAGCTTCAGAGAGTTGTTCCTTTCTTGCTGCATCAATAAACAGCTCATCTTCCTCTTTATCTGAGACATCAGACACTGCATGCACGGGTTTACCTTTCCCAGTCCTGCATACTTTAGCGAAGTGGTTCAATTTACCACATTTTTTTACACTGTTTTCCTTTAGCTGGACATTGACTTTTTCCACCGTGTGGTTTGTTTCCGCAGTAGGTGAACTTATGAATATGCATGTATGCGTCAGTCGCTTCATATTCTATTGCTGCCGTCTCAATTGTGTAATGCATTTTTTGCTCAGCGCTCTTTGGAGCTCTTGCTTGTTGTCTGTGTACTGCGTTCACAGTCAGTTCACGTGTGCCGCTCGGAGTACATGCATCGAAGGTTCTCAGCTGTGCTTGTGCTATCTCGTGCGATCTTGCGATGTCCACGGCTTTATTTAATGTTAGCTCAGACCCGGCACTTAAAAGTTTCTCTCACACTTTTGCTGAGTTTGTGCCAAACACTATTCTATCCATGACCATCTCATCATCGTTTGCATAAGCACAGTCCTTCACCAGCAATTTTAACTCCGTTACAGCAATTTTAACTCCGTTACAAAGTGATCAAAAGTCTCGTTTATACCCTGCGTCTTCTCATTAAACTTGTATCTCGCGAATATCGTATTCGTCGTAGGCATGACAAACGGCAGCGGAAGTGTGTCTATGAACTTAATTTAAACTTAAGGTTTACACCGTGCTTTGTTTCCGCAGTAGCTGCACTTATGAATATGCTTGTATGCGTCACTTGCTTCATATTCTTTTGCTGCCTTCTCAATTGTGTAATGCGTTTTTTGTTCAGCAATCTTTGGAGCTCTTGCTTGTTCTCTGCGTACTGCGTTCACAGTCACTTCACGTGAGCCGCTCGGAGTACATGCATCGAAGGTTCACAGCTGTGCTTGTGCTATCTTGTGTGATCTTGCGATGTCCACGGCTTTATTTAATGTTAGCTAAGACCCGGCACTTAAAAGTTTCTCTCGCACTTTTGCTGAGTTTGTGCCAAACACTATTCTATCCCTGACCATCTCATCTTCGTTTGCATAAGCACAGTCCTTCACCCGCGAATATTTAGTGGCAGCTTGTCTATTGGATTGCTGCTGACGGACGGCCTTATATGGGCAGGCACTCAATTACGTGGGAGGTGTGATGACAGGGGACGCAACTCCGCCTCACACGGCGACTGAGCTGCAGGCTATGGCCATATATATGTACGTAAGTAGGTTCCAGTTATGACCGTTATGCATAGAATTTCGAAATGAAACCTGCTTAACGTTTGTAAGTAAGCTGTAAGGAATGAGCCTGCCAAATTTCAGCTTTCTACCTACACGGGAAGTTGGAGAATTAGTGATGAGTGAGTGAGTGAGTCAGTCAGTCAGTCAGTCAGTGAGGGCTTTGCCTTTCATTAGTATAGATTTGTATCTTATTTTGTACAAACAAGTAAATAAGATTAGAATTATTTTTTTATACAAATTTGAATTATATTTAGCAGGCAATAACAGAAGCAGAAAGGCTTTAGTTGCATGTCTTGACATACAAACAACACATTGTCAGTCTCTGGTGCCATGAATTAAAACAGTTTAAAATACAGAACTTTACTTAATAGAAAACATATATTAGTTTATGTGGTCTATTACATACACATGGTTTTATGCTTCCATTTGCAACACCCTAATTTTATTTCTTTATATAGTGAAGTGAGTTTTCTACAAAACATTGCAACTTGGTTAGTTCATACCACAAATTTAATTTTGAATTATTCCAGTGGAAGCTACGGCTTTGAAGAGCATTTATGTCAAACTTCCCACAGGGAAGTTCATATTTCAAGTAGGTTGTTTTCCGAATGGGGCCCTGCATATTTGTTTACTATTTGATTTCAATGTTTGTGACCACACTTTCCATGAGCATTCTGCTTATTGCAATGTCACGCAAGGACAAACATCTTTCCTATTTCCTGTTTGAGTTCCCAGACAAAGTTATTTTTTAGGTCATCACTTGTCATAAAGTGAAGGTAAGGCATACTTAAGTAATGTCTGAGCCTTGTCTAAAGTTTCTGTCAACAAGTTCTTACATTTTCTGTGTTCTCTACTGTTTTTTGTCATGTAATTATTTGACTTACATAGTGCTTTATGATGTTGCTCTAAGGTGTCATTTAGGATTCTGACCTTCTTCACAATGTCTTAGTTACTTCTAATTCACTACCTATACACAGTTTGTGGTTACTACACTTGGCTCCTTCCTCAGACAATGTTATCCTGTTGGATTTGTTCAGCTTCAGGTTTATGGCCACGTGCAACACTTACACCACTCTCTGGGGCACACTCTACTGTTAATTAGATTGTTGGTCATTATTTAACACACATCTCTTGACTATTTCAAATTGCACAGTTCTCGTTTTAAGGTTACCTGTGAGATGTATAAAGGAGATAAAAAGCAGTAACTGGCAGAGCAATATTATCTATATATGTGGAATCAATTTATTTTTTCCTTAAAATGTCATGTTACTTTTATTCAAAAACAAATGAGAAAGCTGGGGTTGCATGGATGTATGCTGATTTCTTTTAAATGCTGAACAAGACTACATGAAGCAATTCAATATTTTTCCCAATAATGTGTAAATCCCATCATCTTACCTACATTGGCCTTTGAGCTTTCAATAGGCAAAAGAGGTTAATCCGGATTTGGCTTTCCTCATTAAACTATAATGACCTCCTGTAGTGCACATGTCTAGCAAGGGCAGAGAAAATAATTTACAGTTTACTAATATGTTCTGCAGCCCTGTATCAATGCCTTATTATTAGTTATCTAAAAAAATTTATATTTCTATAATGTTATACTGTACATCTACCAATAAAATGGAAATAAAAACTGTTTTCAATTTATTGAATTCTTATTGTATCCAATATTATAGTATAAAAGTATTTAAGTATCCATAATAGCTGGAAAATGTATCTCCTACTTTCAAACAGCATATTACTTGTTAATGCCTTATAAAGGTCTAAAAAAGCCCTTGTGATCTGCTAGCAATAATGAACATTTTTATTTGTCCATTCTTCTGCATACCCTTTTTATGTCTATGAGTGGTGACAGTGTGTGTCTCTGTTCATGACCATCCTCATCATAATTTGAGGAGGCATGTTAGAGGTGTAAATACAATATCTGTTTGCATGATAAAATTATACAGAATGATGCCCTTCATTTTACCTAACAGTCAGTCAGTCAGTCATTATCCAACCCGCTATATCCTAACACAGGGTCATGGGGGTCTGCTGCAGCCAATCCCAGCCAACACAGGGCACAAGGCAGGAACAAATCCCAGCCAGGGTGCCAGCCCACCTCAGGGCATTTTACCTAACACATTAATATTAATTACAATTTTGATCAATTTCCTTGTCATTAACACTCAAGTGGCCTTCTCAGAAGCCTGTTTATTCTAAGAATGTTTTTAAGATGTTTCATTATAGTTCCAAAATAGCTTTTAAAAGCTTTCAGTCTTCACCTATTGTTTTCAAGAAGCCCTTCTTCTCGTATTATGTCTAATACTGCCTGACATTAATCTCACCTGACAATAATGATCCTACAGTTAGGTCCATAAATATTTGGACAGGGACAACTTTTTTCTAATTTTGGTTCTGTACATTACCACAATGAATTTTAAATGAAACAACTCAGATGCAGTTGAAGTGTAGACTTTCAGCTTTAATTCAGTGGATTGAACAAAAAGATTGCATAAAAATGCGAGGCAACTAAAGAATTTTTGAAACACAATCCCTTTATTTCAGGGGCTCAAAAGTAATTGGACAAATTAAATAACTGGAAATAAAATGTTCATTTCTAATACTTGGTTGAAAACCCTTTGCTGGCAATGACAGCCTGAAGTCTTGAACTCATGGACATCACCAGATGCTGGGTTTCCTCCTTTTTAATGCTCTGCAAGGCCTTTACTGCAGCAGCTTTCAGTTGCTGTTTGTTTGTGGGCCTTTCTGTCCGAGGTTTAGTCTTCAACAAGTGAAATGCATGCTCAAGTGGGTTAAGATCAGGTGACTGACTTGGCCATACAAGACTTTCATTTCTTTGCTTTAATAAACTCCTGGGTTGCTTTGGCTGTATGTTTTGGGTCATTGTCCATCTGTATCATGAAATGCCGCCCAATCAATTTGACTGCATTTAGCTGGATTTGAGGAGACAGTACTGTATGTCTCTGAACACCTCAGAATTCATTCGGCTGCTTCTGTCCTGTGTCACATCATCAATAAACACTAGTGTTCCAGTGCCACTGGCAGCCATGCACGCCCAAGCCATCACACTGCCTCCACCGTGTTTTACAGATGATGTGGTATGCTTTGGATAATGAGCTGTTCACACCTTCTCCATACTTTTTTTGCCATCATTCTGGTAGAGGTTGATCTTGGGTTCATCTGTCCAAAGAATGTTTTTCCAGAACTGTGCTGGCTTTTTTAGGTGTTCTTTAGCAAAGTCCAGTCTAGCCTTTCTATTCTCGAGGTTTACGAGTGGCTTACACCTTGCAGTGCACCCTCTGTATTTACTTTCATGCAGTCTTCTCTTTATAGTAGACTTGGATATCAATACGCCTACCCCCTGGAGAGTGTTGTTCACTTGGTTGGCTGTTGTGAAATGGAAATGATTCTGCGATCATCCACCACTGTTGTCTTCTGTGGATGTCCAGGGGCCTCATGTATATCGCCGTGCGTAGAACTCGCACTATAACATGGCGTAAGCACAAAAGCCGAAATGTGCCTACGCACAGAAAAATCCAGATGCAGAAATCTGTGCGTACTCCAACTTCCACGTTCTTCCGCTACATAAATCCCGATCAGTGTGAAAAGTAACGCTCGTGCACGCGCTTTATGTAACGCCCCAACTCCTCCCAGAATTACGCCTCTTTGAATATGCAAATCAATATAAATCGCCCTTAAGCTCAGCCTTCTGTGAAAAGACAATAGGAAAAGCACGGGGGAAAATATAAGAATTTCAGCGAATACCAAGTGGAGGCAAAGGAAAAACATACTATTTGTTCAAATAAACCGTGGTATAATCAACAAAAGAAAGTTGATCGAGTGACATAGCGTGTTGGAGAAACTTGAAAGCTCAAGTTCACAAAATCGCACAGTGCCGGAAATAAAAAAAGAAGTCACATATTAAAGTCGCCGTGAAAAGGCCAGTTGTAGCCCACTGTCTGAGTGTCATATGAAAGCTTATTAGGGTACAGAGAAAAAAAGGCACACAGTGGGGAAAAAGCACGAAATGTCAACTTCAATCTCGACATTTCCACTTTAATCACGTAGTTTATTTTGTCATTAAAGTAGAACATCATAAACTTCATCTTAAAATCGTTTAATTAACCAGTTTCTCAAATCACATCGTAATTAAAGTAGCACGTTAAATGCTTTGTTTTGTATTTGATCTTCTATGTGCTCTATGTGTGTGAATCACTACTTGCTTCTTAAACCGGCTCTCTTTGTCCAACTGGACACTGAATCCATTACATTCGTGATACCTGTATTACAGCTCTCTGAATAACTAAAATCCTGAGATGTATACGTGATATCATTTTTATGATGATAGGAGTTAAAGCACGTTATTAAACATGTGTTTCACTTCGATGAAATAATTTATTGCAGCAGTACTCAGGGGCGGCTATAGGCTTGTGGTGGCACTGGGCAGAGGAAGAATCGGTGGCTCCTTCGCCCGCCAATGTCAATATGGTAGCTTATGCACGGTGGATGGCCACGTCCGTTGCAGACACTGCATAGCCGCCTCGTGCTCATGACACAAGCATTTAACTTTTGCCGAAATTTGTCGCTGCGTTTTTAGCTGTATTGTTATTTTCTCTTTCTTTTTTATATTCAATATATATTGGTTTAGCCGCCACTGCAGCCCTTGCTTTTCTTTCCCCAAGTAACCGATCGCCACACAATCAGCTCTGTAATAGAAGTTAAGCCATCTGTAAGCTTAGCGCCGATTATTCAAAACGTTTAAGGAACATTGAAATATCTTCGTAGTACATGTTTAATTATTCTATCCTTCACGACACTCGCAGTGAAGAATATAGATTATTTAAATGAAGTTAAAGTTTTATCTGTATAATATAATCAACATATTTTGCTGCATTTCACCTTAAAAGTGATATCGTCATCATATGTAAATACGCGCTTTATAAAGTGGCTCAGGTTGTGCGATATTATAACTATAGTGCAAGTTTACAGTGGGGTGATTGTACTTATAAGTACAAACAGTTCTACAAGGTGCAATTGATTGAATGCATTTAAAGTTCTTGGGATGAAACTGTTTCTGAACCGCGAGGTCCGTACAGGAAAGGCTTTAAAACGTTTTGCCGTGGCTGAGACAGCGTGTCCTTGAAGATGTATACCGATAATTCTCTTTCCGATCAGCTGCTGCTGTGATTCACACTCAGATACAGTTATATAAATACTCCGAGTGGTGTAGTGAGAGTAATATGGAAAAAGATGATCCGCTGTGGCAACTCCTAACGGGAGGAGCTGAAAGGAGAAGTGAGAGTAACAACGCTAAAGCAGTTATGGTATTTGGAATACTATGGCTGTTCCCTGGACCATTATATTGTTACAAGTTAATTACAATCAGATGCGTTACAATAATAAACAATATGCGGTTAGTTTCAGTGTATTTATAAAGCCGCGTCAGGAAAATAAGGTGTAACCACACAGGAACAGTAGCACTGCTTTGACGCTGGGTGCCGCCAGTCTGCAAAACCGAGCGGAGAACTTGCGTACGACAAGGTATGAGGTACCGTGGAAAAGTGCGTGGCTTTACGCCAAGTGTAGGTTTTATACATCGCGATTTGAACGT
This sequence comes from Polypterus bichir lapradei, assembly GCA_026402145.1. Classification (NCBI taxonomy): domain Eukaryota; kingdom Metazoa; phylum Chordata; class Cladistia; order Polypteriformes; family Polypteridae; genus Polypterus; species Polypterus bichir. The sequence goes on from JANRMT010062835.1 coordinate 37,006,679, forward strand.
GGAAAAGTTCTTACGCAACATTTCTGTGCGTACGCACCGTTTATACATGAGGCCCCAGGTCTTTTTGCATTGCTGAGTTCACCAGTGCTTGCTTGCTTTCTTTCTCGGGATGTACCAAACTGGAAATTTTGCCACTCATAATATTGTAGCAATTTCTCAGATGAGATTTTCTGTTTTCACAGCTTAAGGATGGCTTCTTTCACTTGCATGGAGAGCTCCTTTGACCACATGTTGTCTGTTCACAGCAAAATCTTCCACATGCAAGCACCACACCTCAAACCAACTCCATGCCTTTTATCTGCTTAATTGATAATGACATAATGACGGACTTGCCCACACCTGCCCATGAAATAGCCTTTGAGTCAATTGTTCAGTTACTTCTGAGCCCCTGAAATGAAGGGATTGTGTTAAAAAAAATGCTTTACTTGCCTCACATTTTTATGCAATCTTTTTGTTCAACCCACTGAATTAAAGCTGAAAGTCTGCACTTCAACTGCATCTGAGTTGTTTCATTTAAAATTCATTGAGGTAATGTACAGAACCAAAATTAGAAAAAAGTTGTCTCTGTCCAAATATTTATGGACCTAACTGTATAAACCTATAAACCTATAATGGTTTTACTGGAGCTCCATATCTAGCTCTCAGTTTTTCTCCTTTTTTGGTATTTTAATTGTTTCTTTTGTGGTTCTTTACACACTACGTCTAAGAGGCAAAGGGCATCCAGTTAATTCTAATTCTTCTGAAGTGTGATGTAAATTATGCCACATGACATCTGTCAAAGGCCCTGTTTCAGCTTCAGACTTTTACTGAGGTGCTGAGTGATTTAACTATGCTGTGGCCCTCCTAAACAGTCTGTATTGCTTTGGCTTCTCTGGTTTTTTCAATCTAGAATTGATTCTGATTTCTGCTTAAGGATTAAAATTTCAGACTATGGTATTTTGGGAATCAGATTTTATTTTTTTTCCTTGTAATGTTTAGTAGGTAGTTTGGGGTTTTTGAAGTCTGTCAATCAGACAATTAGAGCTTTTAATTTCTATTAGCTTATCCTTTCTTGTTTAATGCCTATTTGTTTCTAATTAGTCATCTAGTTTTCTTATTAATGTTTGTTTATTATCCTCTGTGTTTCTTTGTTGTTAATTTTTCAAATGTTAATAATCTTTCTTTCCTGGGTTTGATTTATTAACTTTGTTTTGTCTGGTACTAATCTTTTGTTAATAAAATTTAATTTAATTATAAATTCTTTGTATGCTTGATTAGTAAAGATTCAAGTCAGGTTTACTTCTTGGGATGGGGAGAGAAATCCTGACAACAGAAATGTCCTGTGAGTAGTTCCCCAAAAGGCACGGCCACCAGTCTATCACCATTTAGGCTCTGCTCCCACCCCTTTAAAGGCTTATGAGTCCCTCACTGTTCATTGAATGTGCTTAATGGTTTGTTGTGTTCTCCTTTTGATTATTGATTCTTTGGATTTACTGGTATTTGTGGCAATCAGTTACTGTTTTAAAGATTCTGATTTTTGGATAAATGTAATGGGATGTGTTTACTCTGGATTGCCTTGTAGGAAATTACTTTTTTTCTTTGCTTTGCTTGTTTAGTATTGCTATATTTTCTGTTTTTTAGTTAGTAAATTTGTCTCTGGCCAGAATTTTTACTGTTCTCCACTTGGAGAGACATACTTCAAGCTTTTGATACTCTTGACTATTTTTTTTTTTAATTTAAAAGCCTGACCTTCATTGTGAGGCTTATAGCCTCCCATTTCCAGGGGCTAGGCTTGCCTTGGAGTAAGACATGTTTTGTGGGCTATTTTTGAAGGCCTCATCCTTTTAATTTTGTGGGGTCATAGCTGCCATAACATTTACACCAACAGTGTCATTTGAGAAGAAATCAATGCCCTGTATAACAGTGAGAGACCCACTATGTTTCTCAGAGAAAGTCATCCTTTAGTAACCTAAAACAGTTTTAGTCTAACTGAAGTAGAAGGGATGATGTTGAATTTCAGTCAAATACATGCCAGGTGATGCCACATTATCTTAAACCGTTTATAAACTTCCTTTGCCACAGTAAATTCAATGTTGTACCTCCTGCATTCAACCTTTGAATATCTACTGGATCTACTCAACCTTCATACACAATGGCCTAGTTTGTCATATTTTATCTTTTGATTTATTGGGTTAAGAAAAAATTATAGCTTTCCAAGTGATTGCCTACATACAGTAAGATAGATTTGACAGTTTTGTTGGCTGCATTCCTGCTGCAATTTCACATCAGTTAAGTGGAACACAGATGGGATGCTGTAAAGACATTAGCATAACTAAGTGAGCAAAATGATTTTTCACTTGGGTGACAAATTGTTATATTTTTGCTGATGTGGACATATTTTAAATTTAAATCTGAGCGAAGCAGGGGAAAAAGTGAAAATCCACTCTGGATGTGTGTATTTGGCACCTCATGTTACCACAGAGATTTCCTCACCTTTCAAGAGAATAATTAGATTGAAAGAGATTACTATGGCACCTAAAATCTGTTTCTACAACTTGAGTAGATTATCTCCAACCAAGACAGGACTTATGGGCAGTGAGTTTGTGTCCCCAGAACCACCCCTTTATTAACCGGCTACTGCTGCACTGGAGACAAGATGTAGGGACTTTATTTATCAGGATATTAGTTCTTCCCACAACCCTGAATTAGTTGCATTGAGTTTGGACATGGGCTGGTTAGATTGATAAGTGTTCTGTAGGATAATAATTTTAATGTTAAAATGTTAAATACTAATGTTAAAACACACCCAAAATGCATGAGCAAAATGTTGCGATTTATAAATTTTTATGCTCTGATAAGAGTGCCAATAAAGGAGGACACTAATTTACCTGAATGTAAAATGTCCAGTTTACTGGCAAGTAAAAAAGTATCATAAGCCTCTTTCAATTCTAGAGTTTACATGTCAGAACATAAGTCATTAAGTCCTGTTCAAGTGCTAAAATCTGATAAATCTAACCTAATGACAGCACAAATCTGATTTTATGTACTTACTTTATTCAAAAAGAATGTTTACGCGACCCCCGAGCGTCTTTCCTGATTTGTCAGATGCCAGAGAGAAGACACCTTGGTGAATGAGTGACCTCTTTTACGGTTCATTAATAAAGAGACAACTTTAAAAAAAAAAAGAAAGAAAGAATGTATACAGAAAGGAATGCAGAAGGTCAGATGGTAGTGGATTTTGCAAAAAGGATGGGTATGGCTGTGGTGAATACATATTTTAAGAAAAGGGAGGAGCATAGGGTTACGTACAAGAGTGGAGGAAGATGCACAAAGGTAGATTATATCCTATGCCGGAGAGTCAGTCTAAAGGAGATTGTAGACTGCAAAGTGGTGCCAGGGGAAAGCGTAGTTGGGCAGCATAGGATGGAGGTCTGTAGGATGATGTTGGAGATTAAGAAGAGGAGGAGAGTAAGGGCAGAATTTAAGGATCAAATGGTGAAAGCTAAAAAAGGAAGATTGCAAGGTTTAGTTCATGGAGGAGGTAAGAGAGGCATCTCTGACAGCAAGAAGGGCGCTTGGTGTGACATCTGGACAGAAGAAGGAGGAAAAGGAAATCTGGTGGTGGAATGAGGAAATACAGGAGAGTAAACAGAGGAAGAGGTTGGTGAAGAAGAAGTGGGATAGTCAAAGAGATGCAGAAAGTAAACAGGAGTACAAGGAGATAAGGCACAAGGTGAACAGAGAGGTGGTGAAGGCTAAAGAAAAGGCAAATGATGAGTTGTATGAGAGGTTGGACACTAAGGAGGGAGAAAAGGACCTGTACTGATTGGCTAGACAGAGGGACCGAGCTGGAAAAGATGTGCATCAGGTTAGGGTGATAAAGGATAAAGATGGAAACATACTCACAAGCGAGGAGAGTGTGTTGGTTGAGGAGACCCTGGAGAGGTGGAGATATGCTCTAGAGAGGAGAGGAATGAAGGTCAGTAGGAACAAGACATAATACATGTGTGTAAATGAGAGGGAGGTCAGAGGAATGGTGGGGATGCAGGGAGTAGAGTTTTGCAAAGGTGGATGAGATTAGATACCTTGGATTAGCAGTACAGAGTAACAGGGAGTGTGGAAGAGGGCTGAAGAAGAGAGTGCAGGCATGATGGAGTGGGTGGAGAAGAGCATCAGGAATGATTTGTGACAGATGGATATGAGCAAGAGTGAAAGGGAAGGTCTACAGGACAGTAGTGACACCAGCTATGTTATATGGGTTGGAGATGTTGGTGTTAACCTAAAAACAGGAGACAGAGCTGGAGGTGGTAGAGTTAAGGATGTTAAGATTTGCCTTGGGTGTGATGAAGATGGACAGGATTAGAAATGAGTACATTAGAGGGTCAGCTCTGGTTAGACGGCTTGGAGACAAAGTCAGAGAGGTGAAATTCCATCAGTTTGGACATGTGCAGAGGAGAGATGCCGGATATATTGGGAAAAAGGATACTAAGGATGGAGCTGACAGGTAAGAGGAAAAAAAGGAAGGCCTAAGAGAGAAGTCATGCAAGTGGTCATCTTTTTCCATATCTACCTGTCCTCTGCATCTTGCTCTGTTACCCCCAACAGAGCAAGATGCAGAGGACAGGTAGATATGGAAAAAGATGATCTGCTGTTGTGACCCCTAATGGGAGCAGCCGAAAGATGAAGAAGAAGAAGAAGAAATGTTCATCCATAAATTCTTGGATGTGTATAAATTGTGACAAAGGACACTGATGGAAACAGGATTGTAAGGTAGTGTAGGCACTCTTAAACCCAAATAATCTTAGAGAGGCAAAAGTAGTATAAAAACACCCAAATAGTCCCAGAGAGGGGGAAGTACAAAACATTTATATTTAATTTAAAAGTAAAGGTTGTGACACTAGAGGGTGCTGTCGCTCCTCAAACCCCACAGACAAAACATCCAAACACTAGGTAAAAGCACTAGAAATATTTTTAAGTTCTTTTTTTTTAATATAATGTGCTTTTCATGCACCTGCACCACCACAAATCAATAATAATAACAATAATCCCCCTCTCCTCCCAACTCCGGCTCAGCTTGCTGGGTTTCCCATAGTCCTTTAAATAGTCCTTGACCCGGAAGTGCTCCTGTCCTTCTGTCCATGTGATTCAATAGCACTTCTGGGTCAGATGAAGACATATTTTTTCTTCAGCCCGGAAGTACTTCTGTTCTTCCGTCCCCGTGACTTTGGAGTAATTCCAGGCTACAGGGAAAATAAAAATCCCTGCGTCTCCCTGCCTTCCTCTCTCCCACGATGGCACCCACGGCACCCAGCAGGGCTGTGAAGCCAAACTCCATCTCCCATTGTGCCCTGCAGGAATCCGGGGCACCTCCATGCTGCAGGGAAGACACAATCTAGCGGCCTGGATGTGTCGGCCGGGATGAGCTGCCGGCCATCCATCACAAAGGATAAACCTAAGGAATAACAGGATACATAATAAAGGTAGGTATATAACATGCTATCCCTCTGAATCCCTATATATACAGTATACACTCCTGTCTAAAAAAGTACCACAACAAGCAATTCTTTTTCTCGCATCTTGTAACTTACTAGTAACAACTCTGGCCTCTGTTCCTTCCAGCTATCAAGTTCTTGTCACCAGTTTCTACAAGCTAACTGGCATAATGACTGGGAGGGGCTTTAAGTCTACCCAAGGACAACTTCTGAAGTAAATCCCTGTTTTGTCGTGGTCCCATTTTGTATTATTAATATGTAGCCTTTGTCAGAATGCCTCAAATCTCACAGAATCACACAGAATCACCACTGTTTATAAGGTATTATACCATATAACCTCTCCCCACCCTCCCTTCTACATTTACTGTATAACCTCAGGCAATTAGGTGTAGTAACAGATAAGCAGGAGTTAAGTTATAATATAAATAGTGCATTATTGATAATATTCATAAATAATGACAATATACAAAGTACATTTGAATATTGGCAACCATATATCCTGATAAATGGCGATGTGCAGTTTCAGGCAGCACACAGACTTGTTAGATACTTAAAATGTCTCTAGTTAAGTCTTCATTTTTGGTCAGCTTTCTTTCGAACAGGCCGATGCCTATCTCAGTATGACTGCCGAGCTGTGCTCTTCATTGTGTTGTCCTTTTCAGTTCATGGTGTGTGAGTTGGTCTTTCATCAGTTTGGTAAGAGAGAGAGGGAGGGGTGAAGTAAGCAAATGTAAGATTTTCTGTCCAGTCCCTACAGCCGATAAGGCGTCATGGTACTTAAAGGATTCTGATACAAGCCAATTCCAAACAGCCATACTTCAGATCAGTGAGGCAGAGAATACCTTCATATTTGCCCCTGAAACAATTTGTTAAGGTGAAGCTTGTCAGCTAGGCAATCTGGTCTTCCTATGAAGGTTGACTGAGAGACCAGTAGAGAATCGCTTGCCAAACTTGTTTGAGGCACTTCTCCCAACTCTGTCATAAAATTCACTATCCTGCCTTAGTCCTATGGGGTAAACATGAATGCTTCTCATTAATGAAATACTAATATTACATTGCTTTTCCTAAGTTACAAATAAAGACATACAAAATATTTATTAACTTGTACACAAAAGCCAAGCAAAATGACACCTTTTGTTGACTAACTAAAAAGATTACAATATGCAAGCTTTCGAGGCAACTCAGGCCCCTTCTTCAGAAGAAGCTTGCATATTGTAATCTTTTTAGTTAGCCAATAAAAGGTGTCATTTTGCTTGGCTTTTCTCTACATTCATAATGGCTAACATGGTACAACACCCTAGTACTATTAACTTGTATACAAAATTTAACACCACGACAATCCCTCAATCATTTTCCAGCTCAGGAATGCCCTATTGAACTCCTGAACCATATCTCACAGTAGTCCCCATTTCAGTCTCAGGTCCCTCTGCAGTCCTGAAATCTCATTTCCTAATTACAGAGCTATACAAATTCCAGATTGCCTGTCCACTGTATATGTAGCAGGAAGCCTTGAATAACAATAAAGGGTCATCCCACTACCAACACCTTTTCAACAAGGTAGCTTCTTGCACTAATCCTTTAGTTCCAAACTGACTTTTACATCTTAATAAGTACCCCTACAATTAAACCTTTTGTAACACTGCACATAGTTATGGAGCTTACAGTTCCCTGTTGGTGGTCCATTGTCTCTGGCAAGGCCACAGTGGCTTCCAGTGCCAGGGTAAACACGACCAGAGTGCACTATGGCAAGACTCCTGTCCTATATTACACACAACAAAACCTGGTCTCAACAGTATCTACTGCCACAAAGTATTTAAAACAGGGTAAATATTTCTCACAGGATTTGACATACACCTCTGTTTCCAGCTAATGTGCCCTAATATGTTCAGCTTGTATGATCTCAACTAACTTGTATGGGTTTCCTTTCTTAAATGCTAGTAGGTCAATTAACTATGCCAAATTAGTCTAACAAGCATGCCCTGCAATGGACTAATATTGCATCCAGGAACAGTTGCTTGCTTGAACCTAGTACTCCCAAGACAGGCACCAGCTCTTTATTGCATGTGCTAAAACCATTGGTATTACTATTAGCACTCTAATGCAAACAAATATAATTGGATCAAGAGAGAATAGTCATAAAAGCAAGCTTGGAGTAGCTATCAAAAGACTAACCTAAAGCATTGCAGTCAAAATATTAATGTTCAAGTCAGGAACTGAGAGATCTTAGAAGATCATGAGAAAACAAATTGAACAAAGATTTTTTTTGCCTAAGAATGTACAAAACTCTGATAGAAAGCAATAATTATAGGTCCAATGTGCCAATCTTTATACTGTTGCAACGAAGACATCATTTGCACAACTTCTGGGATGCTGAAGCAACCAAAGATTTAACATGGCAACCGCAACCTAGAATACCAGAAGTAAGCAAAAATATGTTGAGTTATTTTAAAATAAATAATAATAATAATAATAATGCTTAATTAAATATAAAAACAAGTGTGATATACTGTATGATTCAGAAATAATAATGGCAACTGAATTTCTGAAGAATTTACCAACTTTATCTCCTGCTTCCTATGTCTCTATATTTGTGGCTCAAAGAGTGCACTCTTCAATCATCTAAGGTCATACAAGTACCTTTAAGAGGTCTCATTCTCATTTTCAGTGACTGCCAAAGACAATGATGGAGATGAGAATTTTAAATAAATGTAAAGTGCTGCACTTAATAAGTAAAAAAAAATACATGAAATTACACAAAGTGGAATCTGGATACAGAAAACGTTGGTTATTGAGAAATCTTGGAAGTCTAAGTGGCCTTGTCATTACCAGTATCCAGGCAGTGTACTTAAATGATTGAAAAGACAAATAGGATGGTGTATTGTATAACACACTTTGTAGGAAACAATAAAAAGAAGTTATGCTTAAGCTGCAAAATACATTTTAGAGGCTACATCAGGGCTTCTGTGCATATTTATGATTTTCATATTGTTCTAATAACACTAGACTTAATGGTACCAGACAAAAGTCTGTTTATCTAATTCCAGGACTGTGGAATGTGAGCAATGAGGAAGTATGAGGCAATGTGAATATTTACATATTAAGATAACACAGGTAAAGAGGCAAATTGATAGCAGTGTTTAGAATATTAAAGGGAGCAAGTAGACTGAATGTTAATAGTTGCAAATTATTTTTTCATAATAGTGAAAATTATTATTTAATAATAAAATTATTATTAATAAAATAATTATTATGCCACATTAATTTAACCCAGCCACAGAGGATGCACAAACCAGTGTGTTTCTTCGTGCCGTTCCCAAGCCCGGATAAAAGGGGAGGGTTACGTCAAGAAGGGCATCCGGTGTAAAATTTTGCCACATCAATATACGGACAGCAGTACAAATTTTCATATTGGATTGGTCAAGCCCCGGGTTAACAACGACTGCCACCAGTACTGTTAGTCAACAGGGTGCTGGCGGAAATTGAGTTACTGTTTGCCGAAGAAGAAGAAGAAGAAGGAGAAGAAGAGGGGGGAGACGTGTCCAGAGGCAGGAGGAGAGGAGGAAGGTAAAGAGAGTGGAACTGAGGGTAGGAACTTTGAATGTTGGCAGTATGACTGGTAAGGGGAGAGAGTTATCAGATATGATGGAGTGAAGGAAGATTGATATATTGTGCGTGCAAGAGACTAAATGGAAGGGGAATAAGGCCAGATGGATCGGAGGTGGATTCAAATTATTCTATCATGGTGTGGATAGGAGGAGAAATGGAGTAGGGGTTATTCTGAAGGAACAGTATGTCAAGAGTGTTTTGGAGGTGAAAAGCATGATTATGAAGCTGGAAATTGGAGGTGTGATGATGAATGTTGTTAGTGAATATGTCCCACAAGTTGGGTGTGCCATGGATGAGAAAGAAGATTTTTGGAGTGAGTTGGATGAAGTGATGAAAAGTGTACCCAGGAGACAGAAAGTGGTGATTGAAGCGGATTTTAATGGACATGATGGTGAAGGGAGCAGAGGAGACGAGGAGGTGATGGGTAGGTATGGTGTCAAGGAGAGGAATGAAGAAGGTCAGATGATAGTGGATTTTGCCAAAAGGATGGACATGGCTGTGGTGAATACGAATTTTAAGAAGAGGGAGGAACATAGGGTGACATACAAGAGTGGAGGAAGATGCACACAGGTAGATTACATCCTATGCAGAAGAGTCAATCTAAAGGAGATTGAAGACTGCAAAGTGGTGGCAGGGGAAAGTGTAGTTAAGCAGCATAAGATGGTGGTCTGTAGGATGATGTTGGAGATAAAGAAGAGGAAGAGAGTGATGGCAGAGCCAAGGATCAAATGGTGGAAGTTGAAAAAGGAAAACTGTAAGGTTGAGTTTAGGGAGGAGTTGAGACAGGCACTAGGTGGTAGTGAAGAATTAGCAGACAGTTGGGAAACTACGCCAGATGTAGTAAGGGTTAAAGCAAGAAGGATGCTTAGCGTGACATCTGGAAAGAGGAAGGAGGAAAAGGAAATCTGGTGGTGGAATGGGGAAGTGCAGGAAAGTATACAGAGGAAGAGGATGGCAAAGAAGAAGTGGGATAGTCAGAGAGATGCAGAAAGTAGACAGGAGTACAAGGAGATAAAGCACAAGGTGAAGACAGAGGTGACGAAGGCTAAAGAAAAGGCGTATGATGAGTTGTATTAGAGGTTGGACACTGTCTGTACCGATTGGCTAGACAGAGGGACCGAGCTGGGAAAGATGTGCAGCAGGTTAGGGTGATAAATGATAAAGATGGAAACGTACTCACAAGTGAGGAGAGTGTGTTGAGCAGATGGAAAGAGTACTTTGAGAGGCTGATGAATGAAGAGAACGAGAGAGAGAAGAGGTTGGATGATGTGGAGATAGTGAATCAGGAAGTGCAAGGAGGAAGTAAGGACAGCTATAAAGAGGATGAAAAATGGAAAAGCCGTTGATCCAGATGACATACCTGTGGAAGCATGGAGGTGTTTAGGAAAAATGGCAGTGGAGTTTTTAACCAGATTGTTTAATGGAATCTTGGAAAGTGAGAGGATGCCTGAGGAGTGGAGAAGAAGTGTACTGGTGCTGATATTTAAGAATAAGGGGGACTGTAGTAATTACAGGGGGATAAAATTGATAAGCCACAGCATTAAGTTATGGGAAAGAGTAGTGAAAGCTAGGTTAAGAAGTGAGGTGATGATTAGTGAGCAGCAGTATGGTTTCTTGCCAAGAAAGAGTACCACAGATGCGATGTTTGCTCTGAGGGTGTTGATGGAGAAGTACAGAGAAGGCCAGAAGGAGTTGCATTGCGTCTTTGTGGACCTGGAGAAAGCATATGACAAGGTGCCTCGAGAGGAGTTGTGGTATTGTATGAGGAAGTCGGAAGTGGCAGAGAAGTATGTAAGAGTTGTACAGGATATGTACAAGGGAAGTGTGACCATGGTGAGGTCTGTGGTGGGAGTGACGGATGCATTCAAGGTGGAGGTGGGATTACATCAGGGATCGGCTCTGATCCCTTTCTTATTTGCAATGGTGAATTAGACAGGATGTCCCGTGGACTATGATGTTTACTGATGACATTGTGATCTGTAGCAATAGTAGGAAGCAAGTTGAGGAGACCCTGGAGAGGTGGAGATATGCTCTAGAGAGGAAAGGAATGAAGGTCAGTTTGGAACATGACAGAATACATGTGTATAAATGAGAGGGAGGTCAGTGGAATGGTGAGAATGCAAGGAGTAGAGATGGCGAAGGTGGATGAGTTTAAATACTTGGGATCAAAAGTACAGAGTAATGGGGATTGTGGAAGAGAGGTGAAAAAGAGAGTGCAGGCAGAGTTAAATGGGTGGAGAAGAGTGTCAGGAGTGATTTGTGACAGACGGATATCAGTAGGAGTGAAAGGGAAGGTCTACAGGACGGTAGTGAGACCAGCTATGTTATATGGGTTGGAGACGGTGGCACTGACCAAAAAGCAGGAGACAGAGCTGGATGTAGCAGAGTTAAATATGCTAAGATTTGCATTGGGAGACAAAGTCAGAGAGCCACGATTGCGCTGGTTTGGACATGTGCAGAGGAGAGATGATGTGTATATTGGGAGGAAGATGATAAGGATAGAGAATTGCCAGAGAAAAAGAGGAAGGCCTAAGAGAAGGTTTATGGATGTGGTGAGAGAGGACATGCAGGTGATGGGTGTAACAGAACAAGATTCAGATGACAGAAAGATATGGAAGAAGATGATCTGCTGTGGTGACCCCTAACGGGAGCAGCCGAAAGAAGAAGAGTTATGCTACATTAATTTACCAAGTTTTCTTTTTTATCTACTTTGTTACTCTAATTTCGGTTTGTAGGGAATTAGAGCCTATCCAGAAATCAGTTCATGCAAAACAGAAACCAGTACAGGATGGTATGCTAATCCAATTCTAGGGCACACATTATCACGCATACATTCTCACTTATAGCAAGCCAATTTTAGGCTGCCAATTAACATGGCATCCATATATTTGGGATGTGGGAAGAGGTGACATAACATACTAAACCTGCTTGATATAATTCGGGGTCACAGGAGGGCAGGGCCTGTCCAGTTAGTATCGGATCCCAGGCAGGAACCAGCCCTGGACAGGGTGCCAATGAAAAACACACTCATAAAGAAATAACTTGGAATCACTAGTTAGTCTAACCTACGCATCTTTAGGAATGTGGGGGAAAAACTGACTTGTAGGAGTATAACCCACAAATACATGAAGAAAACATGTAGACTCCACATGGATAAGTACCAGGCGTGAAATTTGTTACTGGGTCTGTGGAGCACTGAAAATTAATTATCCAGAGAACAGCTAACATATATGTGAGGAGAACTGTCAAACTTCACCTGATGGCCCCTATTTGGAATTTAGAGGATGTACTGTTACTGTAAGGCAGCAGTATTAACCAATGCAACACCGCCCAATGAGTAAAGATCTACTTTTAGATTTATAGTACACTTTGTATTTAGGGTTGTTAGCAGCTTAATTAACGCTGTTACCTCAGAGATCCAGCAACCTCAGTTTGAGTCCAGACTGCATTTGTTTGCTATATTTGTTTCTAACCTTCACTTAGGTTTACCACATCTCTGAATGCCATCAGCTGATAAGAGGAATGGATGTCTTTACTACTAGGCACTGTTTTGGATAATCACAAGATTAAGTGGTGAGCTTATGAAGCCAATTATAAATACTTTTAAAAATCCACACTAATAAAGATTTGTTTACTCTAAAACTCTTCTAAGTGTTTGACTGTAATTCTTTGTGTCTAAATCTGCTGTTTCTCCATTTTTCTTGATGCCTAATGCTGAGTCTGACCTATCTGTAAACAGGACAGGACCCACTATGTTCTGTAGGTCTGTAGAATGCTGTTACAAAAACTGGTGTCCTCTTGTTGTAAGTGTGTGTGCGTGGAATAAAAAGACTCAGAATAAATCAGATAGCTAATAAATATTAAGATTACATAGAAGATTATGATGTTGGAGTACAACATAAAGATGACATTGATCCACAGCACAGTAACATTTAGGTGTAAACCAACAGCACAGATAAGTTACAATGCAGGACAAATAGTATAATGATTCTATATTTTTTCTATGTATTTCCATACTGAACAGGTTTTCCATTCCTAATGAATAATGCCAGTCAATCAAATTAAATGGCTGCAGGGAAAACAAGTTGAGCAGAAGCTGAGGAAATGACAGAAGACCATTGGAAGAATCCTGTCTTGGCATAAGAAAATATTTAAAGTGAATTTCACTTTCTGTGAGTCATTTTCATCAGCTATGAAAATGTGCAGTTTTCTACACCTACACAAATTATACCAGAAAGACATACCACTTTGAAACTTGATTTTCTAATATTTCAGAAAATAAAATGGGCTGGGACTGATCAGCATTTGTAATCTCTGAAAAAATGTTTTTGGAAGTGACTACTATTGGTCAGTAGAGTAGCACTCATGACATTGAAATATAAGTTTAAATTGCCTTATGCCATAGTGAAAATATTGATATACTGAGCTGCTGTTAAATTATACTGATTAGATCCCATTAAAGAAATCATGACACTAAAATATCTGTCAGAACATTCAGGCCACATAAATTTCTTGGGCTTGTTGAGTTGTGCGCAGAGTGTGCCTATCCTTCCTATGTTTAAGAAACCCATGTAAACACAGTTCAAGGACAACTTATTAGATTGACTGAAATCTTTAAATGATTCATTTTTGTATATGTCTGCTTAGGTGTGCCCTGTGTCTCAATGGCATCCTACCTAAAGTTGGCTCCCGTCATGTACACTTTGTGCCCTTGGACTGATTATGGAGCCAGCGCATGGTGACATGTTGCATGTTGATTAGACATGAAAGCAACAATTTCACTGAACTCTGCACACATGATAATAAACCTAAATGTAAATCATTCAGAATGACATGGTAACTTTTCATCACACCAACTTTCCTGCAATGCAGCAAGGATGTCACATTTTCCCAGGCTAAAGAGGTAAATTTTCTTCCATGGTAAGTAACCTGCACAAAATAAAGGCTATATAGTATAACTACTTATTCTGTGAATTGATTGATTGTGACAGAGGATATAACACCAAGGCTGTTAAGCCTCCTTACTCAGTGAGTCCATCCTTAAGTAGCTTCTGCTGCAAGGTGGCCTAATATTCCCTTTATTAAGGTCATTTGACTTAAAGTAAGGGATCATCCTGAAATGTGCACCTCAAGTACCCAGAGTACCCATGACTCAACATTTCCTCCTTAACAGGGTTGAGCATGATCTGATGGCCTCATTGTTCATCACCATGCTTCTCTCAAACTTTAAGCCCAAGGAAAATCCACTGGGAATGAATGGCTCAACAATCCACCTTTAATTTAGTGTTAGTAATTGTGCGTCTGCCATCCACTAACAATTCCCATCTTGTAGTGATCTTTAGACTTTTAGTGGCCCCCACACTTTGTTATTGTATAATAGCTTGTAAAAATATATATGTACTGTATATGCATGTACTATATAAATAAACATGTAATTATGGTTTCTTAAAAATTTAAAATTGTAACATTTGTATACGATGGAAAATAAATAATATTTTTGAAAACTAAAGAAATGGAAAAAATGAATTATTTTCCAACTTTCTTTTGAATTTCTTCTCTTCAATAATGTGCCAGTTAAACGGGGTTAACTGGCTACTGCCTCAACTCTTCATCTGTATTTTCAGATTTTGCTACAGCATTTCCTATATATCTATAATTTATGTTCAATTCCAGGGTGGCAGAAGTTGTTGGCTATAAACCTAAAGAGTAAGATCCTTAAAATGTAGTGGGACCCTCCTTAAATCACTAAAGCTAGGACAATCCAGTTGCATCTGAATCTTTGACCAGGTGCTAGGATCAAGGATGTCTTAACCTTTGTATGCAATAAATCTGTACTTTAGCCATTCAGGAAAATTTCCATGTCAGTTTTTAGTACTAGAGTGTTGTACCATGTTAGCCATTATTAATGTAGTTAGAAGTCAAGCAAAATTACACCTTTTATTGGCTAAAATAACTAAAAAAAGATTACAATATAAATAAAATAAATTCTTTGCATTTATATAGCACTTTTCTCACTACTCAAAGTGCTGAGCAATTGCAGGTTAAGGGCCTTGCTCAAGGGCCCAACAGAGCAGAGTCCCTTTTGGCATTTATGGGATTCGAATCGGCAACCTTCCAATTGCCAGTGTAGATCCCTAGCCTCAGAGCCACCACTCCGCATACAATATGCAAGCTTTCGATGCACCTTGGGCCCCTTTCTTAGGCAAGATCTAATAAAAGGTGTCATTTTGCTTCTCACTACATGTCAGTTTTTGAAAATTTTGGATATTGTTGCATTGTTGTTCATTGTTTTTATCATTTTTCTGACAATGCCATTTTGTTTAATTTTTTGGGGTGATCACCACCATTTTGTGTTGAGTTCTGCATGGCCTTGAATATACTGAATTGCTTACAGTCATATGATACTGAAGTCATTTGACATGCTGAATTATCTTGTTCCACTATTTAAGATGGTGGAATGCAACTTTCAGTATCCAAGCACTGAATTTCATTCCTATATTTTTTCACAATCATTTTTTACTAGTGTAGAGGAAGCTAAAAGGTGTTTCCATGAAGTATTAATGTTAGGACTTGCTTTTTTTATCAACATTTTGATATTTTATTATGGGAGTGGTGATTCTGTGATTATGTCAATCTCATGAGCTCATGCCATATCCTGGTCTTTTTTTACTTGGTGTAATACTCCCCTATGCACCTCTCCCTCACTATAACTAATTCTCAGTTATAAAAGATCACATATTTGCATGTTGAATCAACAAGAAGTTGCCTGTTTTGTAAAATCATTATAACTGATCTAAATTATGCATTATACAGTACTACTGTCTAGAGTATCTTACAGACATTAAATTTCACTACTACTACTATTAAGACTACTTGAATAATATTGTATGGTGTCCAGCATATTGAATGTTTCTAAATAGTGTTTGTTAATGAAAGTTAACTTTGGCTTTGCAGTTCATTTAAAGTGCACTGGAAATTCAATTTCAAATTTAGTTTAATTTTATGTTTATAAATTTTATCTAGAATCATGGGTTTGAATCCATGGGTTTCAATCCATCACCTGAATGTTGTTAATGCATAGTCTGTATCTTCTCTCTGTATATATAGGTTTTCTTCCTGCTAGGCCCTATGATGGACTGATGTCCTGTCCAGGACTGTTTCCAGCCCTGTTTTCAGTCATGCCAGGATAGGCCCTGACACCTGAGCTGCTGATTTGGATTTAATGTGTTTGAGAATGACTGATTGATTGACATTTCAATGTGAGACTAAGGAAGCGTCTACGTAATCAATAGGCCAAGTCTGAACAATATGAAAAAGATGGCTAACAAGAAAGAGTATAGAATACAGAGGGACCACTATGCACTACTTTTCCAAGTACTCATGAAATAGACAGTCCAGATGGTCCAGCTTCTTAAAATGCAACTTACAATTTGGAAAGTTTTAAATGTGCTGATATTTCAGTTTTAGGGGATAGTGTGTCAAATTCCTTATTATTTTTGTTGGATTACAACACGGCCTATCTTCATCATCTTCAAATGTTTCATAGCTTTTACCAAACTTGTTTGGTAAAATATACCATTTTGTATGAATTGTTAATATTAGAAACTAAACTATAGAGGTGCAATTTTTGCCAAGTAATGAGGACTGTTGGAATAAGAACCTATAAAGGAGTAGGCATCAAGTTTTCAAGAGAGTAGGTGGAATGTAGGGTTGGCTACAATGGTGTTACAAAAGCAAAATATCAAGGGAGCTCTAGGAAAAAATCAAACATAAAACATTAATTTTTCACAGAAATGAATTAATATATTAAAACTGAAGCCAGAAAAAACATGAAAAACTAAAGTAAATAAAATGAATGTTCAACATTTAGACAACACGTTATTATTTTTCTACACTGCATTTAAGTTTGCTGTGTTTACTGATTTATCTTGTGATGTCGAACTCTGAGAGTTTAATGGAGTAAATAGTTGTACTCACACTATTGATGACATATTCATTGAAATGAGAAAGAAATTACTGAAATAATTATATTAAATAATCACATGGCTGATTAATCAATACTTATCTGTTTATGATGTGGTCTTTCTTAAGAAATTGAAACTATATACTTTTCCTGGAGTATAATTGAACTTGATGACAATTAAGCAACTAGCGATAAAGAATGATGTTTACTTAATTTAAGACATTATTGACTGAATAAAAAATTTCTAAACAAAAATATGCATGCTTTTGTTTGAAATGAGAACTCAGTTATTGAGTTACCACTGAATTAATTAAACAAAGACATTCAAGTTAAGTAAATTTACATTGCTAAATTGGCCCTAGTGTTTGCTTATGTGCTTATATGTGTGTGTGTGTGTGTGTGTGTGTTCAATTTGCGATGGACTGGTGCCCTGTCTCAGTATTGTTCCTGCCTGCTTATGATTGCTGGAATAAGCTCCTGCTGACCCACGACCCATCCCTTGACAAGCGTGTTGGAAAGATGGATAGACATCCTGCCCTGATAATTTGGCACTGCTGTAATCCAAGACTGAAATTAGCAGGAAACTATTCAAGAAATTATCTTAAATGAGTTAATCATTTTGACCCAGCTTTGGATAAATTGTATTATTTGAGTTAATGGAATGCACACCTTTACTAGATCTAAGATGGAAGAAAATTGACACAATTTCTACCACACTGTAAAAGCTGTGTGGAAAAGTGACAGTGCTCTTGAAAAATATTTCAGCCACGCAATAAACGATGTTATGTGACAAAAGACTCAAATGAAACAGAAAAAATGCAAAGGCCTGTATTGTGCCATATTTTAACATACATTGAATTCTTGATGAACTTAGGACTTGTGTATGATTAACTCCCTGAAATGACTGAATTCTGGCAGAAGTCACAGAAAGCAAAAGATGGCTTTATCTGATTCAGACAGTGCAATCAAAAGAACCATACAACATGTTGAATCTACATACATTATTCCAGAAGAAAACACTGAAGAAACAGCTAAAGCTGCTCAAGACATGAAATTTAAAAAACAGTGATTTACACAGCAACTCAAACTAGGAGGCTTGTGAACAACCTACACAACTGATTGGCAGAAAGTGTGAAGAGGCTGTTTCATGAAAGTTTTACCTCTAAATATGACAACCAACTAATAAACATTATGGGAGATATGAAGGTTTTGTATAAGGAAAATTGGCCTTTAGAAGTAAATGTCAGCTATGGGGTGAAAGAATTTCACACTTGTGTTTCATTGTTATAAGAAAAGAAAATACATAAATGCTTTCTGTGACTACATTGGCAGCAGTAATGTACCCAAGGATTTAAGGACCCTGCTATAGATTACTGGTACCATCCTACATTTTAAAATCTGAATGTGAGAGATCATTTAGAATCATGAATGAAATAATAACCGACATTTGAAATGCTCTTCTTGTGGACCATGCAAATAGAATTATTTTTATTGGTGGTACTGGACTCCTCTCAAGGAATTAATTTCAGTTGCTTACTTTAAGCCATGATTTTGAGCAGAAGCTGTGAGAGTGCTTGCTCAAATAAAAGAGAATTAAAAGCAGCTCTCAATATTTTGCTGTCTATGGGGATTGTTAGACTAAAATGTTGATGAAGTTACTTGACTTTACGTAGCATATTATAGCCATTACAGTGTCAGATATACAACATGTGTGTCTGTTTCTGCTGCTTTGTGAATTGTAAGCTCTTCAACTATGCAAAATCTGTAATCTATCCCCTTTACATTCTGTTATTGTTTGTGGTTTGTCAGTTTACAGGTCTGCTAGCAACTCCTTGTGTAATATTGACCTTCCCAATGTGTGTATCATTTGAGGTGTATTTATTAATAATGTTTAATGTTATCTGTTTTCAACACAATCTTCAAATTTTATTTACATATTGTAAGACTGTTGTAAAATGTAATGCTTGATTGCATAGTAAGTTGTGATACATTGTTTAAACAATGTGTTTTAATGATAGCTCTACAGTGAGTGATTCATTTTCCTAATTTTATAATTAAGACTTGCCTATCAAGTTCTTAAACAACTACTCTCATTGTAGTTTATCATCTCACCACGAGCCATACATTTTTATAAACCAATGGCACGACAAACTCTAAAATTCAAATTGAAACCTGTCATCTATGTTTCTGACAATATCACTGTTAGCTGCTCTACAATTTACAAAACAATTTAAATATGATCTCTCTAAGATGGAAAATGCTAATTTTTGTTTTGGGGCTAAATTTTCACTTGAGGTGAACCACTGTTCTGGTTACATATATGGCTAAAGCAAGTCATGTGTCTAATTGATGTACAGTATTCACATACAGTGGTTGTATGTTCTGCCATCACAAGATGTGCCAGGTGATTAAAACTAGTACACTAAACCACCTATAAGGTGATATGTACAACATCAAGTTCAAGGCAATGTCTGCGTAATTTACTTCATAGCATGATAAATTAGTCAAATCTGAAATATAGGACTACAAGACACTTCTGAAGAATAAGTCAAGACACCTAAATTGGGGCTGATATACTAGACTCTCCTGGGAATGTCTTGTCACCCTATATATAACAACAACATTTATTTCTATAGCACATTTTCATACAAAGGACGTAACTCAAAGTAATTTTGGGATGTCAAAGAAATACTTTACAAAAAAGGAAAAACAAATTAAAATTAGATAAGAATATTAATGAAGAAATAACTTGCAAAAAATCAATAAGCACTTATGTATGATAGATATACAGTATGTTGTATAATTAATAGAAAAGTAGAGTTCTTATGTATAGTGTCATTTTCTCTCATTTGTCTCAAAAGATAACACCTAATGATAAAACAGATGGCCGGGGTGGAAAGAAAAATAAAAAAAAAGAAAAGTCCAGAGGCATGAAGCTGGAGAACAATCTACAGGGGTCTTGCATTTAATTAGAGCCTGTTGTGTCAGCTCTCAGCATCATCATATATTGGTACTGTTACACTAAAGGTGGGCTCCCCCATATATTTTTGGCCAAGTAAGGCAGTGATAATAACAATTCACTATCAAACCACCTTTGTGCTTTTTTATGTTTTCAGGCCTAGTAAACCATACTCTGTTTTTGTCCCCAAATCCACTTATCTATTATAAAAACTGCTTAATCTAGACAGATATACAGCAGTTTTTGGACTCCATCCTGGCAACCTTGGGCACAAGGCAAAATGAAGTTTCCAACCATCACAGGGAACATTGGCACACCATAGGTCTATTTTATATCTATGGGGAAACCAGAAGGAAAATCAGAATAATTTGACAAAAGTATATACATACAAGGGATGGTACATGGGCTAGAATTTAATCTCAGGACTCTGTAGCTGTGAGATGGCAGTAGGCCTACTTGCCACATGTGTCAAAATGCAACCCTTACTAAGTCAAAGTGAGTAAATCTGGTGGAGGCTGCAAAGTGCACTCCATTACATATGCTCTTTAAAAATACAGCAATCTAAACAAGCTGCTGGAGCCACCAGGGATACAATACAGACAGACAGACAGACAGACAGGCAGATAGATAGGTAGTTGTGTACCCAGGGTGAAATTTGGCTTTTTACAGAACCTCAATAAATAAATCAATAAAAAATAGTATATTAAGACAAACAGCAGACCTTGCTCAAATGTATACCAGTATGTCTGAAAAAAGAAAACGCAGTTTTCTGGCATTTACGGTTGCAGTGAGACTTTACACAGGCATAATTGAAAGAGCTTCTGGATATAACATAACATTAGTTTTATTCTTACATGATTAACTATATCAAGTAAAGTTCATAGCTTAGTAGTTTTTAATCATATCATGGTATATTGTGTTTCTTTTTAGAACTTACGAATATTGGTATTACTTTAAGATTTTTGAATAGCCGTACAGTAGTATCTACTTTATTATTCTGCGCGTTTCCGACCTTGAGGAAAGTTATCGCGCGTAGCGTTGCAAGAAAAAAAAATACATTTCCCAGAATGCATTCCGGTTCAACGCATGCTCATAACAGTCAGTCGCCTGCTATGACCTTCGAGTATAAAAGAAAAGGGTGAGGAGTCAGAGTTCGTCAGAGAACAGGAACCCAATGATTCCCATATGTCCAGTAGTCTCCTTCACCTATGGTGAGTAAAACTATTAAAAAATACTGTATATAGGCTTCATGGTGTGGTAAAAAGGGAAGATAGCCTTAGTAAAAGCCTTTTGGGGAACAAAGATGGCCGGAAAACCGGTAATGGAAACATATCTCCATGTATATTTTACACGGTGTTTCGTGAGGGTGTTAGTAACGACAAGCCGACAAATACTCAACCTCCATGTCTCTGTCTCTCTGCAGTGCCCAGCCGGCTAGGTGAAGATGCCAAAATGGCTACCAGCAACTACTTTGGATTTACCCATGGTGCTGCTGCTGCTCAGTATAGGTGAGGGGCATTTTTCTCTATATTTTGGGTGTGTTTACGTAAGAAGATTACGGCCCGGGCAAGTTGCATTAGCGATGCTGAGTAAGGACGCGAGCCGCGCTCTCGCTTGTTGTTCGCCCGGCGTGCTGATGGGGGCGGGGGAGATGAATCTGCAGTAAAATGGATTGTCACAGAGCCGTTCGCTTCCAGGCCGAGGCGATTGCAGCTGCTCGTCTGAAAGAAAACCGCTTGGCTTTGAATTCTGTAAAGATCTTGTTGGGTTTCATTTTCTTTCGTACAGCAATTTTGTTTTTTGTTCTCCCCTAGTTTGGATTATCTTGTATCTGATGCGATCAGTTACATGTTCAACTTAGGTGTTTTTCTGTGAATAGTGCTCTGTATAATGTTTTAAGTATACAAGCTGTTAACATGTTATGTGGAGCGTAAAAAATGGCATATAATGTCGACCGTAAAGACAGTCTGCAGCGTAAGGCCTATATTTGTAAAATAAAGATGATTTAGTCACTCGTGTATTTGTTTGAAACGCAATTTTGAGTCCTGGCATTATTAGCGAAGTGTTTTTGACAGTCTGAAAACGAAGTGCAACATATCGAATTGTTACGAATCGAACCTTTTGAATTGTAAACCTGATTTTACTCCTTGTATAATACCTGTATATATGAGTCCAGAGCACCGTTTGTTTCGGAAGAGTGCATGTTGTTTTTTTTATATTACTGGCAGAAGACTTAGATATCTGAAAATGCCAAGGGAGTCGGGGGATAAAAAGGGGTGACAGGAATATGCTGTGAGTGCCTGATAACCGCCAACCTCTCACTAGGTGGGAACAGAAAATGAGTGGATACGTCCAGGGAATGGCAGGAAATGTATGCATGCAGATGCTGCCTCGCAGCTTCGAGGACCTCGATTCGATTTCGGCCATAGTCAATTGTGTGATGTTTCTCCGTTACGGTAGGGTTTTCCATCCAACCAGTTTAGATTGTGTTAATTGGTTCAGTCCAGGTTGATGCTTTAGTATGTTCAGCCATGATTTGGCCATGTTTACTTCAGCCTCGCGTAATTTTGACGAAGTAAGCTTAACTTCCACCGTACTGTAACAATCCAGTATACATGTCACTTGACGCTTTGGTAGGCCGTATTAGTGTTAAGTACTACGCCGAAGCAGCTGTACTTATTCGAGTATTTTTTCTATTAGAGTAAAATGTAACAAGTAGATTTTATTGCAGTTTCTGACCACACACAGTTAAAATGATAGTTTTAAAGAAATATGTTTGCATTCTTAACCATAAAGTTATATTGTTGTTGCTTTCATCTTTCTGTATGGTATTTTTTTTTTTTAATGTTTGTAAATGATTTAATAAATGAGGAATGTCAGTGTAGAGTGTTAAATATGTAAACAAAATTCAGAAAGGTTTTAAGGTCAAGAAGTGTACCCTAGGGGATCTCTTGTGATCCTACAAATTCTTGAATGTTCAATTCTGGTGTTGTAGGCACAGAATACTATACTGTATGTGTGGTAGTGTGTTTTAATATATCTGAGAATGGTGTCAAACCAAATCGACATTGCTCCTTTACTCCTACAGTAAGCTGTACATTGTTTACCTCAAAGAATAAACTGACTATTATGGCAATGTTGGCCCTTATACAGTATTTTTGGTACCAGATCAGAAGGTTATGTGTGTATTTTTTTTGATAGACAATACTCAATTTTTGCACATAACATGGTTTTTAAAAGAAAAATTGCCAGAGTTTTCAGGAAGCTCATTAGCTGGTGTCGTTGTCACAACATATCAACCTTTTAAACTAAAAATGTACTTTGTATAAGCATGGATTCATAAAGAATAGTATGGTCATTGTGGACTATCTGATTTGTCTTGACACAGGCATATGCTAAATGTAATCCCTGAAATTTCCTGTCCAGCAACTAACACTAAAATACTGCTTGAAATCAGTACTACACAATGGAAATTCAGCCATTGTCTAATTGTTACATTAATTAGTAAATGCTAAGGTAATTGAGTATATGTTTAATCACAAACGCTCATTAATGTTGCTTTTGTAGCATTATTCTTTTCAAGTCAGATTTCAAATCACTTTTAGGTTTGTGATGTTTACTGCTGTAATTTTGGTTTGCATCAGAATATGGAGGAGACCGTAACTGGTTAATATGTACTGAAGAATAATAGACAAATCAATCGATTCAAAATTCAATTGTCACAATTCCCTGATGCTATTAATTTTTTCCAAATCTCTCCATTTTTACATTAGACGCAACATTGAGACTACCTTTCTGAAATCAATTTTATCAATTTATGATGATTATTTTAGAGTACGGGGCTTTCTTCCAAATGAAGAGACGTATCTGCGTGAATTAAAAAATTTTGTTTGGTGCAAGTGAAATCCTGCGAGAGAAATCCTTTCTCATTTGTGTAAATGCAATTGTCAGACACATTACTTGTAGAGCGAAAGAAACGATATTCACTCATGAGATACGTTGCGTTCTCACGATGTAATTCCAAACATGGAATCAAAATTCAATGTGTTATTGATGAAAAGGTAAATGCAGAAAGAGATCGAATATATGAACATGGATGATATGACAAAAGTGCGCAGCACAAGATGCAGCAGCAAGCCAGCAGCTGATTGAGCAAAGAGGAGGTAAAAAAAAAAAAAAAAGAAAAACTTTGTTTCCCATTGTATCGCCGTTTTAAGAGTGGGTTTCAGAGGAGTGACCGAGTCTCCTTGGGGTGCGTTCAGCGACAGGGGGTTGGCGAGCAAACACTAAACACTAAATTAATGTTCAATATATACTCAATAGCGGGTAGACTAAGAGAAAAATCGGCAACAGTTGTGTGAGATAAGTAGAAAAACCCGACCGGCAGTTTCTGAAAGAAAGTGGGGTGACTATTTTGGCATATATATAATAGATACTTTATTAATCCCAAGGGGAAATTCAAATAATATAATAATAAATAATAGGCCGGGCAATATGGATTTAAACTGATATTGTGATTGTTTTGACCCAGAATTTGACATTCAGCATTTCTTTGTGTTCTAAAAGCATCTGAAAGATTAAAGATTAGCACCATACTGACATGTTAATGCAGTTGAAAACTTGGAATATTCTTGTACTATATAGCCGTTTCTCCCCCCAAAATAAATGATTTCATGAATAGCTAGCTGTGCCTCAAAGAAATGATCATAAGTAGTACTGGACGGTATGACCAAAATTCTATATCACGGTATTTTTCAAAATTATACCGGTTTCATGGTATTAAATGGTATTTTTTTTTTTCCCCATGCATGAGTGCATGTTAACCACATTTTCCACTGTAATTACTGCAGTAGACTGGCTAAGAATAAGAAATTGCACTGTCATGAGAATTATACATTGTACAAAAAACATTTTAATGTGCACACAAGTATTAATACAGGTTTGCATGGCCCCATTAAGTGATAGTTTTCAAGGGGGTGGCACTAATGAAGAGAAGGAATCGCATTGCATGACAGTTGCGGTCAAAATATAGAACCTTTTTATTGAACCAATTTTGCAAACAACTTAAACTAAAATTTTGACAACCTATTTTCAACCATCCAAAGAGGCATTTACCCATCCATCCTCTTCTGCTTATCTGAGGTCGGGTCGTAGGGGCAGCAGCTTGAGCAGAGATGCCCAGACTTCCTTCTCCCCGGCCACTACTTCTAGCTATTCCAGGGGAATCCCTAGACGTTCCCAGGCCAGCCGGGAGACACTCTCTCTCTCTCTCGCCAGGGAAGCATCCTGATCAGATGCCCGAGCCACCTCCTCTGACTCCTCTCGAAGCGGAGGAGCTGCGACTCTACTCTGAGCGCCTCCCGGATGAGTGAGCTTCTCACCCTATCTTTAAAGGAAAGCCCAGACACCCTGCGGAGGAAACTCATTTCAGTCACTTGTATTCACAATTTTGTTCTTTCGGTCACTACCCATAGTTAATGACCATAGGTGAGGATAGAAACATAGATCGACTGGTAAACTGAGAGCTTTGCCTTACGGCTCAGCTCCTTTTTCACCACGACAGGCCGATGCAGAGCCCGCATCACTGCAGACGCCGCACCGATCCGTCTGTCGATCTTACGCTCCATTCATCACTCACTCGTGAACAAGACCCCGAGATACTTGAACTCCTCCACTTGGGGCGGGATCTTGCTCCCAACCCTGAGAGGGCACTCCACCCTTTTCTGACTGAGGACCATGGTCTCGGATTTAGAGGTGCAGATTTCCATCCCAGCTGCTTCACACTTGGCTACGAACCGATTCAGAGAGAGCTGAAGATCACGGCCTGATGAAGCAAACAGGACAACATCTGCAAAAAGCAGTAACCCAGTCCTGAGTCCACCAAACTGGACCCTCTCAACACCCTGGCTGTGCCTAGAAATTCTGTCCATAAAAGTTATAAATAGAATCGGTGACAAAGGGCAGCCCTGGCGGAGTCCAGCTCTCACTGGAAATGGGTTCGACTTACTGCCGGCAATGCGGACCAAGCTCTGACACCGGTTGTACAAGGACCGAACAGCCCTTATCAGGGGGTCCGGTACCCCATACTCCTGGAGCACCCCCCACAGGATTCCCCGGGGGACACGGTCGAACGCCTTTTCCAAGTCCACAAAATACATGTAGACTGGTTGGACAAACTCCCATGCACCCTCCAGGACCCTTCAAAGGGTGTAGAGCTGGTCCACTGTTCTGCGACCAGGATGAAAACTCATTGTTCCTCCTGAATCCAAGGTTCGACTATCCAACTGACCCTCCTCTCCAGAACCCCCAAATAGACTTTTCCAGGGAGGCTGAGGAGTGTGATCCCTCTGTAGTTGGAACACACCCTCCGGTCTGCCAACCCAGAGGTGATGTTGCAGAAACGTGTCAACCAAGACAGTCCTACAACATCCAGAGCCTTGAACTCCGGGCGTATCTCATCCACCCCCCGGGACCCTGCCACCAAGGAGTTTTTTGATCACCTCAGTCCCAGACATGGGGGAGCCCACTTCCGAGTCCCCAGGCTCTGCTTCCTCATTGGAAGGCATGTTAGTGGGATTGAGGAGGTCTTCGAAGTACTCCCGCCCCACCACCCCTCAACGTCCTGAGTCGAGGTCAGCAGCGCACCATCCTCACCATATACAGTGTTGACACTGCACTGCTTCCCCCTCCTGAGACACCGGACGGTGGACCAGAATCTCCTTGAAGCCGTCCGAAAGTCGTTCTCCATGGCCTCCCCAAACTCTTCCCACGCCCGAGTTTTTGCCTCCGCAACCACCGAAGCCTCATTCCGCTTGGCCTGCTGGTACCTATTAGCTGCCTCTAGAGTCCCACAGGACAAAAGGGGCCGGTAGGACTCCTCCTTCAGTTTGACGGCATCCCTTACCGCCGGTGTCTACCAACGAGTTTGGGGATTGCTGCCACGACAGGCGCCGGCCACCTTACAGCCATAGCTCCGGTCAGCCACCTCAACAATAGAGGCACAGAACATGGCCCATTCGGACTCTTATGTCCCCCACCTCCCTTGGGATGTGGTCGAAGTTCTACCGGAGGTGTGAGTTGAAGTTACTTCTGACAGGGGACTCAGCCAGACGTTCCCAGCAGACCCTCACAACACATTTGGGCCTACCAGGCATTACTGGCATCCTCCCCCACCATTGAAGCCTACTGTCCACCAGGTGGTGATCAGTTGACCGCTCCACCCCTCTCTTCACATGTGGCCACAAGTCCGACGACACGACCACAAAGTCGATCATCAAACTGAGGCCTAGGGTGTCCTGGGGCCCATTCCTCCCAACCATGCCCTTCCAGGTTTCACTGTCATTGCCTACGTGAGCATTGAGGTCTCCCAGCAGTACGAGGGAGTCCCCAGAAGGTATGCCCTCTAGCACCCCTTCCAGGGACTGCAAAAAGGATGGGTACTCCAGACTGCTGTTCAGTGCTTACGCACAAACAGTTAGGACCCGTTCTCTCCCCCCACCCAAGGCGGTGGGAGGCCACCCTCTCGTCTGTCGGGGTAAACCCCAATGAACAGGCTAGGGTCCAGGTTGGGGGGCAATAAGTATGCCCACACCTGCTCGGCGCCTCTCACCAGGGGCAACTCCAGAGTGGTAGAGTGTCCAGCCCCTTTCAAGGAGATTGGTTCTAGAGTCCACGGTGTGCGTCGAGGTGAGCCCAACTATATCTAGCCGGAACCTCTCGACCTCGCGCACTAGCTCGGGCTCCTTCCCCTTCAGAGAGGTGACATTCCATGTCCCAAGAGCCAAAGAGGCATTTAGACTTAGTAAAATATCCAGAGGTGCTTGTCAAAAGTTGTATTGCACTGAACATGTCTTAGAAACGGAATAAATAGTAAATATTTTTTGTAAACCAACTACACTTTCTGTTGATGTTAACAATCTCTGTCCACTGACACGTTAAAGTGACTTTTTAAACAACTTTACCATCCTTAAACTGCATAATATTTAAACTAATAAATAACAATAAATAATAGTGCAACTTCCAGTAATAATACTATTACTTCAAGCCCAGGTACATTACACAGTATTCACTAAATAAAAATAAAATTAAACAAGTGCAACTTGATGACATCTTTACCAACTGAAACATAATTAAAGCAAATTGCATTAATATGGACCTTGCTTCAACCTAAGCTATATACATAAATAATAAAACTGCAACTTGCATTTATAATGCTATTTTGTGGTAGCCCTACGGAATCGTGTTAGGGCCACAGTGAAGAAAAAAAAATATGGACACAGGGAAGAAAAAAAAAAAAAAACTGTCGAGAATAAAGTCGACATATTGACTTTATTCTCGACATTTCCACTTTAATCTCGGCGCTTATGTCGAGGTTAAAGTTGACATTTCCATTTTATTCTCAGCTTATTTTGTCATTAAAGTAGAATGTTATAAACTAAACTTCATCCTAAAATGTTTCATTTACTAGATTTTCTTAAACCCCGTCATAAGTTAATGTAGCACATTAAATGCTTTGTGTGAAGTGTTCCCTGACCCAGTTGTTAATTGCTACACACTTCTTAAATTGACTTCCTCTACACTAAGAGTCGGCCCAGGCAGCGATTGCTGCACAGAATATATTGAATTCATGATATTCCTGCTCTCTGAACATTTAGAATGCTAAGATAAATATTTGATATTTTCAGGATGAAATGCATTAAAGCAAGTATTAAACATGCACGGTAGTGTGGCGGTAGTGCTGCTTCCTTGCAGTAAGTGGTCCCCAGGTGGATGTTCAGTGTAGAGAACTTTGTGGCAGGTGTGATGAGGCTCCAAAAAACTGGATATATCAATGGATATCACACAGGTTTAACTTAAATATTGTGTAAATGTTGGGTTCGTGATCTGGTGGTCGGAGACACAAACGCAATTCAATGAATGTTCATCTGAGTGGGCTTTATTGCATGCGTGCTGTCTCTGTCTGACGTACCAAACCCCTAGTTCCTATCCTATCCTTTTTCTTTCTCCACATAACCAATCGCCACACGATAAACGTCTTTGTGAAATTAAAACTAGTTATAAACTTAGACCACAGTGTTCAGAAAAAAAACAGTCTTCGTTATACATGTTAATTATGCCATCCATTTAGGGTTGCGCCCATCCCAGCAAGCATTGTGTGTGAGGCAGGAACAAATCCTGAATGGGGTGCCAGCACATCGCAGGGTGAATATGAGCAGTATATACACTAGCAGGGTTAATATAGCATAACGCAACCCCACATCCTACATGACTTTGAAAGGAAACTGAAGCACGCTGAGTAAACCCACCAGAAAAACATGCAAATTCAAAGCAGGGACCCCTTTGCTGTGAGGCAGCAGTGCAA
The DNA here is from genome assembly GCA_026402145.1 of Polypterus bichir lapradei. Classification (NCBI taxonomy): domain Eukaryota; kingdom Metazoa; phylum Chordata; class Cladistia; order Polypteriformes; family Polypteridae; genus Polypterus; species Polypterus bichir. Next base: position 37,036,039 of record JANRMT010062835.1, read on the forward strand.
CCTCCACACTACTGTGCCCCCACATGATTAATACATGCTTTAATGCATTTCATCATAAAAATTATATCAAGTACTTGTCTTACCATTGTAAATGTGCAGGGAGCAGGAATATCATTAAATTAATGTATTCTGTGTTCTGCCTGCGCCTCATCTTAGTGCAAGAGGAAGTCGGTTTAAGAAGCACGTAGCGATTAACATGGCTTGGGGAACACTTGACACAAAGCATTTAATATGCTACATAACTTACGACGGGGTTTGAGAAAATCTATGAAATTAAATACTCATTTTAAGATGAAGTTTAGTGAACAGACATGACTCCTTTTTCCAGCAAAGGTTCTTCTGTGTCATCAAGTTCAACTTTGTCTGCTACAGCTTCAGTTTCGGAATGTTCTCTGTCCATTTTCACCGCGCAATACCTCCACTACCGCATGTACTCCATTACATACCTGTGTAGCGGTTTAGCAGTGAAAAAGAGCCTCCGCGCAACACCTCCACTAACGCTTGTACTCCATTGTATGTGTTTAGAAGTATAGCAGTGAAAAAGGTCCCCCTTAAACAGTTTCCTGCTGCGCCACGTTCCGAACATTGTTTAGGCAATTTAAACCGGTGTTGCGGTATAAGAAATCCATATCATAACAAAAATAAAGGTTTTCGGTATGAACTGGTATACCGCCCAGCCCTAATCATAAAACAAAAATAGTTTTGGGGAAAGCATATCTCCTCTACTTATATTTGACTTTCCATTGTACTTATTGCATTCAACACCTTGAATGTGCTCTTGGCTCCCTCCCTCTTTTTAAAAATGTAGTTAAAGACAAAGCAATTGATTCATTACTGCACTAATCACAACATAATACATATGTTCTCTCTCTAAAAAATAAAGCTTACATTACGGCACTAATTACATAGTACATGTTCATATGTATGTTATACATGGATTGTTTCATGATTTAATTAGTTGTAATGCTTCTAGACCATGTATTTGCATTTATGTTCTTTTCTTGACTGTGACTATCTGTATGATATGTGGGGGTTATTGTTTAACATTCACAAGCATTGCGACCTTGATTTCCAAATGAAATGCAAAATTTACTTTCATCTGAAAAGAGGACTTTGGACCACTGAGCGACAGTCCAGCCCATTTTTCTCCTTAACCCAGGTAAGGCGCTTCTGATGTTGTCTCTGGTTCAGGAGTGGCTTGACACAAGGAATGTGACAGTTGTAGCTCATGTTGTGGATACATCTGTGTGTGGTGGCTCTTGAAGCACTGATTCCAGCTGCAATTCACTCCTTGTGAATCTCCCCCAAATTTTTGAATGAGCTGTACTTCACAATCCTCTCAAGGCTGAGGTTATCCCTGTTGCTTGTGCACCTTTTTCTGCCACTTTTTTTTTTTTTTCCTTCCACTCAACTTTCCATTAATATGCTTGGATACAGCACTCTGTGAACAGCCAGCTTCTTTAGCAATGACCTTTTAAGGAGGGTTTTAATGACTGTCTTCTGGACAACTGTCAAATCGGCAGTCTTCCCCATGATTGTGTGGCCTACTGAACCAGACTGAGAGACAGTTTTGACATGCTTACAGCAATCACCATGAACATACTCAACTATGTACAATGCCATTGCAGTGACAAATACAAATTGCCACCTGCAAAAAAGCAATTGCGTAAATGCCAAACATCTGACAAATTTATTCGCAGCACTGCTTCCACATTCAAGTGCAAGGGCCAAAAAACAAGTTGTATTGGTGTTTTTACTGCGAAGTACACAAGACCATTTTAAGTCATTGAGAATAATGGGTTTCGGCTGCTCATGAACACGATAGAGCTGAAGTACAGCATACCCTCATGCCTGCACTTCAGTGGCACTGTATTACAGGACCTGTACAATGAGTCTAAGATATATGTGAAGGAATCCCTAAAAGAGGTACAAAGCATTGCAGTTCTAGGGCAAACCAAAGTTATATCACAGTCCTTGCTGACACCAGCAACTGGGAAATGTGCTTCATACTCTACCTGTTTTTTTTTTTTTTTTTTGAAACCCACTCTGGATGTAACATTGCTGAGGTGCGGCCATGGCATTGTGTGTGTGTGTGTGTGTGTATGTATATATGTGTATGTACAGTGTGTATATGTGTATAGTTTGCTAAATTATGGTGCTGCATTACATGCTTGCAAGCACATGTGACATTTAGCATGTGTGTTTACAAAAAATGGTTGCAAAGACACACAAGTCCCCGTCCAAGCTGAGTGTGAAGGAAATCAAAAACCTAGCAAGAATGCAGCAATGAATCTCACAGCACAACAGAAAGGTGAGTTGCTCATTCAGAGTCAAAAGATAGGAGCTGGATGGAAAAGCAAAAAGTTAGACTTGCTGGGTATCAGGCTTCAAATGGCTTGTATTCAATCTGGAGGAAGATTTGATAATGTGCAAGTACTGTTGCAGCAAGGCTAGTTTAGCCAGTCAAACGCTTTGTGGCAGGATCACACAGTTTCAACCGTGAAAATCAAACCGCACACTCCTAACATCAAGTGACATGCAGCAGGCTGTGACGGTGTGTTGGCTGCAAGCAAATATGCCAAAGAATCTATGGTTGTGAAAGGTTTCCAGACATAAATAAGAATAATGATGCAAACAATATAAATCTTCACTTAAAATAAACTTGGCATAATACTTGGCAACAAAAGAACAGTGTTTCACACAAATAAAACCACTTGTTTTTCTGCAAAAGGAAAATAGACTGGACGTTTCCCTCCAATATGTCATTCATGTTTGTTGTGCTGAAATTTTAGACAATATTAAATACATTTAAAAAGTCATGATGGTGCAACTGGAATGTTGTGGTGGTCAGCTATTTACATGATGCTTTGCCAGTCTGTTTCATAGAAACTGAAAAAAAAAGTTCAAGTGTTTGTTTAATGTGATTGTGAATACATAAGCCAAATTGCGAGTTTAGTTAATTTTATTGAAAACTGTTGTTTTTAAGGAAACTTTGTGTGTGTTAATTGCAACCAGAGCCAGAAGTGCTACTTACTAAGCATGTTATTTCTATTTTGCTATTTTCAATTTATTATTCCAGTGTATAAAAACCTGTATTTTGTGTAAAGTATCTATAAGTAGTTAGAAAATTTTACATAGACCTGTTTACTTGGTGAAAGGTTTCATGTAATGCACTTTGTGTTTAATTTCAAATGAATTTTTTTTTGCAATCCACCTAATTGATTGATCAACAAAATAATGGGTTATCAATATCATTAGTTGTAGTCCTATTTTTCAGCATTTAAAATTAAAAAAAAAAAAAAAGTGCATATGATCTTGTCTGCACCAGCTTGGAAGCTTGCAGTGTTAGAAAGTTACCATGTTATTACTGTTATTTTTTTTGGACTTTTTTGTGTTATAATCATAGGCACAAGTTTCATACATGATCATGAAAAACTTGTTTCTCTAAATGTTTTAGGTTGAGAGTCTTCTTGAAACTTTGAATGAGTGTGATGCTTCATTTCCAAAGTCAACATTCTGGAGACCAAACATGCACAGGCTATACTATATTTAATTCTTCATGGTGAATTGACCCATAGTAAATCCTAAAACTAATAGTCCATTTCACAAATCATTATTCTTCCCCAATATGATCCACACTATGGTGGTAATTTCCCCCTCCCCCCCGCCATCAATGTAAAAAGGTCTTTCAGGCTTTGAGTATGTATGAGAGATTTCATAATTGATAAAGGAATTGTGCAGCCCACTATTTAATTGTAGCATATTAAGCAGATTAACAGGCCTAGAGTGAGACTTGTTTTGTTGTCTAGTTTATTAATTCAGTGATGATATAATTGTTGTATTTGGTGTCTATGTTGACTTGATTCTGAAATAAACAATTAAGGCATATTAATTAGAAACTTGCAATTCAAATATTTGAGTACACAGGGAGAGAACCATCCTCTTAAGTGTTTTACCCAAAAAGATTACAGATGTTGAGATTGGTTTATCGTTCACGGTTTTGGTTTGACTGATAAGTTAATACTATGTGATAGTGTTCTCCACATTGATGTTGCTCATCGTGGAGCTGCCATCTCTGTAGGTGGTCCTTGTGGAAAACAAACTTTACAAGCATGAGAATGTACAGGATGAAATCTTACTATACTCTGGCCTCTAGTAAAGTGTTTTCTTTTGATTATCTGCTTAATTCAAAAAATGTTTTCTGGAAATGTACATATGCACTCTCATCCTGCTGGTGGAAATGGTAGAGGAGAGAGTGAAGACAAAACTAAAGGCTATTATGGACAATGCTGCACATTTTTCTTTTTGATGCACTATCTTTAAGTTTTTTTTTTTTTTTGGCTGAAAGTATGTGAAATTGTTACCAGAAATTTTATTTTATAATTGCAGCAAAGCACCTTTATAATGTCTGTCTGTGAATGCTCTAGTTGGCCAAGTCTGATGTCTTTTTGTAATTCTTGGTTGTGTTTTGAGGTGGTGGAGGTAGTTTTGTTTTAGTTTTTACAGACGCTCAAATCAAGTGACAGAAGTTCTCCTCGGGGTTGTTGGAGAAAGTAGTACCTACATATGTGTTTATACACAGAGATAAAGTATTTGACCAATTCCTAATACACATTTTTTTACACAATGAATGACCTACAGAACCTCCAGTTCAATGACCTGTACACTTTGTAACTGAGAGAAGTAATTGTATGACTAAGTAAAACTGTGACAAAATGTGTACAGAGTTACCTTGTTGGAGTGGTTTTTCAGTTCTTCAAGTAATATGGATCCACTGTCTGGTCTCTGTCTGCTTCTGTAAAAGCATTGCATATGGATTCATGTTGTCCAAGATGAGGTTTGTCCTAGTATAATCCCTTGACTGGTCTACTTAGGTATAACAATTGCAGTTTTTTATAGTATGCCACTACTACGCATTCCTCATTCTAAACAAACCAGTGCAATTCTCTGAAACATCTCCAGTACCCGCGGCACTTTGTACTTGTACATACATTAACTCTGCGCTCAGTTTCCATTTTCTGATGTCCTTTTTCTTGTTACCTAATCTTCTTCTTCCGGCTACTCCCGTTGGGGGTTGCCACAGCGTATCATCATTCTGCATATGGATTTGGCAAAATTTTACACCGGATGCTCTTCCTGATGTAACCCTCCCCATTTATCCGGGCTTGGGACTGGCACGAAGAAACACACTGGTTTGTGCATCCTCTGTGGCTGGGTTGTTTCTTGTTACCTAGTAATGAACATCTACTAACATTAGCAAGTAAATTCTGAAGGGTTTAACATGGGTTCCCTTCCATAGCTTAAAGATGTACCCATGGAAAAATTGCATCACTAGGGTAATGCAAAACAATTTGCGGAATGTTAAATGCTATGCAAAATAAGCAAGTTTTTTTTTTTTTTTTCCTCTTTCATCCGTGTCATACTGTTTGTTCTGTCAAGTATAACTTTCTGTAGCTTTAAGACACTTGGCAGTCATAAGGCTGTAAATGTTAAGTGGCACTGTAGTTTACAATAATTAGCACTGCCACTTCAAAGATCCAGCATGCTTTGTTAAAATCTACTACAGATTATTTGCATGGAGTCCGTTTTCCATATGTCTCTGTTCTGTTCTTCTGGGTACTCCATTCAACCTTCACTACTTTGACATTTTAGAAGGATTTGTTAAATGGTCTCGGTGCAAGAGTTTGTATATGTATGTGCATTGAACTTGTGATAAACTGGTACCCTGTCCATGCCCTTTTTCTGCATTGTGCCCAGTGCTACCAGGATTGTAGCCTCTGGATCCTGGATCCTGGATCCTCTGACTTGGAGTAAGCATGTTTATTAATAGTACTAGTCATTCTCAGTTTGTCAGTGAACATAAAACATTTTCTTTTGAGATTACTATAAACTGTTCAAAGACCAGAAGTGTAAATAAAGGCGAATTGTGCTATAGGGAAAAGCTTTCTACAAAGTCCTTAATTTTCAGAGTTGGGTGGCTTCCGATCTTTAAAGATATTTTAGCTGGGCTGTGGGAGCACGTTTTTGGTAAGGGGTGATGCTGACTACAAAGACTATACAGTTACTATTCATACGTAATCCACATAGCCTTAAATGACCTATATGCAGTACATGCACGAGAAATGAGTTTCCCTTTCTAGCCCTACTGGAGCAACTAACCCATTTAATTTAAAAAATTTAAATACATTAAAATACAAACGCCACAGACCAGTTTGCAGAATCTTCCGTCAAACCTTCAATAAACTTTACCTGTTTGGTAGAGAGGACATAGTGCCAACTCAGTAATTAATTGCATGATGTTTGTATTGTGTCATTGCCAGATTATAAATGATTTGTCAACAACATTCTGCTCAGGTGTGTAGATTTTAATCTTATTATCTGTGTGTCAAATCTATTTTCAAAAGGGATTTCTCAGTTATGAGCAGAGTAACGGGGAACAAAATGAAAATACCCGAGATTACCTGTCATTATTTGCTTTTCACAAGACAGTTTAAATGGCCTTGTTGTTAAGGTCCATGTTGGCTCATGCAGAAGTCCGGCCGCACTAGTACTACTCAATTAGAAGTGTTGTGGCAAATTTGCACATGAAAATAACAATTAATGGGACTTAATTTGTGCAGGATACCTGCAATCTAGTGCTAAATCTTTAAAGCCCTGTGTTACTGGCAAGGACAGCAGTATCTAGTCAAGGGCACTAAATTTAAAATTCTGCACCCTGGTGAATTTATTGTGGGTTTCTTTTTTGAATTGTTGGTGTGTTGACTCACTGGTGTATATTGGCAGACATGTGACTGCTAGATTGGGCTTGGTGATATGGGAAAAAAAAATCATTAAAGTTTTTCATATCAGTTGATAAAAATACATATCACGATATAAATCAAATCACTTTGTCAAGCCTAAAGGTTCCTTTTTACTCCTGAGTGAGATGTGAACGTATAAGGTTAATTTTTGTTTAAATATTTTCCTGTCAGAAATTGAACATGTGAAATGTACTATAGAACATTTATACAGCTGTATTTTAGGCTTTCAGGTTTTACAAGAGAGCATACTAATTTTGTTGGCCAACTCCCCCAAAAAAAAATTCATTGTAAAATCGTAAACTAAAATCTTAAAGCTTTAAAGTTTGGAGAACACAAAGTAAACTCTTAGGTCAATAAAACAGGTGTTAATACAAAATAAAACCTCAACAAAAAAACACAAATGGACAAACTTTCTGTATATATTCTCAGTACAAATTCGAGCAGCTTTCAAATGTAAATGAAGGAGAACATGAACAAAATTGACTTTCACTCAGTTGTGGTAAGTTTTTATGCTCCAAGGTACAAGTCTGCAGTGCGGGACCAATACAGGTACTTGGTATGTGGGACTGATTTTTCAGTATTGTGGGTGGAAACTAGACCCTGGGAAATTACATTTTAAACGAAATATATTAAATGTATTATAGAATTTGCCTGAGTTAGGACTCATGCATATACCGTCTTGCATGCAGCATCCTCAAGATTGTAGAGACCAGAGACCGCCTTACACCCACAGCGGTGGAAATAACATTAAAAAATCGTGAGTGTGCTCCCCTAGACTTTCTCTTATACTGAGAGAGGAAAAGGTCATCGGAACCACTTCCAGATATTTTTAAAATATCATATTTGTTTCTCATCGAAACTTATTGATAATATCAATACACAATCATTTATCTCTATAATCAAACTTTGTTAAAATTTATGTTTTCGTACTTGGGGAGGTTGAAAATGGTGGTGGAATTTTTTTCATGATTACATATGCATTACCCAGATTACGTACAAAGTAAAAAGTCGCTTAAAAACAGAAAGTGTTAGTATTACTGTGTATAATACTTCGTTGCAATAAATAGTTGTAGGTAAAACTGCATTTAGCTACATTTTAATTATAATGGCTAAAAAAAATTATCATAAAATTAAGCGTATTACCAGGAACACAATGCAGATGTAACAGCTTATTGTTCCCCTTATATCTTTTATATTTACACTAGACATTAAGACATTACAATAACGGGCGCTAGAACAGTAGTGCATAAACATTCTGTTTGTTTTAATTTTTTTTTTTTTTGTCAAAAATATTTTTGCAAGAAGCCTAAAGTAAAATAATAAAAATGAAATAGAAATGTATATGACAATACAGTAAGTATAATTAATATTGCCTTGGTGTAAAACTTTGTAACAATCTGTAATACACTATCAGAAGATATTTAGGAAAAATTTTCTATTTTTTTTACCTCATGAAAAGTTTCTATAAAATTTCATTATAGACCACATTTCCTGTAAATATTCTGTCTGGGTTTGGCAACAGTTTGCCTTGTTCAGGTCCATCTACAACCTTGACAACATCTGGAAAACTTCTAACTCTTGATAATGCAACATATAACTGACCGTGGCTGAATACGGTTTGCTCTTCTGAGTCTTTCTCTTTTAGCGTTTTTTTTGACGCTCATTTTCTTTTTCTTCAATCTGTGTATTTGCTCGTATTTTTCTTTGTTTTTCAGCCTTTCTTTTGTTGTTTATTTGTTGAGCTGACCGTTCTTCCAGGAGATATTGCTTATATAAGATTTGATTGTGTGTGTCGCTTGTCCTACTTGACATGTCCTTCTTTTTTTTATTTTTTGTGTGGCATGTTAGTAGATATGTCTGTAATATTTTCTCTTACAGTAATACTGGCTTGTATGTGGCTGTAATCTGTGTCACTGTATTGTGTGCCTTTAATTTTCTCTCGCAGTAATACTGGTTTGTATTTCCGTAAAATGCCTGTAATTTTCTCTGACAGTAATACTGGCTTTCATGTTCGTAATATGACTTTAATTTTCTGTCACAAACGTGGCCAATCAGCAGAGTGTCCCCAGCAACTGATGTAATGTGTGGCGTGTAGCTGATAATCGTGCCTGTGGTGTCCCCTCAGCAAGTACTGTGCAGTTCGCAAGCAAGTATTTTAATCTGTGGTGGTGTGCAGCTGATTGTTGTATGTGTGACGTCTCCCCAGCAACGGATTTTATGTGCGCGGTTGCGACTACCCAATCAGCACTCTCCCCAGCAATGATGTCCTTTATTTGCTTATCGTGCGCGGCCGTGGCTAGGCCATTCACTGTGTGCCCAGCTTCCAGTGTGTGTGCATCCACGGTGCCGTGCGCATGGGCGGGGCACGGTGCGATGCGGCCCCGCTCATGCGCACTTCACCAGAAGACGCACACTGGGGTTTTTATTAAAGAGGATGGCATGTTCAATGTTTACGCATTATTGTTAATGTATAAATTAAAATAAAATTAGTAGTTATTGAATGTGTGTTATTGAATATAGTTTTTAATAGCGTGTACTCATTTTTCCATGATACAAAAATTTTGGATGGTTGTTTAAATACTTCTGGTTGAGTAATTATTCTAAAATTTTATATGTTTGCTTTTTATCATTGCAAATATTTATACAAAATTTGAATCCTCTATCACTATTTATAACCATTGTTTACTTGAAATTCGTGAAAGTATTCAGCTAAAGTACCCTAAAAGTTGATAGGATTCCTTATCTATACTAATAGAAGGCAAAGCCCTCACTGACTGACTGACTGACTCACTCATCACTAATTCTCCAACTTCCCGTGTAGGTAGAAGGCTGAAATTTGGCAGACTCATTCCTTACAGGTTACTTACAAAAGTTAAGCAGGTTTCATTTATAAATTCTACGCGTAACGGTCATAACTGAATCCTACTTGCGTACATATAGAAGTCCATAGCCTGCAGCTCGGTCGCCGTGTGAGGCGGAGTTGTCACCCATCCCCACGCCTCCCGCGTAATTGATTGCCTGCCCATATAAGGCCGTCCGTCAGCAGCAATCCAAGCTGTGAGAAAACAGTAAAAAGGAGGCGTGTCGGACATCGTGGTACATTTTCTGATGCAGCCAAATGGAAATAACTTTGATGTGCTGTCGCTAAATATTTGCAGGCAATTCCACAAGTTAATACCGGGAATGCCTGATAAACATCTTAGATTCACGAGTAGCGATTTGGGTGGTGAGATGTCTATCGAGGTGATCACCGTCGATCAAAGAACTTTCACCGAGTGGTTTCCGTGCCCGGAGATGCCTCCTGCCTTTTCCATTCTCTGTGTTACATATTGCACGGCCATATCTGGCTCAATCTTGATATCTGGAGGAACATTGTGTCTTATGTATTGAATGACTGGGACAGGTTCAAGGTGTGGACTGATGACGGTACATGAGATAATAATACTACACAGGGGCACTATAAGAGTGAAATCCTTAAGCCCTTTGCCTATGGATCTGCATGTGAGTTGATGGCTGCCGCTGAATTGTTCGGTTGTCGCTTTCAAGTGTACCGAAATGGCCAAATATTTTACACCTTTGGACAACCGCCAATGCCTTTTAAACATCTTAGATTCACAGGTGACGATTTCAGTAGTGGACACTTTGATGTTTATGAATGTTTAAACTCTCAAAAGCTGGATGCGAAGTTATTGATGAAGCCAGTTGTATGTTTACAACGCTTGACAGATGCCGAATATCCCTTCAACACAAGTCCTGCAAATACTAACATAATTGTAACAAACCATGAAACTCAAACCGATTATGACAGGAGCAATCCAAGCTGTGAGAAAACAGTAAAAAGGCGTGTCAAACGTCGTGGTACATTTTCTGATGTAACTAGAAGAAAACTTTGTGACGCTGCCGCCAAATACTTGCAGAAAAATCCACAAATTAATAGACACGCTGCCGCTAAATATTCGCAGGCAAATCCACAAGTTAATACTAGGAATGCCTGTTAAACATCTTAGATTCACTAGTAGCGATTTGGGTAGTGAACACTTCGATAAATGAAACCTGTTTTCTTTACAATGGTTGACAAACACGGAATGTAACTTGAACACAACACGTCCTCCAAATATGAACCTGATTGAAAGAAATAATGATAATAATCAAATCCTTGATGACAGCAAGACTCATAACAGTGACAAAACAATTACATTGACAATCATGTTATGTTATTTTTAAAATGTTTCCTTTCCTTTTCTTTTTCATTACTACTTTAACACACTACTTCTCCGCTGCGAAGCGTGGGTATTTTGCTAGTTTTTGATATAAAGCAGATGTACAAAATCTCATTGACCCTAGGTCAAAGCATTTTCAAGTTATCATTTTTACACCCCGACAATTTCAAAAATATTCTCAGATTCGGGAAGGTCTAAAGTGTCAAGATTCATCAATCTCGAGGTTGAATTTATTTTTTTATTTATTTTTTTTTTTCCTTCTTTTTCACGACTCCCATACGATCTCTATACTATGTATACAAGAAAGTAAAATAGGAGCGCAAGACTGTAGAATACGGTAAAGGGTAGTGTGACATTTACCAGTCATTTTTAATTGTTATTGATGGTAACGAAGTGCTGTTTGCTTGCTGCGATAAATGTGCTAACCTACAGTTGACCCAAGTCCGGCACCACACGTGCAGTAGTTGTTCCATGTGAACATGACTGAGAGAATAAAATTTGAATTTTAAAAAAGCCAAATGGCAGCAATTTATGCAGGGTGTTAGTCAAATCAAATTTGTTTTTATTATATACAGTGGACCCTTGACTTACGAACTCAATTCGTTCGCGAGGGCTGGTTGTAACTCAAGTTGGTTGTAAGTCAAGACTATTTTTCCCCGTAAGAAATAATGGAAATACCCATAATGCGCTCCGAACCTCCCTCAGCAACACTTACTTAACCTTTTCATAATAAAAAAGGGTTGTATAATGTGCATAATTTACCAAAACACCAATACTTTTTCTAATGTACTAACCAAAAAGTTATAAAAAGTGCATAGCCTACCAGAAACAATTTCATACTGTACTCACCATTTAATTTGACATCTTTGGGCTGTAGGAAGGGAGGAGGAGAATTAAACGGAAGGTGGTTATTGTTTAGAAGGAGCCTTCTTATGCAAATCTCTTCTTTGTAAAATTGTCGAGATGGTGGATTTTGACATGCTGTACATATTAGCGAGATCGGTCACACGAACACCCCTCATATATTTCCGCACAATTTCCTTCTTCGTTTCGAATGTGATCGTTGTTTCTTAAGTTAATAATGACAATAGTCGAAGACTCACTTCAAAGCTGGGCATGTTGTGAACTGCTCCAAAGCAAGCCGGTGCTGACTCAGCCTGATGACATCATCGTGTGCCGCGCCAGCCCGCTAGCTAACATCCCTTAACAATCGCTTTCTTTACCTTTGTTACCTTCTCTTCCTTCCTTAGCAATTATGCGTCTTGCTTGCCATAGTCTTAGTGAATTTTATATATATATATATATAGATATAGATATAGATATAGATATAGATATAGATATATATATATAGATATATATAGATATATATAGATATATATAGATATATATATATATATAGATATATATAGATAGATAAATCACTGCAATGACCGAAATTACGTCCACAAACGCATGTATCTGGGCTCCGACTGACGCTTATGAATGCTCTCTGCTGTTTGTTGACAATCGCACAAGCGGATACACGTGACTGCATTCGGGTCGTAACGCAAGATGTTGGTCGTAAATCAAAACAAAAATTTTGGTCGTAAATCAAGTTGTTCGCACATCAGGCCGGTCGTATATCAAGGGTCGACTGTAATAGTTATAATAGTAGCTCACTACTCAAAACGGTGAGAAGCCAGGCACAAACCTGCATCCTCTTGATTTACAAGGCAGCAGTTCTTACCGCTGCACCCCCCTCCAAGCAGACATGTCGACTTTTTGTTGATTGATATTTGGACTTGGGTTTGGGTTTTTACTCATTGTCAGCATTCTTGAATAAAAGCACAGTTGTTAAACCTTTTGTCAGTGTTTGATATTTGGACTTCAGTCTTCACACATTATACACTTCATGTCAGCAATTTATAATTTTTCATGTTATAGTAATGTTTGTTTTTAGTTGTGTTCAACATTTCTTGCCTCACATTTCCTGTCATCCTACATTTAGCCAGATCATTGTAGACACAGAACACGCATGAAATGTATGTAATTCCAAATATATTCTTTACCTTATGCAATTCCAGACACCTCACACCCAGATAAACAGAATTTTGTGTCTGACATGACTTCATAGCAGGGATAGCAGGCTGCTTGTGTTGCTTGACACATTTGTAAAACAAAGGCACTGATGAAGAGGTGTGAAGGAATTTAAGGTGCCCCGCCATTACAGCTTTCTTCGTAGGCTTCAGGCATTCTAGTGTTAACACTAGAATTACCAAAGCTTACGAAAACTTGTAAATTCGGCCCACCTTAAATTTGCTTGCACCTCTCCTTTCAGCGTCTTTTGTCTTGTAAATGTGTCCAAGCCCAAGGAGCAAGCATCCTGCTATCCCATCTTCCCACCGCCACAGAAACTGCAAAAACCTCTCCCAGCTGAAGCCCTGTTTATCAGGGAAGCAGGTACCTAGAGCTGTATAGGCTAAAAAATATATCCTTATTTGGAACACATGCATTTCAAGTGTGTTCCTTGTCTACAAAGATGTATATGTATGTGTATGTGTGTAGCATGACAGATGTTGAAAACATATCTAAAAGACAAACTTTTTTTTTATGTTTTAGTACTAATGACAAAATTTTGACATGAAGTGTATAATGTGTGAAGACTGAAGTCCAAATATAAGAACTTTCACAAAAGGTACAAATATAACAGAACAAGTGCACTTTTATTCAAGACTATAACTGGAGAAAAAGAAATCTCGTTCGTGTACATCCTTGTAGCGACTGTTTTGGTAGTACAGTAATCCCTCGCTATATCACACTTCAGCTGTTGCGGCTTCACTCTATCGCAGATTTTATATGTAAGCCTATCTAAATATATAACGCGGATTTTTCGCTGCTTCGTGGGTTCTGCAGACAATGGGTCTTTTTACTTCCAGTACATGCTTCCTCAGTTTGCCCAGTTGCTTTCATACAAGGGACGCTATTGGCGGATGTTAAGTTCCTGTGTGCTGATTGGCTCAGCGACAGAGCGCCGAATTCGATTCCGCGGTGTTAACCTGGACGTCTCATCTTGCTTATTCAGCATTCACGTGTTTCACTGTGTAAAGAGTTAACTTTTTTGTGCTCTTTTGTGTTTATCTTTGTGCGTAGTCAAGCTCTTCGTTATGGCTCCAAAACGATTTGCTCCTGCTACTGCTTCAGGGGCCGTGCCCAAGCGCCAACGGAAGATGCCAACGATTGCCGAAAAGGTAAAAGTTTTGGATATGTTGAAGGAAGGGAAAAGCTATACTGCTGTAGGACGCCATTACGGCATTAATGAGTCCACGGTTCTTTTTATTTAAAAAGGATGAAAAGAATATAAGATCTACGGCCGCAGTGTCCTTTTAACCAGGGCACAAAACGAGTTGTAAGTGGATTTAATAAGGCAGTAGTCCGGATGAAATCTGCTTTACAGATTTGGGTTGAAGACTGCCGGAAGAAGAACGGCGGTACTACAGTCGCCTGAAGAGGCTCCTTTAGAAGGGCTGTAACGCTCTCCTTTGTTGTGCAGTAAAATTAAATTCATCGTTATCGGACAAGTCGTCGTGTCATTGTTGGTGGGTAACCATAATTAATTTTCTACTTACAGTACTTGGTACATGTATGTACGTTGTGTCACTGTACACATCTACTGTGTACAATTTTTCTTACATCATATGTATTGCTGGTGGCCTGTCTATTGTAATGTCTAACATATGTGATATCGGAGATGCTCTATCTTTAAAATACTTAAGTTTTACTGTATATAAACAGTGTGTTTACATACATAATTTCAATGAATCTTACCTAATATCTAAGAGAATACAAAAGGTTTATGCTGTATAACTGTGCGGGGAATATTTATAAACAGTGTGTGAGAGTTTATAAGGGATTAAAATATATAAAAATAACCATACAAACATATGGTTTCTACTTCGTGGATTTTCACCTATCATGGGGGGTTCTGGAACGCAACCCCCGCGATCAAGGAGGGATTACTGTACAGCAGTAAGAGCTGCTGACTCCTATTCAAAAGGTCGCCAGTTCGAGTCTTCGTGTCCCAGAAAAAATGTTTTGAGTAGTGAGCTGCTCTTATTGTTACTATTATAAAATAAAAACATACATTTGATATGAGTCTGTAACAGCTGGTGTAAATGTATGGTACTTGTAAAGGTTAGAATTTTTTTATTCAGTTTTATTCTCTGTCGTGTTCACGCTCTCCCCGATCTGACACTGCTGTTTTCAAATAAAGACAAGCTATAACAGCGGTGAACTCAAATCGGAGAAAGAACAGAAGCCCTCCCCACAAGAAACGTCCACTCGCATATAAGAACAACACAGCTGCACCAGTCGTAAAGGCGAAAGATGGCCCCCAGGCTCTGCAGTCTACTTGTGACTTTACACTGTAGGAAGATAATTAAATAAATCAAGGTTAATAACTTTTTATCCGGCTTTTATATAAGTAACATATAAATGCTTCCTATTTAAAGACCATCACAAAACATAATCGCAAACAGGAGTTTGCACAATACCTTGGCAAGCACTGTAAGCCGTGCTGTTTCGTTGAAGGACAGGTGTGGGGCAGACTGACTGGCAGGATGACACCGGACTCATCCTGCATCGAAACAGTGCCATCTTTCACCTTTACGCCTGGTGCAGTTGCGTTTTGTTCTTGTATGTGAGTGGATGTTTCTTGCGGGGAGGGCTTCTGTTCTCTTTCTCCCATGTAGAACTCTCATCCTCATCTGAGTTCACCTCTGTTATAGCATGTCTTTATTAGAAAATAGCAGTGTCAGATCGAGGCGATCATGGACGCGATCGTCAGAATAAAACGGAATAAAAAAATGCTAACCTTTACAAGTACCATACGTTTACACCAGCTGTTACAGACTCGAATCAAATGTATGTTTTTATTGTATAATAGTAATAAGAGCAGCTCACTACTCAAAACCTTTATTCTGTGACACATGTGAACTGTATAGCGGGCTGCTTGGGCTTATCAACACATTTATAAAACAAAAGACGCTGAATGGAGAGATTTACAAGTTTTTTCGTGCACTTTTGTAATTCTAGTGTTAAGACTGTTGAAAGGCTGCATGTGGCCTGTTTGTCTTGAGCTTAACACACCATCTTTAAACTGAGGTGCAATTATTCTCAGGGGGGATTTCATTTAATTGAATTTTACACAAGTTAACTTAAGTCGTCCCCAGTTAGACTTAGTGTATTGGGGAAAGTCTCTCTTTTTATTACATTAACTTAAACACTTTTTTATGTTTATGTATGACTTTTCACATAGTATTATCAGAGTACTGTCTGTTTTAGGGACAAATTACTGTGAGTTTCTCTGTATGGGGATATTTTTTTCAGAACTGCGTTGATTATTCTTGAAGTCCTTTTAAAAACTCTTACTTCATGCTAGTAAACATAAAAATGAAAATGAACACTGTTGGCAGAGTGTTTCAAAGGGTTCACGAAAATTCCCACACATCTGTACATTGGGAAATAAGAATTTATTTTTGTCTGAGTGACACAGGATTTGTATGGTTGTGGTTTTATGTTACTTTGTGCAACAGATTTGCTAGTTAATCAAACATTCTACCTCTCACAGGAGCAGTTCTTTCATAGTTGGGACTATATTTATGTAATATATGCAGATTTTCATTTCACAGGCAGTGATGTGCAAACTTTTAAATAATTTGAAGTATAAAGTAGAAATTTAAATAGTGTTAATGTCAATTTAGTATAGGATGTTTGAATAATTATACCCTACCTTACTGCCTACTGTTAAAAGACCCTGTAACATATTAATATAATAACTACAGGCGTTCAAGTTACTGAACTGATGTTTTTTGTAACAGCTAACAAAAATTGATTTAATTTCAGCATTTAAATTTTTAAGTGTGAGCATATATTTTTGGGTGAATTTTGTGTGGCCTTGCCAGAATTGTCATCCTAAAAACTCCACTGTGTATAATTTGTGCTTCATCATGCAGCCTGGATGCGAGTTGTGATTTCAGCAATTTACATACGGTATCCCAGAACCGATCCATGTATGTGTATCGGCATTGTATTATGGTACAATTTTTAATATGGATTTTCAGGTGGTCTGCTACAAATCTGACAGAGTTTCAAAAAGGGAAATTTGCTTTGTTGTGATGTGTAATGTAGGCACTTGTAAATAATCATTCTAGAGCTTTTATAATATGGAATAATCTTTGAAAGATGCGAAGTCAAGGTAAATTCTTATCCGTAGTCTTTGTTTTGTTGCAAAATTGTTTGTATAGTAGTAATTTTTGTGAATCGCTGGATGGGTGTATAATTCAAAACCTCCACTTTATTGGTGATGTTGGTGAGAAATTTTAGGGTTCCTAGGGCCTGGCTCAGTAGTGTCTTAAGTTACCATTTGACATGGATCGGATGCCATTGTTTAAAATCATCTTACCTAAATTTAAAATTTTAAGTGTTAATTTGCCCTTTGGGGTCTAGCGTGGCTATATCATTTGAAACTGTTTATTTATAAAAAAAAATTGTTTCCTAGTATAATTTGTGTTAATGTAGAAGTTTTATTTCCATGGCATTCTTTGTATTTTTTTTTTAATTGCATATTTTATTGATGCATACTGATATGACATGCTTGTCAAATTTCCCCTTGGGACAAAAAAGTTATATTCTATATTTGTACAAGTCTTAAGTATTGGGTGCTGTATTTGTGAAATCTTGGCAGTCTGGACAATTTTGTCCTATAAATTTAGATGTTGGTACAGTTAGGTTTATTATCGTCTTAGATTGTGTTTTATTGTGTAATCAGAATTAAACATCAAAGGGTAATGACAGACCATTCTCATAAAGAGCTTGTAATGGTTCAATTACACTTTTGTATCTGTACTTGTATGTGCTCCTAGGGTACTTGAGAATGGGATATTTAATATTTCAAACAATTCCTCTTTTCAAAGGCACCTAACAAGGTAATGTGCTAATTGAACTGCCATGCTCTATGGTTTATTTGAAAAAGAGAAATTGACCAAGCTTTTCATTTTCTGAAATTTCAGCTTTTTCGCAAATGTCATCAAAATACTTTAGCCTTCGTTGACCAAAGGCACATTTTTCTTGCTTGCAGGTCAATCAGTCTGTCTTCAGTCTGCCCAGGACTTCCTCCAGGTCTTTCAGATGTTGTTCCCAGGTGCGTGACTAGATGACAATTACCTCTAATTAGGCTAAGCAGATTCAGTCTTCGCATCAAGTCATTTTTCAACCTGTGAAATGTGGTGGGTGTGTACTTGGGGCCTAAGGGCATGATGGAAAAACTGGTAAAGGGCAAGGTGAGTGGTGAATGCTGTATTCTCCTCAAAAGCAGATCCATCTTGATTAGCCAGTGTGTTCTTTTAGACCAGTGTGCCATACACTAATGTGACTTGCCATAACAACACTGGTTCTTGTCTGCACACCATAAAGGGCAGTTTATATGTTGATTATAGCAACATCAAAAGCAAATGAGTAAAACAGTCATATTAAATTGATTGGTGATGCATGAACTTGGTGGAGGCTCTAAAATAAGGAATGATGGTAGGTAGCATTATTTTGGACTTGCCAATGGGGGGGGGGGGGGGAAGAGTAAAAGTTAATTCCATGCTTTAGGGGGTCCAGTACATTATCAGAAGTATAGAAGTACTTGATTCAGTTTTCTTTTAAATTTTGTGTTTATAGAGAGTGTGTGTGTGTGTGTGTGTTACAGCTTTACAGACCCAGAATTTGAATAAATGGTTTTGAGAATGTTGTTCCTTTATATGTGTGATGTGTGTCTGTTTATAATGTTTTTAATTTCTCTCTATTATTAAAAAAAAAATCCTGGAGAGAAACCGTAGGGCAATGAGACGCGATTTTCAAGTTAAGATCATGGAAGACACTTAAAAGTTCTGCGAGACTAAAGAGGTTGGCCATGGAGCGTCTCGCGGGGGCCTTAAACATGAGACTTTGTGCCAAGAGATTGACCCAGGACCGTCTCGCGATGACGTAGAACATGAGATTCTTGCAAGACACGCCCTACTTAAAACCAAACAAGAACATGGGCAGCAACACACTCCGTTTGTGTTTTGGCTTTGAGCACACACCGATCCAGGGCTCTCGGCGCATATAAAGTGTGCAAGGACAATACGTTATAAATGAAACGTAGACGACTAAGCGAAGAAGAAAGCAGCACGAAGAAAAAAGAATCAAAAGCATTGGAGAGACAAAAAAGAATAATCTAGGTGCAAATTCAGAAAATAGGGAACGTAATTAAAAAAGTAATCTTTCCTCCTTTTTAAATAAAAAGAATCGTGGACTCATTGATGCCGTAATGGCGTCCTACAGCGGCGTAGCTGTTCCCTTCCTTCAACATATCCAAAACTTTTACCTTTTCGTTAATCATTGCCATCTTCCGTTTGGTGCTTGGGCACGGCCCCTGAAACAAATCGTTTTGGAGCCATAACGAATGGCTTGACTATGCACAAAGATAAACACAAAAGAGCACAAAAGTTAACTCTTTACACAGCGAAACACATTGATGCTGAATGAGCAAGACAAGATTTCGTCTATACTAATAAAAGGCAAAGCCCTCACTGACTGACTGACTGACTCCTCACTAATTCTTCAACTTCCAGTGTAGGTAGAAGACTGAAATTTGGCAGGCTTATTCCTTACAGCTTACTTACAAAAGTTAATCCGGTTTCATTTCGAAATTCTACACGTAACAGTTGACAACGTCCGCCATGTTGAACTTTCTTATTTATGGCCCCATCTTCACGAAATTTGGTAGGTGGCTTCCCTGCGCTAACCGAAACAGATGTACGTACTTATATCGATGGTATGACGCCACTGTCGGCCGCCATATTGAACTTTACAACGTCACTAATTCTCCAACTTCCCGTGTAGGTAGAAGGCTGAAATTTGGCAGGCTCATTCCTTACGGCTTACTTACAAAAGTTAAGCAGGTTTCATTTCGAAATTCTACGCGTAATGGTCATAACGGTCAACAACATCCGCCATGTTGAACTTTATTTATGGCCCCATCTTCACGAAATTTGATAGGTGGCTTCCCTGCGCTAACCGAAACCAACTTATGTACTTATTTCGGTGGTATGATGCCACTGTCGGCCGCCATATTGAACTTTTCAACAGTCTTTGTTAGTTATGGGCCCGTCTTCAAGAAATTTGGTACACGGGTTCCCAACGCTAACTGAATCCTACTTATGTACATATATATGTCCATAGCCTGCAGCTCGGTCACCGTGTGAGGCGGCCTGGGGTCCCCCATCCCAACACCTCCCACGTTGTTGGCTGCCTGCCTATATAAGGCCGTCCGTCGCTCCGGTTTCTACATTCCCTTCCTTGCTCAGCACGGGATTCACGTCTCCCTGCCGATAACTACAGCCTTTTTATTTAATCCACGGCTTCTCTGCTGTTTTATTGTTCGTTTATTACGATTATAGTTATTGTGTAGGTATTTTAGACTTACTTTACATTGCTCAGGTACCCATTTCCTTTATCTTTCCAACCGTACCCCCAGTACCATGTCTATCGAGGTGATCACCATCGATCAAAGAACTGTCACTTACCGAGTGGTTTCCATGCCCGGAGAGGGCACCTACCTTTTCCATTCTCTTTGTTACATATTGCACGGCCATATCAGGCTCACTCTTGATATCTGGAGGAACATTGTGTCTTATGTAGTGAATGACTGGGACAGGATCAAGGTGTGGACTGATGACGGTACAGAAGATAATTATACTACACAGGAGCACTATAAGAGTGAAATGCTTAAGCCCGTCACCTATGGTTCTGCATGTGAGTTGATGGCTGCCGCTGAATTGTTCGGTTGTCGCTTTCAAGTGTACCGAAATGGGCAAATATTTTACACCTTTCGACAACCGCCAATGACTCTTAAACACCTTAGATTCACAGGTAACGATTTCAATAGTGGACACTTTGTTTATGAATGTTTAAACTCTAAAATGCTGGATTTGAAGTTATCGATAAAACTGGTTATATGCTTACAACGCTTGACAGATGCCGAATGTCACTTCAACACAAGTTGTGCAAATACTGTCATAATTGAAACAAACCATGAAACTCAAACTGATTATGACAGCAGCAATCCAAGCTGTGAGATTTGAAACAAGATTACTGTTCACATGGCCAACTGTACGTTGAATGCTCAAGAGTAAGCTCAGCGCACAGCTTGGTCATATTACAACCAGCTCAGGCACCAACTCACAATGTGGTATACAAAGAGATCCTTAACAAATAATTATTGGCATATTTTCCCTCGGTTTTAAAAGGTTTAATTTTCTTCTTAATAAAAATTTTAATGCAGTACTTAGCCGCTGTGAAGCGCGGGTATTTTGCTAGTGGTTAATGCAACGGAATCTAATTCGGGGCTCCGTCGCTGAGCCAATCAGCACACAGGAACTTAACCGCATGCTCTGAATGGGTAGCTTCTCAGCCATCCGCCAATTTTGTCCCTTGTATGAAATCAACTGGGCAAACCAACTGAGGAAGCATGTACCAGAAATGGATTTTTTCGCTGGTTCACGGATTTCTGCGGACAATGGGTCTGAGTTATATATTTAGATATACTTGCGTATAAAATCCGTGATAGAGTGAACCCACAAAAGTCGAAGCGCGATGTAGCGAGGGATTACTGTATCGGCCAGGAACAAGTGGAATTGGGGGGGATAAAGGTTGGAAGGAGACGACTTGATTTTTTTCAGAGACACTTTCACGTCCCACAAGATGAGTCTTTGTGCCAAGAGATTTAACCACACCCGGGGCCGAAAAAAGAGTAGATGACAATGTAGAACGTCGTAAAAAATTCAAAAATGTTGGGGCTATACACATGCAGAGCAGGTTAGAGATTATGAAAGGAGTGGAATTCGAAAGGCTCAAAAAAAAAAAAAAGTTAACGCGATACACATGGAGAAAGTTTAAAGAATATGAAAGTAGGAAAATTTAGAAAGTATAAAAAAAGTAAAGATCGTAGTAGCACAAACAAACGGAAATTATTACTCGAAAAAGGGAAAGTAATCACCACGGACCAGGTGTCATTAAAACAAAAGCAGAATAAAGTGAGGTCAGAAATAAATAAAAGATCGAGTAGAAAACAAAGTAAAACGTCATAAAGAGGTTAAAAAATAAGGGGGAGAAACACATGCAGATCCGGTTAGAGATAATGAAAACTGGAATTCAGAAGACTCAGTGTCAAAGCAAAAAGTAAACATTGCATTAGCACAAGGAAAAAAATTTTTACTCGGAGAAATAACGAAAAGGCAAATAGAGATCGAATGGACATAGGTGATATGTCAGAAGTATGTAAATATTGTAAGGCTTTGAAGTTTAAATCAAGAGAATTTCAAAAACGCAGTTTACCTCACATGCATTTATTGGTTACTTTGCAAAAAGATTAACTGCTGATGATGTAGATCGTTATCTGTGCTGTAATTCCAAACCAAAAAACCTATCCTGAATTATGGTACATAATCATTAAACACACAAGTTTCAGCACATTGGGACTCGAAAGATTCCAAATATTGTTTTTACAGAAGTTCTGGAGTAAAAGTGAAACTAATGAAATAGCAACAATTCAAAGGAAAAAAAAAATCTTACAAGTGTGTATCTGGAAAAACAAACGGGGGTTGGCGAGCGAAGCGAGCAGGGGGCAAAACCCCTAGTTTAAAAGAGAAAAAGCCAGAAAATGTCAAATTAGATCACAGTTGATTTTTTTTTCGCCTAAGATTCGCTTTGATTCAGAAGGTGTGCTTCTAAACAACCTTGTGTATGAGAATGATGTGTGTGTGTTTTTTTTTTTGGAAAGTCCATGATAGCCACAGAAATAAGTTAGCTGTTCAGACTCAAATCAGGCTGGCCATTCCTTCTAATCCTGCCCATTGAGCTATTCAGAGTTATGCATTTTGCAGAGTTTTATTAAGGCATCTCTCATTTCCGAAGCAAATTCGAAGCTCAGGAATATGGAAGTCTGTTCAAGACCTCAGTGGACCCCTGTTTTGAGAAGCTGTAGCGAAAAAAGGTGGTTTAGGCTTCTCATGGCAGCCAACTTGGGTCTCGTTGGTGGACACCAGGGATGTTTTAAAGCACAAATTTGGTAAATGTTTAGTATTTAAAAATAGCAAAGTAAAGTTCTATAGAATATGGAACTTTAATGTTGAATTATAGCTGGCCAAAAATTTCATGGCGTCAGTGAATGTGTTTGTACTTGTCATCCCTTTACACATTAAGGAAGCACAGTGCAGTCCATAAAACTTTCCTTTGCTTAGACAACAATGCTCAAGTGTTATTCCATATGCTTGGATAATTTTGTGGAGTGGTGTTTGTGTGTGTGTGTGTGTGTGTGTGTGTGTGTGTGTGTGTGTGGTGTTCCTGTTTTAAATATCTCTCTGTTTAAATCAAACCCACACCCCTATTGCAGAGAAACTGAACCAGTGGGTTGCTGCAATATTTTATTCTTTTTATTTTTTTGTAGCACTTTTAATATTTCTTTTGTGTAAAAGGATAAAAGTTATAGGTGTTTGAATGATGGTATTGAGGTAAGTGATTAAACTAGGCAAGACCTATTTACACTGTGTGATGTACACCAGTTTTAACTTTGTACATGCACAATCCCCTCATTACAGCAAGCACCTTGCGGTACATGTCCAGTGTTAGAGAGAGAGAGAGAGCTACACATATGTATTTATCATTTCAAACTATAATCAATAGAGCAGAAGAATACATAGTCCCCAGATGTGAGATTTGCTTGTTTTAAAACAAGAATGAAAATGCGCAGTCTCTTAAAAAGGCAAACTCTTATGTTAAGGAACCTAAATTGGAACTTATTTAAAATAAGAAACAATAATCCAAACTCAAGAAACAAAAATGATCACTTAAAATTCTTAAATTACTAAAGCAAAAAGTAGGGTTAATTCTTTCTTGTTATTATTCTAAAGTACCATTTGAAGAGAGATTTTCAATTTTCTAAAAAGCAGTGAGTGATGTATCAGTATACCACTAAAATGCATTTGAAGCAACATTGACATCAGGAGGTGGAGAGTTGTTGGTGGAACACTGAAATTTGCTAAAGCGTATTTGCTGGTGACTTTGTTCAAGTATTTTTCTTAGAAATTCACTGTGTGGTCAACTTAGGAGAATCTCTTTCTCCAAGTACCCCATAATGCTTTGCAAGGCTAGCATATCACAGAGCTGTAGCAGGCATATGCTGAATTTTCACGGATGCTTACTGTAAGTTACTGTAAGTTGCTAATGTGTCCATCACTGTCTTGCAAGCACATGCAGTTTGGGGGGAGGGGCCATATTACATTTGATGGTGCTGAGTGACGTATTTCCTCTGCATCCTCTGTGAACGTAAAGGTGAAACTGGGTCCAGTAGCTAAAAAAAAAAAAAAAAAAAAAAAAAAAACTTCATTTGATGGTTACATTAGCTGACCATATTGAGCACATTATGAATATTGTCACCACATATATAACCTTAATCTCACCATGGTATCAAATTAGCCATGTGCTTAGCCAAAATCCTAAAAGCCTTCAAGGAGCCCTCGCCAAACCCTTCCCCATCAAAAATATATGGTACAGCTGTGAAATAATAAATGTATTACTATTCACAAGGAATTTAACCCTTTTAATAGGATCTGAACAGATGTAGCAGAAACACAACAGATGTTCTAGCTCAGCCTGGAGCCACGTCAAACAATCACACGAGCCGGTTCCATGTTGCTGGTTTGTTCCATGGACAGTGTGTGCCCTGAGAGTGGAACTCGGCGTGTGCAATGATCTATATTTATTGCCGTTTGTGGGGATTTGTTATATTTTGTTTGAGGTATTCCTTCAGACTGTCTTTTGTTGTTTGAGGTTGATTAGCACAATGGTTAGAATTGTAGCCTCATAGCTCAGATCACATTTTTGGCCACCATGATCAGTCTAGTATGATTGGCAGACTTTTCCATAGCCTTCGGGGACACTTTGAAGGACATTGGACCATTTAATTCCACACAGCTAGTTAATTTCCTCATTGTTCTTGATTTCAATGCATTTCATGGAGTTTGAAGATTGTAAACACTTCTGTGATTTTGCTGAACTCCTGGGAAAGTGAACGCAGCAGGGTCCACCCTTCACTATTGGAGAAGAAATATAGTATTTGTCTGCAGGCACATTAAGTCAATAAAATATGAAAAAGTAAATTCCAATTACTCAAAGTTGTATTTGTAGGTTTTCAATGTGTCAGTGTACCATGTGAAATGAAAAGTACTGGAAAAGTTTTCTTTAATTTCCTAAACTGTCTTCCTATTGAAATAGGCTGCACTTTTAAACTTTTTTCTCATTCCAAATGGACACCAGTGGTAAGTTAAACATCAGGTTGGAAAAGGACCCTCATGCAATGTTAATGGTGGTACTAGTCTCTCCAAAAGGCAGTGTTTATAGCAGTCCCAAAGAGATGGTCCTCGCGTGTGTGTGTGTGTGTGTGTGTGTGTGTGATCCTTTGTGTGTAATGGGCTACAATGCCTAGGCTGTTCATAGCTAAAGTGGGGGAAAAGTTGATCTCAAATGAGTGTATCTTTCAGAGGTGGAATAACCAGTTGGAGCATCTCATGAAACCTGCGCATACACCATGGTGGGGTAGGCCATTTTGTTAGTTTCTTAGGGCCCTTTGATTTCTGTGATGCGGGAAACTGACGGAATCACGGAAGTAATCCTTAGAAACAGATTTTGGATTTAAAAACGTAAATGTACAGAATTTAGAGACTGAAGGGGTGACTGTTACAGAACTTTCTATCAATTAAACAATTGAATAATCTGTAGTTCTATCCATTCAGATACTATTTTCTAGTTTGTTGTTTTTGAAGCGAATGCAATTCTTTGTAGAAATCCAGTAATGCCTCTGTTTGTGCAAGTGTTTCCTGTATGTTTTCTCATTAAAGGCATGTGAATTAGCTCGCTGCATGAGACATTTTGAAGCGAGCAGTATCAGATACCCTAACCTCGCGTTTTAGTTTTTTCAACGTAGTTAACTGCAAAATTGAGGGCACAATAATATCCCGGAGACTTTTTTTATGAATCTGGACAACTTTTCTGCAAGTTTTACCAGCATATCATAGACTGGACACAAAGATACTTGCAGTGACCATGTCAAATCTAAAACCCATCTCAAAAACAAGGAGAAATTAAGAACAAAGTGTTCCCCTTCAGGTAACGGAGAAAACGACAAAATCGTCAGATGCAAGATGCCAGTTTGTGTGCATGCGAGTCAGACATACTGCTTGAAAAAATGATGAAGATGCGTCCTTTCTTAAGCATTGTAAACAAGGCGGCGCGCTGCCAGAAAATGAGAGCAGTCTTTCTCAAACTCTTTTTTGCCCCGTGACTTTGAACAACATATGGACACCGTTGTTCGAAAGATTTTTTGCCAAGAAAATATATGTTGTAGTTGATAAAACCACTGATAGCCGAGACTACACAGTTCTTTTCATAGTGATAAGTGAGTAACTATTTGTCTGTATGGTAATTCTTTTATGTAGGCAGTCCTAATTGTACATGTTTTATTGCAAATCGTTTAACCGATATAAATTATACAGATTTATCCGGCATACAGGTATTTAACTGGCATGAACGGTCTTTCCTGTAGAAAAATGTTATTAGTGAACGGCAATGATTGTTAACGGGCTCACGTTTAAAAAGTTAACTATTTTTCAGGATTTAATAAATGTTTTGCCTTGAGGTGACAAGGCATGAAAGGTCCACATTTGATTCCATTATATAAACTCTGCACCTACAAGCCTGAGCAGAAGAGTAGGCTTTTTCCTCAGATGCAACAAGCCCTTAAAAGCAGGATCACTTTCTTTTTTATAAAAGTGAAGTTAACCTTCATCTCGGAAGGATGCATCAAACTAGTAACAGCTCTTACAATTCTGGAGTTCACTCACTGTCCTACTGCAATCTCGGCTTACAGCATCATAGAGGATCTGGGCTCCTACCTGATGAATGCAACTGCAAAATAAGGTTCAGGTGTGCGGTTTCATTTAAAAGGAATGTAAAGTGCCATTTCATTGTTTGTTTTTGTTGTAGCCGTTACTACTTTCTGTGTGTGTGTGTGTTTTTAAAACGCCCCAAAAATCTGAATCGAGGTAAAATATAAAAGTGAAAACTGGAAATCAAAAAAAATAATAATGACACAGTGAAAAAATAAAACTGATTCCATAGGGCCCTAGTTTCTGTACCTAAGGTTGCAGTAGTGGTTACAAGCTTAGTAAATGGCAACACAACAGTGTAAATATTCTTTTTGTCTAACACACTTCTTCAGAATTGTGTAAAATATGAAATCTGTACTTTGCAGATGACAGCCTGAGAAGCTAGTTCCTATTGTTTTCAAAGGGAGACAAGGTGTTCAATTTACATAGGATGGTGTACCCTGCAAAAAGGTTTATGTAATGAAGAGTCTTTCCTGATAATCTTCAGATTCTAAAAGAGTAGTGGAGATTGTGCAAATACTGTTCAAGTTCCTTGCTCAACATTGATCAGTGAATTGAGTAAACTTACAGGAAGAGTTGCTCACACTGTATCAGTCTGTCAAATAGAAACTGTACTCCTTGGATTAGGCTTTGTGTGCTAGACTCCTCTCTATCTTTCCTTGTTGTTATGACCTCTGGCCTGTCATTGAAATGGAGACAAAGGGCTCGTTTATACCTCATGCTTGGAATGCTTACGCATCATGGTTGCTACGTGTTCCTAGCGTTCATTTGATGCGTCCTCTGAGCAGGTCCTCAGAAATTAATGCGACGTGTGCGCGAGTTTCAGTACCAGCAAAAAGTCAGGGGGCGCAGTGTGCTAAAAGTTGGAATGTGACGTCCGAGTCTCTAGTTACTATCTACATGTGACAGAAAGCCGCTTTGCAGATCCTATGAGGTCGATGTGCGCGCTTCGATGTTTGATGAATGGTTTGATGTAATGAAGCAAAATGGCGACATACAAATGTATTTGTGGTGCTTTTATATTCAAGCGTTGCATATTCCCAATCGTAATGACATGATACATTTTAAAGTCTCACATACCATCTTCTGTGCCATCTTTTTTTCTAGTGCTTCCTCCGGTCCTGACAGTAGCAGCAAACGGCAATAGATCGTCACACAAAACACAAATGATATTCCAACTCTCTGCACATTTAGAATCCTAAGATTCATACTTGATATCACTTTTCGAATGAAATGCATTAAAGTATGTATGTTACATTTTACAGAGAAATCATTAATTTCGTTTAATGAATGCTGTTAATAATGAATGCTGTTAATAATTACACACATGGGGGTGACACGATTGCAGAGTGGTAGCACTGCTGTCTCGCAGGGAGTCATGTCACTGGCATTCTCTGCCTGGAGTTTGCATGTTTTCCTTCTGGGTTTCCACAGTGTGCTCCAGTTTCCTTCCAAAGATGTGCAGATTTGGTGACACTAAAATGACGCTAGTGTGAGTGCTTGTATTCACCTTGCAATGAGCTGATGCCCGTCCCGGGATTGTTTCAGCCTCATGCCCAATGATTGATGGATTTAATCATTAAACATTCTTTTCAAAGATATTGCAGTAAGGTGTCATCGGAATTTAATGGGTGTTCGAGGCAATTCACAACATAGCGAAGCCAAACCTGTTCTCGCCGTGATATCTCGCACTGCCACCTGGTGGATTCGTCCAGATTTACGTAAAGTATGCGCGCAAGTATAAACAGTAAAACGCTTGCGTAGCAGGAGTGTCTGCTACAGCATGGGTCGTGTGAAGTATAAACCCAGCCTAACTTTTGGCAGCTGAAATTGGTCTCCTATGCAGAGATGCTAGTCTTATTCTCACTGATAGGGTTTGGAGTACTTAGGGGCCTTCAATGTAGATCTTTTTCTTGATCTAAATGAGCTGTAAGGATTCTATATTTTACCCTTGTCACTGGAGTGAATACCGAGAATCCTTCAACTCTCATAAAAGGTTATTTTTGCTGTAAAACTCCACCCAACAAAATGCAAGGCAAACTCTACTCAAAAGACACTCCAGAGAAATTGTTCTTGATTTGACAAATGTTGGTGTGAGAATCTGCCAATTTTACATAAGACAATCTGGGCTGTCATAAGTCTGTATGCTTTTACAACTGGAGAAGAAAATAAATTTGTTGAATTGTGATCTAGTAAATATGCATAATTACATCCCTGCAGGAATGAATGATGGAATGAAAAGCTGGCTTACCAAAGTTGCACATAGTAGTCAAACTATGTTGTGCCGCATGGGGTGGTTAACCTATGGTAAATAGTTTAAAATAGTTTGAAATTAGTTTCATGTTGAAAGAAGTAAAGCTAAAATACCAATGTACAGCCAATATACATTTTAAAAATCTTTGTGTGAATTTAACATTCAAGTTTTATTTTAACATTCAACATTCAAATGTAGCTTTTCTGTATTTCCTTCACGTAAATATATAGTAGACTTGAGGAATGTTTTGAAAATTGGTTTTGAGTTATGGGTGGTACGGTGGGGGAAAGAAGTATTGAAAGAGTGTAATGGGGATAAGTCACCTAGGTGATTTGATGTGTCCAAAAAAATGTGGTGCGTAGGTGGGCGCGTTGTCATGAGGAAGCTGCCAATCACCAGTTGCCCAAAGCTACGGCCGTTTTAATCATATTACATCTCTCAGCCAACAAAGAACGTTGAGGTAGTACTCATTATTTTGCCTGGAGGAGTGTACTCTCCATACCTCTGCAATCAAAAAACAAGGTTAACATGGTTTTGATCTTGTGACTTTGCTGTACCGCCTTCAGGTGTGGAGGACCAGGTGACTTCCATTGGGATAACTGGGCCTTTGTTTCTGGATCATCTCCTTTTATGAAATTCTTGAGGAAATGTGGTTCATTGGTAGTGGTGTGAAGCAACTGCAGCATGATATTCCTTCTGCTCTGGTAACAAAGCTACAGCACAAATTTTGCCACAACACATTTCATACCAAGATCTTGTCAATCTTAAGACAAAGTAGTTTTTGCAATCCCCAGATCAGCTTCTGCTTCTCGCACTGTCCGTCGCAAATCGTTGTTTGCAGCCCATACACATTGATCATTCTCTGGTTCTGCTTGTTGCAGGCCTTCCAGAACATGGATCACTTTCAACAGATTCTCTGGCGTCTTTAAATCATTTGTGCCACACTTTTTTTATTTGTTACACTCATTGCATTGTCTTTTGAAAGCCTTCTGAATCATCCGCAGTTTGCCGCGGATCCCAGGTAGCACCTGGGATTCTAAGAAACAAATGTGCTTAACTAAAATTACGTTATTGGGAATTGTTCACACACAGGTTTCACGTGCTTTGTAAATGCAAATTCTAAAGAAATTGACTGTTCTAATGAACGATTTTCCTACCATCTTGTACTAGTATGAAGTCAAGAGTAGTAAAGTGGAGTTGGATGTTTCTGCATTCCCAAGCGCACACACAATATGTTTTGACTTGAGCACATTGGTGTAGGGGATGCCTCTGTTGGGCTCCAAGCCCCCCATAGACCTCAGCAGATTCAATATAGTAAACGGGGCCCTTCAACTGGTACCCTGCGGCCGCACCCGGCCCATTTTTAAAAAAAAAAAAAAAAAAGACCTGGCCCATTCACTAACTCAGTGACTGCCAAAGAATGCTTGTTAGCTACTAAAGGTATTAACGGATGACAAAGTAAGCATAACTTAAATGCCAATGTCCAATACAACAACCATGAGAAGAGCTGAGGTACTAACAAGTGTTTTTGAAACCCTTTTAGAGAGATTGAAAATAGCCAATGTAATGTCGCTAGCTGGTAACGAATCCACATTGCACAGTGACATTTTTACAACTATGTCTGTATATGAGATGTTTCATATGGAGTGCTTTTGCGAGGAGTTTGCTTAGTCTACTTCCACTGAAGGAGCATTTTTCAGAAAATTTATTTTATTAATGTAAATTGACTAGATTTGCAATGAGTAGATCTTCTAGTAACAGATGGCACCTCTTCCATGGCAGCAAGGGTGTAAGGGTCTGTCAGCTCACCTGGCTGAACTTGCACTGCAAGTTAAATCTTTACATTTCCTGATACATCAAAGTGTTTTGTGTGCAAACTCGGCAGTAAGTTTAAAAAAAAAACAACAACAAAACTGGTGTTGATGATCCATTTCACAAACTCCTGCCTGATATGTCAGCCGAGCACAATGATTTACTTGTGTTTTAACAATGTCAGGTGGTAAGTAAGGGCCATGCACTTAAAAGGGGTTTGTAAACTCTGTCAAAAGATTGTTGTTTTTCTCCGTAGCTGTTGTCTTCAAAAATTCATGGCAGAATTTTTAGGCAAGTTAAGGTTGAACTTTGCTGTGAGGTTTGACGGCTTTGATATTCCCACTAAGGTCTTGCAGTTTTTGAAGAATCCATTTACGACTGATGTGGGAGTTGAGTTTGCATCAAAAGCTAAACAAGTGCTTGTCACTTAAGGAACGTTCCCAGCAACTAGAACTGATAGACTTGTAAGAATCATTGGAATTGAAACAGGAGATTTGATCTGTGGGATGTGTACACTTTTAGACGGGACAAAACCAAGTCCAGTTTGGCTGTTTTTCTTCTAACAATGTTTGCTATGATGTATACATGTGAGTCAAGCTTTTTGCATATGAATGCAATAAAAAGAACATTCATTTCCCCCTTAAGCACCCACCTCCATTAATGTCAAATCGATCTCACTTTGTATGAACCTTACTTGACTTTGCAAGAGCATTAAATTAAGTGCAATTTTAGTCATTTTAGTACTGGTTAAATGTGTACCATTATATAAATAAGATAAAAGAGAAGGAAAGAAAAACATTAACTGATATTGAGAACCTTTTGTTTAACATATGTTCCTGTGAATGTATTTTGTTTTCTTAAAATTTAAAAGTGATGGTAACAAATGTATAAAATGTAATTAGAAAAAATGTAATAAGTAATACAGTGTCAAGGGACTTAGTCCAGACCATAGTTAAATGGTATTCCAAGGTATTTTTTTTTTTTTATGGTTGTGTAATTCAAATTAATTATAATAATAATATTAAATAGTAATCTGGCCCTCAAAAGAATGTCGTTGAAGAGCCCTGGAGTCCATGGTCATTTATGAAAATATGCTATTGTAGTCCAGGTAGTCCCGGCCGAGACTGTGCTAGAGTAAAATGGTGTTATCAATAAAGAAAATTTGCATAAACTAACACAGTAACAAAAATGATTAATATTGTGCAAGTATTTCTTTCAATCACTACGCAGACTGGATTACACTACTTTGGACTGGATGCTATCCCTTGAAACTTTCCCTCATTTTTAGCCATATTCTTCAATGGGCCACAGATTCTTCATGCTTCACTTAATATCAAGTAAATGGCACATTTTTCTTCCTAAAACCAAGTCTCACAGAATTTTCCATCACATTAAACTGTTCTCAAAAGGCCACAACTAATCTCACCGCCTGTTTTATTAGGTACGCCTGCTCAACTGCATGTTAATGCAAATATCTAATCGGTCAATCACAAGGCAATAACTCTGTGCATTTAGGCATGTAGACATTGCCAAGGCAACCTGCTGAAATTCAGAGTATCAGAATGGTGAAGAAAGGTGATTTAAGTGACTTTGAACATGGCATGGTTGTTGGTACCAGACGGGCTGCTCTGAGTATTTCAGAAAATGCTGATATACTGGGAGTTTCATACACAACCATCTCCTGGGTTTACAGAGAATGGGCTGTGAAAGATAAATATCTATCATATGATGGCTGTTTCTAGCAGAAAATGTGACATGTCACAAAGCTCAAACCATCACAAACTGGTTTCTTTAACACAACAATGAGTTCACTGTATTCAAATGGCCTCCACAGTCACCAGGTCTCAGTTCAGTAGAGCAACTTTTGAGATGTGGATGTGCAGCTGACAAATGTGCAGCAACTGTGTGGTGCTGTGTCAATATGGACCAAAATCCCTTAACGTTTCCAGCACCTTGTTGAATCTATGCCAGAAGGAATTACGACATTTCTGAAGGCAAAAGGGGTCCAACCCACTACTAGCAAGGTGCATATAATAAAGTGACTGGTAGGTGTATGCAGTTTTGCTGTTGTGATAAAAATAAATGGGATTCTTTTTCTTATCATTCATTACTTTTTGTTGTGCATACTTAAGTGACAACAAGTGAATATTTCAGAAAATGTGTGTTTTGTTTAGTGAATTGCACAATGTGTACACATTTATAGCACTGCAAATTGTTATCACTGCCTAATAAAATGTAATTTCTGAATGAAAGCCATACAATTATTTACATTTGTCTGTTACCATGGAATAACCTTAAGAACAAGATGAAAAATATATTTGAGTAAAAAGGAACAATGCACATCAGACTTAAATCACATTTTATTTTCAGATGAATGTTTTAAACTGTAAAACTTTTGAACAGCAGAATTACAGTATATATTTGGCTTTCTCACTAAAAGTATACATGAATGCAGACATTAATTTTTTTTTCTACATTGCCTGCCTGTATAAATTTTATTGACCTGAAGATGTGCAGGCAGATCACAAACCCAGTTTGTCAGCTGTTCCCACAGACTTCTATAAGACGTGCAAGCCAAATGTTAAGACATTAGGCATTTTTAAGCTTACATTCTAATTTTACTTTCCTAGTGTTATTGCAGCCCTGACTTTCCCATTGAGTAATGCTGGTAGAATCCCATAGTAGCAAAATTCATGGGACCATAAAAATATTTAGTTATAATGGAATTTTTTTTATAATAAATATTGGAAAAATAACGTGATTCACCATCTGTAACGGCAGTGATGCACGGACAGGTCCATTGCTGCTCTGCTGCATCTGGTAAACAGTCAGTCACCATCAGAGTAATTGGTTGTCCTTTGCAGAATCAGGCTTACCGTGTAATGTGCTTGTTGCACAATGTTTAGAACATTTTAACACCAGGCTTTGACCTGCTCTTCGTCTCATTCTCCTGGTCTGCCTCAGAGGTGATTTCAGAGCCTCTGGTGGTGTTCTAATCTGAAGATGGGAGTTAAAGCAGAACAATTACAGTGGCACGGCTCCAATCTCGTGTACTTGAGCACTGAAGTAACCGCTCCTATTTTGAATCAAGTCTACCTACCTTCTCTATTCAGTAATAAATACCTATATTTTCCTTGTAAACCTTTACTCTCATTCCTATCTCTTGTGCAATTCTGTGATCCACGCTTGAAAATACTTGTATGAAAAAATAAGTGCTTCTTCCTAAACTGCAAAAAATATTTTATTTTAAAATAAGACATTAAATTATAACTCCCCTAAAGTAAACTGACGCACTTTTTTTGTTAATTGCAAAGAACTTCGAGAAACACTATTAAACTCGAATAGTACAGTATCCACACACTACACAACTACTCGGTGGAGCACTGACTCAGAATTCAGCTTTTGCTGTGGCTGCTTGAGACTGCCTGAGACCAGAAATTTCTCCACAGACTGACACATTCACAGTCTGGTTAAACCAAAAGAAAGTGTAGTAGCCTTAAGTGTTTGTTGCATCGCATTATCATCTTTGGGGGCCATTTTTGTATGAAAAACCATTGGTTATACTGAAATTTACATTTTCTTAAAACAAAATCCGTTAAACACAATGTTTGCCTGGACCAACAAAATATTAGTTATTCTGAAAATGCCGTTACAGGTATTCCCCAGGTTATGTACGAGATAGGGACTGTAGGTTTGTTAAGTTGAATTTGTATGTAAGCCGGAACAGGTACATTATTTTAATAAATGGTATTGTTGACCGACTGTAACGAAGTGCTCTGCCAATGAATGGAGTTTCACCTCTCTCTGACCTTTTTATTATTTCTACTTTATTTTCCATGGTGATGGTTTTTCTTACTTCTTTACTGTATCACCAGCACTTGCATCAGATTTGTGTTTCAGAGACATTCTTAAAGGGTAAAGACAAACTCTTCTGGACAGCACTGTACACACTATCCTGGCAGGAAGGCACTCCTTGTCAGCACGTTTGGCGTACTGAACGCGAGACAACTTCCTGCTATGTACATAACAGTACAAGCAATTTTGCTATTGAGAATGAATGGGGGTGTCGAGGGGCGATTCACCATTCGGCCACCACACAGTCACCTCCACTTGCATACTGTATGTTGCCTGCAGCGTCTGTCCACCAAGAACAAACGGGGTGCAGCCAAAGGCGGGTACTGAATCACCCACCACTGCCCCATTCATCAGGCAGCCACCCGGGGCACGCTATACAATACTGTGCCCCACCACCCCATTCACCCTCAATGGCCTCCGTTCAGCCACAACTGGGTCACCGCTTGCAGCATCACCAGCCACCCGCTGAGAATGAATGGGGTGTGGTCTCATTCATCAACCGGAGCTGCTTGAGGGACACTACACTGCCCAAGCAGCGAAATCGCCCCCTCCAGCCACTGCTTACAGCGTCCCCAGGCCGAAGATGACGGAGCAGCAGTTACTGAGGAACATGTATTGCGTCCCCCAGACAGATGAAGAAGCAGCTGCGGCCCCTTTCGTACTTTGGATGTCCGTAACTTGGGGACTACCTGTACTACTTTTTGCTGTAATGGGATTTAACCTGGGTATGTAAGTTAATGTAACCAAAATAGGAGATCACTCACTATAAGTGAACTGAGGTACTGTCTTACCCAGTCTAATACTATAAGTAATGCCATTGGTAATTAGCAGTGATTGTAAATTAAAAACTGTGAGACATCTTTTCCCTAGATTGATGTATGGTTGATAATTAATTAAGATAAAGTACCTGGTTTTCAATGATTTCAATTTTGAAAGTTAAACCTAGTGTGCAATTTTAAGAAATTGTGTGCATTGTATGGATGGACTAATCTATCAATTTCAAGAATTCAGAAAATGCTACTGATTTTTATCTTGATTTAAAATATTTTCAAGCGTAAATATTAAGGGGAAGATTAAGAAACCCTGAATTTCTAACTTGTAGATAAAAATGTCGCTGTAAATCTTTAAAGCACACTAGATATAATGAAGTGCATGTATCAATGTACAGGGCTCTAAAAGTGTGAAATATCTAATGACTTCCATAATTTCAGCGTATACTGAAAAATGCTGAAATGTGTGATGGTGATCTATTGTAGCAGTACGTAATAAAACTGAAGTATTTCCATTTGGTCCACATTTTATGCAAGGCATATGCAGCCTCATCCTGAATGTGATTGCTAGTATATTATTAATTGTTATTGACATCTGCAGCACAGAGCATATAGAGAGGAGTATAAGGTTTTCCTTTTTAAAGCTAGCCAGGTAGGTATTTCCTTTGCTTTATTATTCCTTCACATTCCAGGAGTAGAACTGAAGGTAATGCATTCCGCCTCTGTTTTTAGATGTTTCCTGGGGTTCCAGACCTCCGCTTAAAAAATATAAACAGTTGCTTACTACATCAGGCAGTCCTCAAAATGTTAGGGTTGGCCTTTAACCGGTCTAGTCTGATCATCAAATAATATAGAGGGGAGCAGTTTCTTTATTCTTTTGGTTAGAATTTTTTTGTTAGGCTATTTGTTACTCAGTAAGATGTTTTGGTTGCCAGGTTGCTTCATCAGTCCTGTTTTCTTTACACCTGCAGCCTTCAGAATACCGTTTTTGTATAAAATACTTAGACTTTGATTGCTGATTTGCCTGTTGCCTAGAAGTCACATTGCATTTAAACTGCTTAACCTGTAGGAAACACTTGGAAAAGCCTTCTTAAAAGAAATTTACTGTAATTTTGGCCCTTTACCACTGGCAAAACTGAGTCAAGTTTATGGGCCTCCTGTCTCGGACACTTTTTTTTCAGTTCAGCCTACACAGTTTCCATGTAATTCAGGTCAAGGTCTGTGATGGTAATTCCCAAAACTTTCACATTGTTGGCTGCAAACCACTTTGTTGCAACTTTGGAGTTATGCTTAGGATCGTTGTCCTGTTGGAACACCCCTTTTAAACCAAGCTTTATCTTTCTGGTTAATATCTTGAGGGGCTGCTACAATTTCCAGCTAATGTTCATACTATATCATGCCTTATATTTTATGAAGTGTACCAGCCCATTTCCCAGTAAACCACCACCACAATATGTCTGCCTGTGCTTCACAGTTGGGATGCTGTTCTTTGGATTAGACTGTTTCAGTTTGGATTCTTTTGACTAGAGAACACTCCTAAAGTCAGTGTCTTTGTTCTGATGAGCTTTTTTTTTTGTGGAAGCAGTGGTTTCTTCCTTGATCAACAACCTTTCTGGCCATAATTCCTTCATTAGTTCCTCATTTGTCATCTTAGGGTTCTTTTGAACCTTTTGAAATTAACTCCAAAAGAGAAACACATTTTATGGGGCCTCCTTCCTGAAGGAGGTAAAGTGTGAATGGTCCCAAGATTTTTATATTTTATACACTGGGTTATGGGTTATAAAGTTACCTTAATTTATGGAGATGTCTCCTAAGAAGGAACCAGACTTGTGAAGTTCCACAGTTTTCCTTCTAAGTTTTGATTTAGTTCTTTTAATTTCACCACTACAGACATAGGTGACCCAAATAATCCTTGGTTATTTTAAAATTATGACCATTAGCTAATAGGAAGCTGCTAAAATTAACTTCATCAGTTACTGGAGTCTTTCTCTTTTAAACAGAAAATAAATGTCAACTTGATATACATAAAGTTTTTGATGTACTGAAAATCTGACATGGTAGAATTTTATATTTTGGATAAAAACTGTTATAAAAATTAAATAGAAACATTAACTGTCTTAAAACCTGTCTTGTTTAGTAATATTATATGCCTAAAGTTGGAGACAACTGTTAAGTTTTTAGCCAAGGTGTGAAAACTTATGGCCTTAATTGTACATCTTCTGAAGTGTTTTTGATCTGGCTCTCTGTTATCTACTGTAGTCATTTTCCATGGATTGCCAAGCTGATTGGTTTTCTTGAGCTCACCATTATTTTCTTTCTTTTTAATGATGTACCAAGAAGTTGATTTTGGTCAATCTAAAGTTTTGCTTCACCTCCCTCCGGTTGTGTGTGTGTGTGTGTGTGTGTGTGTGTGTGGTGTGCGTTTGTGTGTGTTTTGTGTTTTTTGTTTTTTTTGTTTTGTTTTTTTTTTTTTTCTTCCCACTTTTAATGGCACCTGTTTGGTCCACACTTCACCAATAGGTGATTCAATAATGCATAATAACCAAGGAACAGCTAAGCAGCCTTCTGACCAATTTTCAGTTCCTTTAAAAATATGGGGAGCTACAAAAACATACATTCCTATAACATTCACACTTTTTTTCCAATGTTCATGTCCTTGTTTTATTTTAAATGCTGAAAATCTCTACTAAAAGCTGATATCCTTTACATCATTTAGATACCTGTATGCTTGCGAAGAGTAATCTATTATCACCGTTCAAATACTTGCGGGCTGAACTGTATGTACTTACCGCTCCATGCTTCAAGAAGAAGAGTGTAAATCAATTAAGACTATGCATTATTTTAGTCACTTGTAGTAACTGATCAAGGCTTCAAAAATGTTAATCTTTTCTAAGCCTATATTAAAGTTTCAACTGCTGGTTAATCCAGATATTTTTTTTTTTTTTTTCCCTCCTAGCCAACAGCCAACAGCTGGGGTAGCCTATTCACACCCGACAACAGTGGCCAGCTATACTGTGCACCAGGCTCCAGTTGCTGCACACACAGTGACGGCAGCCTACGCTCCAGCAGCCGCCACTGTTGCCGTGGCAAGACCAGCACCAGTTGCTGTGGCAGCTGCTGCAACTGCTGCAGCATATGGTGGGTACCAAGCCACTCATACTGCAGCAGACTATGGCTACACTCAAAGACAGCAAGAAGCACCACCTCCACCTCCGCCGGCCACTTCTCAAAATTACCAGGTAATGCTATATGTTTAACCTATTTATAATTTATATATATAATTTTTATTTCCCCTTAGCTGATGCGATCCATAATAACATTATATGGCTTTTTATTCTTGTATTACCTAGTTAATATTATAAGTATTTCATGTAGAAGTCTTCTCTGATGTCTTTGTGGTTTTGGTTTAGCCTTTTTTTTTTCCTTTTTTTTCTGTAGTCACCCTTATTTTCTTTCTATGCTAATAAATTCATTTTTCATTGTTTTAGGATTCTTATTCTTATGTGCGATCCACAGCACCAGCTGTGGCCTATGACAGTAAGCAGTACTACCAGCAGCCTACAGCTACAGCGGCTGTAGCTGCAGCTGCTGCCCAACCACAACCTACTGTAGCGGAGTCCTACTATCAGACAGGTATGCTGAAAACATCCTGGAAATTCCTCAAAGTATTTAAGACCAATGTAATTTTTGTTTTTGCTATTTCTAAATTCAGCACTAAATGGAAATAGTACGCAAAATATTAGAGGGACTTAATTCCTAATTGCATGTTTCGGGATTTATTGGCATTTTTTTTATTAAATGTAATGAGGTACAGTCCCACTAAATTACAGAATGCAGTTAAGATTTTTTTTTTACCTCTCTATAAGAAAATAAGTCATTTTATTTCTTCTCTACCATTCTCACTAACTAGTAATATGTTTTGATAATGAACAACAAGGAATGACAGTTCACACCCTTCACGTCAAAAATATCAAAAGCATGGCATGCTGGTTCGTGGTCTGACCTTTGATTGGCATCAGGTCATAGTGATACCCTAAGATGCTGTAAAGATCTGACGCAATACAGATTTAAAGGTTAAGTAAACGGAGAGCTTCACTGCCCAAGAAGAATCTGCTAGCTACAAGCTATTCAAAATAAAATGACAATACATTTAGAAATGAATGGCTTTGAGGTGAAAAAGGGCAAACTTAATTACATAGACAAAATAAGCAGTCTGCACACTCTGTAGGTTTCAATTACCATGGGGCCTGATGTTTGCAGTATAGCATGAGGCTGACAAACAGTTGATAAACTGAAAAAAATGAAATTCTTATGCACTGGGACTTTTTTGAAGTATGTACATTTTGCTGGCTTCTTTCCACGAAATGGAAGGAACACACAAGGTTTCCTTGGTGGCTTTTTCTAATTTAGCACTGTTTAATTGTCCTATGCTATGGCTAAAGATCAGAAGCTGCTCAGCCTCATTCTTAGTACTTTGTGTTTTGTGATTTTAAAGAAAGGCATTAAAACCTCCTAAGGTTCTTTGTATATTGGTGGACAGTTTAACACTGGAAGCAGCTAAACTGTTAACCTTGATTCACACGTGTCTTGTAGAACTTACCTGTTCAATATTCACTCTGCACAGATAAGCTCAAATACAAAGTAAGAATATCTCAACACTGGCTAAGGTTAGCTATCCCAACTTCGATAACTTACCAGGGGCTAGAAGCCATTCCACTCAAGAGGCATCCATGCTGGCATTCGCAAATGTGTTGAACACTCTTCAGATTGCTTCCTCTGAAAGGTCTACACTTCAGAATACCACAGCAAAAACCAGGAAGCATTACCTACGGAACCACTACTCCTGCCAAGCTCTGTATCCCGATGGCAGTCTATACTGTCTAACAGAAGCCAATGACTAATCACTACCCTGACAGTACTCTGCATAAATGGGCACTGTTTGCTTCATTACCAATAATTAGTCATTGTGAAATGTCAGTAAACAGGATGCTTTAGCAAAGCAATACTCAAAACTATTACAATGATTGTTTATTTGAAGGAGAAACCAAGTGTAAATGTTAGATATGAAAACATCCAACCTCAAAGATTCAAATCAGGGTCACACGGCAAGCTTTGTTTCAGGTACCTATAGCTTTATTTGTTGCAGTCCTTGGTTTCACAAACCTAGGGTGATGCTTGGGAATGAAGAGGCAGTCTGTAGATGGCAAAGTCCGACAGAGTTGTCTTCTCTTTGGCAGTTTTGTCTTGCTCTCTTCCTAGTCTTGGCTGTTATGATGTGTCTCTGACAGTGCATTTTTAAAATCCTTTGAATTTATAGGGTCTTACTGACTGCCTTATGCCAGATAGTGCATCAGTCAAAAGTTTGGGACAATCGAAGTTCCCATGCTCTGGTTAACTGTTAAGTTACTTTTGATTGAACATGAAACATGTTCATCTTTAAGTCCCAATCATTGATTTTTTTTTTTTTTTTTTTTTTTTTTTTAATATTCTAACAAGCATACACATATTGGTCACTTAATCTAAGATTAAACATATACTTTTTAATAAACAGTGATGGAACAATTTATACTTTTCCCAGAATTCTTGTAGGTGAACTACCTCATGAATGTTGTTGATTTATTGAGGTAATTTGTACCTGCCTGCCCTTTCAGTTACAGAACGTTTCCCACATGAGCTCTGAGCCCACAACTTAAGAGTCATTACGTAAATAATTCTAATATAAAAACAGACTGAAGTAAAACGCACAATTGAAGTATTAAGAGTTGTATTTAGAATACTGTAAAAGCTCAAATACAGTATGTTTGTGCTTGATGCCGTAATGATTTTTGTGTTTTTCTTTGTTTTTCACTCAAATTACTGTGGCTACTTTTAACAGGAGTAAATGATGGTGGACCTTTTTGTACCTCTTCACCAACAATAGTGAAATAAAATATACACTGCACATAGCTGAATTTTTTTACTTTGTGCTTGTTAAATATTTTACACAACACGACATGCTGCATTTTGTTGCAGCATTTTGAAAAGTCTTTTCATTAGATGATGGTTGTATGTTGAATCTTTTGAAACACAATTGCCTTTCCTGGTTTTCCAAAAGTCGATATCATTCTGAGGACTATAACCTCCTGGCTAATACACTATTTTTTTTTTTTTTGTCATATATGACATGCTGATTTACTGCCTTTATAGACAGTGCATTGTAATTGATTACAAGAAATTGGTGTTTCACTCATCCCTACAGAACTTCAAAATTTCAGTTAGTTGAATATGGTATGTATATGTTAAATTGCCAATTTATTCTCTATATCTTTTGTTCTTTTCTTTCACTTCTAGCTCCCAAAACAGGATATAGTCAAGGTGCAACACAGTACACTCAAACTCAACAAACTAGACAAGTAACAGCAATAAAACCAGCAACACCCAGTCCCGCAACCACTACTTTCTCAATCTATCCTGTGTCATCCACTGTGCAGCCAGTGGCGGCGGCAGCAGCCGCAGCAGCAGCTGCTACTGTTGTCCCATCCTATTCTCAAAGCCCTACTTACAGTACAACTGCTGTTACTTACTCTGGTAAGTATGTGTGTGTGTTTTATTTATTTATTTTTTTCTCCTCGTGTAAACATTTTCCTGTGTGTATGTGATTGAATTTGCAAATTCTGTTTTCTGCTTTGGGGTGAGTTCTGTGTCAATTATCTTTTTTATAGGAACATCTTATTCTGGATATGAAGCGGCAGTATATTCAGCTGCATCATCTTATTACCAGCAACAACAACAGCAGCAGCAAAAACAGGCAGCAGCTGCTGTAGCAGCAACAGCTGCTTGGACAGGTAGCACTTTCACAAAGAAGACACCATTCCAGAACAAGCAACTTAAACCAAAACAGCCTCCCAAACCACCACAGATTCATTATTGTGACGTTTGTAAAATAAGCTGTGCAGGACCACAGGTATGTTCTCTTGTTTTTGTGTGTTAAAAAATTTTGAAGCATCTAAATTCCCTATTTTATCTGGTGGTGAGTTTAGTATTTTAATGCATTTTGGATACATTTTTAAATGTTTGTTGAATATGCAGTTATTGAAGTTGTGCTTTTGTTCTAAATGTTCAGGTCTGGAAAGACATGAATACAATCTAACAACACACCCAACATAATACATTTTTAAATGTACAAAATATCACAAAAAACAGTCTAGGTAAAATTACTCATTTGATTTATTCCAACAAGGTGTTTGAATAGTTGATCTCTCAAGAGGTGTTTGTGAGCTGAAGCATTGGATACAGGTGCATCACTGGGCATAGTCTTGCACACAACAGATCTATTACAAATCACCATCAACCTAACAACATGGATGCGATGCAGAGTACATTTATTTTTATCATTTTGGCAAGAAGACACCTCCTTATATGCAAGAAAAAAGTCTGAAAAGGTTCCAGGTTATTCATTTACACCTATGTTACTTTTGAATTAGCACAAGGAATAATTTTAAAAATAACCCACACATTATAATATGTTTTAATTAAAAAAAAAATACAATGCAGTATAATCGGTTCACGTCAGGTTTGTTGTTTGTACAAAGTAAAGTGAGAAACTTGCGTGGTCTTTTCAGTGCCCTGCCACTTGGCACGAGTCTCTCTATACGGTATGTAAATTGACAAACAAAATGTAATGGGCTAATGTAAGTGATATTTAGGAAAACTATCATATGGTTTAACTGCACATCTGTCCTTTATCACAAGCCATTATAACCAGAATATAACTTGGCTGTGGGGGTTTGTTGGGTTGTCCTAACTCTACCCACGAGGGTGGCTGTGAACAGGAACAATATACAGTAATCCCTCGCTATATCGCGCTTCGACTTTCGCGGCTTCACTCTATCGCGGATTTTATATGAAAGCATAACTGAATATATAACGCGGATTTTTCGCTGCTTCGCGGATTCTGCAGACAATGTGTCTTTTTACTTCCTGTACATGCTTCCTCAGTTGGTTTGCCCAGTTGATTTCATACAAGGGACGCTATTGGCGGATGGCTGAGAAGCTAACCAATCAGAGCACGCAGTTGAGTTCCTGCGTGCTGAATGCAGTGTTAACCAGGAAGTCTCGTCTCGCTCATTCAGCATCAACGTGTTTCGCTGTGTAAAGAGTTGTGCTCTTTAGTGTTTATCTTTGTGCATAGTCAAGCCCTTCATTATGGCTCCAAAACAATCTGCTACTGCTTCAGGGGCCGTGCCCAAGCGCAAGAAGATGTTAACGATTGCCGAAAAGGTAAACGTTTTGGATTTGTTGAAGGCTACGATTCTTTATTTAAAAAGTAGGAAAGGAATATAAGATCTATGGCTGCAGTGTCCTTTTAACCAGGGTGCAAAACGAGTTGTAAGTGGATGTAATAAGGCAGTAGTCTGGATGGAATCTGCTTTAGGGATTTGGATTGAAGACTGCCAGAAGAACGGCAGTGCTACACAATCGCCTGAAGTGGCTCCTTTTACAAGGGCTGTAAC
Organism: Polypterus bichir lapradei; assembly: GCA_026402145.1. Classification (NCBI taxonomy): domain Eukaryota; kingdom Metazoa; phylum Chordata; class Cladistia; order Polypteriformes; family Polypteridae; genus Polypterus; species Polypterus bichir. The sequence continues at coordinate 37,080,249 of JANRMT010062835.1, forward strand.
GCTCTCCTTTGTTGTGCAGTAAAATTAAACTCATTGTTATCGGACAAGTCATCGTGTCATTGTTGGTGAGTAACCATAATTAATTTTTCTTCTTACAGTGCTTAGTACATGTACGTATGTTTAGTGTCACTGTACACACATTTACTGTATACCATTTTTCTTGCATTGTACGTATTTATTGCTGGTGGCCTGTCTATCGTAATGGCTGTAACATATGTGATATCGGAGACACTCAATATCTTTAAAATAATATTTAGGTTTTACTGTATATAAACAGTGTGTTTATATACATAATTTCAATGAATCTTACCTAATATCTAAGAGAATACAAAGGGATTATGCTATATAACTCTGTGGGGAATATTTATAAACAGTGCGGGAGAGTTTATAAGGGCTTAAAATATATAAAAATAACCATACAAACATATGGTTTCTACTTCGCGGATTTTCACCTATCGCGGGGGGGTCTGGAACGCAACCCCCGCGATTGAGGAGGGATTACTGTATTTACCTCAAGGAAAATGATTCCTACAAACTGTGACAAAAATTTTTTTTTTTTTTTTCTCTAGGCTACTTTAATTATCACAAGGTTGACTAATAAATTTTGTGGCCATGTTTTTCTTAAATCTGCTTTGAAGCAGCAAATGTTTTGGATTATTTGGTTAGTTTTTTAGGCTTTTTCATTGACCTATGGACCATGTATCAGTTAGTCCTATTGTAAGTTGCAAGAACAGACTAGGTATTTTTAAAATGTATTAAAACACTTTAAAACACAGTTATATGTGGCAAATTAATATATACCTTGACTTGGGGAAATAGCTTTGTCTTGAAAAATGTCAAACATACCCTTTAAGAAGGAGACAACTTTTTTGTTTTCACTGACGTCTGATCAAAATAATAAACTTGGGTAATATGTTCACTCTAGCACATGTACGTCTTCAAAATATACAAGACAGGCCACTCAAAATTCAGACTCAGTGTTTTGACACTTATCCATTATTACCTGCTAGTAACAGTATCCATGTTTTGAAATATATATAGGCTTTTTTAACATGAGAGAAAAAATGCAAAATAACAGTAATATATCACAAGTAGTACTCCTCTTAATTTTTTTTTTAATTGTTACTAATGCCTAAAAAGTTTATATATTTTTAAATACTGCTTTATAATGGATATATGAATTGCAATTTTTAACATGTTACATTAGTTCTGCTCAAAAAATGCACTTAAACCTAACTGAATGTGATACTTGAAAATATACTATTCTTTAAAGCAGTAAACAGATTAAAAAGACAATGAAGGTGGAGACAGTTCAGTTTCCCTGTAATGCCTTTAAAAAATTAAGACAAAATTACTCATTATTGCCAGACACATTAAAAATTGTAATTTAATGTTTCTCCCAGTTGTGCTTCATTTTGCTCTTAGAGGCCAGACAGTTTGAGGAATTGAGCCATTGTGAGTCTACACGTTTCCCAAAAAGAAAACCAATGTGCTAAATGTTGCAATATGATGCTTAGTATCTCCTCTGCAGTATAGTCAAGTAAATGTTGAAAATTACAGCATTTAAATATGTCAAAATTAAATATGTTAAACATTCAAAAAGAAATTTTAAAGCAATGATCATGAAATGAAGGTGATAGTCAAGGTGTACGGGCACCAATTTAATATATTGTCGAGTATGCATCAGATATGTGCCATGCGCAAGCAATCAACCAAGTTGTAACAAATGGGTCTCTATCAGAGTTTGTTTTTCTGTTTATTTACAGCAAAAATGTAGTACAAGTGACCTGAATACGTAGTATGCCTCAGTGTTCTAACCTCTTTCGCATTAGATCAGAATGTCACTCAGGATGTTAAAACATTGTTGAAAGCATTAGTCCTGAGTATCACTCGGGCATCTTGTAGCTACTTGGGCTGTCAAAGTCCTAACAGTGTTGGTCCTAAGCGTTACTTGGGCAATGGTGTAGGCTTGTCTTATGGAAGTGTCAGGTCTGAGCATTACCTGGGCAATGGTGTAGATGCACCTTCTCCTAGCCTCAGAATGGCGTCTCAAATGTTTTTCAGCAGCCGCCCAGGTGTTCCATGCTTTTGACAGTAATATGAGAAGTGTTGTTGAGGAGCTTCTGATCAGCAGTGATGATTTAAGTGAATTTGAGACGGACAGTGAAACAGTGATTCTGGGAATTTAAAGTGATGCTCAAGTTTAGGTTTCTCTTGACCCTGCTTAAAATAAAATAAAATAAAATAAAGTTGTCAGCCAAGATCCGCTTAATTACTTCAATTTATTTATTGATGATGACATGATCAAAAGAGTTGTTGTTGAAACAAAGTTATGCTGAACAGTGTCGGGTAAATGATCATACACTTAGGCAGTTTGCATGTTTTTAAAGGTTTATCACACAAAAGACATTTTGACAATGTATATGATATTGGCATCCTTCTCCTTCCATGCTGTTTACACTTCTGACTTTAAAGTTTCATTGTTTTGCACGTTTTACAATAGAAAGATCAGATTTAATAATGTCTTTTTATTGTTTGTTTAAGCCAAATGCTGCATTTTTATTTTATTATTTATTTATTTTTTTGAATTTAAGAAAAAAATGTAACGCTGTTGAGGTTAAGCAATGAGCATCAAGTCAGCAGCCAGTCAATACAAAGACTGCTTGTGTTGGCTAATGTAGCTAAATGAGCATTGCTGACACTGAAAATTTGTCTTTAAAATTGTGCTTTTTTTTAAACGTGTTATATAAAAAAGGAAAAATAGTAATAGTTCTCATTAATGAGAAAGGAAACCAATTTTCGCTTGCTGCAGTAGATGCTTTATAGGCACAGCATAAAACAGCAATAATTTGTACATCCCAGGTTCAAGAGTGAATTGGGAATGGAATCTGGGGCAGAAGGATTCTTTTAGGTTGTGCTAAAAAGTGGCTGGCCTGGCAACATCTGACAAAGTGGAAATCTACCCTAGATGCAGTACCTGTCAGTCCTGGTGTAAAGTAGTTGAATTTCTGGGTTTTAGTGGAGAAAGCCTTCAGGTTACAGTTTTACTATAGTGAGACAGACTGCTGACATAGTAATTCTTGTTTGTAGTTTGATAAAGCTATTGAGCACTCAATTTAAAGCTTTTTATTAGTTATATAAATTTATACCCTGTATGCTGCGTACATTTTAAGACCTTACACTAGTGTATGATTCTGTTTAATTTTAGTATGAAAGTGTTAAAGTTGCATTTAACTTAATCATTAACTAAAATATAATTGTAATTTGAATACATAATACTTTTCAATTTGTATTCATGTCAAAGAGAAAAATGTATAATGACTAATGATGGTAGAATTAAAACTGGCACAGAATATACAGGATTAACCATACTTTTGTTTCTAGGATATAAATATTGTACAAGCTGTCTTGATTAGTTTTCCTTGTTTTTAAGAGCTGTTGTAAAGTCTTGGTTTTTTTTTTTTTCTTTTTTTTTGTCCCCCCCCCCCCCAACCTTTCTCAAAGACCTATAAAGAACATCTAGAAGGTCAGAAGCATAAAAAGAAAGAAGCAGCTCTAAAAGCTTCCCAGAGCACAACGAGCACCACTAGTGGTATTTCAGCTCGGGGTACCCAAAACCAGTTACGCTGTGAACTCTGTGATGTTTCCTGTACAGGAGCTGATGCTTATGCTGCTCATATCAGAGGTGCAAAACACCAGAAGGTAACTAAGTTGATTTAAATCTTGTTCCGTTACAGTTTGAAGGATGAAGGTTTTCTAAAATTGATGTTAATGCTATTAATTGTGTATGTGTGTATTTTTGTTGCTATTGGTTATATGCTATATATGTAAACTACAAGACTTAAGAATTTTCACTATTGATGTGTTCATACTATAAAAACTTATGCATTTACAAAGTTGTTAAAGTGAAAATAGTCTTTATTCTTTTAATATGTTGCATTCCACAAATAAATGCATTCATTGAAACAATGAAAGGCAAGGAAAAAATGAATTTTTGTAGTTAATATTCAATTTGAAACTAATTATTTAGATTTATTGCTTCAGACATTAGCACTTGCCATTATCTGTTCATTTTTTTTAATATAATCCTCTTATATAATACGCTACGTTAGCTGTTCGTTTGTCTGTCCAGGATTTTAAATCACTTGTAGCTCGCAAACCGTTTCACCTATTGACCTGACATTTGGTACACATATACTACGTGACGTCTACTATCCGCTTTCGTGGTGGTGATTTTTATTACTATTTTTATATTTTATTGTAGAATCAACTCTTGGCAGCACATAGCAGGGCGGCCGTGTGGCGCATGCGTATGTGCATCATTCTCATTCTGTACCACCTTCGCTGTCACTTCCCCTGCCTCTTCATATCTTAAATCATTCTTGAGGCAGATTGAAGACTTCAGTGCCAGCTTAAGTGAAAAATTAAGAAAAACATACTAAGTAATTGCAACACAAAAACTAACTTAACCAGTTTTAACACAAAAAGATGCCGACGAAAGAAGATAAGCAGCGGGCCGCTAGGGTGGAGAAAAGAAGAGCTGCTCAGGAAACAGTAAGCGCATTAACCTCCGAGCAGACGAATGCTAAACAGAGACTGAGGAAGCGTATGAAAACTATGAATGCTCAAGTCAAGTGTATTCACTGCACGTTAATCGTGTAGTACGCTTTTACTGGTATTCTAATATGTTAAGTCCCGTTCTCCTGAAGAGTACAGGTTGAGTATCCAAAAAATACGATATGCTCCACAACTCTTTGCACTAACATGATGCCACAAGTGGAAAATTCCTCACCTGGCCTCACTTGCCCCTCATGGGCCTCTGCCTGTTTTCCATCTAGTGTTTGGAGCAACAACACATAAATGATGAGTGGGGGTGGGGTTCTGGTAGAATTCTTGTGAATTCTGGTAGAATTGTATGCTGATCAGCACTTCCAAACTGCTGTGCGACAGGATATGCAAGTGGTAAAATTCAGAAGTACTGCATAGAGCAGTCTAGAGGAAGCAGGCTCTGGCTCTCTGTTGGCACTAGTTTATCAATCCTTGTCACCACCAGTCCTGCGCATTACCTTTGTTTATTTTTTTTTTTGCTGCTTATTCTCGGTGTGCAGTAACTTTTCATTCAAAACGCAACATTTTTGGTGGAGACTGAAAGCCTTTTGGTTTGTAGCTGTTGTTTTAATAGCTGATAAAGGAATTCTGCTGACATCACTGTGCACAAGATTTCTTTCATGCACAAAATTATTAAATATATCGTATTAAATTACCTTCAGGCTGTATGTGTCTAAATTGTATTGAAAACGTAAATTTCATGTTTAGACTTGGATCCCATCCCCAAAATACCTCATTATGTGCATGCAAGTATTCTGAACTTTAAAATATCCAAAATGCTTCTGGTCCAAGGCATTTGAATTAGGGATACTCAACTGGTACTAACAGCCCTAGTACTGCAGAATGCATAGAATTTCCACCCTGTCAGGGTAAACACACAGCTTTCATTTTGGGCAGTATTTGAAAATTGTTGGGCAGTACAAATTCAACACTGTCAAAATATTACTTGGAAATTTTGAAAAGAGTTTTTAACATGCTATTTTTATTAGTGTCAGACTGAAGTCTATACCTTAAATTATTCAAAACAAATATACCTGTTTAAACATTTCAGAGTTCACTCAGTGTCCATAAAGGGTATTTCAGCAAAAAAAAAAAAAAAAAAATTCCCAAGATGGCACCATGCAGTGGTTTCTCTAGCTCCTGGTGTTAAACCAAGCAAGAAGTTGTATTTTGTGGCGTTTCAGGGTGTTAAATGTATTGGGAAAGTTAGGATATTGTCCAGTTGAACTTTGGGATATAGACGGCAACATGCCAGTGATCTGAGTCCCACTAGAGCTCAAGGCAGTGCACCGCAGACTACAGCTGTAAAGGGCATTAGACTGGCACAACAGGCTACAGTGATTCAAAGGCAAGAGGAGGTGGTGTGCAAGAAAACAGAAAAGGGGAAAGTGCAGTGGCTTGCTAGGTAAATTAAAAATTAATGTGAGCAGACCTACTATACCGCCAGTTTTCCTATCAAGTGTGCTGGTTATTTTTCTTTTGGCTGTCCCCATTTGGGGTCGCCAGAGTGGATCATTTCCAAATCTTGCTGTCCTCTGTTACACCCACCACCTGCATATCCTCTCTCACCACACCTAGAAAACTCCTCTTAGTAATTTATTTTTGCCTCTTACCTGGCAGCTCCATCTTTAGCATCCTTCTCCCAAATTACCCAGCATCTCTCCTCTGCACATGTCCAAACAAATGCAATCTCGCCTCTCTGACTTTGTTTCCCAACCATCCATCCTGAGCTGACCCTATAATATGCTCATTTGTATTCCTGTCCGTCCTTGTCACACCCAATGCAAATCTTAACATCTTTAAAACTGCTACCTCCAGCTCTGGCTCCTGCTTTCAGGTCAGTGCCACCGTCTCCAATCCATATAACATCACTCTTGCTGTTGCCCATCATTCACAAGTAACTCGTGACACTCTGCTCCACTCCTACTTTGTCAACTCTGCTCCCTCCATCCTCACCATTCCTCTGACCTCCCTCTCATTTACAGGCATGTATTCTGCCTTGTTCCTACTGACTTTCATTCCTCTCCACCTCTCCTCAACCTGCTGCCTTCTCTCGCTACAGATCACAATGTCATCTGCAAACATCATAGTTCATGGAGATTCCTGTCTAACCTTGTCTGTCAATCACCATTGCAAATAAGAAAAGGCACGGAGCTGATCCTTGTTGTAATACCATATCTACTTTAAATGCACCCATCCTCATTACTTTCACACTTTCCACACAATGCAGCTCTTTCTGGCCTTCTCTATACTTCTCCATCAATATCCTCAGAGCAAACATCACATCTGTAGTGGTCTTTCTCAGCATGAAACCATACTGCTGCTTTCTAATCATTACCTCCCTTCTTTACCTAGCTTCCACTACTCTTTCCCATGACTTCATAGTGTGGCTCATCAGTTTTATCCTCATTTAGTTACTACAGCTCTACACATCCCCTTATTATTAAAAATCCAGTACCAGTACACTTCTTCACTCACTTCCTCAGGCATCCTCTCACTTTCTAAGATTGCATTAAACAATCTGGTTAAAAATCCCACTGCCATCTTTCTTAAACGTCTCCATGATTCCACAGGTATGTCATCTAGACCAACAACCTTTCTATTCTTTGTCCTATTTATGGCAGTCCTTATTTCCTCCTTGCTAATCTGTTGCACTTCCTGATTCACTATCTTCACATCATCTGACCTTCTCTCTCATTCTCTGTTTATCAGCTTCTCAAAGTACTCTTTCCATCTGTTCTGCACACACTCCTTGCTTGTGAGTACGTTTCCATCTTTATCCTTTAGCACCCTAACCTGCTGCACATCTTTCCCAGCTCAGTTCCTTTGTCTAGCCAATCTGTACAGGTCCTTTTCTCCCTTCTTAGTGCCCAACCTCTCAGACAACTCATCATAGCCTTTTCTTTAGCCTTTGCCACCTATCTCTTCACATTACACCTTATCTCCTTATACTCCTGTCTACTTTCTGCATCTCTCTGACTATCCCACTTCTTCTTTGCTAACCTCTTCCTCTGTATACTCCCTGTACTTCCCCATATAAAATTTTACACTGGATGCTCTTCCTGACGCAGCTCTCCCCATTTATCCGGGCACACTGGTTTGTGCATCCCCTGTGGCTGGGTTAGTTTTCCTGACTAATGTGCGTGCACTGGATAACAAAGTGGATCTAATCCAGCTGAGACTGTACCATTGGAAGATGCTAGACTCTGATTTTTCAGCTTGAGTGGCTGCTACTTTTTCTGAGCAGCCAGGAATCGGCTATCGGGGAAATCATGATGAGGTGGACTGTGTGTATATATCTGTGTGTATACATATATCTCAACAAAAGTTGGTGTATGAATTTTTTTTTTTTTGGTTAACGGCTATTGTTCTGGGGCAGTAGAACAACTAAGTTAAATGCAGACCACATTATCTATTGCAGGAGCTCATGGATGTGTTTATAGTTACTGTTTATATCTCCCCCTTGTGCCAGTGTTACTTATTCACCGAGATAGCTTCGTGTCAGCATTAGCTCACTTCAAGACAAGCACTTGGAGGCTCTTTACATGATTACAGGATACTTCAATCATGTTAAATTGACATTTTACTGCAGTTTCACTAGCATATTAATTTTGCCCCCCGAGGGACAAACATGCTCAACAGAGTGTACACAAACAGGATAGAACATATGAAGCCTACCCAACCCTCATCTTATTCTCTTTGACCATATCTCCATTTTACTAACCCCTGTGTACTGCCTTACGTTTAAGTTCTGGAAGCCAATACAAAAGTCCTTCACTGTGTGGCCTATTGACGCTGTCCCTATTCTTCAGGACTGTTTTGAATGCCCTGACTGGCAGATGTTTTAGGAGGTAGCAACAAGTTTTGGAGTTGTGAACCTGCATCATGATGTGTTAACAGTTAAGATATATCCTTAAATGTGTTGAAAATGTTACTGTCACCAGGACAATCGCCACACATCACAACCAGAGACCCTGGATGAATGTAGATGTCCGTTCACTTTTGAAAAGTCAGAATTCCGCTTCTAGATGCGGAGATGCAGCCGCCCTCAGGGCAGCAAGAAAGAAACTGGTGGTGGGAATAAAGGGCAAAAAAAGACTATGCGCTTAAAGTACAGGGTCTCATCAATATGCTCATAGGAAGAACTGTAGAAATTTGTGAAGCTAAAATGCAAATATGCTAAATGTATGCTACAGAATAGTGGTTTTGTGATATTCATGTACATCTGATATTTATGGCTTTTTAAAATAAAAATTTGAAGACTATTAGTGATTTTGGTTGCCACTTTTCATATGGCAATTTTATATATCTGTCTTTCGATCTCTCAGTCTATGCACCAGTTTTACAGTTGAAGTCAGAAGTTTACTTACACTTAAGGTGAATTCTTGAAAACTCACTCTATAACCTACACAGATGTTTATATACATGTAGTTTTAGACATCTACTTTGTGCATGACAAAAGTATTTTTTTTTCCAACAACCTTCACAGAGGATTTCATTTTTTATTGACTAAATCACAATTCCAGTGGGTCACAAGTTTACATACACTTTGTTAACTGTGCCTTTAAACAGCTTGGAAAATTCCAGAAAATGATGTCAAGGCCTTAAGCAATTAGACAGTTAGCTTCTGATTGCCAATTAGCCTGCATTGTGTGTGTGTAAAACCTTATATTGACATAATGCAATGGATAACAGCTTGTCAGAAATAAAAATTGTATCCAATTAGGCTCTTGTGTGTTTTTTGTTTTTTTGTTTTTAAACCACTGCCTGAATAAGGATAAACTAAAGGTAGAAAATTGGCAATTAAGGTTTATGGAATGGAACTTATTCATTTGGAGTGTTTTTAGATAATTATATTTGTGTTCCCATGGGAAAATTTACAATTTTTTCAGCTCATAGTATGAAATACCCTATACGAATTAGTTTAATTTAAAAAAAAAAAACAAAAACAAAAATGAAGCTTGTCTGTGTGTGATGTATAAGTAAATTTACTGCTTGATCAACTCTTTCAATGTTACTTTCATAGGGCTAAAGTCACTAATGGCCACAAAGACCCTGAATGTTTTCTTAGCAGACTGATGTGTAGTTGGCAGTGAAATGGAGGACATTTTAGAGCCACAATCATTGGCAGTTTCTCTAGAAGTTTGTTTTATGGAACATTGAATTTTTGGGATAATGTCTGTTACAGTTAAGTGGCTTAGAAACTTTTTTGTTTCTTTATAGGTTGTAAAGCTGCATACCAAGCTTGGCAAGCCAATTCCATCTACTGAACCTAGTGTAGTTGCCCAGACCTCTACATCCACAACGGCAGCTGCTAGCAAGCCAACAGGTTCAGCCATAACCCCTGGAACAAACAACAATACTGCCTCTGTCACCTCTACTGGAGGTTCATCCTACTTGAAACCTGTCAATATTGTTAGCAGTACAGTATCTAATAGTGTGCTCAAAACACCTTCAGTTATTGCCTCAAGTTCCATTGCAGCAAAAAAAATTGCTGCCCCCAAAATATGTTTTGTAGGTAAGTAGTATGCTAATCGGATGTATATTACTTTACATTGAAAATTCATAATGTGATCTTTAAATTTTTTAATTGCCTAAATATACAAGTTTGTTTTGTTTGTAATGATACAAAAATGACACAGAATCCATTTAGCCCATTGAGCTTATTTATAAATCAATTGTTTGAGGAATCTTATCCTGGCATTTGTTCATTAACTTTGTTATAAGCAAACCTTTATGTAAAATGACTCCTTCACTTTTAAAGTTACTTCCTGTCAGTCTTTAATACTGTCCTTTAATTCTTACCTCAGTGATTCGACTGTTAGAGAAGCCTAGAATATTTAATGCCTCTGTGCCATTTAGAATTTCAAAATATGGTAGTGTGAATTAATCTGAACCTTTTTTTTGTTAAAAATTGCAAATTTCATCAATTTTTAAAAATACACAGCATTGAAAGGTGTGTAAGTTCTTTAAATAAATGCTTTACTCTCAGCTTGGGTGAAAGCACACCAGTTCTAGTAATTTAGCCAGTATTCTGTTACAGTTATCAGTTCAGTTGCCTCCTCTCCCTCACTGTATGCATCAAAACAAGTCACTTAACCTGTCATTTAACCTATGCTCCAGCTCTAAGTGTTTTTGAACAGTTGCAATGCCTTGTGATCTTGTTAACTGCCTTGGATAAAGGTTTTCTGAGAAATAATTGTATTTAATCTTCTAGGTGGTAATAAGTTGCAAACAACTAGTTCAAAGTTGGATGAAGTTAAAAATGATGCATTAAAATCTGTACAGACCGTAACATCCACTCAGACACAAGAGACTAAGCCTGATGTGACACCAGAGCCAGTTTCAGCATCCAGCACCCTTGCTGCCTTACAGAGTGATGTTCAACCTGTAGGACATGATTATGTTGAAGAGGTAAATAAATATTGCCTTTTTAATATTTTTGCATTGTAAGCAATACATGTTATATGAGAAAATTACATACCATGCATGTTATGGTATTGTTCACTGCAATTCCACACTCTAATTACTCAAAGAAACTATTTTACAGTGTTAGCTTTTTAGGTTGCTGAGTGAGCCAAACACAGTACAGTATGATGCATGTGCAAGAGCCACTCCAGTAAGAGTGTTCGACTGGATTAGGTAAAATTGTATTTTTTATGATACAAGTGTAATTTAAAAAAATTATATATTAGAAATTACTAGGAGCAAAATTGACTCACTCACTCCCCAACAAAAATGCTAACGCTGTTTCCTGTTTAGCTTAAAAGCTGAAATTTGGTAGGATGGTACATCTTGGACAGAATGTACCCACTAAGAAAGGATGTTTCCATGAATTGGTATTTTTTGATGTCAACAACCCCCGCCGCCCCCCCCCTCAACCGTAGAAAAACTAAATACTCCAATATTTTCAAAAATATGTTTTTAAACATATGTTTTTAAAATAAATAAATAAATAAATGGTGTGCAGTGTTACGCAGATATCTAGAGAGGTAAAATGAAAACAGCAAATTTTGGTAAGGCTTAAAAAAAAAAATTCATTTACCAAGTACTTGCCAGGTGTTCTGGCTAAGAATAGTTGATTTCACACAACTGATACGGTCAAAAAGGTATTAAATGCATATCTGGTCCCCAAATCTTGCTAAAGTGGCAACTACAATTCCCATCAGCCAGTGTGCACTCAAAGTTTAAATAACCGTATCAACAAATGTAGCCATTTTGTCTTGCTGTATTATAGTGTTTGTTATCCCACTCTCCCTCGTTCGTTTTCACTGTGTGCATGTAGGCTTATATATTTGACAAAGAGAGCTGCAATATTTATAAACACTGTATAAATCTGAGGTTATCATTGCCTCTGCCTGTTTTATCATTGTCATTTTCTTCACCTCTTTGTTTTTAGGTTAGAAATGATGAAGGGAAAGTTATCAGATTCCATTGCAAACTTTGTGAATGTAGTTTCAATGATCCAAATGCAAAAGAGATGCACCTGAAAGGAAGACGACACAGACTTCAGTATAAGGTCAGATTGTAAACTAATTATATCTGAGTTGGCCCATTTATAATTGCATTAACAACTATGTTTCAAGATTGGTACATGTTTCCTTATTAAGTGAAATATCTCTAAATATGAACATCAATTACTATTTAAGAACATATTTTATAAATGATAGGAGGCCACCCAGTCTATAAAGCTCATTTGGTTAGTTAACAGCTGGAATCTATACATGAATGTATGACTATCAATCAAGTCATTTAATGGGGTTATAGAAAAACATCTTGGGTGCAATTCTAGTCCTGAATATTTCATTCTAGTATTGTATAAGAACAGTCTTAAGTTTGCATTGTGACAAGGGATACAAGTAAGAAAACTGATGGGTATCATAGATTTAAGTAAACTGGTTGATTGATTTAAAGGAATACGTCAGATGTTTCTGGTAAGTGAAACCACTGTCTACATTAACAGCAAGAATGTTCTTTGTCACAAAATTTCAACTCTGGTGGAATTACAAGGTGTTTATAAACTTTGATTGTCATAACCATAATACAGTGAACCCTTGTTTATCACGGTTAATCCGTTCCAGACTCTACCGTGATAAATGAATTTTCACGAAGTAGGATTCTTTATTTATAAATCGAATATTTTCGCAGTTAGAGTATAGAAAACCGGTTTATGACCTTCTAAATACGTTTTTTAACATTATTAGAGCCCTCTAGACATGAAATAACACCCTTTAGTCCCCATTACACTCGTATTACCCAATATATTAGACAAAATAAGAGAAAATAAGACATATTAGACGTTACAAATATCATATTACTAGGCTCACCCGCCTTTTAAGGCGACCGACTTTTATCCTCAATTTTTGTGCGTTCCATGTGTACATCAGGCATGTAAGTGTAGGGAATGAGAACATCAAAGTGCCCATTCATAACATCTCCCGAAAACCTAATTTTTTTTTTTTTTTTTTTTTATCCCCTCAAGTGCCTGTCCAAAGTCGTACAATGTCAGCCTGAATCTGTACCGCTAAAGACGGAGTTTCATGCACTAAATAAGCTATAGATGAGAATAAGCAAGCACCATCTCCCCTGATATTTACTACGCGGTGAGGCATTTGTACTCCAACATTATTTCCAGAGACATCATTTTGGCTATTTTTCCAGCGCATCGCGCACAAAAGAAAGGGGACGATGGGAGCACCAGAACTCTGCTCACATCGCGTCGCTTCGTACCTCAAGCTGCAAGTAGTAAGTCTGTAATAAGCGGAATACCGCTACGCTTTGCACTCACGGGACGGAAGGACAATCCCGAACGCTTTTCTATAGTAGATTATTGTCCTGTACATTTAATTGCACACAACCACTAACCTATGAAGGCACGACCTCAGTAGGAAAGTCTTCAGAGGTGGTGCAGTATCTTCAGCAGGTGCGTTGTTGTCTTCAGTGAAGAAGTACTAGGAGTAGGCAGTGGGTGTCTGGGTGCGCGGTTGAAGAACATCTTGATAGGCAGTTGCTGGCGCTGTCTTTTCATATGCGTGAGGAGGCTTTTGTAGGGTATTGCCATCTTTAATCATATCCAAGAGTTGCATCTTCCTCCGGCGCTTAGTTTTATTGTCAGAAGGCTTAGAAAAAGCAGCACATTTAGGAGCCATCGTAGGGCTTAGATAAAAGTTCTCAGAAAGCGCATGCGTAGTGACATAAGCGTGTATGAGAAAAAAATCTCGATAGAGTGAAGCCACGAAAGTCGAAGCGTGATATAGCGAGGGATCGCTGTAGTCAAATTGTGACTTGGTAAATTCTTGTAGCATGTGACTGTATTTGTGTATAGTTTTGTGTGTGTGTGTGTGTGTGTGTGTGTGTGTGTAGAAAGCATAAAAAAAAGCTTTAATGAGAAAAAGCTATTCAGAGTTAGACTGTTATATTCTTTTTCTCCCGGTTTTCAAACTATACTTAAAGTGTGTGTGCGTATCTATCCCACATCCCATACAAAATCAAAAATTCAGTAGGGTTATGTCCAGAAAACAATTTTAGTGTTTACCCCACAGTTCTTTCTCTGAAAGCATAAAGAAAATAAATATATAAAATCCCCTTATTAATCCTAAGCCAGCAATAAAAACTAATAGAAAGGAAAAACGGGTCATGTAAATGGTACCACACATAAATGTTGCTGTTTTCTGTCCTGACTGTTAACTCTGTGCAAGAATCAGCTATTTGTTAAACAAATAAACTTCTGGATAAAGTTTACCATTAAAATAACCACATTTCTCATGTTAACATCTCAAGTATAGTTAACTTGTCGACAACTTTATACCGACACCATTACTCCCTGCTTCCCTTTTTTTCCCTCCTTTTTGTCTTTTCTATGTCTCTGACCTGCACCCTCATTGGCTATTATCCAAAACAATAAAATAAGTTCACATGGATACTAGTGTTTATTTTTAAGTTTTAAAACATTCTAAATTACATAACATTTTAACATGTATAATTGTTTTAATCTAATTTTAATTATACCATTAACATTGTGTTACTACCCTGTAACAAGTTTTAAAGGGCTACATTTATGGTTGTAAATTAACTTATCCCTGGATGTCATGATGGCTCAGTTCAACTTAAGGTATCTACGTAGAAGTTGATGATTTATGGTATGCTTGCTTAAACTAACTCTGCTCCACTGTGGTGAAGGGCTATAAATCTTTCACAGTTTTACAGAGCTGTGACATTCGGGGTCAACTACAGTGTCTGAATTCGGGTACCCACTGACAAAACTGCTAATGCTGCTGCTTGACTGACACTGTCTGAACACAAATTAAAGTCGATGCTCACTTTGTATCCTCTGAGTGAATAGCTGCAGATTTACTTATATAACAACGACTGGTAAGTTCACTTGATGAGACAGTTGCACTTTCAGTTTGGCTAATTTCAGCAGCATCTGAGCTGGGAGGTTACAATGAATAATTGCAGCAGTCACTTTCTTGACGCAGTCTAGGGGCGGTTAGGAATTCAAAAACACCTGGAAGAGTCCTAGCCTACCACTTGAAATTGGGGGGAAAAAAAAACATATTGGAAAAAATCTAATTCTCACTTAGAGGATCTGTTCAAAACTTTTTAAAAACCTGGCAGCATCTAACAGATAACATTTTAGAGTAAGCAGTGGGCTTCCTCTCTTTCTCTTGGATGGTAGTTGAATTTAGTCTTCGTAAGTTTGACTTGATTGTATGGAATGTTGCTTGCTTTTAATAAAATCAATTTAAAAAAAAAAATGAATGTAAAAACACTACTAATGTTACAATGAAATAACTTTACAAAAATACTGATAGCGGCGCAGTTTTTCCAGGAGCTTATAGATATATTTTGGTACTGACCAGTTTTCGATACCCATCCTTACTTTTTAAAACTTCACATGTACACTGAAGCAACACTTAAACTTGAACTTGGATTTTTTAACTTCAAGAACTTGGAAGCTGCAGTGACTCTGTGACGATGCGGGTTCTGCTACATGCTCCCATCTGCTGTTCAGGAGCCCTTGAACCCAACACCGTTCGTAATGCTATCGATGAGCTAGACAGTGAGGCAACAACATAGCAAAGGGGATGATGTAAAAGTGCAAAGTGCTTTTATTTAAGAGTCAAACAAAAACAAAGTGTTCAATTAAATAGTGCAGTGGTTTTCAAAGTCGTCTTCGAATAAATAATCCATTAAAAGAAATGTGGAGGTTAAAAACATACAAAAACAATCCTTTAAAACGAGGTTAAAACGTTCATCAGGAAGCAGTCTTTTTTCAAACACTAAAAGCCCGGTGTCTAAAGCTACCATGGCGGCTCCCCTGCTACACCTATCTGGGCTGCTCAACAGGAGAGTCGCCTACCTGCAGGAACAGCTGCCCTTCACTCGGGTCTGGTAGCCCTCCGCTCCTTGGCTAGGTCGGACTCCCAACCGGACCAAAACTTGGACAATTTTCCCAGCGGCCAAGGTGCTCACGCCAAGACTACACAAGCCCAAAGCCTCATCGACTTCTGCTCCTATCGACGGCCAAGTCGATTCCTCTACCGGTCACTCCAGCTACTTAATCACTCATTTGGAGCGACCGCTACTTTCAGTCCCACTGAATGTTGGCCAAACACTCCCCTCGTGGGCTCTCTTCTCAGCTGCCTGCTTTCTCCCATACGAGCTCTCTCTCTCTCTCTCTCTCTCTCTCTCTCTCTTCAGCAAGCAACCTCCCTCTCTTTCCATTTTGTACACCGTTCTCTCTCTCTCTCTCTCTCTCCAGTTTGTACACCGTTTTCACTAAATGACTCGTGCTTCTCTATATATGCAGAGGGGACATAGCAGCTACAACACATTAGCCACAGGAACAATCACGGATGTGGGCGTTTCTTCACCTGTGCACTATGTGAGAAACGCCCACACTGCAAATCGCCCTGCAGCTTCCTACGACCACCACGCCCCCTCGCTAAGCCACAAGCGCGGTGATTATTTAAATAAAACTGCTGGCCTTTGCTGCGCGAGCTGTGGACCCATAACGCCACAGACTCCTTTACTAAATTAAATCTACCATCTGTGAATTACTGAATCACAAAAAATAGAGTAGTGAATTGTCCAGGTCTTCAGTGAAGTTTTCAAAAATGTATTGCATCTTGATATAATTTTAGATTTTCTTCTTTTAGAATTCATTTTTTTAGCTTATGTAAAAAATAATTGGTCTCAATCTACATTTTTCTTACTCTGATGTATATACCCTGCAGTGGGCTGGCATCCTGCCCAGGGTTTGTTTCCTGCCTTGCACCATGCGTTGGCTGGGATTGGCTCCAGCAGACCCCTGTGACCTTGTAGTTAGGATATAGCGGGTTGGATGATGGATGGATGGATGTACAGTATATACCGCTTCCAGGGTCATGAATTAACTTTTGGAACTTATTAAATTAACATTGTTTATATAATAAAAGGCATAATAAAATTACTTGTGCAGTTAGAGTATCATCAAAAATTTACACTCCTGTATACTGTTATAAAGAGTGTTATAGCATGTCTTCAGTTTATCTACCTTAAATTTAATTTTCACATATTGCTGAAATCTAAATTCTGTTCAGACCTATCATGTAATGATTTTCTGTCATCTGCCCTTCTTGGTAATGTTAAATAAATATGTAACCATACTAGCTGATTACCCAGTGGCTTTGCTCACTGAGTGTAAGGGGAAAAAAATAAAATGTAGTATTTATAAAATAAGCTATTAAGTAGTAAAACATTTTGATAAAAGAATTTGAAGAACATATGAAGCGTATAAATTATTAAACAGTAAAACATTAACGTTTAAGAAGTAAAGATACATTGAGTACTACAGCAGTGGTTTCGGGTAAACTACCTGCTTGACAACCTTGCACTACGTGCCTGTGATTTAAGAGAAAAATTATTCTGAGAAATGTGGACACTGCCCTTCCGTGCTTAACGGGCAGAAGGTCCAAACAATTCCCAAGTCCAATATTTTACATGAAGAGGTTGGTACATATTCATAGATGTAAACCCTCCATCTTAAAAGAATTCATCACAAAAGCAACCTTGAATGTTGCAGGGTTTTAGTGACCCGAAATCGCCTTAAGGGACAGTAAATGGCCGTGCACCACAATTTACCAAGAGAGTCACGCTTCGATGATGCTGATTACACTCATTTGCAAAGATTTTCGCTGTCCAAGGAGCCGATGGGGCACTTGGAAGTGTCACAAAAGGTAGGAAAAGAGAGGATGCTGCCCGAAACTGCGAAGCTGTCGACCCGGCAGAGCATCCTGACATTCCACGCCTTCCAGTGTCTACTTTGTTGTCACGACCCCTCGCCGCTGAAGGTGGTCTTCTACAGCTCTGCGAAGTTAAAGTAGAAAGACGCAAAGCTGTTTTCTTCATCTCTTCTACTATCAAGTACTGCCAATTAATAAAAAGTTAGAATATGGCAGTTTCCACGACAGTCACTTGGACGAATAAATAAAACTTCTCTGTCAAAACGCGCTCAGTGCTGGAGTCCAGAGAGGTGGGCTGGGAGAGGGCACCGCAGGGCGCACTTCTGTGGGATAGATCGGTGTGTTTGTTTACTTCTCTTCAATATTAGTAAAATAACTCTCACACAAATAATAATTCGTAAAGACGATATAAAAATGGCGTCCACAAATGAAGTGATTAGTTCCTGTATTATATGTTCTGTGGTCATACATAATTTCCGTTTTGCGTGGTCATACACAATTTCTGTTTCAAACGCGAAAATAATTATATATACACTTATAAACGGCAAAGCCCTCACTCACTCACTGACTGACTGACTGACTCATCACTAATTCTCCAACTTCCCGTGTAGGTAGAAGGCTGAAATTTGGCAGGCTTATTCCTTACAGCTTCCTTACAAAAGTTGGGCAGGTTTCATTTCGAAATTCTACGCGTAATGGTCATAACTGGAAGCTGTTTTTCTCCATTTACTGTAATGGAGTTCAGCTGGAGGGGCGGAATTTCATATGACATCATCACGCCTCTCACGTAATCACGCATTACGTAGAAAGCCAGGAAGAGCTACAAAACGCTCTTTAGAAAACATGCATTATATAATTAAGAAGGCAGCGAAACAATTAGAAGCGAGCGAGTGACATATAAAACCATATTCAGCGGCTCACGTGAACTGACGCAGTGCGCAGACAAAAAGTAACAGTTCCAAAGAGTGCTGAACAAAAACCGAATTACACTGCTACGCTCAAATAGATAAACCACATGCAGTGGCGCGATAGTAAAGCATTCGCCTGTAGCGCCCACGTCCGAGATTAGATTCCCGAGAGGGGATGCACTAAGTATGTACGCGCGCTTCTCGATTTTTTTTTTTAACCTCGCATCCCCTTAGTTTGAGACGTATGAAAACGCATGCGGTTAACGCAGAAAGACAGATCACCTATTCACCTATTGAAGCTTCATGAATAATGGATACTTTATTCGCGATCAATGATTGTTTTGGTAAAGCCATACTCAGTGTATTCATTAGATGAACAGTAAAAAAGTAAGAGCGAGGGGACGGTAACTTACTGAAGCACACAAGCAAAACCACAATAGCACGCGGGCTCGATGTACTGACTTGCGCGATCACATTCCAAAAAATATTTCTCTTCAAGTTCTATTTAGTCCATATGAGTCAAACTCAAGGCCCACGGGCCACATCCGGCCCGGCGTGTAATTATATCCGGCCCGCGAGATCATTTTATATACTGTATTATTGTTATTAATGGCCCAGGTATATGAAGCGCTGGTAACACAATAAACTACAGATCCCATAATGCAGCGCTTCAGCTGCCTTGCCGAACACTTACTGCGTTGCTGCAAGTTATTGCGAAGCTAGCCCACACAATGCCGAAGAGAAAAGTTGATTCTGAAAATAGAGCCTTTAAAAACCGATGGGAGGCTGAGTATATGTTTACTGACATTGCCGGTAAACCCGTGTGTCTCATTTGTGGAGCTAATGTGGCTGTAATTACAGAATTTTTTCTTTACAACGACTGACAAACACAGAATGTAACTTGAACACAACACATCGTACAAATACGACCCTGATTGAAACAAATAATGATAATCGAATCTTTGATCACAGGAACACTCACAAAGCAATTACTGTATATTGACTATCATGTTACGTTATTTTTAAAATGTTCCCTTTTCTTTTTCATAGCTTCTTTAACACACTACTTCTCCGCTGCGATACGTGGGGGTATATATATATATATATTCCTGTCTGTTTTTACCATTCCTACCAAAGATATTTATGTCGACTAAATAAAAATTCCTTCTATTTAAAATTTAAATAGAACTTGAACAGATACGATAGTTCATAATATCCACGCAGACTTGCACGTAAGAGCGGGAGTCATCCATTTTAACAAACAGCGTATTGCACTGATACAAAATAGCCTGTCCATTTAATTATTTAGGAATGGATAAATAAATTAAGATTTTGTACAAATGTGTTTCATTTTTCTTCCTTGATGGATTCTGCCACCCCCAGCAACAGTTGCTTGCACCCCAAAGAGTGTGTGTATGTGTATGTGTGACAGCAACACTCATCACTCACAACAGTGACAAAACAATTACGTTGACAATCATGTTACGTTATTTTCAAAATGTTTCATTTTCTTTTTCATTACTACTTTAACACACTACTTCTCTGCTGCGAAGCGCGGGTATTTTGCTAGTATATATGTATATATAAAAAAGATTCGTAAATGGTCAGATCCATTAATTGCGTGATCACATAAGTAGGTCTTCTATCATTAAAGTAGATTGAATTTCTTTAACTGAAACTTGCAAAAAAAATTTAAAAGTTATGGAGCAAAAGAATTAAACACAAACTGACAGATTTGTTCCTGCACAGTGAAATTGGTCATCAGCACAGTGATACATAGGGGCTGAATTAAATAGGCTAAGTTGGTCAGCACGTTTAAAAACTTTAAAGTAACTTATTAGTAGGAGACCAGTGCCAATTGTGTAATACTACAGTACATTAATACCCTAAATAAGTAAAGTTTTGAAATATGTTCTTAAAACATACTAAAGGAACATGACAGTAGCTATGCAAGCATAGTGTCTTGTTGTCCACCAGCTGCATTTAATTGACCTGATATACTGTAGTTCATCTAGTCAAACTGAAGCCATTTTTTGTGAATCTTCTAACTTCTGTTTTGTTGGTTAACCTAGTGGTTCCATCCTTGATTAACACTAACTTATATAGCATCTGTAATAGTTGAGTTTATTTTCAAGTGTACAGTGTGTGACCGGCAAAGTATTTGCAAAGAACTTAAAATTTTAAAGTGATAACCCAAACAAGTTTAAAAAGTCTTTACACAGATCACAGAGGAAGGTTACACAATGTCTTGCTCATTTTTCCACACAGATTCACAGTACCTAATTTATATAAAATGTAGCTGAGAAGTCTCGAGGGACAAAGACATTTTTGTTAGTTTATATGTAATGCACATAAAAAAAAAGGCGATATGAAGACTAGACCACTTTCTGTCATTTTATATCATTTTGAGTCTGTATAGAATAATGGTTTTTGTAATTTAAGTGACACATTTGTTTGAAAACTTCAGTTTTTCTGGCCATAAGAACCTCTGGCTTCATAGATTCAATCAAAAATAAGTATTTGATTTAAACATATTGCTTTCTTTATAAATACCTTACTTAATGCTACTTCCGTTGAGTTGAACTTTCTTCAAAGTTTGTTTGCTGTAATCTAAATTTAACAGAAAAAAGTTAATCCAGACCTTCAAGTTGAAGTGAAACCAAGCATTAGAGCTCGGAAGATTCAAGAGGAAAAGATGAGAAAACAGATGCAAAAAGAAGAGTACTGGAGAAGACGAGAAGAAGAGGAGCGTTGGAGAATGGAAATGAGGTATATAGTGCCAAGAAATTGTATGTTGGGGATATGTCTATGAAGTTCAATAGTTTTAATAAAAAAAAAAAAAATAAAAACCTTTAATGTCAGTTTATTTGCAGATAGAAATATGGGAAGGAGGTAGAGTGTTAAGTTACAACCTCTGGTTTTGTGTGCAACTTATGTTTTTACCTTTTTGGAATGTTCACATTCATGAAAAAACACTTTACTACAGACTACGATTGTGTCACTTTTACTATCCGACTTACAAAGGGTGTTGCTTAAAAATACTCTATTTCAGACGATATGAAGAAGACATGTACTGGAGACGTGTGGAAGAGGAGCAGCATCATTGGGATGATCGTCGAAGAATTCCAGATGGAGTATATCCTCAAGGACCACCTGGACCTCCAGGATTACTAGGTGTTCGACCTGGAATGCCCATTCCACAGCCACAGGGGCCAGTGGTATGTTAAATACTCTTATAAATGCACCCGAGATCAGAATTGATGTGGCAGGTTGCTGATGTTAAGGTATTTAATATTTGTGTGCACAGAAATAAGGTTCACCTGTAATATTATAAATATGAACGTTTCGCCTAATATGTATAATTTAACCAATCTCATTAGAGACAGCATCTGATACTATATAGTGGTGATTACGATCTCTTGAATAAGGAGTGCAATGGGATTGGATTTGAAAAGTTAAAAGAACTTACTGCACTTAAATTTTGTGTCAAAACAATCTGCAGAACAATGAAAGCATTTGCTCGGTTTTTGACACTGAATGTTTTCTGGGACCTCATGTATAACGCCGTGCGTAGAACTCGCACTATAACATGGCGTAAGCACAAAAGCAGGAATGTGCGTACGCACAGAAAAATCCAGATGCAGGAATCTGTGCGTACGCAAACTTCCATGTTCTTCCACTACATAAATCCCGGTCAGTGTGAAAAGTAATGCTCGTGCACGCGCCTGCTGTCCCACCCCAACTCCTCCCAGAATTCTGTCTCTTTGAATATACAAATCAATATAAATAGCCCTTGCGCTCAGTGTGTCGGAAAAAGTTGAAAGCTCAAGTTCATAAAGTTGCACAGTGTCCGAAATAAAAAAAAGTCGCATATCAAAGTCGCCGTGAAAAGGCAACTCGTAGCCCACCGTCTGAGTGTCATATGAAAGCTTATTAGGGTACAGAGGAAAAAAAAAAGGCACACAGTCGGGGTAGAAAAGCACGAAATGTCAACTTTAAACTCGAAATTTCAACTTTAAGCACGTAGTTTGTTTTGTCATTAAAGTAGAACATCATAAACTTAATCTGAAAATCGTTTAATTTACTAGTTTCTCAAATCCTATCGTAACTAAAGTAGTACGTTAAATGCTTTGTTTTTTTTGTATTTGATCTTCTGTGTGTGAATCACTACGTGCTTCTTAAACGGGCTTTCTCTTCCTCCGACAGGACACAGAATCCATTACATTTGTGATATTACAGCTCTCTGAATAACTAAAATACTGAAATGTATATGTGATATCATTTTCATAATGATAGGAGTTAAAGCATGTTATTAAACATGGGAACACGGTGACGCAGTGATTGTGCGCGACCTTCGATGAAATGATTAATTGCAGCAGTGCTGTCTCTTTCAAACGTACTAACCTCCAATTCCTGCCCTTTTTCTTTCTCCAAATACCCAATCGCCACACAATCAGCTCTGTAATAAACGTTAAGCCGTCTGTAAGCTTAACGCGGATTCTTCAAAACTTTTAAGGAACATTGAAATATCTTCATAGTACATGTTTAATTATTCTTTCCTTCACGCCGGTCCCAGTGAAGCATACAGTGCGAGGCAGGAACAATCCGTGAACGGAGCGCAAGATCCTTGCTAGCGTAGCGACACAGTGTCCTTTAATTATTAACAATATAGATTATTTAAATAAAGTTTTATCTGTATAATAAACATATTTTGCTGCATTTCATCTTACAAATGATATCAACATCATATATAAATACGCTCATTATAAAGTGGCTCAGGTTGTGCAATATTATAACTGTAGTGCAAGTTTACAGTGAGGTGATTGTACTTATAAGTACAAACAGTTCTACAAGGAGCAGTTGATGGACTGATAGAGTGCGTTTAGAGCTCTTGGGATGAAACTTTTCTGAACCGCGAGGTCCGTAGAGGAAAGGTTTTGAAAACGTTTGCCGTGTGAAAGCAGTTTAAATAGGAAACATGGCTGAGGCAGCGTGTGTTTGCTGTATACCGATAATTCTCTTTACGATCAGCTGCTCAGAGTGGCGCAGTGAGAGTAATATGGAAAAAGATAATCCGCTGTGGCAACCCCTAACGGGAGCAGCTGAAAGAAGAAAAAGGGGCAGTGAGAGTAACGAACGCTATTGCAGCTATGGGATTTGGAATAATTTAACCATTTTGTGGACCATTATATTGTTACAGGTTAATTACAATCAGATGCATTAAACTAATAAACAATATCAGTTAATTTCAGTGTAAATCTGAAAAAGATAAACCACAGGAACAGTAGCATTGCTTTGACGCTGGGTGCCGCCAGTCTGCAAAACCGAGCGGAGAACTTGCATACGACAGGGTATGAGCTACGGTGGGAATGTGCGTGATTTTACGCCAAGTTTAGGTTTTATACATCGTGTTTTGAAGGTGGAAACGTTCTTACACAACATTTCTGTGTGTACGCACCGTTTATACATGAGACCCCTGGTCTTCAGCAAAAAAACAAATATTATATTAAAGGCACCAGAGTGAATAGACACTTAACTTTTTTTTTTTTTTTTTTTAATATAAATATAAACATTTATTGAATAAACAGAATTGTACAGCACCAACTAGTGATGATTGGAAAAGTAATTGCCTTCTTGCATTTAATAGATGGTTATGCCACTTTCCACTGTAGTGATAAAATTTCAAATACTTCTTGTAATTCTTTAAGTTTTCTAGCATGAATAGGTTTTATGTCTCGTTTCATCCTGGTAGTTATGCATTTATGATGTCTTTTGTTATCAGTGGATTCTAACTTCTTTGCCTTTTGTCTTCGGAGTCATGGACATTGTCTTTTGCAGATGCGAGAAATGATGGCTTACTATCCTTTTGTGACTTCCTGGATTATTATACCCTGCACCATTGGAATAATGGACCATGTATTAATATGTTATGATTTAGGCACACATCATCCCATTTGAAAATTGTTTTACTGGGTACCTCCCTCATATTGTGTTACTAAACTCCTGTAAATCTCATTTACTGAAAGACCATGCAAATATCACCAGGAAGAAAGTAGAAGATTCATTATTTTAAATATTTACACTCTTGTAAAATTGAATACATTATAAAAATAGATCAATACATCTTAAATACAATGAATCTCCACTCTCTTTGCATCTTCTCTGGCACTCCAAACATTAACTTAAGGCACCGGTCTCCATAAATGTTTTATAGCACAGACTCCTATCACTTTATCCATTCATCTAAGTCAGTCCCAGAGTAGTGAAGTCCCAAATAATCAGTAATCCTAGATCACACATTCTAGTATGTTCCTAGACTTGTCAGTCCAACATTATTGCTGCATGGTGTTCTGGTTGTTTTGTATGATGCCTAGTTTTACACTCTCTGCAGATAAAACGTCATGGACAGCTTTAAAGGGCAAGAGAGGTCTCTGATTTTCTCAAAAGAAATTTTAAACATGTGACATTCAGTCTATTTGACTGCTTAATTAATGGCAGTCACTTTGGGCACTACAATGATAAAAGTAAATGAGAATATAAATAACATTAACAATTATATTATCTAATTAGCACCATTACAATATTAGCAGACCACCTTCTCCTGACTTGATTCACAACTGTTCCAAGTGTTTCCCTCACTGTAGTTCAGTAGACTTCCACAGCCATGGAAAGGTTTATTATTTATTTTTTATTCTGTTCTGTTATAGTTTGAGTTTGTGTGCCAAAACCTTGATTCTGGTGGTATAGGTCAAAATAAGTAAGGTTAATATTGAGGCCTGCTGGCTTCAGTGGAACTGGAATGTATTCTGTCAGTTGACTTTGCTTATCCCTTTTATTGCTTTGATAGAATTTTTAGTGACACGGTTGGTGTTTTGTATCTTTGCTCATTAGATAAACCAGAGTTTAAAGAAAGGAGACAATTTGTGTTCACTAAGGTGGCCCTTTATCTATAAAAGTTTTGGCTGAGAACCTGAAAACCTTCAGCATCATGCATCTGTTGCCATATAGGAAATGAATCGGGCAGTGATTTTTTTACATAAAATATGCACATAAGTTATCTTGATCTACTTGTAACATCTTTTTTTTTTTTTTTAAAACATCAGAGCTGTCAACTGGCTAGAGGTGAATATACCACTTGTAATATCAAGAAGATACTAGATCAAGGTCTTTGCACCTTGTTTTTGCACATAAGGGCTAAAAGTCAATTTAACTGTGGTATAATTTGACAGAAGATAAACTGGTGGATTCATTATGTAGGAATCACTACCACTCAAATGTCATATTTAAAAAAATAAATAAATAAAAAGAATACATTGATAGAAATATTTCAGCAGTAAGAAGCACTAAAGGTTGATACAGACTTGGGAAAAGATACTTCTCAAGGTTGGGGAGACCAAGCAAAGAAGTACATGTAATAAATGCGTTCTCTGTAAAAGTAGGACATCCTAAAACCTAACTCTGCAACCTGACTGAAATGCCCTAAGTTTTTATTGGTACAGTTCTAAGCTTGGGAAGAACTGACAATTCTAATCATGTTAAATTAGAGATTCTCTCACTAGACAATATATCACAATCTTCTATATTTTAATGGCATTGTTTCTGCATGTAAGTGTTAACAAATGGATAATGTGTTTGATATTATTTCTGCTTCTAGAATGTCTTCTGCACAAATATAAGCCCAGCCAGGCATTGTCATTTAATGATCTGCAATTTCAGCACTGTCATAGTTTTCTCATTTCTTACAAACTAAACTTGTTTATGTAGTGTTTGCCTGCAAATTGCACAAATGAGAATGAAGTTTAACACTCGTATAAATCTTTCTTTTGTTTGGATGGTTTTAATTTGCTTTTCTCTTCTTTTTCTCACAAGCCACCTCGTCGCCCAGATTCTTCTGATGATCGCTATGTTATGACCAAACATGCTGCTATTTACCCAGTAGAGGAAGAGCTCCAGGCTATCCAGAAAATTGTATCTATTACTGAGCGTGCACTTAAACTTGTGTCAGATATCATTACTGATCAGGATAAAAGCAAAGTCAAGGAAGAAGAAAAAAAAGATGTTCAAAGAGATCGGTAGGAACTTGCCTTGTCTACTTTGAACAAATTTGGACAGGACAGTCTTGTTATTGGTATCCTGTTTTTGATTCTGAACCTAGTGAACTGCTGCTTAAATATGCTTCTCTATTCTGGAGACTTCAGTTTTTAATGTATATTTCTTTGACAACAGAATATGTAATTAAGGCTAAAATAGCAGGATCGGGGCAATAAGGTACTATTCCACACCATTTGATGTGTTACAAACAAAATGTTAGTCCTGAGCAAACGGGCCACATACCACAAGGTGTCTCTCTCTCTCTCTCTCGCTCTCTCTCTCGCTCTCGCTCTCGCTCTCGCTCTCGCTCGCTCTCTCTCTCTCTCTCTCTAACCTTGTTGTGTTGCTTGCCTGCTCAAGTGTTCAAATTTAGAATACAGTATTTGTATCCCTAACAAACATATCACCAAGGAACTAGAAATGCCACAAGCTCTACTGTTATTTTCTTGCCCGTTAATGAAAAAATGGTGTATTTACCTGTATGAAATAGAGTCTACCTGGTTATAGAGTGCAAGAGCATTGTACTGAAGAAGGCAGTTTGAATACCAAATGATTAATTTAAAATGCTTTACGTCTCCTACCAACATAATGCAACTCCTGTTTTGTTCTGCATATTTCTTGGAATAGCTTATAACTTTATTTCAACTGGAGTAACTAGCCGACATGTAGATACATAATTTCTAAATCCCAGAGTACAGAGAGACTAACTTTTTTTTTTTTATTTTAAATATATGTTGCAAGCTACCAGGTGGTTTTTTTTTTTTTTTTTTTTTTGCGCTTTTATCCCCCTTCAAATCAGAATGACATCAGAAAGTCATTGAAAGTTGTAAAGTTGCAAGAGGCTGACAGATTCCTGATGATTTTTGACATGTGAATAAAATTCAGGCACTGTGGCTTACATTTGTCAGGTCAGAGAGGTCTTCAGAGCTGGTTCTGCAATTTACTTCCCATTGGCCAACTAGGAAGTGACTTATTGTTTACTCTTTTTGCAATCATTACTGTGAAAAGTTTGTGAAAGTTTGAGGACAACAGATTGAGTTGTGGTAAGGGAGTCATGCAGTGTATATGAGAGATTTCTTCAGAGAAATGTCATGATTGGGTCCTCAATATTTGTAATTAATGAACACACTTTAACATTGGTTCATCTATACTGACATTCACACTCTGTATGTTAACGTGCACTTATGCAACCAAATCAAGATAGATAACCTGATTTCTTAAAACAAATCTGCATTTACATCTTCATAGAGTTCTCTTCTATGAAAATACTTAGATGTCATTAAACTAAACAAAATAGCTAAGTTATCAGCCACCGTGAATCCGAAAAATAAGCATGGCCCTTGTAAATTTTCTTGTGCTTTATTAATATGTTTAGTCAAACTGATGCTTTTTGTAGGCTTCTGTTGCTGGAATGCACACAGAAAAACTTTTATGCTTCTTGCCTTACACTCAGTGCACATGTGATGATGATAATGTAAGTGTTTTTACTTCAATAAGATAGGTATTATGTCTGGTTACTTGTTACTTTAAAATTTCTTTAACCAGAATTGGGGTTTACATGGCATTTTAGAAATCCGGTTTCTGGGAATTGCCGGGTTATTGAAGCACATATAAACACACTGATTGTTAGATGCAAAAAATCCTAAACACATGATGATTGATTTATTATAATTAATAATATGATGATAAATAATTAGTGGAAAAGTACAAAATTAAAGAATGACAAAAGTAGATTACAACAAGCTTACTAGTACAGTTTAAATCAAAGGTGAAATTTAAAACTAGCAGTGTAATAAATCTTAAGGTCCATAAAATTAATTAGTAATGTAAAGTTCTATAATCACATCTTACTAAGTAAACAAGTTGGAGCAAACCAAACTAAATCACTTTGAGAAATAATTAGCTGGTTGGAACTTCTGTCTTAAAAAGTAAACAACTTGATATTTTTAGACACAAAGAAGAAATGCAACATGTACATTTACATTATTTCATTTTGGCCACCCTATATTTCATTTTTGTACCAGCTAATGTTATGAATTGAAAATGGGAAATATTAACTTAATTCTGAGATTTTATTGGGTAGTGTAATCTCTCAAATTTTAAATTTACAAATACAGTGTAAACCTAGTATTGCTCTCAAATCATGCCATTTTCATAAGCATAGTATGAAGAAGATAATTCCTAAAAAGTTGGTATATGCTGTTAAATGTGGAGACGCACAAATGCTTTCCATATGGCCTAGTCTTGAAAGTGTATTTTGGAAGGACACGGACAATTTGAATGTGGCAGTGTACTTTGTTGTTCATTAGCCAAAGAAGCACCACACAGTGTTACGCAAATGGCTATTGTAAACAAACTGAATTTTGTTTTATTTTTTTTTTTTTTTGTTTTTTTTTTGTTCTGTAGCAGCTATCAGTTTTGATGAAAATCTAGCATATTTAGTAGATTACTAAAGTTTTTTAATGTTGTGTTTTATTTTAATTTAGATGAGTAAACTGAGTCATTGTTTAACTCTTCAAGTAAAGTTTTCTCTTACTCTTTCTAAATAGGGCCTTGAAGGGTGTAATGCGTGTGGGAGTTCTTGCTAAAGGTCTCCTTCTAAGGGGTGACAAGAATGTGAATCTTGTGCTTCTGTGCTCTGAAAAGCCTAACAAGAATCTACTGACTCGCATTGTAGAAAACCTCCCTAAGCAGCTTTTGGTATGTGTATTTTTAAATGTTTGTTCTTTTTTTGTTATTCAAGCTAGTGGCATCAGCTCAGTATTGCTCACTGAAAATGCACCTGTAAAATGCTAAGAAGAAAATGAACCTGGTACAAATTTAGTAACAGCATGTCAATTGTCATTCTTATCATAATAGAATTTAACAGGCCTGCCATCTGCTCTAACATGCCTCTTGTTTTGTCAGGTTGATCATTGAAGAGTTGGGAGACCCTGTAGTAGAATTGCCTTAGAAGGCTAGATTTTTATTTATCTTCAAAAACTTGAAGGATGGCAATTCATTTGTTAATTTGCAAAAGGATTTTAAAACTAATTGTTTACTTTGAAGTAGCTGTTTGCCCCTTTTGGGGAGGGGAAATGTGATAAATAATTCCATAATTGTTTTCTGAAAGCAAAGGCTAAAAAATCTGGGGTTAATGACTGGCAAGAATTTCCATAACCTTAAATGCTTCTGAAACATTTATTCAAGGTTGAGAAAAGCTTTGGAGATTTTAGTACCCATATAACCAGGTTGTGGATAAACAATTCCTTTCTAAAAAATCTAACATGTTGCCAACTTAATCAAACGTGTAAAGGTTTTGCTCATCGAATTACATAGCCAAAAAATGACAGACCCATTTTTCAGACATTTTTTCTCTTTAACTTCAGACGTTACAAGTCAACGTGAGCTTTGCTGTTATAATTGGGCTAGCTTGTAAATTAGAAAATGTATTATTAAGTAATATTTTTAAATTCATATAATTCATTTAGCAATGGATTCAATACAAGAACCAACCCCTGACATTGTGCAAGTCCTTCACATGGCCCATTTATGTACACAGCATTGATTTACAATTGCTAGTTAATTCAACATATGTCTTTGGGATGTAGGAGGCAAGTGAAGCAGCTGAAGAAAAGCAACACAGATCAGACATGTAGTCTATGCATGTCTTGTTCTGCGTGCTGCTTGTGCTGTACTAGAGTTATAGTTTTGGAAGTTTCACAAAGTTGTCCTTCTTTCCTAGCATAAAATGCATATTTATAACTGCAGTACTCTTAGAATTAGAATGTAATAAATGTCAGTTCACAAAGTGCTAAAGGATATCCATTCAGTTCCAGGTAGGTGCATATAAAGCTTGCAATTTTGTCTGCATGTTTTTATGTGCTTCTCTTTTATACACCTAAGGACTATGTGTTAGGATAGCTGACAACTATAAATTAACTTCATATAAGCAAGTACTATCTGTGGTGGATTTCTTCCAGGGTAGTTTAATAGGATGGTAGAAAAAGCAGAAATGCAATCCCCTCTACAATTATTGGTACCCCTGGTAAAGATGAGTAAAATCCTTTTTAATTACCTTAATCTCACACTGAAAAAATTATAGAAATCCAACCTTTTAAGTCAAGGTTGGAGAATGTAGAGCAGGGGATCTGAGGCCATTCTTCTTCACAGAATTTCATCAGATCATCCATCCTTTCCTGTTCACCCTCTTCAGTTTATCCCACATGTTTTTCATGGTAATTAGGTCTGGGGATTGAGATGGCCTTTGCAGAAGCTTGATTTTTATGTACCTTTTAACTGTGTTTTTGCTTTGGACATTTTGTTTGATTATTGTCCTGCTGGAAGATCCAGTGACAACCCAGGTTGAGTTTCTTGCCAGAGGCAACCTAATTTAAGTTTTAAAATCTCCTTGTATTTTATGGTGTCTGTGATGCTGTGTACTTTAACAGCCCCACAACATCACAGAATGTCCACTATGGGGAATGGGTTCTTTTCAGTATAGCCATCCTTCTTTTATGCATAACTCATCTTAAGTGTTTGTTGCTGAAAAGCTCAAGTTTCATTTACTTTGATTGCAACTGTGTTCCATAGTCAAAGTTCCAGTATTGCACAGCAAACTACAGGCACTGATATTTCTGCTTAAATGACAGGAATGACTTTTTTCTGGCATACCTTCGTAATAATCTGTTGTCATGTATGTGGTGTCTGATGGTAGTCTGAGATTTGGTCTCCCCAAGATTTCCCCCCATCTCAACCCCCCAAACAGTGATCCTTGGGATTTTTCCCCAACTTAACCATCCTGCTCTCTGTGCAGGTGGAGCAAAATAAACTTGGGTCCTTTTGCAGGCAAGTTGGTAATAGTTCCGGCTGATTTGAACTTTTTAATTATTGGTCTTACTATAAATATGGACATTTTCAGATGAGTATTCAGACAAATTTTTTTTTTACTAGCCATTCCCTAATTTATGAAGGTCAGCACTAAGGTTGGGCGGTATCCAAATTTTGATACCGTCAAACCGCCTCCCTATTTTACCTCGGTATACGGTATTACCGTGAATAATAAAAAAAAATTGTGACGTAAGGCTCAGACAGCGTCACCAAACTGTTGGCTTGTGCCTAAACCGTTCATAAACTGAATATCAAACACTAATACTGAAACAATAACAAAATAACATGCAGAACAATATTAACAACTTTTATTAGCAACAAATATGGCAGTTTATAAAAAAGTGCAAATACAACAGTCAAACAGAATTAAATTAACAAACATCCAGAACAGTTTTTGCGCAGAGATGCGCACACAAATCAATTAAATTAAATTACACCGCCTGAACAACTTTTAATAACAAAGAGCAGCTTATAAAAGTGCAAATAGACCCACAACAGTCAACCAGAGTTGAATTAACATAAACATCATCCATATTATAAAAAGTATTGCAAAGCAATAGTCCTAAACAAGAACTTCTTTCCAGTCTTCTTTCCAATATTGTTTTTACCGTAAACCAAATAAAAATACCTGAATCAATTAAATAAATAAAAATAAACACAGTGCGAATAGGAACGAATGGCAAGTGGCATCAATCTAGTCAAGATTTTTCGCTAGAAAAACCAGCATGTTTACTTTGTCTGGCTTTAACAGGGCATGTTGTGGACCGACAACTTTACCTGCGGTGCTGAAAACCGCTCTGATGGTGTGCTTGTGGCACAGACGCACAGGTACTTTTGTGCCACTCGCGACATCTGGGTTAAACGCCCGGCAGCATTTTACCACCAGAGAAGTGGGTCCTCGTCTCCTTGAGTAACTGGCTCCAAACAGTAGGCTGTTATTTCAGCTCTGACTCGGTCCTGTACGGTGCCGATGCCGACGGGACCTGCCATTGCATCAGATTTTTTTTTTTTTTGCAGCATACTTCCCATAGTCATCTTTTTTTCGTGAGGGTGCAGGTTGCGCCTCTCCCTCTTCCACTCTGATGGCCACTGGACCTGCTGCCTCTAAGCTCACGATCTCAGCCTGTAATTCAGCGTTGTCATCCGTCTCATATCCTCCACGGTAACGAGGATCGAGGAAAGTGCATTTTCACAATATTTTGCGCACTGAATTGGATTCATACTTGGCCTCCAGCTTTGTTAGAATTCCAGTTTTGATTGACTTTGTTAGCTGGAGGTCATTTTCTGACGCAGCCAACACATTGTCCCTGCAGAGCTGTAGTATGGGGAGGATACAGGAACTGGTCGCACAATTTTCTCCTGACAAAATATCAGTGAAGTCACTGACTGGTTTCAGTGCTTCGTGAACAGCTTTCAAGACGTCTATGTCCTGCCAGGTCAGGGACAGGCTGCTCCTTCCGTCATCAGACAGGACGTGTCTGATCGCTTGGGCCTGCTCGAGGATGCGCGCCACCATTGCCAGTTTGGAGCCCCAGCGAGTTGCGCAGTCCTGCCGACGGATGGATGGATGGATGAATTAATGAATGATGAATAAACGATTAAATGAATGAATAGGCCTAAATGAATGAATGAATAAATAGGCCTAAATAAATGAATGAATGAATAAATAGGCCTAAATAAATGAATGAATGTATAAATAAATAAGTCCATTAATGTATATTATTCCATTTGGTCAAATTTGCATGCACATTTAATTTAGGCTAAAAAGTTCCTTATGCGCATCAAGCCTGCATTTATTTGATAAATACAGGAAAAAAATTACAATTTAAAAAATGGTTTTCTATTTTAATATAACCTACTTTTCAATATAATTTATTTGTGATGCAAAGCGATATATATATATATATATATATATATATATAAAAAATATATATATGCCCCTTTTTTTTATATTTGAGCCCTTGCCCCTGAGGAACTCTCTGCGCGTTTTATGCTTACCGTTATGAGACTTATGTTTTGGGATTCCCAAGTCCACTTGATTCTTGTGGAGTTCATGCTTACGTTGCCAGCTGTGTGAAAAGGCCCCGACAATATTAAGGCATAGTCTGAGGGTGCGCTTGGTTTTTTGGTCATGCAATCCATTTGTGACAGCCAAGTTTAGATTGTGACCGAAGCAGTATAGCCACGGCCAATGCAGGGACCTGATTGCGGCATGAATGTTGGCAGCGTTGTCAGTGGTTATGGCTGAAAGTTTTTTTTTTTTTTTTTTTTTTTTTTTTCTCGTCAAGTTGTCATTCCTGAAGTGCAGCTCTGAGCGCAGCAGCAAGATTGTCCGCTGTATGACTCTCTGGAAAATACGTAGTTTGGAGGCATTTGGGTTCAAGTTTCCAGTCTGGTGTAATAGTATGGACAGTCAGAGACACATATGGTGTCATGTTAACTGACGACCACATGTCGGTTGTTAAGGAATAAACTGTCTGCCGCTGACAGCAGCACTTGAACATTGTCTCTAACTTTACTGTATAAATGTGGGACGGCTGTTTGTGAGAAATATTTCCGTCCAGGCAGCTCGTACTGGGCATCTAGGACCTTTACCATGTCCGTAAAGGACTTTTTTTCCACTGTGTGGAAAGAGACCATTTCCTTCGCCAAGTATTTTGTCACTGCATCAGTACAGGTTTTCCAACGGACACTGTCCCTTTTGTACTTTGTTGCTTTCCCGAAGGCCCCCATTATAGTCGGCTGCGTACTGGTGGTGAATGATGTTGGTCCTGCATCGGGAGGCGTTGAAACTGTTGCACTGAGTGAAGTCTGGTCCATCCTCGCAGCAGTGAGTGGATGGTGGTTTCGTATATGCGACCTTAGGTTCGAGGTATTTCCATCTCTCGCTGTCACCTTTTTGTTGCACAATTTGCAAATTGCCTCGTCCGTATTTACCGCAACTCCCTTCTCGTTCGGTTGAAACCCGAAATACTGCCAAACAGCAGAATTTGTGTTCTTTTTCGAGACCTGGTCACTTGGTGCACGACTCGCCATCTTTCTCCACCTCTCTTTCTCCTCCACGCATTTTTAGGCATTAAATAAATTATATTTAATATCTAATCCTTGTCTCCTATATAAGTGCATTGTTTTTATGACGGTATAACGGTATTGAAACTGATACTTTTGTTATTTTTAGATCCCGCGGGATACTGTATTACCGCCCAAGCCTAGTCAGCACTTCAAATGTGTTTTTTCTTAGCTTGCCCATGTTAATCAGTAAATAAGGAAATTAGGCCTGTATGCCACCTCATAGTTATATGCTAGTGAAACAAAGTCATTGGATTACTGCTTGAAATTTTCTACACATCATGATCATCTTAAAACATCTGATGTAAATGGGAAGAATGTTTGAGTTAACTCTTCGTTCTTAATTTCTAGCAGTGCCAATAATCGTGGAATGTGTAGTTTTGTTAATTGTTTCATGATGAGGGATTATTTTTTCTCAGAATAAATTACGCCAATTAAAGGTTGGATTTCTCATTTTTTGTTTATCTTGAAATTAAAGTAATTTTTTTGGGAACTTTTTTTACCCAGCTTAACAAGTGGTGCCAATAATTGTGGAGGGGACTGTATAACCTCAGGGTAGCACTGGTGCACATAGAAGAATGAGTGTCTGTTGGTTTCATGTCTTCAGGTGCACCCAAGACGTGGAGCAAGGTGCAAAATTTAACTGTGGTCACAAGGTTCTTCTGATTTGACCACCTTCTGTCAGCATCAGAGGGGACAGTGTTTCTATCTTTATATAATTATAATTGAAGTCTTCTTTAATATCTTTTATACAGCTTGTAACACCGGAAAAATATGAGGTGAAAAGCTCAATACAAGAGGCAGCCATAATCTTAACAGCTTGTGCTGAGCCAAAAATGCAGGTGACCATTACGCTGACATCTCCAGTTATCAGAGAGGAAAATCCCCGTGATGGAGGTTGGAAGAGAAATTTTAATTTTATATTGCTTACACAGTTGCATAACCTGAAAGGAGGCTTAAAAACCCTCTTTGAACCAAAGAGCAATTATGCTGGCACAGTCTGAGCTATACTGATTTTTTTGTTCAATAGCAATTTCCTTTTTGCATTTGATAAATGATGAAGTGCAAGTAATTTAAATATGAAAAATGTAATAAGTTTAGAGAACTGATTTGCTAATTTAGCTTTTTTAGCACTTGGTATGTTTTTGCAATATGAGCACTAGCTCAGTCCAGGAAGACCGTTACCTTCAAGTAGCCTTAATATTTAAAAGCTAAAACAGTAACAGTATGTGTTACTATTGTTGCTAAATCTTAAATTCATAATTTGAACAAACTTGGGCAAGTTTACTGTTCTGTGCATGATCTGAAAAGGACGTGGAGAAGGGCTACAGCATTTTAGTTTAGCTCGCTCCAAATATGAAAAGAGTAAATTTCTCTTTGTTTTTAATTTTATAAGTACTGTAGCTGCATTAGTCTTTATAAAATCTCAAGTGTGTGTTTATATGACAACCTTCATGCTAATTCAGTGTTACCAATCTAATAATTCACATGGTTTAAATCATGCTGTTATCAGGTTCTAGTGTAGAGTGTATGTGTACTTATTTGCAAACTTCTTTTTGATTGCTCTTCTTGTGCCAGCAGATGCTCAGTCTTATTTTTCTTTTTTAAAAGTAACTATGCTCTCAAAGCTATAAAAAATTAAAAGCATGAAAGTGTTTTGCATTCTGTATGTTAGGACCCAGGTAGGATTAATTTTTGTTTCCTGTGAACTTGTATACTTAATATCCTGTTGTAGTACGGTGCTGTTTTGTGTTTAAATGAAGATAGACTTTGGTTAATATGGACCATAATATAAAATTGCACTAACTCAATCACGTATCACTTTATCATTTTTATGGCTTGAGTTATTTTACAGGGAATTTTTGTAAAAGAATCAGTTACCTGTTAGTTTTGTATTGAGAACAATGGCTTTCCCACAGGAAACAAATATTATTTTTGTCTGGTGAGAGGGAAAATATTCACCATTCTGAGGTTTGGTTATGAAAGTGCTCCCCTGGGAAAAACAATGCTTACTTAAAATCTGCTTGACAATTTCTAAAGAAAATTAAAGCATCTCTAAGTCTGTATAGTATGGTTAAGATTTCAGTCTTTACTAAAAGCCCACTTATTTTATAAGATGACATAAAAACAAGAGTATTCTTTTTTTTCTTCATAAACTTAACATTCTTGCTTCATTTATATCCCTTTAAATCCCATGTCTATGCACTTCATTCTTTTAATTTTGTAGACATCAGCTAAAATTCAAACTTAATACATGAACAGTTAAACAACTTAATCACTGCAGTTCTCACTTTCAATATGTGCATAAAACAAAGAAAGCTGATATGAGGGCAACTTTCTTGTCACAGCTTTTATTAAGTATATTTTGGCACTTAATGCATTCTGGGCATTGTGTAATTTTAAGTTTTCAATATACACCAGTATTTAAATGATGTAATGCTACCAAAATGTGGCAGTTACTACAGATATTCCCAAGCAGCCTAGCCATTTTGGTGCTTGAGACATTTGGTTTTATCCATGCATTTAAAATTTCTCAATTGATTTGTCTCCTTTAAATTTTCAGTGTCACTCTGATCTATCCATCCTCAATAGTTGGTGCATCATTTGTAATATTGGTATGTGTAATGGACATGAGCCTGAAAGGGCTGGACATATTATTAATACTGTTAGTTTCTTACCTCTGGATTCTTTTACACGTGCCTTGTTTTATAGTAAAAATAAAAGGATCCCATATTACATTTTTAACTAAACATTTTTGAATGGCCCGAGACTCTTGGCCTTTTGAAGTTGTAGCTGCAGATTTCACCAGCGTGCATTGTGTGACTTAGTTTTTTATCTAGAAAAATTAAATAAAATGAAATGCATTGATATGAGGTTCATAAGGGTAAGTGTCAAATGCAAAAATTACATTATTGGGCTTTAATAGAAGTATCTTGAAAAACATTATTTAGCATGGCTTTCTGAAAAAAACCTTTTCCAGAATTTGGGTTTAGTGACCATCTCTGGGATATAAAAAGCTATGAAAACTTATATGCTAAGAGGTATGATACTTGCTGGGAGATTTCACAGTTCCAGCAAGACGTTTGTAGAATGTATTTTATAGACCTATACTGGCTTAAACGTTTTGTTCAAAGCCTCCTTAAGTCAGGATTTCGGAAGGATTTTTGACCAAGGTTTTGTTCAAAGCACTTCGCCATACCTACCATTTGGTATTTTACAAGGGCGGGAGGTCACACCAAGCTAGTATCACTTGCAGCTTATCATGACATGCAAAAACTTGTATCAAATTAAATAGTGCAGTGTTCATACTAACAGTGTCTTTGTAGGTATTTTAGACATTTTAAATGGTCTGGTGCTGGGCTACTTGTGTTTTTGTGAAAAATGTAATTGCATACAGATTATTTTCCAGTTTACTTTTTCTTGGTCTTACACAGTTTTTCATGGACTTCATAATTGAATGTGTTTTAGCCATTGTAGGAGAACTTTGGCTGATAGATCTTAAAATTCCTTGTATTAATAGGATATTAAACTGAGGATATGATTAATTTCTATTATAAACTTTCATTTCAACATATTAATGTACTTCGAAGTATTTCAGATGTTTCTGTTTAAAAAATTTTGATGGCTTGCATGCTATTCTGTTTTGTAGCTCAAGGCGAATGGACACAGCATTTTTTAAGGTTTATTTTTGTCTAGCTTCAGACAAAACTTTTATAGACTTTATTAGAACTTTTCTTTTGTGAGGGGTGCTTTGGTTTTTAAGGTTTTTAGAAGAACCATATTTGCTTTTCTCATTTTTACTTGTTTTACAATAAGAGAAAAAGATACTGCTGAAAAAATTAATGGAATGTCTTTGTAGGCATTCTGCTGCTTAATTTATTGTTACCAAAATTATGTTCACACATTTACACACACATGATTTACCTGAATGCTTTGTTGCACTTCAGTTTTGGTCACTTTTAAACTAAAGCTTTAGCCTTGAACTTGAATTTAATTTTCAGCATTTTATGCTATCATTTATTTGATTAATCTTTCATGTATGCAAGCTGAAAATAAAAGTTTTTTTAGTTTTATTTTTTCATAGATTTTGCAACTGCCTTGCTGCAATAACTTCTTCTTACTTTAATATTATATACTGAACATTCCTGTTCAAAATAACAATTAAAATACTAGGAAATGTATCCAAAATCTGTTTACTACAATTTCTCAGCCCTTGTGGTAAAAGTAATTGCACCCTTATTTGCTTTCTAGTCTGAAGAGCTACATTTAGCAGTAGCCTTGTTTTTATAGATCAGGCTCATGTCACATAATGTTTGGTTGTTTGGTGGATGATGTTACTGCACTTGAGTTGAACATTAATCATCCATGATTAAGGATGAGGCAGGTGAATTAGTTGTCTCTGTAAGGTTAAAATATATTTTACTGTTGCATTATTTGCTATGTACGTTTCTGTCAGCATTTTAATGCTATCTGACTATAGCCACATTTTTTTCAAATATGGAGTCCATTGTAAACTGTTGTAATATAATTATATATTTTTCTTTTGTTAAGTGTGAACACAGCACTTGGAAAAAAATATTTGATTAACCTCTTACCTGGAGAATGTTTGTTTTTGTTTGTTTGTTTTTCTTTTTAATGTATATTACAGGTGAAAATCCAATTAAAGGCTGGACACTTACGATCATCAAATAATTGCAGTAATAGGAACTTCAGTGATATAATCTTTAGGAGGTTAATCGTTATGTTAAAGATGCAAAAATCCATTAATCAGAGTACTTAATCATAATTATAGACATCCATCGTAATATAAACTATATGTATAATAGAGCACTCTGTAAACATTTGTGTTTTAGAGTATGTGGCTTTTGCCATGTGAGAAAAGAAATACTGATCTAGATGCTCATATGGATTTTTGTCAATGCTCTTTGTGTTTTCTCCTAGTGAGGTGTGATCAACAGTCCATAAATACATATGCATATTTGAGATGGTGACCTTTGAATAATTGAGAGTCTAATTTGCTGCAGTACTTTCAAAAAATAAATGTCCTTAATGTGACAGGACTAAACTTTTCTCAATAGGGGAAGGGTATTATCACATTGCTTATTACCTTTAATATCAGTTTAGGTTTATTTGGTGTTTGGTATGTATGGCATTGTGTTTCTGTTTTTGAAGCGGAATTTCCCTTACCTGGTCAAACACCCATTCCTCATCATACTTTGACAATTCAATCCATTTTTAGATGTAACCTCGGGTATGGTGAAAGACCCAGCGGACGTCTTGGACAGGCAAAAATGCCTTGACGCTCTGGCTGCTCTCCGCCACGCTAAGTGGTTCCAGGTTCGGAACATCATTTTACTTTTTTATTGTAGCCTTATGAGAGCCTAAGTTTTGTATATCTAAAATAAGCCCTTAAGGTTGTAAAATGCCCCATGTTAACAATTACCATAATGATCATTTTATACTGCTGATATATCCAAGGATGCCTGAATAATTATTTAGAAAGTTTCACCAAAGTTGTGTGCATTTTTTTTAAATGTATTGTTGTTTTTTTTATTTTTAGTTGTTTATATATATATATTTTTAACCCCACAACACCCTAAATACTTTTTCCCCCCCTGTTTTTGTTTTTAAATATTTTTTCGTTTTATCTGATCATTTGAAATTATTGGATAAGGCATCCTTGTATGCTTACATATTTGGCATGGTATTTATGTGTTTTTTTTCCTTTTTTTTTTTTTTTTTTTTTTTTTTTTTAATTTTATCCCCCATTTGTTTTTTTGGTTATTTTGGTTTTCTCCTTGTTTGTTTTGCAACATTATTCCATAAGGCTGCAGAATATACTGGCTTAAGTGATGTTTTAGAAATGAGCCTTTAAAGTTCATTTGTACTGTAAACACTCTTCCTTCCCCTTTTTTATTTTTATTTTTAAATCGGGAATAAGAGGGCAGGAAATTTTATTTCTTATTTACTGTGAGATTGCTCTCTCGCAATTACACAGAAAAAGAGAATTTCCTTTACCCTTTTAGTCCTTACCCTATATATTTTTTTTTTTGTTTTTATTATGTTAAATATGTATATTGTAACTATGCAGCAGGCCAAGATTTGTAAGGTGGAAGGAAATTTACTTCTTTTTCCTCTTACAAATTTTGAAGTCTGTTACTAACTGTGAGGTAAAATACTGCTGTGAATGGCAGCTGATCTTGTGGAACCAGAAACATGAAATTAAAAATGTTAAGCTTCCATTGCTAACAGTAGTGTTAAGCCTCTTAAAAATACACTTATATGCTCCTCTTTTTTTCTTTCTTTCTTTAAACTACCCTGATTTAACATGAATTTGTTACACTCAAGGCTAGAGCCAATGGACTTCAATCCTGTGTGATAATAATCCGTATTCTGCGTGACCTTTGTCAGCGTGTCCCAACCTGGTCAGCATTTCCAAGTTGGGTAAGTCCACTGTCCCTTTTCCAGTCTCTAGTAATTTATTAAGGGGGGGGAAAAAAATATCAAATTAATGAGCACGAGTGGAGACTTTTTAGTTATGGCAGCGAAATCTTTTTTTTTTTTTTTTTTTTTTCGTGGTACATTTGCTTCATTTGGTATTTGTACATGTACACAGAGACACAAGTGTGTTTGTTTTGCCTTCAGGCAAATTAGAGGCAACTCAAGCAAGCTGTGCATTTGGTTGGTTTTCTTTTTTACACTGTGAGTGAACATATTGCTTAGTAGTTTTATCATTTTTAAAATGACCTTCCTCAAA
Source organism: Polypterus bichir lapradei (assembly GCA_026402145.1). Lineage (NCBI taxonomy): Eukaryota > Metazoa > Chordata > Cladistia > Polypteriformes > Polypteridae > Polypterus > Polypterus bichir. Next base: position 37,121,777 of record JANRMT010062835.1, read on the forward strand.
ACTGGTTCTGTGCCATTTTAGTTGCCTGAATGATTTTCATTGAGGAGAAAATGTTTGTTTTTTGTTTTCAAATGAATAACTGAAATACTGAAATGTTTTCCACACAACATAGGCAATGGAACTGCTTGTTGAAAAGGCTATAAGCAGTGCATCTGGTCCTTTAAGCCCAGGGGATGCTCTGAGAAGAGTTTTTGAATGTATTTCTTCTGGAATTCTTTTGCCAGGTTAGTCTGGTCATTCACTAGTGTGAGTTTATTCAATATGATCTACTGCCTCATGCTCCGTATTTCCATTGCTGTGCAATATTATTCCCTGACCTTTCTGATTTTATAGTAATCTAGCTTTCTCAGATTGTCTGTTAGAACTTTTTTTTATTTTATTTTTATTTTGCACTTGTTTAGGTGGTCCTGGTCTTATAGATCCCTGTGAGAGAAACCCCACTGATACTCTGAGTTCAATGACAGAGCAACAGAGGGAAGATATAACCTCTAGTGCCCAGGTAATATGACTGCTAATAGACAATTTATAGCATCTGTCTTTATTAAATAGTGCATAAAAAAAAAAAAAAATTAGCAAGATTCATCATTCTTTTTGAAGAAGTGTGTTTTAATCCTGCTTGCACTAGATTTCTGGAATGTTTTTCTGTTTCATTAGTGTTCTGTTGCTAGACATACTTTGACCTGGTTGTTTAAAAAATGTAGCTAATTGGCTAGATTTTGTTAGTGTTTCTGCAGTAAATGTTGTTTTTTTTTTTATAAATTGATTTTATTGTAATCATTCCATACAAAGATCAATTTTTACAAAAAAAAAGGCTTGAAAACAAATCCACCCCCACCCCTTAGGTTTTTAAAATTTATTTTTTATCACATTACAATGATTGTAATCTTGTAAATGTTCTGTCTTGTTTGGATTTAGTAACATTTTGGAGGTACAGTGGTTGTTTTTTTTTTTTTTCTATGCATAGTGTTGTGATATTTGTTTTTAAAGCTTTAGCATGAGCCTCATTTTTATTACACTTTGTGTTTAAAAACTTGAATTACTTAAATGTTGTTTCTTGTATTTAGTTTATTTCTTGTGTCTCAAGTTTCAGTTGCGGTGTAAAACTTTAAACTTCCATAGCGGAAGTCTTCATGGCCTTTTCTTTGTTTCCATGTTGAGAATTATGTGATGTAAGAATGAACATTAGCTGCTCTGTTTCCTTTTTTATAGAGCTTAGCTTTCAGTAATTTAGCAATTCATGATCTATATTAGAAATCTCAGAAATTAGTTTGGATGCCTTATTTATTAGTTTGCTTTTTTTGTGTGGTTAACGCATATACAGATTATTTGGGTGCCCCCAAATACACTTTTATGTGTTTCTCAGGGTTTTTTCCTAAAAATCTCTCCATAAATGTATTAGTCTCTAGAAATGTGCGTTAAGGTTGAATTGAAATTACTAACATTCATTTGCTAATATATTCTTGAAATGAGTTCTTGGGTAAATAGTTTCTCGTATTTCAGAGTATTATAGGCATGGTGAACAATGATGTTATAATAAGATCAGCAGTGAGGAAGTCAAAAATCTAACGGGTTTACTGGGATAACATTATATTTCAGAATATGAGTGTGGGAACCTTTAAATGTCAGACAGATTGAAATCCTTAAAGTTTGAAATTATTAGAGCTGTTCTTGTATTTAATTAAATTTAAATTAAAATCCACAAAGATGAAAGATATGGATAGGTGAATAAATGGAAAAAAATGACACTTGCATATTTTACATAGTTCTCAGTATTCTTACTATTTCAATTATGACGGTGTATTGCCCATCACTTCTGTTATGTCTACTTTTATAATCCTTTTTTCGCCAAACCTGTCATTAGATGACCATGTCTTTGCAGTGTGCAGCCTCATTAGTGAAAATAAAATTATATAAATTACCCACTAGAACCTGTTTTGCCTTCTACATAAGGCAGAAAGCCGAGAAGTATTCTTGATTGCTTTACTAATAATTTTGTTAAATCACCCAAGTGGTGCAAATGCTAGTCCACCATCCTCCAACAAGGACAGCAAAATTATTAATTTTTACTATTTCACATTGATTGTAAAAATTACCACAAAATATCAGTCCTACAGATCTATGCTATGCATATTAAAAAAAAAAAAAAAAAAAAAAAATCACGTAAAGGAAAATAAATGTGGATTTGCCATATACATTTTGAAAGAGACTTTTAGAGGATGTATACAGGCTGCATTACTTTTTTCTTTTTTTCCTTAGATGGTACTGAATCACAAGTGGTCAATAGTTTTATTATAGACAGTGTACTATTTTTTTTTTTTTTTTTTTTTTTTTTTTTTTTTTTATTGACAAAAGAAAGCAAATATGGAGTTTTTGGTCAGACATAAATGTTTGAATACCAATAGTTTTGAGATGTTTCTCAGGTGGGGAGGGTGCGATATTTTAAACAGTTGAGTAGTTTTTTTTTTTTTGTTTGTTTTTTTTTTTTAAATTGAATTGGTTTGCAATGTCTACCTTTTGATACAGTGGCCTTCGTACGTAGATTTGATTTTGATTCTGTAAAGACCATTCAGAGCTGGTTTATACTTTATGTGCACTCAGTCATCATAATCGCCTCTCCTGGCAGAATACTGAATAGTTAACAGTGAGGTATTCCACCTTGGGTGGGATCATTATGAAAATTAGTTCAGCATCCATGCAAAAGGAATTGCTGATGACAAGGCACAAGTTTTGCTTTGTATTTTGTGTTCCATTTCAATTAACCATGGATTCAGATGATTAAATCACTATTTCAACAATAGTCATGTTCGGATATAAGCATCCATTTGGCTGTATGTCAGATTGACCGTATTTCCATCAGAGTACACAGATCATTGCAGACAAGGCTCTGTGGATCTAGATTTGGGTCATCAGTGTGCATACTTTCACTGATGGTTAGCACAAACTGATATTAGAGTCTCTGCAGCCTTGTTTAAAGGTGCCACAAGCAGTTCTGCTCACTCCCCCTCCTGCACAGGAGTACCACTCTGATCATGTACCATTTGTATAGGCAAGACAAAGCAACATAACTGTGCTGCTAAAGTTGGTTACATTTAAGTTGATCGTCTTACTGCTGTTAATACTCCATTTCTACTTTAGCATAGCTTGTTATTTACTGGACCATTTTATAATTTGTATCCAGATTAATTAGCTGCAGAAATTAGTTCAAATCTAAAATGGTGCAGTTACTAAATATAAAAAATTTGACTTTTTTTTGTTCTGTGAAGGGAAAGTCAAAAAAGAAACCCATTGTTACTGGCATTTTTTGTTTTGTAAAGGTATTTCACTCCTGATTAGAGCTGCTGCCTCTCTGTCCTGGATTAGAATCTTTGCAAGTCTATGGTCAGTGCGACGTTTGCATGCGTATGTTTGCAACTTGCCCCAACTATTTCAGTTTCAGACCCACATCCTGAAGATGTGGGTGTTTTGTGTGGTTAATTGTATTAGTCTGTCTAACCTGCAGTGTACTGTTGCCCTCAGTTAAGGTTTGTTGTACTGTCCGGTTCAGTGTCACTATTCAGATATAGTTTAAATTTATTTGTAAAAAGAAAAACACCTGAAACTTGGACATAAGAGAGGTCGTTTTTATTTTGCACAACTTTTCGACATTGTGTTACACCAGGCATGCTGTGCAGCACTGTATATTGCAGGTCTGTTCTGCCCATTACATAATCTTGAATTGTTAGCCTGTATCCTCTTAAAACTGATCTTGCGTTTCTTAAACAGACTTGTTTACAACACCATTTAGGTCAGTTTTTTCTATAGTACTTCTCTGATTTTTGATTAACAGGTATAATGGATATTTGGCTAATTTTTTGAACCTATAAATCTTTCTGCCTTTGATCCTTTTCCAGTTCACTTTTAAACCTCCATCATACCTAGCAAAAGCTGGCTTTCTGTTTCATTAATGACAATGGAAAGTAACAGCTCTGTTTCTGATTTTTCTTTTATTACAGTGGCATTGCAATTGTTTTAAAGAGAATTTTGAATGCTGTCAATGCCCTTTTAGCTGTCTCGGGCAATATACACTGCCAGACACTCTTCCTCTTTTAGGTGACTTCTGACTTAACACATAATGTCTAATACAAAGGTTTAATGAAAAAATAATGAAAGTTGATTTTATTTTTGGTGCTTCTGTAAAAGCAATACATTTACCTGTTTAGTTTAATCCAGGTATCTTCCTCCAACTTTTAAAACTAACTATAGCTTACACTTTTTACAATTTTGTTATGTTTTTATTAACTGATTTTATTTTCAAACTTATTTTTACAGAGTCAAGTCACGGTGATTTAGATTGTCTATTGAACAGTTATAAGCTTGAAGTACTTAAAGATCATTACAGTGCAACATTTAGGCTATTCGGTTATTTAATTTATAAAATAGCCCTAGTGTCATAATTTATAAACTGCACAAAAAAATTTAAGGAACACTTTGAAAACATATCGGATCTCAATGGGGAAAAAATCCTGCTGGATATCTATACTGATATGGACTAGGTAATGTGTTATGAACGAAAGGATGTTGCATCGTTTGAAGGAAATGAAAATTATCAACCAACAGATGGCTGAATTCAAAGACATCCCAAAAATCAAAGTAAAAAAATGATGTGGCAGGCTAGTCCATTTTTCCGAAATTTCATTGCAGCAACTCGGAATCATGCTCAGTGGTTTGTATGGCCCCCAAGTGCTTTAGGCATGCTCCCAATGAGCTGCTCATCTCCTCCCAGATCTGCACCAGGGCAACACTGAGCTCCTGGGTAGTCTGAGGTGTAGATTGGATTTAGGTCAGGCGAAAGTTGGGGCCAGTCAGTGGTATCAATTCCTTTATCCTCCAGGAACTGCCTGCATTCTCTCGCCACATGAGGCCGGGCATTGTCATGCATCAAGAGGAACTCGGGACCCACTGCACCAGCAAATGTTCTGACAATGGGTCCAAGGATTTCATCCCGATACCTAATGGCAGTCAAGGCGCCGTTGTCTAGCCTGTAGAGGTCTGTGTCTCCCTCCTTGGATATGCCTCCCTAGACCATCACTGACCCACCACCAAAACCGTTCATGCCGAACAGTGTCTCAGGCAGCATCGCGTTCTCCACACATGCTCAGGGTGAACCTGTTTTCATCTGTGAAAAGCACAGGGTGCCAGTGATGGACCTGCCAATTGTGGTATTCTATGGCAAATGCCAATCGCGCTTCATGGTGCTGGGCAGTGAGCACAGGGGCCCACTAGAGGACGTCGGGCCCTCGGGTGAGAAACATTCACATCAGTGGCCTGCTGGAGGTCATTTTGTAGGGCTCTGGCAGTGCTCATCCTGTTCCTCCTTCCCCAAAGGAGCAGATACTGGTCCTGCTGATGGGTTAAGGACCTTCTACAGCCCTGTCTGGCTCTCCTAGAGTAACTGCCTGTCTCCTGGAATCTCCTCCATGCCCTTGAGATTGTGCTGGGAGATGCAGCAAACCTTCTGGCAATGGCACGTATTGATGTGCCATCCTGGAGATGTTGGACTACCTGTGCAACCTCTGTAGGGTCCAGGTATCGCCTCATGCTACCAGTAGTGACACTGACCGTAGCCAATAGCAAAACTAGTGAAAAAACAGTCAGAAAAGATGAGGAGGGAAAAATGTCAGTGGCCTCCACCCATTAAACCATTCCTGTTTTGGGGGTCATCTCATTGTTGCTCCTCTAGTTCACCTGTTAATTTCATTAACACCAAAGCAGCTGAAGCTGATTAGCAACTTTCTCTGCTACTTAACTGACCAGATCAATATCCCAGAAGTTTCACTAACTTGATTCTATCAGTGTGTCTAGTTCCATTTTTTTCACTTTGTACACACAGCTCTTCACAAAAATGGAATTCTGTGTCACTTTGTACTGCACTGTTAATTTGCGTGTTTAAAACAGTGCACCAGTTATAAGCACTTCAGCCGTATTACAAGCAAACAAGAAGAAATACCAGTTAAAAAAATATAAAAGAAAGTTTGTAAATTACTAATGTGTTTTATACCAAGAGCTTTTAACCTGTGTTTGAAAATATTTCAGTATTTACTTATTTTTAATTTGATAGTCCTATTGTATTTAGGGGTATCTCATTTAATCTCCCCTGGACTTCAAGCAGTATACAGTATTTAGTATTTACTGCACAATGGTCCACAACTTGTCTGATTGCTGTTAGCAATGATTAGTACAAACTTTATTAAACCCTGGTAGCATTTTCAAGATTAATAAAGCTTGTTCTTAAACATATTTTCATTTTTTTTTTTATACTAAAATGCACAAATTCATAATATATTAGTCCACAAACTTGTCATATACTGTATCAGTGAAGTAAACTTATTTTTGCAATGAATGAAGTAATTTTCATGTAGTGTTACTTTTCGTGTACTGTTTAACTTATTTCCTTAATTGAAAATGCTCCGAAAGCTTCTTTCAAAGAAAGTGTTTCAGAATCCAGAGTTGGCAACAGTTGACAAATATAGTTTTTGTGTTTGTTTTGGGGAAAGAGCTTTTCTGTGCGCCTTAGGCGGAATAAATGTAAAAGTTCAATTTTATATTTTTGTACCTTTCAATATCCAAACTAATGTTATGTTTCCACCTTCTCCATGTCTTCAAAATCCATGCTGTGAGCACACGTTTGCTTCAGATACCTGTCCTACCAAATATGACCTATGTTTGGTTATTCATACAGACACCTAATTTCAGCCGTAACTTTATTGAATGTGTCGACACTCTGAATGCCATGTTTTGTTTAATACCTTAATATTGTATTGATTCCATAGACTAAAAGTTGTGCCTACAAGCGCACATTTTATATCGAACTATCTCAGATGTGGCACAGGTAGAGGAAGCTTTATTTTAAAATCTCTTACATTCTTGAGCAGTATGTTAAAATTCTTGTTGATCTTTTACCAACTAGTATGTGAAGAGGAAATATAAAATATTTCATACCTTCTGAGATTATTCATATAAATACTGCCTCAAAAGTGTATTACCTCTTCTTCTTTCAGCTGCTCCCGTTGGGGGTTGCCACAGCGGATCATCTTCTTCCATATCTTTCTGTCCTCTGCATCTTGTTCTGTTACACCCATCACCTGCATGTCCTCTCTCACCACATCCATAAATCTTCTCTTAGGCCTTCCTCTTTTTCTCTACCCTGTAGCTCTATCCTTAGCATCCTTCTCCCAATATACTCGGCATCTCTCCTCTGCACATGCCCAAACCAATGCAATCTTGCCTCTCTGACTGTCTCCCAACCGTCCAACTTGAGCTGAACCTCTAATGTACTCATTTCTAATCCTATCCATCCTCGTCACACCCAGTGCAAATCTTAGCATCTTTAACTCTGCTACCTCCAGCTCTGTCTCCTGCTTTCTGGTCAGTACCACCATCTCCAGCCCATATACCATAGCTGGTCTCACTACTGAAGGTCCTGTAGACCTTCCCTTTCACTCTTGCTGATATCTGTCTGTCACAAATCAATCCTGATGCTCTTCTCCACCCATTCCACCCTGCCTGCACTCTTTCACCTCTGTTCCACAATTCCCATTATTCTGTACTGTTGATCCCAAGTATTTAAACTCCTCCACCTTTGCCAACTCTACTCCTTGCATCCTCACCATTCCACTGACCTCCCTCACATTTACACGCATGTATTCTGTTTTGTTCCTACTGACCTTCATTCCTCTCCTCTCTAGAGCATATCTCCACCTCTCTAGGATCTCCTCAACCTGCTCCTTACTATCGCTACAGATCACAATGTCATCAGCAAACATCATAGTTCACGGGGACTCCTGTCTAATCTCGTCTGTCAACCTGTCCATCACCATTTCAAATAAAGGGCTCAGAGCTGATCCCTGATGTTATCCCACCTCCAACTTGAATGCATCCGTCACTCCTACAGCAGACCTTGCCACTGTCACACTTCCCTCGTACATATCCTGTGCAACTCTTAACTACTTTTCTGCCACTCCCGACTTCCTTATACAATACCACAACTCCTCTCGAGGCTGCTTATCATATGATTTCTCCAGGTCCACAAAGCCACAATGCAACTCCTTCTGGCCTTCTCTATACTTCTCCATCAACACCCTCAGAGCAAACATTGCATTTGTGATGCTCTTTCTTGGCATGAAACCATACTGCTGCTCACTAATCAACACCTCACTTCTTAACCTAGCTTCCACTACTCTTTCCCATAACTTCATGCTGTGGCTCACCAATTTTATTCCCTTGTAGTTACTGCAGTCCTGTGTATCCCCCTTATTCTTAAATATCGGCACCAGCACACTTCTCCACTCCTCAGGCATCCTCTCACTTTCCAAGGTTCCATTAAACAATCTGGTTAAAAACTCCACTGCCATCTCTCCTAAACACCTCCATGCTTCCACAGGTATGTCATCTGGATCAACGGCTTTTCCATTCTTCATCCTCATCATAGCTGTCCTTACTTCCTCCTTGGTAATCCATTGCACATCCTGATATACTATCTCCACATCATCCAACCTCTTCTCTCTCTCGTTCTCTTCATTCATCAGCCTCTCAAAGTACTCCTTTCCATCTGCTCAACACACTCTCCTCCATTGCGAGTACGTTTCTATCTTTATCCTTTATCACCCTAACCTGCTGCACATCTTTCCCAGCATGGTCCCTCTGTCTAGCCAATCGGTACAGGTCCTTTTCTCCCTCCTTAGTGTCCAACCTCTCATACAACTCATCATACACCTGTTCTTTTAGCCTTCACCACCTCTCTCTTCACCTTGTGCCTTATCTCCTTGTACTCTTGTCTACTTTCTACATCTCTCTGACTATCCCACTTCTTTGCCATTCTCTTCTCTTCCTCTGTATACTCTCTCCTTTATTTCCTCATTCCACCACCAGGTTTCCTTTTATTCCTTCTTCTGTCCAGTTGTCATGCCAAGCATCCTTCTTGCTGTCACCCTTACTACATCTGCTGTAGTTTCCCAACTGTCTGGTAATTCTTCACTACCACCTAGTGCCTGTCTCACCTTCTCCCTAAACTCAACCTTGCAGTCTGTCTTTTTCAAATTCCACCATTTGATCCTTAGCTCTGTCCTCACTCCCTTCCTCTTCTTGATTTCCAACGTCATCCTATGCTGCTTAACTGCACTTTCCCCTGCCACCACTTTGCAGTCTTCAGTCTCCTTCAGATTGACTCTTCTGCATAGGATGTAATCTACCTGTGGGCTTCTTCCTCCACTCTTGTACGTCACCCTATGTTTCTCCCTCTTCTTAAAATACGTATTCACCACAGCCATGTCCATCCTTTTGGCAAAATCCACTATCCTCCTGACCTTCATTTCTCTCCTTGACACCATACCTACCCATCACCCCCTTGTCTCCTCTGTTCCCTTCACCAACATGTCCATTGAAATCCGCTCCAATCACCACTTTCTGTCCCTTGGGTACACTGTTCATCACTTCATCCAACTCACTCCAAAAATTTTCTTTCTCATCCATTGCACACCCAACTTGCGGTGCATATGCACTGACAACATTCATCATCACACCTCCAATTTCCAGCTTCATAATCATTACTCTGTCTGAGACTCTTCATCTCCAAAACACTCTTCACATACTGTTTTTTCAGAATAACCCCTACTCCATTTCTCCTCCTATTCACATCATGATAGAACAATTTGAATCCACCTCTGATCTACCTGGCCTTACTCCCCTTCCATTTAGTCTCTTGCACATATATATCAACCTTCCTTCTCTCCATCATATCTGCTAACTCTCTCCCCTCACCAGTCATACTGCCAGCATTGAGTTCCTACCCTCAGTTCCATTCTCTTTACCTTCCTCCTCCTCCTCCTGCCTCCGGACACGTCTCCCCTCTTTTCTCCTTCAGCCAACAGTAGCCCAGTTTCTGCCAGCACCCTGTTGACTAACAGTACTGGTGGTGGTCGTTGTTAACCTGGGGCTCGACTGATCCGGTATGGAAATTTTGTATTGTTGTCCACATACTGATTTGACAACATTTTACACCGGGTGCCCTTCCTGACATAACCCTCCCCATTTATCTGGGCTTGGGACCGCACAAAGAAACACTGGTTTGTGCATTCCTTGTGGCTGGGTTTCAAAAGTGTGTTACCACTGATAGCACTGAAATGCAAAACATTATCATTCTTTTTAAAAAAAAAAAAAAAAAAACAAAACAAAAACCTTCACTTCATTTTTCTAGTCAGTTGTATTTAGTGCTCTATTTTAAATTAGCAAGGTAAAAAAAAGTGCTCACACATGCTTCATAATTAGATTTTGTATTAATGGCAATCACTTTCAAACAAAGAGCACCTTGTTATGAAAATTAAGCAGTTGGATAATTCTGGTGTATATTTTATGTTTCATGTAGTTGTTGAAACTTTTCTTTTACTTGAATGGCACTGCTGCCTATCCAGTATGATCTTTATGCTTTTTGGGTCCATAGACTAAACCTCCCGTATGCCCAGAAGGTAGCGTAATGCTGGCCGTCATACTTGGTGTTTAACATTAATACATATGAGTGAGTTCTAGGAAAAACAAAAGTTGAATGCTTATTCAGAAAAATTGATTTGAACTTAAAGTATTTGACTTAATTTCACTGCATTTTCTTTTTTCCAGTTTGCTCTGAGACTGCTTGCATTCCGTCAGATTCACAAAGTTTTGGGAATGGATCCTTTGCCGCAGATGAACCCTCGTTTTAATGTGCGCAACAACAGAAAAAGGAGACGGGACAACAGTGATGGTGTGGATGGGTTTGAAGGAGAAGGCAAGAAAGACAAAAAAGACTATGATAGCTATTAAAAATGAACCTTGTTAGCTACTTCAAAGCAACACACTAATTTAAATTGACAGTGTAAATGGAGTTATTTTTGTGTTTTTACAGTTGTCCTCCCTCGCCCTCCACCCCTTTGACTACTTTGAGTTTGTTTTGGTTGTGCTGTATGTAGTAACACCACGTACAGAAGTGTAACTCCCATTCTAGTTCAGTTTTCTGAAAATTCTAATGGATACAGATATAAATCACTTGAGTGTATAAAAAGGAATGTATGTCTCTAGTTGGATGTAAGAGAGAAGTTTAATTTTCTAGTTTGCACCTTGTTCAAGGGAACAGTTTTTATTTTTCGGATTTATTAAATCCTTCCTTTTGGTCTGCAGAAAATGTCTTTTTAGTGAGGGATATATCTTTTTTTTTTTTTTTTTTTTTCTACATTAAAAAATAGTATGGGGAAGTATTCCATGTGATGGTTTTAAACCCATAGTAATTTACTTCCTGTACCTAAATTATGGATTTGTTTATTTCTCAAAAGAGAAATAGAACAGTGGCATTCGACAGTCATGCAGGCAGCATCACTTGTGTTTTGTTTTTTGCTTTTATTTGTAATTCCCTGAACCGTTTTAAGTAAGTTATCAGTCTTTCATGAAAAATCACAAGTGTGTGTGTGTGGTTGAATGTGTCTGAAATTTGACATAACTTGATTTTAACAATGTCTAATCTTGGTGTTCAAGGCAATGAAAAGCATCAAAACACTTGTGGCACTGGTGTAGCCAAGAATGGAGAATAAGACATAGATTTGCAGAGATTATTTTGTGTTAGTGAATTTCTTCAAAAGTTGCTCTAAAATATAGTCTTGCAGTAGTTGTTACAATGCATAGTGCAATCAGCACCTTTTTATGATTTACATAAAAATGCATGACTGTTAATTTCTGTTGTATTAAGGCTTTTAAAGTTTGATGTTTTTATTTCATAACTGAAATTTATTGCCTAGTTCTCCTCTTTGGTTTAAATATTGCATAGTTCTATAAAAACTAGTGTGCCCGTGACACATTGATTGTCACTGTAGCATTTGTAATTGCAGTTTCAATGTAAATCCATCATTTATTCTTTGCTTGTCAGTCACAGTTGAAGTACTGCTGCATTACAATTGGCAAATAAAATTCATGAAAAAAACATTTTGACTTTTGATCCTTTTTATATATATATAAAAAAAAAAAAAAAAAAAAAAAACCAAAACACTGACTTGGTTATAACATTATAAGCTTGAAATATCCTGAGGTTTCTAACTCCTGCTTTTAGGATCCTTTGATTCATCTATACTAATAAAAGGCAAATGACTGACTGACTGACCACTAATTCTCCAACTTCCCGTGTAGGTAGAAGGCTGAAATTTGGCAGGCTCATTCCTTACAGCTTCCTTACAAAAGTTGGGCAGGTTTCATTTCGAAATTCTATGCGTAATGGTCATAACTGAAAGGTATTTTTCTCCATTTACTGTAATGGATTTGAGCTTGAAAGCCGTGGGGGCGGAGTTTCGTGTGACATCATCACGCCTCCCACGTAATCATGTGAACTGACTGTCAACGCAGTGTGTAGAAAACCAGGAAGAGCTCCAAAATGCGCTGAAGAAAACATGCATTATATAATTGAGAAGGCAGCGAAACAATAAGAAGCGAGCGAGTGACATATACTACCATATTCATGAGTGCTGCTACTTCGGAAACAAAGCAAGGTGTAAACCTAAACTTTAAACTAAGTTACTAGACAGGCTGCCGCTGGCGTTTTTCATGCCCACGGGTAATGCGGGATACAAGTTTAATGAGAGGACGCAGGATATAAAAGAGAGTTTTGATCACTTTGTAACTAAGTTAAAATTGCAGGTGAAGGGGTGTGCTTATGCAAATTCCGAGAGACTGTGTTTGTGGGGGATTGACAGTTAAGGCGGGTGGGGGAGTCACGTCATCATATCCCCTCCCATTTACCTCATTTCGCTCTGAGCTGAGCTCTGCGGCTAACGCCGTCTTCCGAATCAACTTCGTCACACTGCTACCAAATACTCACAGAAAAATCCACAAGTTAATACACACACTGTCTCTAGAGTTTCTCCACACTGAATCCTCCAGGCTCTACTTACAAAAGGTTACATTGACAATCGCACAGCTGAGAAGCTTCGATGCATGTGCTCCATAACGCGTTAAAAATATAAAGTCACTGTCGGAATAAATAAAGTCAAAACTTTAATATATAAAGTCAGCGCTGGAATATGTAAAGTCAAAACTTGAATATATAAAGTCATTCCCAAATAAAGTCAAAACCTGAGTATATAAAGACGGCGTTGGAATATTTTGGAATATATAATGTAAGCGCTGGAATATGTAAAGTCAAAACTTGAATATATAAAGTCATTCCCAAATAAAGTCAAAACCTGAGTATATAAAGACGGCGTTGGAATATTTTGGAATATATAATGTAAGCGCTGGAATATATAAAGTCAAATCTTGAATATATAAAGTCAGCGTCGGAATATATTGTCACGCTTAGGTTACAGATTTGCACAGAGACACAGGAGGTCGTAGAAACAAGAAGGATTTTTATTCAAACACTGCAAACACATGAGCTTAAACGTGCTCCATGACAAGTCAGAGATGACAGTTCCGCAGGGGGGGGAGAGAGAGAGAGAGAGAGAAAATTTTCAACTGACAGGCGCTGCACAAGGCTTTTAAGTTAGCGGAGTATCGCGCGAGGTTTGCATTATGCGTTATAGCGCAAGTGAGAAAGTAAGGAGCAATGTGAGGGTAGTCTGTGTTTCAGGGGTTGTGGTTTTCCCAGAGGCGTCTATCTTCTTGGGGTGCGATCAGCCCTCCAGCTCACACCCTCCCCCTCAGCTTTATTCACATTTCCGTGAATCAAGCGACTCTCTGTACCAGGTTCATTTAGTCTTGATAATACGTCTGCGTTGACGTGTTCAGAACCTGCTCGATGTTTTACTGTGAAATGGTAAAAGTTGTAAGCCCAGAAACCATCTCATGAGGCGAGAGTTTGTATCTTTCTGTCGGTATGACCATTGAAGTGGAGCATGATCAGTTACCAAAGTGAAGTTTCGTCCCCACACGTAATAGCGAAGCCCTCCAGCTCACAATATAAAGTAAGCGCTGGAATATATAAAGTCAAAACTTCAATATATAAAGTCATCGTCGGAATATACAAAGTCAGTGCTGCAATATCCATCCATTTCCCAACCCGTTGAATCCGACCACAGGGTCACGGGGGTCTGCTGGAGCCAATCCCAGCCAACACTGGGTGCAAGGCAGGAACCAATCCTGGGCAGGGCAAATGCATCATTTTCAAAACATTAACCGAACAGTGTTTAATTTATTTTTCTGAATACGTTTTTGTTAACTTACTTCAGTTCAGAGTCGTTTCAATCAATATATTTTGACTTTGAGTTTATATATTCAGGAATGAGTTTATATACTCCGATGTTGACTATATATAATCAGGAATCTATACTAATAAAAGGCAAAGCCCTCACTCACTCACTCACTCACACTCTCTCTCTCTCTCTCTCCAACTTCCCGTGTGGGTGGAAGGCTGAAATTTGGCAGGTTCATTCCTTACAAAAGTTGGGCAGGTTTCATTTCGAAATTCTACGTGTAATGGTCATAACTGGAAGCTGTTTTTCTCCATTTACTGTAATGGA